>OY744517.1:32074385-32091885 GCA_963556195.1 Sepiola atlantica | reverse complement strand
ATTCGAGTTTTCTATTGAAGTTCTCTCTTGCCTCTCAAGCGTTTATTTTGGAAAGAAGTAAAGAACATTAAATTATCTCTCCCCAATTGAGCAGTTTATTATATTAGAGTATACAATTAGTTTGGTGTCTTGGTCTTACCGGATTTCAGGACAAAAATTCATCGGGTCTCGTGGTGACTCAAGCAAAGTGCTGTTACTTAAGGTAACTGCACTAAGAGCAGGTGCACTATTCCTAGTTTGGGCGTGTAGCGAAACCTGTATCTGATTCGGGCTTCGAATACTATGTTATTTTGAATATTTGGGCAAGGTTTACTTGTAGGATGAAGTATCCTTATGTAAAGTTTTCCGGGCAAACCCTTTTACAGAGAGACGAATACAGTCGAAGATGTGTCTAGGAGGTAATTTAAATAAGCCAGTAAGTAATTCAAACTCTCTAGTAGGAAAATCAAACACTATATTTCTATGTGTGTTTGTTTGTCTACAACTCATAAAATTGACTATATTTTGCTAGATTCGAAACCTTGACACTAGTGAGTAGTGTACAAGGGGTATTACACTCATGAAGGTTGCTATTTATTAATATAAATAATTATGTTATTTGTGATACTGGTAACTGAGCCTATTTAATTAGTTTCACAACAAAATTTCTTTTCATGCTTGGTAGGAATAATTGTTCCTTTCACCAGTGTGGTTCCCCCCATATAGAATCAAATATATTTATGAAATATTGTTATTAATTTTATTCCTCAGACCGCTTGCCTTTGTAATTTCATCAATGCTCCTTGTTTCCCCAACTTTACGAATATGCAGAAATTACAATGTAACGGACAACAATATCTTGCTACCAAACTCCCCATTCAGAATAACTGCCAACAAATCTGGTCTTTAATCACAGTGGCGTCTTACTACTCAGCGGAAATGTGTCTTGTTTGTGGTGAAATAAACTATAAGAAACAAAGACAACATACAATATGAAATTATTCTCGAAAACTTAGGAAAAGTGTTGTAATTTTAATAAATCCTATGCATTTCTTTCTGCGGTATCACAATTTACCGAAGACATAATCTGACGATATCGTCCTTCAACGTTTACAATTCCAAATGATATAAAATGATGATTATTTTTGTCATACTTTTTGACGCATAATTCGGGTAGTATGGAATATGCTGCTGCTGATTCTATTGGTGATCGGTCATTTTTAAAGTAGGTCATCAGTGTAAAACAATTCTGAGTGGGATAACATTTCATTTGACAGAAATCGAATAGAACCACTTGTTGGTTTTGTTAATAGTTGCTTGTTTGGTTGTTTTGTTTTACGTCATATCAACGCCTTTTCGGGTTATTTAATGCCGAATCCGGACATTTTAGTAAATATGTTTATGCTTCAGATTCGTTATATCTTTAAATATTTAATTACAGTGTGTGATTTGGTTGTTTTGTAGAGAGAACATTGTTGTTTATTTGTTTTGGGTCGCAGAACATGATGGAGATTTGTAAAGGGAAAGTAAAATATGATAACATCAATGGTTGGTGCATTTAAAGCCAGGAAGCCAGTCTGATCGTGTAGCACCAGATGTTTATAAGAACATCGGCTATATTTTTGCAAAGAACACTAAAATATCAGAATAAAATATTGAGTTTGCAGAGCGTATGTTTTAGTAACAATGTATACGAAACAGACATACCCTTTGATAAAACATATATAAGGTTACTTAAGGATAATTGACCATATTAAGCACACGTTTCGCCTGTGGCTCTATATCCAAGGGTACGAATCGTATTAGTTAGTTCAATCATGTGACAGTGAATGGATTTAAAATCAGATATCACTTATAGTTTGAATGTTAGTGACGAAATAGAATCTAAGGTTCTGCTAGACAAATGCGTTATATCCTTTATCGCATCTCTTCATATGGAATAAATGCTAAGAATATATGAGTCTTCATAGTTCAGATAAGGTTACATATAACGTAGCACAACTATCTTTTGAGTGTAGTACACAATTAGTTCAAGTAAGAAACGGTCACTTTCGTATAAATTGCACTATTTTTCATCTAATCATATTTCCATATAATCGAGTGTGGGTATACTATTTATTTAAATATACCCATTTCACCAGAAACTATTTGTATTTAAAATAATCTCGACAACTGCTGACGATGTTTAATCAAGAAAATACACAGACAATACGATCCTATAGGTTATAGTATTCATATTACTGTTGTCAAGTTATAATGCATCGCACAGCCCACTAATTGGAAATTGGCTCCATACGATGAGTAAACACACGTCTAATTATGACGATGATTCACATGATCGTTCTTCTTGGTCTAGTAGTGTTTAGTTCTTCTGTGTCGCATTCATTCATCTGAGTTATATTCATAAACTTTCACATATCGCTCTATGAATTCCGGTGTGGGTCAACCTGGAATTAATCATATTAAAGAATAAACGACACTTTTTTATAGTTCATTTTTTCTCCTGAAAAAAGGAAGGAAATACACCGCTGTTGTTATAGTACCTTCCTCGTATAAGTTTTAGAGAGGGGCGTGCATTTCTACTTGCAAAGTAGGATCAACCAAACAGATAAAGAGAGAAGAATCGTAACTTCCTCGTATATGTTAGTAAAGGGAGCGTGCATTTTTACTTGCATAGCAGGATAAAGAGAGAAGAATTGTGATCCACCTCGCCCCTCTTCCGGTTCTGAAGTCACTTATTGAGACTTAATCTCCAAATGTATATGGGTGAAGTTTTTCAACCTAATTGCAGTGGCCGTCAAGCCGAACAGGATCTTTATACTCGGCGTGGTGGAATGAAAGCCTTGACGGACGCCCACAAAAATTATAGACTAATTATTAAACAAAATTGATCAATAGCGAATTTAAAGAGAAATAGATTTTCAGTTAAATTGAAAGTTGCTTCTTTCTTCATCCACTAACATTTTCAAGTCTTATTCGAAAGAATAACAATAACCAGTAACACAACAAGGAAAATAAATACCCCGTTATTTATTTGTGATTCTCATTCTTAGCTCGTTGACTTTGCATTAATCTAAAACACCTCCAGGAAAAAAAAAACATTTTTCTAGTAAATGGGTTACTAAGAAAGTAAGCTATACGAAATTTACGTATCAAAACCATTTTTCATCAATTCCTAGTGGTGAACTAAATTTACAAAAAATAAAATAAATTATATTAAATGAAATGTACCAAAAAAAGTTTAGAAATAAGAAACATAATTTGTTTACAGATGCAGTAAAAAATAATGATTACACGCGCACATGCGAAATAGAGAAATAATCAATAAGCCAGATCTTGATAGAAATCAGAGATCAAATTAAGTTCTCGACCTAAACTTGGAAAAACTAATAACATATAACATGAATAAATATGCGCATGTATAGCTATACATTAATGTGTATGGATGAATACTCATACATAACTAATTATATACATACATATATATATGTATACATATATGTGTATATATATATAAATATATACACACACACACATATATACATACATATATATATATGTGTATATATATATATATATATAAATATACACAGACACACACACATATATATATATATATATATATATATACAAAATACAAGAAGTGAACCCAATATAATCGGATCAATATATCGATATAATGATTGATTACTGTCAACTCTAAATAACATTTGAATAACTTATTTTGGTGACATTTGCTTAATTTAATTTTGTGGCTCTAAAAACGAAAGCAAGTTAATTCCATCTCTTTCTTATGAAATTCTAGCGGACTTGGCAACGTATCAATTATAATATTCTTAACAAAATTAGAGAAGCACCATGTATATATACTTATATATGTATACACCGAGAGAGCGAGAGAAAGAGAGAGAGAGAGAGAGAGATAAGAGGAAATTATCTAGGTATTTTATAATTTAAAAAAGTAAATAGAATTATACAACTGTATGAGTAAATAAACAGGTCGATACAAGCTCATGCGAAAACACTTGCACGCATTGAAATTAGCAAGTATACTGCACATGCACACACGCACACATGCACACACGCACACACGCACACACACATCTCTCTCTCTCTCTCTCTCTCTATATATATATATATATATATATATGCGTGTGTGTTGGGGTATGTATAAGATAATGCTATCTGTGTAAACAAATGGAGTTTTTAGCATTTGAACATGTTCATCACTGAGAATTCACTTACACTCAGTAGCAGCCACATGATGACCAAGTAGTTATAAGCGCCGACTCTCGTCTTGACCGTCAAGTTTCGATCCTGACAAGAGGCAGTTCCTTGTGTAATTTTACCGAATAACTGTTAGACAGTCTTTTATATGGTCTGTATTTTGATTACTACATAAAGTGTATGTCTACGCTAAAAATGACGACTTTCGTAACATTCGTCAACAGGAATTAGCCTCAGTGAAAACATTAAACCGTGTGAATTATTGTTGTGGATCTTTCAAAGGTCCGGAAAGAAGACACACAGTCGAGATGAAGTGAGACAAAGTATATTCAAGAGTGTATAAATACAGCATATAAAGAGAAATGTTGAACGTATGTTTGACTGCCAGTGTTAGAATGGGGTTGCTCAAACACCGAATGTGCTCCTTGTATATATATAGTGAATCGAAAGTGTTCATGTAGTCCGTAAGGTAGGTACCATAACCCCCTTCCAAATATTACCCCCGGAGGAGTCTCAATGTCGTTTCTTTTTAGAATGATAACGATGAAATCCGGAGACTTCCGTTTCGTTTTAAATTATCGTTGGTATGGGGCTGTTTGGGTATTTTTATATGGAAATGTGTCGTATATGCTATCAATAACTTCTGCTTCTCCCTACGGAGGTCTGTCGGTGTCATCTGACAGACATTTCTTAATTCATTTAGGTCTCTCTTATGGGAGAAATATGTAAACCATGTTTCTAATTCTTTTTTCTATGGTACCAAGTTTCAAGGAATATGTCTAATATGTTCTAAATATCTTGGAATTTTTTATATAATATAAGTTCGTCCTTGTATTGTTTGTTTTGCCAAACATTATGTATGCATAAGATAATGATGATAGTGGGTAAAAAGTTGGCATTATCCTGTATTCCTGTAAGGACTACAGCAATATCCTTTTCGTGAGAGTGTCGCAAGCTTTTCTCAAGGTGTTTCTTAAAGACCTGGTCCACTTTAGACCAGTAAACGTTTCTACACAATAAGCTTTTCATCATAGTTGTCCCGGGTTGGCCAACATGAAAATACTTCAGAATTCTTCTCTATAGTTTGTTTAGGATGACGACTCTCTCGCTATACAGGATACATCACCACATAGATAAAACTGCCTAGATCGTTTCATGTAATTTTTATTTTTGTTATTTTAATGATTTTATCAGTGACGGTTTGATGCTTTATTTTATGTAGGGTCACAGGGAGTTCTCTTATTGTTTTGTATAAAATAGTTCTTATTTCCCCATCAGTCCGTAGGGAGGTAATCACGTATCTTCCAGTCGCTCTTTTTTTATCGGAACAAGACATTATAATTTATCAGCATTTTTTTCGAGAGTAGGTATTCCATCTTAAAATTGTTGTTCAGTAGGATTGTTCCCGATTTCTGCAGTCTATTTGCCGTGTATACCTATTTTTCCCCGAAAATAGTGAGTAACGGGTTCTGCTTAGTTTGCAACGAAAACATTTTTCTATGCATACAGTTAAATTAATTTAGTGCAAAAAATATTCGCAAAGACTTGTTTTTTAAAGTAATGTTCATCAGCTAGAAGCTACGTCCTCGATTCATGAGCGATGGGCTTTGAGTTCCGTCGAGCATTTTATGAAGGATACATGCTCCTATTCCGTACGAGCAACTATTATTTCTAAGTCCACGTTATAGATTGTGAGGAATAAATCCGACGTTTAACTTTCATAGTTTTATCGAATGTCTCCTGCCAGTCGGGTGTCCATTCCTAAACCTATTTTTTTCTTAAAATTTCGTACAGCGGAGCACTGAGGTGTGCATGCTTGGGATAAATGTTTTGTAATAATTTTCCAATCATAGGAAACTATGTAAGAATGTCATTTTTTCAGGAGCCAGCAGGTCCTTATTTTCAGTTTTGCGACCTTTCGGCCTTCTTTATCTATGACATGTTCTAGATATTTAATTTCTTCCATGAAGGAATCGCATGCTTCTTATTTTATTTTGAAGCCATAGTCCTGGATTTGTGAAAACACTTTGTGAACATGTTCGCGCTGTTGTTCCATATGTTTACTATTTATCAAAATATCGTCTAGGTATGCGATCGTGAAATCAAGTTTGCCTAGCATAGCACCCATAACTTGCTGGAAAGCTGCTGGCGCGTTTTTGACCCCAAAAGCAACCCTTTCAAATGTGTATAATATGCGATCTGTGAAAATAGATATTAATTTTGAACTTCTTCTTCAGCAGGTATTTGGATGGAAAGCATCGGTAGATCGATTTTTGAAGAATTATTTGCTTACATTTTATTTTGTAAAAACTTCTAGACTGGAAGTTGATTATGGTTGCTGCGTTTTAGTCCTGTCGAAGCGTATTTATATTTTTCCACATATATAGTAGTTATTTCTCTAAGTTTAGTAGCTTTGACGGTAAGCATTTGAGTCAACCATGAAAATATGGTTCATAATTTCGGCGGTGGTGCTTGTTTCTTACACTTTTGGGGAGGAAACATGTATTCCTTTCTTGTATAACAATAACACAGTGACAGATTAGACACAATGACTTGCTTCTTTGAAAGAAAATATGTTTGTTTTTTTGTAAGAAAAAAGAAAAAAACGAAACTACTTTTTGCAAAAAAATCCAAGTTGCTGAATATATGTGTCTCTATTGGTTCGCCGATAAGGCCTGTTTTTAAACTTCGGAGGTTGTCGAGAAATTTCGTCGTTGGTTCTCTCATGTTTGTCATTTTAATGGTTGTAAATTAAAGTCCCTAAAGGTCGAGGGGAAGAATACCTGTTCTCGGAATTAAGGGAAACACTGTATATTGTAGAAAGTTTAAATACCGCATATAACGACAGTGGTTGAACGTCTGGCAAACTGCCAGTGTTAGACTGTGGTAGTTTAAACACCAAGAGACATGCACTTCAAGTACTTATAGTGAAGCGGAAGCGTAGTCTGTAAGATAAGTAGCATAACCATTATAAATGGTGTAACCATTTAAATGTTTAACTTTCGAGCGATCTTCCTGTCTACATATGGCGTGTTTTGTATTTAAATTAGTATAATGTCTCTGTAATTCTCTTACGATGTTAATTTTTGATTGGTCGATCGGAATCGAAGTGTTGATGTAAATAGTAAACTAAACGAATACCCGTCAATGTACAATTATTTTTCTGAACAGAACAATTTTGATCTGTTAATGATCTGATTAGTCGATCAGACTCAATAGGGATATTGTATCATGATCATTACCATAATGTATCATTGTAATCATGTATCTACAATTATTGATAATCATGTATTATAAGTATTGATCATCATGTATCTATTATTATTATCATGTATTATTATTATCATTATTATTATTGATAATCAGATATTATTATTAGTCTGATGAGTAAATAGTTATTCATTTTTCTTACAAAGACGCACACAAATAACTTTTTATACTCTAAGTGCAAACCCATCCTCACCTAACCATTTTTTAGAACATGTATATGTATACACACACACATATATATATATATATATATATATATATATATATATATATATACACATATATATATATATATATATATATATACATATATATATATAATGTATGTAATTCAATTTGAGGTTCCCAATTACATTTCAGAGTATTAAAATAAAATACATTATATGATCTGATATATATTTTAGTTTACATTGTATACATATATTACCGTATAATACACACAGGTAGTTTTCCTCCCTTATATAGTGTTAATGGTTGAGATACTTCCGTGCCTATATATATATATTTATATATATATATATATATATATATATGTATATATATATATATATATATATATATATATATATATATATATATATATATATATATATATATATATATATACGTTACATTGGGAAAATACAATTTTGTTTATTCTATAGACACAATATTTCGTACAAACTGCGCTATAAAAATATACGTATACTTTACATAAACATTGCACTTTTAAAATAGATAGTACAATAACCTGATATAATAAACACAATAAAACAAATAAAAATGAAATAAAAATATATACTTTTAAAATGGGGGAAAAAGAAGAGATGAAAAAAGAAAAATACATTGAAAAAATACAAACAATACTTGTAATATACCTGTATTATAACTTCTAACTAAAATGCAATTAAATGTAAAAACTAAGGAGGCAACTCTCCAAATTTGTATTCGGTTTTGCTTCGTATTAGTTATCTTCTTAGTGTATGTGATTTTATTAATGTGAATAAAATACATTAATAGCTAGGTATTTTTTATGAAAAAACAGTGATTTTATAGTCGATTCTTGGACTAAGGCATAGAGCCGGAACAAATTCTAATTATATGTCATACAAGAGTTACATTATTTCTTTACTTCTTTATAATTATTTCAAAATGTTTATAAATATAATGTAGTATGAATGCATGTTTTGCCTATGTATATATACACATAAAACACACCCAAACAACCATATATATATATATATATATATATATATATATATATATATATATATATATATATATATATATATATATATATATAACTATTTTTATAAGATGGTACGAAAAATTCCTCGCAGAGTGCTCGATTAATTAAGAACATCAAAATTAAGAGCGAACTCCAAACATGGTTTATGTGAGATCCTCCATTTTCTCTACCAAGTTAACACAAAGCTGAAGATAGTCGGGAGGTTAACACCTTCCGAACTTAAAACCAATCGTACTGATGTTGTACTGCTTTTCTGTACCGTATAATAAATATATATATATATATATATATATATATATATATATATATATATATATATATATGCATGACTGCTATCTCTTCTTAGAGGGCAAAAGTATTTTTAATTATTAAAAATGATGAGCAAAAATATGATCAGTAGGTGTAGTAATAGTCGTTGCAATGCACGTGAACAAAAAAGAACTAAAAATGTAGTATAATTAGAGGACAAGTAGTCAGAAAAGAAGAAGAGAAGCAACATGAATAAGTAGAAGTAGGAGAAAAAAAGTAGAAAAAGAAACGAAGTAAAAAACAGAAGAAATATCAAAATACTTTTCTCGATGTCATGACGTCAATGCTCGTTTGTGAGCCACTTTTTTATATATTAGGAAACGCGTTTGTTTCAGGTATTATTCTTGTTCTATAGCCGACGGATAAGTATTAGATACATCATAGAGAATTGTTAAAACAGTGGAAGAAGTAACAACGAGTATCAATGAACGCTAATTTAATCGCAAGAAATTGCTGATATCATTTCTCTTCCCTAACAAATACAGACTAGAAATTATCGGTATAATTGTGCAGACATTAATTCAGTCAGGTCGATGGCTCTTCTAGATCGACTTAAGATATATATCCTCGTTTATTCACGTACTGTATCTGTACAAAACAGTCGAATTATTATTCACTTTGTATTCGCTTAACATAACGATAGACTTAGTTAAAGCTGAAGAGAAAATACAAATATTCAGCAAAAAACGTTAAAACTATGAAAAATAAAAAAATGACAGATAAAATAAAAGCCAAATAGTTTTTACTTTTCGTTTTTATAGAAATCGGTGCCTGCGCTTTTATACATCTGTTTCCACTGATTTATATTACTTATATGTGTGTTTCTATTTTATAAGATTCACATGTTTACTGGTTTTCTTTTACAACGTTACTGTTTGTTTCTTAGTTTTTTCTTATTTATTATGAAAAGAAATATGCCCGTCGGCTTCACTTTCATATATTTTGTTGTTTCAGTATTTGAAAATTCTTACCACCCACTGATATGAATGTTTTGTTACCGACAAGAATAATCAAAAGAAAAACACCAAAGAGAACAGACACGCAAAAGAAAATCAGAAAACATTAATCGAATAGTTAAAAAATAAACACCTAAATAGAAAGAAATGTTTAACTCTTGATAGACACGTGCACTTTTACGTACACACATACGATATGCAAGTGCATTACGGGCCTAATAATGCACAATACTTATTCAATACTATCCCCGTCACGTTTTTTTCATGCATTACGGAACAACGATTTGTAATCAGATGTAGTTGCTTATATGTCACTTTCTGAAGCGCATATTCAATATACAGGGTGATTCATAAGTCACTAAGCTATTAATGTTTTAACTTCTAAAGTTAAAAAAAATACGGTAATACAAAACAGAAAGTTTATTCAACAAATTATTTCATGGGCGTTTCAAATGTCAGCAAATATTCAAAATGTCCACCTTCGTTCTGCATTCATAGCTCCATTCTTTTTTGCAAGGAATTTACGACTCTTTGTAGCATATTTGATTGATTATGAAATAAATATATATATAGAAACGAATATATAAACGAACAAATTTAAAATAACAAATAGCAGTAATTAGAGAGTAATATAACAATCATCAAAAGTTCATAGTATGTTTGTGCTTCATATGGTAATCATTTTAAATAGATAAGTGAAGTGACTTATGAATCACCCTGTATGTAAAATTTGAGCTATAGATATAACCGATAATGTGCGATATATCGATATATAAGCGCATGCCGCAAAGGTGAATATGTGTGCAATGTTTGTATATACATAAGGAGTATGTGTAAATAAGTATCTCCACTACTCACAAAAGACATTGTGTAAAAAAATAATTATCCGTTAACCATGCTCTGTGCGCACACACGCCTTTGACTAATAGTTGTGAGTCCTGTTTAGAAAGGCATCGGGTTAGGTTTAGCTAAGTTTACAAACACCATTTGCATTCGAGTCAAATTGATAATAAACGCCATTATGGAACGGATCGCGTCACTGATGACAGCTATCTGTGTGAGTTTATATTGAGGTACCAATAGAAATAAACCGATCTATTGATGAAAATACATAATGACATGAATAAATGTCATACATCGTTGTACTACTACAACCCGCATTCTGTCGGTAACAGTTGGCGTCGGCATTTTTAGCAGGTGAATTTCTAACACTAATCGATAGATAGTGTCCGGAAAAATGTAAATCAACAATGGACTCAGAAAACTCATTTAGATGGTTACGCGTGTCATGTCTATTAAAAAATGAAAGGACACCTTGTATTTAATAATTATAACGTATATATAATCGACTAATATTTAGTCGGTTTCGGTGGTGAAATGTACACTTACGCGGAACGACGTCTTGGCGTACCAACTTCAAATCCTGTCGAATCCATAGCACCCCTTCAACTATGGATGTTGGAAACCTTCACGTAGTTCCTTCTCTAAGGATATGTTTTTAGAAAGGAGAATGGAAATTTACGAAAAAATCAAAATAAGCCATTCAAAAAGGCATCCGAATTCACTTTTATAAAAACTCAACTGGAAACAATATCTGAACATTAAAAATGAGATACATTCAACTAGTATATTGATTATATGAGGTCGAAATTGTCACCAATTAAATAGTGTGAGATAGAAATAGATGAAATTAACATTTTTCCATAAACCATCCTGTTACGACTGAGGTTAGTTCATACGAAAATCAGTTCGCAAGATTCTAGACCATTGTTGGGCTGGCTTGTTCTCTGTCGGGCGGAAGTATGGTCATATACAGTTTTATGATGTCCACCCCAGGCGTTACCTTCTCATCTTGTGAGATGGCTTAGTTTATTTCTAATAGTCTGAGACGTTTATACCGGAGAATGTTGACAGGGCTGCCGATACATTTTTAGTTGGACAGAGTACTAATGCTCTCGGGTGTTCAAATGCAACTTTCCCTACCATGTATCACATCTTCTCGCTGTAGAGGGGGGGGGGGATAAATAAATCCATATTTCCTTTAATGCGAACGATACATTTACATCTTTACTGCCAAATAAAGTAGTCAGAATAAATTATTTATATAAAACTTAAGTTATTCACTAATATATTTATTGACCTAAATATCTACAGGGTGGCCAAAAATAAGGGTCCTATTTTTAAAAATTCATAACTTTTTTATTTATTGATTTTTTTAATTTTTTTTAGAATAAGTAAAGGACCCCTTCCGAAGCAAGCATAAGCCGTATTAGCCCTAAGGAACGTACCCTCATTTAGAAAACATTATTTTTGCTTAAAAAACTCAAAACAGTGTAAAAAACAATACTTTAGTTTTTGTAAGTTTTAAGAAGTGTTTTTCGGCTAAAATTTGTTTAGTTTTTTTAAGAAGATCTCGGAAGGGTCAGTCTACACACACATAAAGTTTGGTGAGTTTAACTTTTATTTTGTGGAAGTTATTCAAATTCAAGTTATTCAAATTTAAAGATAGGACCCTTATTTTGGCCCACCATATACAAGGCAATACAATGAACCTGTGCTAGTAAATATATCAACTGATACAATTATATAGGTATACCACTTATCAGTATACACAGCAATACGATCATAATTTATGAAGCAGACAATACAGACAAGTAAACTATGAATTTAGAGGCAAAACTGATAACAATTACAATGACTGTCCATTGAGTATCTATTTTTCTAAAATTACAATTTTACGAGACATGTACACCTAGATTTGGATACGGGCAAATGTATCGTTTGTTCTGAGAAACGCTTCAAATGTATTGCCGCATATTTCCTTAGTCATGCCTTTCTTTGCTTCTACAAATCTTTGATGATTGCACTTTACTTTAATCTAAAAAAAATAGAAATTTGGTATGCTTAAATCGGATTACTCCTAAAACGCGACCTCTGTTTATCAATACAACTGCAAAACGAGTATCACTTACTGGACTATACCGATTTGAATAGTAATAACTATTCTAATATGAACGATAACGCAATCTCCTACGATAATTAAAAAACGGTCTTGTTTTACTATCAACACTGAAAAGTACAGTTATATTGGCGAAGTTTTTTTTTAGAGGGGGTCACGTTTTTTATGTAGAACCCCTATAGATGTACATATATAGTGTTTAATAATCACTTGTAGTCTTTAGCTAAATATATCATCTGCACAGTCGTTTTATGTTCTATAATTATTAGTTTTAGTGTTCGTGTGTTTAATCTTAGTCTCGTGGGCGATTTCAGTTACACTTATTCAAATCAGAGGTTCATATATTATTACATCGTTGTAGTACTTTACATCCGCACATCACATGTATATTCTAGTGTGTCTTTACCTTACATTGGTGCCTTTAATCTTCATCTTGAAAAAAAATGTCGACAGACACACTTTATTCACTTTGTGTCTTTGATTTATCCCAGTATTTAAAAAAAGATAAATTATGCTATATATTAATTTATTTATTTATTATAAATCAGATGCTTCTATTGTTGGTATTGGTTTCCTCGATATCGTTTTGGGTAGAATTATTTTAAGAAAGACATAGGCTACTTACAGGAGGGGCCACCTAAATGTTTATGGTTGGACCCCCCCCGGACTAGAGTACATAGGCTAAAACCATATGATGAAGTCCACATGTACTTTAACATTCACTTTACAGCACAGCGTTAATTACTCATATTTATTATATTGTTCTCTTTCGACCCAGGACTCCGCCTTGCTTAATTTTGTCTCTGAAAACATAGATACATAACTCTTACTTGACTCGAGTGCCCAAACACATGTATCAGGTTGAAAGGAAGTAATGTCGTATGTTTTACTTCATCACTTTAAAGCCTCTTAAGTTGTACACAGTTCTAGATTTTTTAAAGAAAATGGTGTCTTAATCTCTTGCTTTGCCTTTCAGATAATTAGTTAGAAATAGTAAGTTTAACTGTCTCAGCCGTCAAAAATGGATATTAGTGAGGAGCATCTGAGACATTGCATGCTCTATGAATTCAAAAAATCAAACTCAGCTGCATAAGCTACAAGGAACTGTCTATGGAATAAATAGTTGGCAAATTTTTCTTCTGGAGACTTAAACCTGTCAGATCGGTGACGTTCTGGAAGACCAAAACCAATTGATAAAGACCCCATTAAAGACGCTGTAGAGGCTAATCCCAAGTTAACCAGCAGAGAATTGGCTCAACAATTCAGTACAACCCATACCACATTTATTTTGTCTTTTACGAGTTAGGAAACGTTTCAAAACTTGGACTCTGGGTTCCTCACAATTTGACCAACGCTCAACGAAATCAACGAAATCAAATATTGACGTATATATATATAAATAAATATATACGTATATATATGCATATGAATAAATATATAAGTATATACATATATATACATATAAATAAATATATATATATATACATATATATATATATATATATATATATATATATATATATATGCATATAATTTATTTTATTAAAAGTTTTAATAATTGATGCTTAGATGATTAAATGTGTCACGCTTTATGTATGCTATCTCAACCTTCACGCTGTTGTTCTTCTACTAATGATAACAGGTTTGACACTTCATTTTTATTTTACTTTACATGTTACACATAGTATAAGTGCACCATAGTTAAACATCTAAATAATTAAACTAACAAAAACTTTAAATAGGATACCCTGCACAACTAATACACAAATACTAGCGAGTAATTACACTAGACTATATACAGAACCCCATAAATGAAATAAGGATCACCTTCGAGAATACGTCTCAACACATATATATTTAACGAAAATAAAAAAGCAACCTTATGCTAGTCAACTAGCACGATAAATTAAAAACAAACACAAACAAAAAAGTAATTTAAACAAGCGCCAATTGAAAACACATGTAAACATTCTAACCTTATCTAAAGTCAATCATGATAAAATAAAATAGCTTCACAAAATGCAAAGGAAAAATATGTGGTATCTGTGATATAATTAGAGAAATAGAAACTGATACATATTCAAATCCGCAGAAATATCCAGAACTAAAATATTAAACTGCAATTTTCTTAAATCTAGTCTATATACTTAAATTCATAAAGCACAACAGATTCTATATAGGTGCTAAAGAAGCACACAATAACGTGGTCACAGTGAGAGGAAAGTAATATAACAATTCAAGACAAGAGAACACTCTTGGTTTCGCAACACATCCACCAATGCAGCAAAGATGAGTTCAAAATCATCTCAATACATGATACGAACTATTATTCTTACCTTCAAATATAACAAAAAATCCTCATAAATAAATGCATTACGCCAATAAAACGATAATCACAAAACACACACAGACGCACATTTGAATTACCTACTAGACAACCCCCTCGAATATCTTCGGTCTCTCTGTACAATGGTTTGTCAGGAAAACCTGACATGAGGATACACCTCGTACATGCAAACCCTGACAAATATTCAAAATAACATAGCATTAGTAGCACATATAACATCTTTTTGGTATGGCTATACACTGGTCTATACGAGAAATATCGAACCTTCTCTTAGTGATGTAACTATAAGTAAAAACTCTTACCTGGATACTCCACCAGACAAGATGAATTCTTGTCCCAGAATTCGGTAGACCAAGGCGCCATAAGAAAAACATACTATAACATACTTAACTGGCCAATTGGAGAAAGTAAAATAATATTCTTAAGTTCTATACTAAGTAAACGTTTGACAAGTAAAATAGTACTTTAATAAAATATTCGAGTATCTATTATCTCGTACAGAGCTACAGTGTTAGGTCCAGGAAGGAAAAGCTTGATTTCTGAGAACGCCAAGTGATGTAAACTGGCACAAAAAGTGGACAGGTATCCCGAAATTCAATAAGTACAAGAGACCACAAAGCTACACTATTACATTATAAACTGGTCAATTGGGGAGAGAGAAAATTAACTTGACTACTTTACCAACTTCACATTTGTCAGTTAAAGAGTAATTAAATTGAAAATTCGAATATCTATGTATCTTATATAGGTATCAAGTGTTAGCCCCAAGATAGGGGGCCCTTGATTTTAAAAAAATAGACTAAAGGAAAATGAAACAAAACAGAGTACATGTATGCATGCGTGTGAGTATATATATATATATATATATATATATATATATATATATATATATATATATATATATATATTTATATATATATATGAGGAAAAAGAAACAATGTTTCAGACAAAATAAAAAAATAAAAATGGAATAAAGGATAGGCAAATCATATATATATTCAATGCATTTTAGCTTGATTATTCCCTACAGGGGTGAAATGCGGAAGCCTCTGTGTAGCTTAATGTTCTTTTAATATAATTCATACTATATAATTATATATATATATATATATATATATATATATATATATATATGTGTGTGTGTGTGTGCGTGTATGTATGTGTCTGTGTGTGTGCTTATAGTACTCACTAATGAGTTCAGCCTAGATTAGTTGCGACAAATTATTATAAATGTTTGTTATTATCTGCATACGTATGCGTTTCATACTTTCGAGAATCGTCAATGTAGATATGATTACCCATACCGGTCGCCGGACTCTTACCCCGGAACACGAGTTATGTTTACAACTTAAATGTTGACGTTTTAGCCCTATTAAACCCTAATAAATAAATGGTAATTCAGCGAGAAATGAAACCTGTATAAGTGTTCGGCTGTTGAAGAAATATGAATTTAAAGCCACGATCACGGCTGTGTGAATACTGCTGAATACCGATCCCATATATATATATATATATATATATATATATATATATATATATATATATATATATATATATATATATATATATGTATGTATATTAGTGTACATATATGTATATGTTTATTAATGTGTATATGTGCATTTAAGAAAAACTAGATGAGGGGCATAAATGTATATATGTACCATATAGTTAAAAAAAAAATTATAAGACGACCGCACTTACTGCCACTAACCGTCATGAACTCAGGGGCCAAATCGCACAGACACAGCATGCACAACGAAAACATTATCTCATACTGAATAACACGCACATGCTCACATACATGAACACATCAACTACACCCGCACGCACACATAAATTACATAAATACACGCATACCCACAATTAATAAGGAGAAATGTTATCTCCCAACAATGAAGCCATGACTACTTATATATTTTCAATCGACACATACAAACTCAATAACAATGATACAGAATTGACCAGAGCAGACAGGAAAAAGATTACGAAATACCAAGGTATTATGTACGACATAAAAAGAAACTGGAATCTTAAGAAATCTTCGTCATACCAGTAATTATAGGAGCAACAGGGCTAATGAAGAAGAATTTCAAGAGCTATCTGGCGAGTATACCTGGTGAACTGAGTGCAAGAGAAATACAAAAAAAATGCACTTAAAGGGACGGTTAGAATCTTAAAACGACCTCTAGGCTCGAGTGTCTGAAATAGCCGGTGAATGTCTG
>OY744517.1:32056885-32066885 GCA_963556195.1 Sepiola atlantica | reverse complement strand
AGGATGACAGATTTTGGCGAAATATCTGTATCACTTTAAACTAACAAAAAAAATGCTAGTTTATAATAAAAAAGAAAAAAATCGGTTTCGATTTATTATTTTTCTTTTTTATAAAAAATAAATTGATATCGCATCTTAATGCTTCAAAAGGTATTTATTTTACCTATTCCTTCGTAAATTTTACAATAGATGCTTTAAAAAAAAATATGAACCTAAACACACTCATACAAATCACGTGCTGCATTCACGTTCTTCATATTTGATAGTGGAAAACAACAGCTAACCCATTTGGCCCGGCTGTGATAACAACAACATGCCGGTAGGAGAAAAAAATACAAATCCGATGACATCAGGATACATTACACACCGAGGATGCCAGGTTTTGGCGAAATATCTGTATCACTTTAAACTAACAAAAAAAATGCTAGTTTATAATAATAAAAAAAAAAATCGGTTTCGATTCATTATTTTTCTTGTTTATGAAAAAAAAATTTGATATCGCATCTTAATGCTTCAAAAGGTATTTATTTTACCTATTCCTTCTTAAATTTAACAATAGATGTTTTTAAAAAAATATGAACCTTAACACACTTATACAAATCACATGCTGCATTCACGTTCTTCATATTTGATAGTGGGAAACAACAGCTAACCCATTTGGCCCGGCTATAATAACAACAACAAGTTGGTAGGAGAAAAAAATACAAATCCGATGACATCAGGATATATTACACACCGAGGATGCCAGGTTTTGGCGAAATATTTGTATACCTTTAAACTAACAAAAAAAAAAGCTAGTTTATAATAAAAAAAATAAAAAAAATCGGTTTCGATTTGTTATTTTTCTTTTTTATAAAAAAAAATTGATATCGCATCTTAATGCTTCAAAAGGTATTTATTTAACCTATTCCTTCTTAAATTTAACAATAGAGGCTTTTTAAAAAAAATATGAATCTTAAAACACTTATATATATATATATATATATATATATATATATATATATATATATATATACTGTATGAAAGTATATACTTGTGTTAAAGTGCTGTAAATTCGTATGAATCAGAATAGGCAACTTGGTTGACCGGTTTAATTCTGTTGTTGGCCTTCTTAGCAGGGCCGACGACATGATGGTTAACAACACCCCTAAGTGATATATTGATTAACGTTTACATTTTACAACAGAGCATATAGAAGTAAACTATAATATATACAATGCCAATGATACGGCTTCATTCATTGTTTTCGTACCAAAGTTCGAACAATTTAGTGTAACTTGATTAGCGTTTCGCGTACAAATAACCGTGAATAAACATGTAATTACCGAGATCGTTCATTTATGCAGCTCATTATGAGACCAATGATAGCTCCTGGAAGAAAACTCTACAGCAAAAACAAAATTATTAATTAAAAACAATAAAAATAGACACGAATAAACTATTGACACGCCTCTTAGATAGAACACAATATGTATAGCTGTCTGACTATGATTACATTATTGATTTCGTTTGAGGAACTCGTTCATCTTTCGGGTGCGATCCTTCAGGTATGGATCTATCAGAAATTGACCATCAACGTATATCAACTATGTTGACCGCTGGCCAATATCTGAGTGGCCCCTAGGATCTAAAACAAAATAGGCAGCTGTTTTGTCTGCAAAGAGAAGTGCACCGTCTTGTAAAACTTACGGCTTACAACACACTAAGTTGTTGTTTGGCGCGGGCTTTTTATACGATACTAAAGCTACCATCAGAGTGCGCACGACCACACACGTTGTGATCATTTAAGTACTGGTCAATAGACGAAATGTATTTGTTTGCTTTGCTCACATATTTTATTTCACCACCCGTAACTTGCGTAAACACGCAGGGGTATATTGTTCCAGTCTTACTTCCAAGAGCTGAAAAGTACGACCAACATTATCAGCCTAACACTGGCATTTCAATTGGTATATCCCTAAACTGTTTTTCCAGTGCAGGAAGAATTTTTTTCTGAAAGGCAAATAAAGCATATGCTGCATCCGGTCGCATATATTTTTTCTTCTTACAACTGCTACCATCAATGACTCTTTAATTAATCATATTTAAAATTTTAATTAAGATTATAATCGAGGAAAATAGTTTAAATACATCTTGAAATCTGAAAAGAAAAACAGTCATTAGAATATATTTGCTAATATTAATTTATTAGAAGCTTTAAAACAGAATAATTATGAAAATTAAACGGACGTGTGATGGTTGGGGAAGCTTTGGAACGGGTATATTAAGCAGCTGATAAGTAGGTATCATCAGTGTATATTAGCGAATATTACTTTATTAGAAGCTTTAAAAATAAACTTATAATGAAAAGTTCAAAGACGCTTGATGTTTGGGAAAGTTTTAGAATGGATATATATAAGAGTTGATGAGTAGATATAAAAAGAGAGCGATGAAAACTAATAAAATTATCTCGGCTTAAAGTATTATTATTTTCTCATTATCATTTTCATAGCTTCGGCATTTTGGCTTGGATCAAAGTGTAGTATCTGTTTCGATGGATACTGCACCCCATAGACCGGTATCGCTTTGGCCTTCGGGTCTTGATTCCGGCGGATTGTAAGTTTTTCCTGTGCAGTTATAAGAGGTCCACCCTCCCAGGCTTTGCCTCCCCTCTTTGGGGAGGAGTAAATGTATTGCTTACTCCCTGAGGCGCGTCTGCCGGGGAATGCCGACGGGGCTGCCGAGGCGTTTTCTGTAGGCCAGAGTGCTCACCTTCTCGGGCGCTGGCTTTTCAAATCCCACTTTCCCGACATTGTGTCACATCTTACCTTGTGGGAGGAAGATGAATAAAATATATATGTATATATATACATATATATATATTATGTATATATGTATATATGTGTATGTATATATATATATATGTATAAATGGGTATATATATAGTATTATTATTATCATTATTATTATTATTATTATTATTATTATTATTATTATTATTATTATTATCAATCATATGTATTACATCTTTATAATATGTGTTATTCATATTACATCTTTATAATATACGTTATTCATTCACATTCACTACCTATTTTCCCCATGGTTTCGTGTCTGCTCTTCCGACATACTACACACCTTTTACTTACTTGTATTTTCTATCTATTTAGGTTTTAATACATTATTTTTATTTTTAATACTTTTTATCCTTACTATTTACCGCATTATTGTTAGTTCCTATTTCTTTCTATTTATTTATTTATTCATTTTTTTCCGGCAATATTTGATTTATTTATTTAATTCTCATCAACTTCATTATTTATGTCTTATTAGTATTTGTTTATTCATTAGCATTACCTTACTTACTATACTATATATTAACTCACGTTTAATTCAATTATTTCGTTTCCTATCATATCACAGCCCTCCACAAAATTTAGTGCCATTCAAATTCCATTTATTGCATTTATCAAATCACGAACGTGCATAAGTTCGTTTTTTTTCAAAAAACAACGGTTCTCTTTGCTAACCCGAAGAAACGTTATGCGTTAACCATATCACGCGTCATGACAAAAAACGAACGCCGCAATGTTCAAAATTACAGTTTGCTCAACGATTCTCAGTGTTCGTCATTTCAGATCATTTTTTGACAAAGACCAGAGGACTGGTCGAAATATCAAATTAAAAACAATTATAATAACAACATCGTTTGTAATGCTTCATACACCACCAATCATCTATAATATATGTATATATATATATATATATATATATATATATATATATATATATATATATTTATTTATTCTGGTACAGAAAAATTAGTACCAGAATAAATAAATATTATGCTCTTATTTTTAACTTTAATTCTTAATTAATCGAGCACTCTGCTGGGATTTTTCCTACCATTCTACAAAGAAGTTATATATATATATATATATATATATATATATATATATATATATATATATATATATATATATATATATATATATATATATATATATGTACAAGCACTACTCTATCACGCCGCCTCACCATGCATCTTGTAAACTCTAGCTCGATTCACCAACATTACAAAATCATAACTGCCCTCGTTCTGATTTAAGACAACTAAGACTAGTTAATAACACTAACATTATACATTCCGAAACCAATTAAAAAAATTAAAATACTCGAAGCTATCTACATAAAAACACAACAACCCAAAATAAGCAACATCACATATAAAACTAGTAGTAGCATTTTAAAATGCTTTACGTAATGCGATTTTGTTCTGTGGTGTCATCACCCGTTGCTGAATTTAAGATCGCTAACGACTTCCTGGAACAATGCGGAAAACGTTCTCTGCGCGTTTCTCCATCGTTACTTTATAAATGCTCTTATTTCTGCAGCTTTCTTGTTCATTTGCTTTTGAAACCTGAGGATGATTCGACGAAGATTTAAAAACGTTCGTGAAACATGTGACACGTATGAAACATGTTTTTTTTTTTATTTTAATACAAAAAAGACCATCAGAAAAATTGAAAAAATAAAAATAAGGTATAATTAAACTTACGAGTTCTGCTATTTTTAACAAGGTTTGCATGCATGAGAAAATGCTGCCTAAATACACACACACACACAATATATATACATATATATATATATATATATATATATGTGTGTGTGTGTGTGTGTGTGTGTGTGTGTGTGTGTGTTTTAGTGCAGTATTATGTATTCGAATGCTAATGCAATGTTTTGTTTATTTATCTTTTCAGGATAATGCTAAACACAGCGAAGGTGCTATCAAGCCAGCCGGATAGATACTTATAACTAATTGAATTCTGTCTGTTCGATTTTAATCTATCTTCGAAACGCCGTCGGCATTGTCATCTGCGGCGAGATTTGCTAACCAGACCTGGCCCGACACCCTACCTGCCATATCTGAACTGGCTACAATTTGATTAATGTCGGCATATTTCCGTCAGATCCCATCAGAAATCGCCCCTGTCTTTATTCCGACTAAGCCGTGTAGATTGCTGCTAATTTATAAATAAATAATAAAAAAGAAAACGCGCCTCTGCTTCGGGCAAATAGAATTAACATGGTGGAGCATGGCTGATAAAACTGCTTTAAATGCGCATGCGTGCTGACCGTCGACATAAACGTTGTTAATATGGACGTTGATTTACATGTAGGATTGTGTAATAGGAAGATAGAGAAAGTTAAAGAGAGAGTCATTACGAAACAAGAAGAGCGAATATGTAAAATCGAGGAAGAGATAGAGAGATATTAAGAAAACGAAGAGAAACTATGAAACAGAATGAAATAAAAAAGTAACAAAACTGCAGAGATAATCAAGTTAGTACAGAACAGTCTTGAATCATAGACACCGGAAGTAGCTTCTACGCATCATCGTAATGACCTTTTTTTTCTCGTAATATAATATTTATTGATCATGTTATCGTGAGTATATAAATGAAAAATGGAACGACGGAAATTCGTCGGGATTGTGTGAGCGTTTTATCACAAATACATGAAACAAATGATGTATTATGGGATCCGATGCAGTAATTGATGGAGATATATAGCACGATAAAAAGCCAGAGCTCGTAGGGGAAGGTGAAAGAGAGTGAGTGGTTTTAGAGAGGGGGGAAGAGGTAGTGAGAGACAAATATACAACAAAACAATGAGTGTAATTTACAGGTTACTGCAATACTCTGAACCTATAAGCAATTAACCACATAACTGTATACAATTAAAATTATGTGTTCGTATTCATATCAAACCTCTATAAAACAATTCTTTAGAGAGATACATTATCATTGCATATGTTTAGGCTTAAATTTGTTCTTTTTAAATGTAATAGTTTTTTGATTACTTGTGTTATGGTATATTGTATTGTTTGTAAAGTTATTGTATTGTTTGTAAAGTTATTGTATTGTTTGTAAAGTTATTGTATTGTTTGTAAAGTTATTGTATTGTTTGTAAAGTGATTTTTTGTTTGTAAAGTTATTGTATTGTTTGTAAAGTTATTGTATTGTTTGTAAAGTTAATGTATTGTTTGTAAAGTTATTGTATTGTTTGTAAAGTTATTGTATTATTTGTAAAGTTATTGTATTGTTTGTAAAGTTATTGTATTGTTTGTAAAGTTATTGTATTGTTTGTAAAGTTATTGTATTGTTTGTAAAGTTATTGTATTGTTTGTAAAGTTATTGTATTGTTTGTAAAGTTATTGTATTATTTGCAAAGTTATTGTATTGTTTGTAAAGTTATTGTATTGTTTGTAAAGTTATTGTATTGTTTGTAAAGTTATTGTATTGTTTGTAAAGTTATTGTATTGTTTGTAAAGTTATTGTATTGTTTGTAAAGTTATTGTATTGTTTGTAAAGTTATTGTATTATTTGTAAAGTTATTGTATTGTTTGTAAAGTTATTGTATTATTTGTAAAGTTATTGTATTGTTTGTAAAGTTATTGTATTGTTTGTAAGGTTATTGTATTATTTGTAAAGTTATTGTATTGTTTGTAAAGTTATTGTATTATTTGCAAAGTTATTGTATTATTTGCAAAGTTATTGTATTGTTTGTAAAGTTATTGTATTGTTTGTAAAGTTATTATATTGTTAGCATAAACAACTCATCTTAAATACCCTTATATCAAAAGATCAAACTGACTCAAAACAAGAGATGTTACTGACGATTCAACCGGCATGTAATGTCGAATCACTTTTCACTGGGGCTATTGTATTCCAATATTTGCATACAGACACACTTCTCAAAATGTGATGGACCTCCAATGCTGTTCAAATTAAATATCTAACAGAATTGAGTATTGTGTATCATCAAGCTGAGGTAAAGAATACAATTATACAAGTTAAATACATGATTCAATCTATGTAGAAAAAATTAAAATACATCTCTACAGTAGCTATTCTATTGTGTCAGGCTTTTGCAACATGCAGTATAAAGAAGTAACGGAAATGCACCGAATACTGGTAGTGACGTTATGCTCGCTCTACTGAACACAAAGTGTGTCAAGTTATTCTATTATGTTCACAATGCCTTTCATGACATTATCAAGTATGTGTCCTTGCCATGGGCGAAATTGTACAGTAGTATTGCATGTTAAACATTGCTAAGGCAGGTAGTCTCCGAGAATAATAAACATCGAAATAATAGCTGTAACCAAATTAATATATGCTATGTGGCACAATGTCCCTATGAACGGTCATCAGTTAGACACCGGGATAGTGGATCAGGTTGGCCACAAAGCTGGCCCTACTCATGCATTAACTCTCTCCCCCTCTCTTTATCTCTGTCGAACATTTGCCATCGTCTTGCTTGTGTATTTTTTTTTTGCACCCTTTCTCGTTTTCTTTTTTGATAAAAAAGACCAAAAACTTTCAAAATAACGTGATATTGCAATATAGTTTATTGCTTCTATTAATTACTGCGAAACTGGTTCGATTTCTCGAATCGTGTGGCCAATATAAGTTATAGCTTTGATTCCTGCCTGGTCGTGGTTCGGCACGCACCTTGGACGGGTTGAGCCGTCTTCTGCCGAAGAAATAAATATTTTACGGAATATTCAATTCAAAGCGGTCCCCAGCCGCTTGTGTATCCTTCTCAGGCGAGATGATTTTAAAACCGTTTGATTCTAAAGTTTATTTGAAGGGAGGTGTCGCCTTCATTTCACATATAACGCCTGTTATTCTCAAAATAGTCAACCATCTAGTTCTGACCACACATAACGTCACTTTCCTTCCGATGAGAATCAGCGTTTCAACTTGATTATGCCGTATCTTATAACGGCGATTGGAGATTCATCGAACATTTTCAAATGTTCAGAATACACGTATTATTTAGACTATTGATTACTGTTCTGAGACCTGATATTATCATCACAATGTTTCGGCCGATAAAAATGCCGACCTTCTTCAGGTTATATCTGTCCAAATCGGGCATTATTCTGTCGAACTCGGAAATCTGTGACACCCTGTTGTAATCAACAGGGATATATTGCTCTCATTCCGTCAGCCATGCCGGAGTAGAAGTCTTACGTAATCTTCAAGGACATGTGGCGTAACGGATAACACTGCTCAGTATTTAGAATCTATACCGTCAATCCTGGACTTTTGCCATTTTGTAATTAAAAATTGTATCTTATGTTACTTTAACTTTGAATATGGATCGTACACAACATAAACATAATAACATTTACTCTTATGTAAAATGCAACTAAAATTATGACTTCTCTAATATACATCTGATTAAAATAACTATTCCAACATTGTGTACAAATGCACATTTACTTTAATATTGGGTATTAACATAAAGAGAAAGATAAGTCTTTGAAGATGTTTTTTGGGGGATAGAAATAAAATTCGAAGATATCAATTGAAAAATAACAATACGAAAAAAAAGTCTAACTGACTGAGTATGTTATCGAAAGGCACGCGCGGTGATGGGGATGGCCATAATGTTGAGAGCATATAAAAGTTAGATAGACGAGATTGACGGCTGATATATTGGGTAAAAAATAGGAAAGTGAAAAAAGTACAGTTGCAAACTATGATTGACGTATGTTAATTAGATGAAAATGACATACGTTAGAATAGAAAGACATTAGAGTAAAAATCAAGATATATTAATCTAAAATAAATAATATATATATATGTATATATAAATACATATTTATATATATATATATATATATTTGTATATAAGTATATATATATATATATATTATATATATATATATATATAAATAGAAAATAAAAAGGAAAACAACAAAAGTATTATTATATTCATCAACGTTTCGTCTATATTTCACGACAATCCCAAGAGGATTGATTTAAAAAATAACATACAAGTATAATATTGGATAATATGTGGTGCATTTGTGACGTTAAAAGAATCACCCCATATTTTGAAATATTGTACTTGTATATTATCTTTTTCAAATTACTTATGTTGAGAAAGTATTCCAATAACGACGAAACGTTGATGTATATAAAAAAGAGAGAGCGAGAGACAGACTGAAAAGTCGACACTTGGAGCGTTGATTAAATAGCTTTAGAAAGAGGATTTTTTTTTAAATCTGGATAACGCATTTTTTTAAGGTTTTTTTAAAAATAAATTATTTATTTATTCTAAAACTTGAGCACTTCCGGTGATATACACCTTTGTCAAATGTATAAGCATATTGTTTGTCTTTTTCTTTCTTTAATGAGACATATTTATCGCTGTCAAGTTGAAATTCGTCTTGATGTTATCGACGATTAATGTTGATATTCTGATGTGTGTAGCACACGGTAACGTGAATAGGGTAAAATGAAAAGTCCACACTTTGAGCGTTGATGAAATGACAATAATACAGAGAATATTTTGAAACACCTTGACAACGAATTTTTTTAATGTTTTTTAAAATAAATTATGTATTTATTCTAAAACTGTGAACTTTTCAAAACTGTGAACTTTTCAAAACTGTCAATTTTCTAAAAAAGTGTGGACTTTTCATACATAGGTTTTTAGAATAAATAAATAATTTATTTAACAAAAAACATAAAAATGCGTTGTCCAGGTACTTCAAAAGATTCTCTTTCTTATATATATATATATATATATATATATATATATATATATATATATATATATATATATATATATATATATATGGATTACTTTTATGTTCGTAAAAAATGAATATATATATCAAAAACAAAAAATACGGATTTTGAAATGAGGACGACTAATAATGCAGTTTTTCTGCATCTTAATCACTTAGGTAGTGAAACAATTACAAATTATAGTAAGCTCAATAACAACAGACTGAAAATCACCTTTATAAATAATTACATAGACATCATTACATACTTGGGTGATACAAATCGTACATATTTCTACACAGAGCGTCTTGGCCCAGTGGTAGAACGCTGGACTATAGACATCAACATCGAAAGTTCGATCTCTGTGTAAGTTAGCCATGCTGATGACGGCTGTGAGCCAGAAACACAGGCCCATGGATTCATTTTATGTA
>OY744517.1:32036885-32051885 GCA_963556195.1 Sepiola atlantica | reverse complement strand
CATATATATTTATGTGTAAATTAGTCGTCCAAGGCTATATGTATACAAATATATATATACATACACATATATATATACACATATATATATATATATGTATACAAATATATATATACACATGTATATACACATATATACATATATATATATATATATATACATATATATATAAACATATATATACATACATATACATATATATATATATATATATATATATATATATATATATATATATATATATATAATACGGCACAATAACACCGTTATATCATCGAAGTTAAGCGGCGTCGAACCTGGCCAGTACTAAATGGGTGACCAGGTGCTGTATGTGCTCTCTGCTTATCTCGGCATTATTTCCAGTCGTCTTGTATTACTACTTTTCATTGGAATCAAGCAATGCCGACTCAGGAGAGCGGTTGGTGTGATTACGCAACCCTTGCAATTACAAATTCGCGCGGGCCGCCTCTGATGGGGCACTCATACGTCGAAATCGACGGGAGAGAGTCCATCACATATATATAAATATATATACACATATATATATATATATACATATATATATATATATATATATATATATATATACATTTATATATATATACATATATATATATATATACATATATATATACCTACATATATATACTCACACACACACACATATATATATATATATATATATATATATATATATATATACTGCGAAAGTGTAGATTTCTGCACATAAAAAAACGGATGTATTTATGTGTTATATATACACACAGACACACACACACACACACACACACATATATATATATATATATATATATATATATATATATATATATATATATATATATATATATATATGTCGCATAGCGGCACCAAAATCCCGACATTTGTTACGTTATCAATGATGAACGTCATCGCCACGAACGTCTATCAAGCGCTTCTCAAAATACGAAAGAAACACGAAGGCAATACGAAATCATATGAAAAGTTTCGAAGCGTTTTCAAGCGTTTTCAACACATTAAAGTAAGGCACTATTAAGAGGCATTTTTATAGGCATTGTTTAAGCATTTAAACTGCCAGTCCTGTTACACATTACTTTTTAAACTCCCCTTGTTAAGCACATTTTACCCACACTACACAAACCGTCACTCTGTTAAAAACCTTAGTTTATCACGAAGAATAAGTGACGTCACAGTCTTTTGTCCTGTCATACAAATCATAACCAGAACTGGCCTGACCTTTATTGAACCTCAACTTTTGAAGTCGGCCAGGTTTCACCAGTTGTTATGACTTCTTGGGATTACTCACTCTGAGAACAAATCTATTTGTTCCCAAAAAGATGTCATTTCGACCTGCACTTAACTCAGAACAAAGTTCACCCCTCTCACAATCAAAACTAGTGGACCCACACGCTTTTAGGCGTACAGGGTGAAAAGTATACGTCCATAGATAAATAAACAATAACAAATATTTATATTTGAAGCTCCTCGTTAAAAAGTAGAGCACTTTAAATTGTAGTAATAACAGAGCGTCACGTCACTTGCTTTATATGCATCATTCCTTCACTTATAGAAGTTGAATGCCTGTACGTTTCGCTGCCTCTAAAAGTGTTAAAATTATCATTGTTTATAAACTGTTCACAACGGGCCTATCGGTTGGATTGAGGTTGAAAATACTTGTAATCCAGGGTTTCGAATCGTGTGACCGGTGGTGAATAGTCGTTCTTCTTGATTCGAAAGAGACGAAACGTATACGTCCATAGATAAATAAACAATAACAAATATTAATACATATCTATATATATATATGTATGTATATATATATATATATATATATGTATATATATATGTATATATATATATGTATATATATATATATGTATATATATATATGTATATATATATATATATGTATATATATATATGTATATATATATATATGTATATATATATATGTATATATATATGTATATATATATATATATATATAGATGTATATATATATATATATATATATATATATATATATATATATATATATATATATATATATATATATGGCCGGTCAGTGGAAATTACTTAGATGATAACATCTAATGGATAATACTTATAATACAATTATTATTAATAATAATAATAATAATAATAATAATAATAATAATAATAATAATAATAATAATAATAATAATAATAATAAACACTAGCGAGGTCACGTAGAAAATTCCGCGGAGCTTTCTATTAAAACTTGTATGATACAGCTCATCATAATATTCATTTTAAGATAATAATATATGTCAGGCTTGATACTATTAAGTAGAAATGGATGTTTCCCCTTTCGTAAATATAATTGTCATTGTCAGATGAATATTCTTTTACTACATGAAACGAGTGCGTCTCCCTTTTTTATATTTAAAATTGTAGCAATTGAATTAATTAAAAAAATAGATATTCTCTATCTTATTGCTGAATAATCTATTGTCAGATAAATATGTTCTAAATCTATTAAAAAAATGTATTTTTTAAAATATATGTGTTTAAAACGTTACTGTTTGAGTCGACAGACGACACATTTTCATTTTGGAACAACAATTAATTTTAAAATAAGTAAAGCAAATGAGTAAAGTAAATGTTATGTTAGCGACAACAGATTTTACCAATAACTTGCAAATAAAATAGCTTGCAATAAACAAATAAAATAGCTTGCATAAACAAATAAAAACTACTGTGTGATGTACGAGGGGCGTTCAATAAGTAATACCCCTGATCCATTTCCCATAGCAGTAGATTAATGAAACTTGGCACAGTAACTAGTCTTTCTCTACATAGTAACCTCACAGAGTTATGCATTTCTACTACCGTTTTTGTAGAACTTTCCAGGTTGGTCCTCTAACCACGTCATAACTTCAGAAATCAAGGCTGCATCATCTGGGAAACGCTTTCCTTTCAAAAACAACTTCATGGCTGGGAAGAGATGAACGTCAGAGGGTGCAAAGTCAGGAGAATAAGGGTGAGATTTTCATAACCTCCCGTCCGTGCTTCTGATCTGGCGACATGCGAGTTGTGGACCGGAGCGTTTTCCTGTAGGAGGAGGATACCTTTGCTGATCTTGCCCCGCCTCTTGATTTTGATAGCTTCTCTTAATTTCATCAAAAGTGAAGCGTAAAAGGCTCCTGCAATGGTGGTACCCTTTGCCAGGAAATCTGTCATCACTACTATGTCCTGGTCCAAGAAGACTGAGCATGACCTTGCCAGGGTCATTACTTATTAAACGCCTCTACTATGACGATCTCGTTGGTTAAAATGTGCGTTAAAAGTTATAACTTACGTACGAATACGAAATGCGTTAAAGAAAATAAAACTACCAGACATCCCATTATGTTCTCCCATTAAAACACTCAGATATTCACTCTTGTGTAGCTTCCTTAACCGTAATAGAACTAAAAAATGCTGCTAAGGAGTGTAATCTGCTTAGACTACTTAGAACATTGTGGAGGTATATTACAACTCAAATTACACAGAGAGAGAGAGAGAGAGGGAGAGAGAGAGAGAGCTAACAGTCGTTATAAGCGAGTAATCCATGGTAAACAGCTGTTCCGATAACTTGAAGTGATTTGCAATGGTTATCTTTAGAGTCAGAGAATGATGACTATATAGGTAGCATTTGTATCACTCATATTCAATGGAACATCTTTTTTATTCCCACTTCACAATCACTGATGATGCCTCATTTATACTTTCTTTAATGAGATACTGAATATACTATTGAAATGTATTGGTTGTTGTGGAGTTGGTTTTGTTTGTAAACATATAAAAACGTGTGATCATGTGACACAAAATAGTAGGCATCTGATACATTACTAATGCAGTAGTTCTTAGAATCTCAATAAATTAATTCGAATTTCACACATGTCAAAAGTATTCTTAAAACTTTATAGGTGTTTTAATAAAGTAAACAAAATACGTAAATATTTTTTTGACTAAGGATATTTTTTAAATCCACAAAAAGTTCACATTATGTCTGAGCGAAATGTTGTTGCTTAAAAGATAATTTCACATGTGTTTAGACAATAAAAACAATACGTAAATATATCCATCGTTTTTCCGTTATGTCTCCGGCAAATACTAACTTTCATATTTTTTTGACTAATTTTAACATTTTTTTAAAAATTATTGCTATAAAGCAGTAAAAGCTTGATAAAGATAGGAATTAACACCGGTCAAACTTGGAATAAGAATACATCTAATAGGTGCTTAACTATTAAACACTACATATTCTACTAAACCAATAAAAATACATCTAATATGTGGTTAACTATTGAACACTACATATTCTACTAAACCAATAAAAATACATCTTATAGGTGTTTAACTATTGGACACTGAATATTCTACTAAACCAATAAAATACCTCTAGTAGGTGTTTAACTATTCAACACTACATATTCTACTAAACCAATGAAATACCTCCAGTAGGTGTTTAACAATCGAACACTACATATTCTACAAAATCAACACAAATACATATAATAGGTGTTTAACTATTGAACACCACATATTCTACTAATCACTAAGAATACATCTAAATGGTGTTAAACTATTGAACATTACATATTCTCCTAAATCAATACACACATATATAGTAGGTGTTTTACTATTTAACACTACATATTCTACTAAATCAATACAAATATATATAGTAGGTGTTTAACTATTGAACACTACATATTCTACTAAATCAATAATAATACATCTAATAGATGTTTACATATTGAACACTACATATTCTACTAAATCAATAAGAATACATTTAATAGGTGTTCAACTATTGGACACTACATATTCTACTAAATCAAGCGGTGATGAATTTCACCTTGAACGAGGTAGAATACAAGTCTCCATTTCGGGGAGTTTTTTTCCTCGTTTTTTTGTAACAAGAACATTGCGATTAGATTACTTATCGCCAAATATAATGCGGATGTTTTTTAATAATAAACCAATAAGGAGAGTGAATATTTGAATCAGATAAAAATGGACAAAGTGTTAAGTGAACTCGTATCGAATGACTTCAGTAAAAGCGCTTAGGAGAGGGCATTCCTTGCCGCTACTCAGGTGAACTGATCGCTATCTCTGAATTTGTGAAAAGGTCAGCACTTACACTGCTCTGACTTTATATTAAAACGAGATATATCCATCAATCTGAGACGTTGGTTGTCATGTGATGTGAGAAAAATAATTATACTGATAATATAATGGGAAATTAATAAGTAGTTACGAATAAGTGCACTCATTTTTTAACTTTTGAATAATCTTCATTTTTGATGAATGTTTAATGCAATTACGAATTATTTTTTGCTGTTAAGGCCCTTTTTACAATCCCTCGTTATACTACGTTCGCAATATACATGTTTTAAATATAAAAATAAATATAACGACCATAACTAAATTATATTCTCTCTTCAATGGAAAAGCTCGATATAGAAAATCGTATATATATATATATATATATATATATATATATATATATATAAATATATATATATATATATATATATATATATATATATATATATATATGTATATATATATACAACGTTCGCAATATATATATATATATATATATATATAGTGTGTAGATTTCAATTTTTGTGTTGAGAATCTGAATAACAGAGCTCAATGTAATTTAAACAGAGCAAAACAGAATTATATAAAATTAAAAAAATTTACACACATTAAGGTTGTATACATTATAACTTATTTCGAACCCCTTAATTAGGTATCCTCAGATGTATAAACAACCACGTCACCCCCCCCAAAAAAAAACATGTTTATACAGCTGAGGAGATCTAATTAAAGGAATGAAATAAGTTATAATGTATACAACCTTAATGTGTGTATAGTTTTTTCTTTTTTATAATTATATATATATATATATATATATATATATATCTTTTAAATATGTAAATAAATATAATGAGTATAATTAAATTATATTCTTTCTTCTATAATAGAAGCTCGATATAGAGCAATCATATATATATATATATATATATATATATATATATATATATATATATATATATGTAAGGTATTAAAATAAAGTGTTTATAGAATGCAATATAGGAAACAAGTTAATTTATATTATCCTTGTTTAAACAACTGATGATTAAATCAATAAATGCATTCTACCTAATTTGTATTCCCATCACTTATCTACTTATATATATATATATATATATATATATATATATATATATATATATATTATTATTAATTATACTTTTAAAAGAAAGTAAAAGCAAACCGGAAGAATTTAATAAACAAAATGATGAGAGTCAGTGTTACTTTTTCTTGTCATTTATTTGCTACAACACACACACACACACACATACATATTTGTATGTATATAGTTATATATATATGTATATATATATATGTATATATATGTATATATAATGTATATATATATATATATATTTATATATATATTATGTATATCTATAATATATATATATATATATATTTATATATATATATGATGTATATATATTATGTTTATATGTATATATATATATATTTATATATATATATATATATATATATATATATGCAATGTATATAAATATAATGTATATGTATAATGTATATATACATTTCACAAATACTTTTCTAGCGTTCTATCTATACAGACGTAGGACTTAGTTAAAAATAGAAATTGACATAGACATGGGCTGTGCAACCCCGCTAAAAGCTGTAATAAAAATAAATATAAAGGGGTTTAACCTATTTAAGAATACATAATTGTTCTGTTCTATTTATGCTTTAATCTGATTTGGCAATTTGATACATAAATGCACTACACTATAGACATAGCTAATATAATGCCCGTTTATTTGAAACCCGCCTTGACTGTAAATATAAGATCGATGAAGAATATTAAAAAATATACCAGCATGATTTGAAATTGATAGAATTAGTCTGAAAAGTTTTAAAATTAAATAACATCACTAGAAAACATATAGTGGGCGACCATTGACGAGTTCAACTCGAAGGCTCCCTATACATTTGCAAATATACACACGTGGTTGTAAGGGCGCCACTCCTTTTTCAAGGTTTACTTCGCTTACCTTTGAACCTCGTATTATAATACAAGGGAACAGGAGTGCCATTTTATTTAATGTTTGGTATGCCCTGACAAAAGATTGGGTACTGGTATGTACGGCCATTAGCTAAGTACTTGTATTATCATGCCATATTGGACTAGTAAAATATATAGCTACACACGAATAATGCAAGAAAATTGTTTATATAACTTGTTCTTTAAAATAATTGTTTATTAATTGTATATGTTTAATTGTTTATTATTTATTAATAATTTGAGGTTTATTTATTATATTTTTAATATGTATTTTTGTATGTAAAAATATAAATATTTATAAATAATATAAATATACGAATATAACAACATAAAAAATATATAAAAAATGTATTTTTTTTAACTTTTAATATCTATGTTTATATGTATTATATTTTTAGGTTTATTATGTGTCATTGTTTATTTAGTTGTGTATGTTTATATTATTGTTTTTTTAAACGAATTGTTTATTAAACTTTCTTTTAAAAATAATTATAAATATGTAAATTACCAATAATCTGGAAACATTCAGTTTAATCCTGTGTTTATTAAATAATATCGTCGTGTATGAGTGTGCATCTGGCATTAATACAAACAAAAAATACGTTTTACGTCATGTTACTTTATATTGTCCAGTCACAAACATGTCACGAACGCATATCATGTTATTCGCCAAAATAGGAAGTACTACCTGTGAAGAGTATGTCATAACAGCATAACATTAACTTAACTACCTTAATTTGAAGGGGTAATGCATGGGGCAATACTTTCATGATTACAGAATATATACTACACAACCTCATCCAATTCAAATTAACGGATATGCGAGTGTTCGTAGTATATTGACCACATAAAAGATAATATACTACGTCCACCACCCAACAAAAATAAAGGAGAGGAGGTAATACCTGGGAGAACGGTATCATCACTAACGTTCATATACTACACTACCTGTTACCTCCAAAAGAGGAGTTAATCTTTGTAGACCAATCTCATGACTACTGAACATATACTACACTACAACTCATAAAAAGAGGATGTAATGCCTGGGAGGAGGTTATCATAAAAACGAACATGTTCAAAAAAAATCCTCTGAGTTTATCATTGAAAGATAGTACATTATTCTAAAAAAGTATAGTTCACAGAATAGAGCATTAGAATACAGCAAAATAGTAAAGTAAATAGAAGTTTTAGCTTTAGACAGATAACCAATCTCTATTAGAAATTGATTTAGTTTTAGTTATCACACAAATCGCTTACACTGAAGTATGGGTGGCATACCCTCTAACTAGATCTCAAGTACTCCTTGTCCCATTCAATTATTATACTTATTTGGTATATACTACACGCCGTTACCAGAAATATTACGCTGATACCGTCATTAGTTTTACTAGGAATTTGAGTAATAGTCAATCGCCTTACTATCTAAGTAAAAGTGTTGATGCTGTCGTGTGTCGTTTTTTAACCGATCTCAGACACTTTATGGTACCAATCCTGTGTTCTGGGGTGTGGGGAGAATTAAGTTTTATACTTGTCTTTGTACATCCCCAGCTATTAGCGATGTAGTTTACTATCTCTTAAGTTGTATATGTAACAGCTGTTTCTTTAACAAGAGTGATTTATAGTGTCATGGTTATTTTATTTAACCGTACCCCAATTTGTTAGAGTTATTATTATTTATTATTATTATTATTATTATTATTATTATTATTATTATTATTATTATTATTATTATTATTATTATTATTATTATTATTATTATCATCATTGCCACAATCATCATCATCATCATCATCATCATTATTATTATTATTAATATTATTATCATTATCATTATCATTATCATTATTATTATTATTATTATTATTATTATTATTATTATCATCATTATCATTATCATCATTATAATAATAATAATAATAATAATAATAATAATAATAATAATAATAATAATAATAATAATAATAATAATAAGTGAATGAAGCAAGCTAGCACAAAAGGAATACAAGAACAGACATGACAGCATGGGGAAAGAAGTACACCGGGAAATGTGCAAACAACTGAATTTCGAATATGCAAAAAACGGTACAAACACAAACCAGAAACTGTACTAGAAAACGAAAAACACAAAATCATATGCGATATGAATGTACAAACTAACAAACCCATAACAGCAAGGAGACCGGACATTATAATAATCAACAAGAAAGAAAAATCCTGCAAAATCGTGGACTTTGCCGTTCCAGCAGGCCACAGAGTGAAGATCAAAGAGACGGAAAAAAGAAGCAAATATACTGAACTTGCCAGAGAATTGAAAGGAATATGGAACATGAAGAAAGTCAGTATAACACCAATAATCATAAGCACTAGGAACAGTCCCCAAAAACATGGAGAAAAGACTAGGAGAAATAGGAATCAAAGGGATAACTGAGACCATACAAAGGACAGTAATGATCAAAACAGCTACACTCCTGAGAAATGTCCTCGAATGCGGAAACTAACCCACATAAGCAACGAATAGAGAACAAACACATGGAAGCACAAGACAACAGAACCGGGCAAAATACAACCGCACGGGAGAGGCGCAAGCATAAGCTGACGCCAGAAAAATTATGGACAGAGGGTCGAGGAGGGAAAGCGAAAACCAGACCTCCACTGGAAGAGCGCGGACAGCTCTGGTCCTCGGGAAGGCTTGTTGCCACTCGGGCCCTAGAGGGGACCGATGGCCCTTATCAGCGGGAAATCGTTGGTAGGTGGCTGTTGCGATTACCGCAAGGTCATCAGCGGAGATGAACGAAAAGAGCTGGAGCATACTGGAGGCCTGAGGAGACTTGTTGTCACTCGGACTCCAGGGAATACCACAGGTTGTCGGCAGTGAGTGACCACTGACGATGACCAGTGTGATAACCTCAAGTGAGTAAATAATAATAATAATGTTAATTACTTCATCCATCTATCAGCATGGTTTAGTATGTCCCTATATATAATAAGTTAAAGATAACATCTAGTTTTCTAATGGGTGATATTCGCTAAAAAAGTTTCACTCTGGATGGAGTAACTCTAGAAATTACCCCATTGAAAAACGACACTTTTTCCCCACTGCACGAGAATAGTAGTGGTACTACACCTTGATGTTTTATTTGCTATATGGTAAAATACAGTTTAACAAATTGAGCACGAGACCAAAACAAAAAAAATGACACTCCTTGATCCCAGCTCGAAGGCCGAGGAAGGTTTCATATACAAAGTTGCGCTAAATATCGGTTTATATTATATATACTATTAACTGTAGTTGCTCTTTTTTAGAGAAATAATCAGAGATTATGTGATAGGGTGTATAACTTATGTTGTCTGTCTGTGTTTTTCCCAATATACATTGGTCCTGATGTTTTCATAGATAAACACGTCCTTCTGAGAGTATCGGCTTTCGGCGATTTCAAATTTTCCGCAAGTCAGTGAAATTATTCAGGCTATAATTTCGAAAGTCTGACCCCTTAGGGAGAAAGACGCCTCGCCATTATGACACTATCAGCAGACTTGGTTAATTGTTCGGCTTTGTTTGGCAAACCGGGGATTAAGTGTGATCTGTCAACATTTAAGATGACCTTCGACTGACAATAAATGTAAACTTATCGTCATTGTTTTTTTATACGTGTTATCTAATCCGTACATCAGATCAAGTTTCCCAGATGAACATCAGATATAACAAAAAAATCTCCCATCTTATTAAATGTAGTAAATGACTTCAAACCATGTCATATATCAGCACACATAAACATAATGGGAAACACAACCTACACACGAAGTCACACTAAAAAAGCCATACACTGATAAATACACACGCGCACACACACAAGTGTATGTTATATTTTATAAACAAAACAATGGATTTAATAAACAAACGATAAGGTTCAGCTATCTGTAACTGACTTGTTTATGAAATTTAGTTTATTAAATTTAGTTCTTATAATAACATGTTAAACGAGCAATATCCTTATGCAAGCATTATGAAAATGTATTTTAAAATCTATATGAACGAAACAAATCCACACAAGAAGAAAAAAGAACAAAACATGAACGGGTTGGGATCAAAAATTAGTTATGACCAAAAATTTGTAAAAAAATACAACGCCAATTTTTCACGCGTTTTTAAAAATAACAGGATTTATCTCCTGATTTTCATAATTTCATAAGTGGTCGAAAAACCCAACAAGCGTTGTGTAAAATTTCCAATGCAGCAATGGAAAATGTTAAAATGAATAAAAAAATATAATCAACAACAAATATTAATCCTACTTTTAAAAGAAAGTTTAATCAAACCGGAGGGTTTTAATAAACAAACTGATTAGTTGCATCTATCTGAAAGTGACTTGTGGTTTTGTCATTCAGTTCCTACAATATTATATATATATATATATATATATATATATATATATATATATATATATATATATATATATATATAGGTGTTCTTCCTCTTATCTACTTGCCTATCTGGTACCAAAAGTAATTAAGCTTTTTTTAATGCAACTTTTATTCCTATATAACTGTATTGCTAGCTACCATATCGCAGAATAGTTATTGGGTGTAGTGTTTAGATAATATAATTATTATTATTAATATTATTATTATTATTATTGTAATTATTATTATTATTATTATTATTATTATTGTTATTAGTATTATTATTATTATTATTGCTCTTGTAATTAATATTATTTGATATGCAAATTGCCATATAACACTGTTCTATTTATCTTCCTCCCACAAGGTAAGATGTGACACAAGGTCGCGAAAGTGGGAAAGAACCAGCGCTCGAGAATTTGAGCATTCTGGCTTTTTAAAAATTGCCTGGGCAGCCCCGTCGGCAGTCCCCGGTGGGGGCGGCTCATACAGTAAGAAATAAACTTACTCCTCCCCTAAGAGGGGAGGCAAAGTCTGGGAAGTTGTCACCTCCTAGAACTGCACAGGACCGACCACCCCTAATAGACCGGCGTTAATCCAGACCTAAAGGCCCGGACGATACCGGTTTATTAAGCGGGGTAAATAACCCTGGCTCACACTGTAGTCTTTAGGGTAATGTATCATTATTATTATTATTATTATTATTATTATTATTATTATTATTATTATTATTATTATTATTATGTATTTATGTATATATAAGAAAAATTAAAACTGAATTATTTATACATTTTATTATTGGGAAAGTGGGGATTTGATCAGTACCACTGTCGAGCCATGAATTTAAAAATTGAACTCTTTTTAAATCTCCGAAACAGTTACATGGTTAACAGCTGATGATCCCCGTTTAATATTTCACGCTCAAGTTAAAGTCCCCTGTTTTTTTTCACTGTTAGATACTTGACTCCCCTTTTTCATTTGTGAATATTTCCAGCGGTAAATCAGCTTATGAAACTGCTAAGTCTGCGATATTTTTAATTTAGTTAGTATCTCTGGGAATTTAAACTGCATTTTCTTTCTTTGTTTTAACTGACTATATATATATATATATATATATATATATATATATATATATATATATATATATATATATATATATATATACATGTTCGTGGAAGTTAAAAATAAACTGACACGTAGCTATAAGTCATATTCCGACAACGTTCGTAAAATCTCTGAGTCAGCCTTTCTTGATATACCACCCTACGCATAAATAGAACTATAATTCCTTTTTTGAATATGGTAATGTACGTGGCCTAATTATTTACGTACCTAGGTTGCCTCTGTGGCAGGCGTTCGAACCATGTGACCGTCCGAGATTATCATCTATTCACTGAATATAAAATGGTGACGTTAAAGCAAAAGCTATCATAAAAACATTATTACGCCAGTGACATCCTAAACTTTCATACACCACAACTTTTTCCAGCTGGAGGATTCGTCGGAGCTATTCAATAGGTGTTACCTATCCACAACTTCTACGGACTTTTACAAGTTGCGATGCCAATTATTTCCTTACATAGCATTGGATATTAGATTACTTAACATCTGCTTCGATGAACTCTTATGATAATTTCCATGGTAATCCACTTGGCTATATTTTCTTTTTGACATTTATATTATTTATTTATTGATCATTTAATGTTATTTTTATTTATATCTTTTCACACAAGACTTTTGGTGATTTTTAACTTATCTGTTTGCTCTCTTCTTACGATATCATTCTTTGAACAGTCATGGCTTAAGGAATGGAATAATAACATACTTTTCTTATATAACACCCCTTATTTTGAAGAACTGATTACTTAATAGATATTGTATTTTGCAAAATTTCTATTTTCATTTTTTACTTGTATATATATATATATATAAACTCACACACATATATATATATACACATATATATATACATATATATATATATATAAACCCACACACATATATATACATATATATATATATATATATATATACATATCTATATGTATATATATATATCTATATGCATTTATATATATATATATTATATAGTTATATATATACATATATATATATATATGTGTATGCATTCATATATACATATAAATATAGTTATATAAATGTATATATATGTGTATATACATTTATATATATATAGTTATATATATATGTATATACACTTATATATAGTTATATATATGTGTATATACACTTATATATACATATAGATGTATATATATATAGTTATATATATTTATATATATATGTATATACCGTTATATATACATATATATATATACAGTGATATATATAGTTCATATATATATATACATATAGTTATATATATAGTTATATATATATATACAGTTATATATATATATATATATATATAGTTATACATATATATATATATAGTTATATATACATATACTATGTATATACAGTTATATATATATATATATTTATATATATATATATAATTTTATATATACATATATATGTGTATTTATTTATATATACACAGTTATATATATATATATGCATATGCACTATATATGTATGTACAGTTATATATTTATACATATATATATATATTTATATATATATATATATATATATATATATATATATATATATTGTTCTATAGCTTACTATGATTCTAAAGTAAGCGTGACCAATCTGAATGTATTAAAAGGGCAGACTAAAAGTCACATAACATCACAGTATTTCATGTTACTTTTATATATAAGACTAACATAAGAATTAACACTTCAAAACTATTTTACGTCCGTTGATGAACTAATTAGTCTTGTTTGAAATAACGTATAGTTCGCCATAAGAGTCAGAAATTCGAAACATGCATATGAAAATCTCGAATGTTGGATCAGTCAACATTTTTGAAACATAACAAACAAGATTAAAATGATGTTTCGAATAATGAAAAGGATACAGATTCATAACTTTTCGTTTTTAATTTTTTATTTCATCTTTTTTTTTTTTTTTTTTTTTTTAATTTATAACATTTGCTTCATCTATTTTATATTTTTGCATATTTACTGGCAAGTTTTTATTTACGGTCGTCGTTATTCGTCTAACTGGTAACGGTCATCTTTTCTTGAGTATTTTTATGCAAATAATTCAGATTCAACCGATGGGTGGATGTATTTTCATTGACGGGGGAACCTGGAAGAGATGTGAAGGAATTGATTTAAAATGTAAACAATTCATTCTGTAATGTAAACTGTAACAGCAAACATTTCTTTTCATTTGAAAGATTGCCATCATTTTCACCACTTTTTGACTAAAATGTTTAAATAAATCGTTATACGACTCGGGGGAAGAATTATTTAGCCGAATATCTGGACGATTGCTAATCACATAAAGCGATGAGAAACACAACTTCCCGACACTTATGAGAGCATAAACTT
>OY744517.1:32021885-32029385 GCA_963556195.1 Sepiola atlantica | reverse complement strand
GCGAATGTTCTCTTGATTTTGATACCCCTTTCATACATTCAAATAACCCTAACCCAAACCCTAACCCGAACCCTAACCCTTTTCATACATTCAGATAACCCTAACCCTTACCCTAACTCTTTTCATACATTCATATAACCCTAACCCTAACCCTTTTCATACATTCAGATAACACTAACCCTTTTCATACATTCAGATAACCCTAACCCTAACCCTTTTACTACATTAAGATAACCTTAACCCTAACCCTTTTCATACATTTAGATAACCTTAACCCCAACCCTAACCATTTTCATACATTCAGATAACCCTAACCCTAACCCTAACCATTTTCATACATTCAGATAACCCTAACCCTAACCTTTTCATATATTCAGATAACTCTAACATATAACAATTTTCATACATGTAGATAACCCTAACTCTAACCCTAACAATTTTCATACACGTAGAAAACCCTAACCCTTTTCATACATTCAGATAACTCTAACCCTAACCCTTACTCGTTTCATACATTTAAATAACCCTACCCTTACCCTTTTCATACATTCAGATAACCCAAACCCTTTTCATACATTCAGATAACCCTTACCCTAACCCTTTTTATACATTCAGATAACCCTAACCCTAACCCTTTTCATACATTCAGATAACCCTTTCCCTAACCCTTTTCATACATTCAAATAACCCTACCCCTAACGCTAACCCTAACACTTTTCATACATTCAGATAACCCTAACCCTAACTCTTTTTATACATTCAGATAACCCTAACCCTAACTCTTTTCATACATTCAGATAACCCTTACCCTAACCCTTTTCATACATTCAAATACCCTACCCCTACCCCTACCCCTAACCCTAACCCTTTTCATACATTCAGATAACCCTAACCCTAACCCTTTTCGTACATTCAAATAACCCTACCCCTTACTCTTACCCTAAGCCTAACCATTTTTATACATTCAGATAACCCTAACCCTAACCCTAACCCTTTTCATACATCTAAATAACCCTACCCCTAACCCTAACCCTTTTCATACATTCAGATTACCTTACCCCTAACCCTTTTAATAATTTCAAGTAATATGTATCATTAAACAAGATTCAAGTAAAATGTATATATGTATATATAAATAATTTTAAAATTTAAATAATTTACTCATAAATGCTTTTGTTTCAAGTGTGACACATTCGGGCAAAATGCCTCTTTAATATATTACTCAACGAAAATATGAAAAACTGCAACTTGTTTCTCACATCTGCAACGAGTCTGTAAATGTGGGTAAGTATTATTATGATGTTGCATCATCACATCTACTGAATATGTAATCAGTATATTCGATGTCAAACAACTATAAAAAATAAAGCATTTAATGGTCAATTCAATTGGGATATATTTGTTCATAACTATTATAGTCGTTGTCTATTCTTCTCGTAAAAAATAATTAATTACACACACAAAAGTGCCGCTCAGAGCACGCTTTCCTTCCATGACACAGTACAAAATCGACTTTGAAATTTTGATTATTTCCGTTTGCTACGCCACCTTACTCAAGGAATATCTGTTGCCAGGCTTTCTCTACTCTATCGCTATTCAGAGCCAACATCTTCATTCTAGCACCACAACAACATCTTTTTATTCCGTCATAAGGAGGACATTACATAGCCAGAACTTATTTGCAAAAGTTTATTTTTTGTACCCCACATTACTAAGTGTTGCTTCTCTGCAAATTAAAACGTAGTCGTCCTCAAATCCAATATAAACAAGTGATTTTAATACACCGCTTATTAAGTAACTAAACTTACTTGCAGTTATCAATTTTTGTACTTCCATCGTGTTTTTCATGTTTCGGCTTATATTCATTACATCTCAGTAGCCCTTATCCGCAAGTTGCTCTTGGCCTTGATTGGTAGTGCCATAATAGAAAAATAAACAGTTAACAGCTGTGTTTTGTTGGCACGCATGCAACAGTACGGTTAGTAGTCAGCAGGCGTAGGTCTATTTTTTTCTTATGATTCGTAGCTGTTCACAGTGGTACTCGTCACAATGTAAAAGAAGACAAGCCGTTTTCATTTCCATTGTGTAGATTGATTTTCTTTTGACAAATACAATCGTATTTCATACGGTACTCTGCATGGGAACATTTGTATTACATATGCATTTAGAGTAAATGGAAATATAGCTAAAAAATAATACATTAGCATCCAACAGTCAAACAATGGTATATCTATCGTCACAGCTACGTGTCAGTCAAGACTTTCCATCACTTACGCACCTTTCTGAACACTTCATCTTAGATAATACTTTTAGATTTCTAGTGGATTTTTCCGCTTCTACTTAATCCATGTTTATGTGAACATTTCCGTGGTTTAACGGACTCGATATTATTGAATCGTTTCCAAAGTTCCAATATACAAGATTTGTTATACAAGAATGTGTTGCACGAGTCGGGGTATTTATTTGATTTAAGAGGGTGTCAATCTAAATGACTTTTAATGTATTTTCCGGATATATCATGCCTCTGATTTATCGGGCCCTAATTTGTAGTGATCCTTTGTTACATTGTATCGATATTAAAGTCTATGTTTGTAAACTCCACACACATTACATAAACTTCTATGACTCGTATTTAATATTATAAACACAGGTTTTCCATATGCCTATAGTCCGAGTTCGCTTGATATGGTGTTTTTCGTTAGATAACGTAAGTTTAGCGACTTTTACCTTATCAATTCTAGATAGATAACCAGTTTATCTGTATGTGGGATTAAATTGGCCACTTTATCAAATTAAATAAAATAAAATGTATTTGGTAAAAGATAGCAAAGTGCAAACAGTTATGTAATGGGTGAGGTAGGAGATATTGACATCCCCATATACATTGAACGTTGGTTTAAAGCCGTTTACACCTGGATATGGTAGTCATCGTCACGACCTTCTCTGGTATGCTGTTCCTGCGGCAAAAAACACAGACAGATAATGCTGCATTTCTTCTATTAAGACGAAAGTGATGACCATACACAATTTGCTTGTGAGGACGGGGACTGCGACTAGACACTCGGGTATAAACATTTTTGATGGGAAGATTTACATTCCCGTTTATTATGTTGTACACGAGTATAAAGTCTAATGTGATCTTCCGTTGTTCATGTGAGAACAGATTAAATCTCTGAAGCTACTATTTTTGCTTAAGTGTATAGAATCAGGTCACCATCCTGATTGCCATCGTTTCAACACGCTCTAGATGTACGATATTGTATGATAAGGATTTGTTTCTTTCGGTGCGTACTCAGAAACATCTCATAAAACAAACTGAATTGGTAAAGCGCATAGACTCTCCCAACTATTGATACAAACGCTCCGAGTATTCAATTAATAGTAGATACACATCATTGTTAGCGAGATGCTCTTTACTTCGACATTAAATAATTGGAAAATAATTGATACGTTTGTATTTTATTCTCCTTCTGTCAGTTTAACCGTTAGAGTTAGTGTTAGGGTTAGGGTTAATGTTTGGTGTAACAATACTTATTTACATTAATTAATTTCAGTTTTAACTAAGTAATAAAGAAAAGAAAATTACATTCATTTCATTTTAATTCTTACCCACATATATCTCTATAAAGCCACCATTTGCCCATCCATAGAGTATTGCTGACACAGCTGAACTATTTCACCAATAACTTGTCTCTATCTCTTCTTTTTGAAAGGAGACGGGGGAATTTCACATCTAATAAGTAGCACACTGTCTACCGAACTCCAGAACCTGCCCCATATCAAACAACTCGCATCCCTTGAGTTATGCTGCCTCGTGTATAACAAATGTCTCTCTATGACCCCATATCACAGTAGCAACTTCCGCCCCAGTGGCAATATGCCTTGGTTTAAGTAAAACATTGTTTATGTGAGAGCCTATTCACCAAGATGATTGTTATAATTACATTTGAAGTTCTGCATGTTGGTGCAGTAGGGGAAACAGACAGGTGATTAAAAAAAACGGCCAGGGAAAAGAATGTATTTGAACATACATATCTTCGGCATCTTGCATGGTTGTAATTTGTTTATAGTCGAGTTTATCCTGGTATTCTCGTTGGAGGGTGAATTCGTATGGACACACTACGTTTAAGTACTTGTTAAACAATCACAGGGATGCAACATTGCGGCAATAAAACAGGGGCTGGAGCTTGGTAGACAGTACGAAGACTATTACGCCAGAGGTAATCTTCGGATGTTCAATTAATGAAGGAATGGTGGATTTATAAATATATTCTAATACTAGCAGGTTTGAGATGTTTACTAGTCCTAGAGCACTAGTATGTTTGAGAAGTTTACTAGTCCTAGAGCACTAAAAGGTTTGAGAAGTTTACTAGTCCTAAAGCACTATCAGGTTTGAGAAGTTTACTAGTCCTAAAGCACTAGCAGGTTTGAGAAGTTTACTAGTCCTAAAGCACTAGCAGGTTTGAGAAGTTTACTAGTCCTAAAGCACTAGCAGGTTTGAGAAGTTTACTAGTCCTAAACCACTAGCAGGTTTGAAAAGTTTACTAGTCCTAAACCACTAGCATATTTGAGAAGTTTACAGGACAATTGGCGATATTCTTTCATGTATTTATTCCAATTTATGTTACTAGTACCTGTTAAGCCGACGACTTTTACTGTTGGACTCTCGGGAAAGTTGCTATCAGGCATGACAATCAGTGGTTAGAAACGTTTCTTATAAGTGTTAAGGGAAATGAGTGTTGTCTGTGTAGCATTAAATGTCACCGTCCATTTTTGCCTCCATTCTACGGCAACTTGCAGGGCATTTGTAAGGATTCATCCATTGCTTTAGTTAGTTTGCCCACATGTCCAAACTACAGCGTGGTGGTATCAGTAAATACACCCATCTCGTACGCGATTACATAAGGGATATCGTTTATGAATATCAAGAATATAAAGTCGAATTGTCGACCCCTGCGAAACACCCACGATAATTGGATGTTGTTCGAATATACCGCTATCGAAAACGACTATGATTTTTCTTTTAGCCGATAACGATCTGATTATAGTAAATATTCGTTTAGTAATATCGTCCAAATCAGTTTTTTATGAGAATAACTTCATACCAGACTTTGTCAAAGGCCTTTGATATAGCATGCACTACAGTCATAGGTTCACCTGTCTGATCTGGTGTGTATTTATTAAAGGATGACCGTTAGGAATTCCGCAGTGGAACGCGATTTTCTAAATGCCTGCTGTTTGTCAGGGAATAGTTAAGCATTATTGAACACTGTGGAATATCGCTTTATTGATTAATGGTTCAAATAATCGCACGAAGGGCAGGAGGAGGTTCATGAGGCGATAACTTTGCAGATACGCCATTTCGCCAGATGTATTGTGACTGGTAACGCAGAGGCAATTTGCCAGCTATCCGAGTTAGAATGTTATGTTAACAGCTAGGCAAATAGTTAAGCATTATATACTGCCGTGCATCAGATGCTATGGTTAATGGATAGTTGTATAAGTGTTGCTTACTCAAAGTCCTACACATTTATATAGATTGTCCAATAATCAGATGTTCTGAATTTCTGTTACTCGATCTGTTTTCTAGTCATAACTGTAAACCTACTCGAAGCTTCAACAGTTATATTCCTACAGTAGGTTTCCGGTGCTATACATTTTTGTAGTTGCCAATAAGCGCCTGAAACGGTGGATTTCTTGTTGCTTTGTCGCAATAGAATTTGCATGACTCGAATTTAACAATTGTGGATAGTTGGAATTTCTATGAGAATTCTGCGTCGGGTGTAATGCTTCTAGTCTGTCTTTGGCACATTTAGTCACCTCTTTTGCACACTGTTTGAAACGGAGAAAAACAGTTTTGTTCCGAAGGGGATCTCTGATGATATTTCTGAGGGATTCCCAATCAGACCATTTGTAATATATCGTTGTTTTGGGTGATGGCATTTCGGTTTAACATTGGTGATTGATGGTGATATAAAATAATAACACTAGGTCATCAACACTCCCGAAATGGCTTTGTGCATCTCTTCCACAATCCCCGAGCAATGTTGTCCAATAAAATCAAGAATGGCGGTACTCACAATCTGCGATGCGGGTATCGGTTTGTTCGTGGAAATGTGCAATTCAGAAACTATGCGTGCTGTGACCAGTTTGGTCTGCCTAGCTTGAGAAACCAATCCAATCTCTGTGGTTGACATCAAAGTACCAAAATAAATGAAGATCGGTGTTAGGTACCGAGGAGTGTGATGCGTCTATATTATCGGAGGCGTAGTCGTGTAAGGTACATTCCTGATTCGAGGGCGCGGAGGAATAAAGGCAATAAAGCAAATTAACGCTGTGTTTTAAGGTTATTCTAAAGCAGGCATGAGCCTACACTTCAGATTCTAGACTAAGAAGAGAATGGTTTATAGATACAGACCCGAGCCCGTGCATATGTTGGTTCTTGATAGCAGTAGCCCTTACGTCTCAGTTTGAATGTGCCTTGTTTATGGCGAATAAAATTAAAACAAAATATTTTAATGTATCTTAAAATAAAACCAAAATAATTTGAAATATATAAAACTCTGCAATTATTCATTAAAATGTTTACGTAAAATCAGTACAAGTAGAATCATCGGATTTACTCTTCATGTTTCTATTTTGTTCATAATGGTTCAATCTGGTAATGAGATATCTATTATTCATTTTATTAAAAATAAACTATGTTGAATAGTTCAATGAAGGAATCAACAAATATTGACACGTGTCACGTTCACAGCGATGTGTTATTTTTGGTACAGACAGACAAATACACAATTGTCATTAAACCTAACTTGCTGATGTATTCTCCTATTCCTTTTTGTTTCCAATCGGATCGTTCTTTCTTTCATTGTATGTGATTTATGTATATTTTACTTATTATTTTTATTTCTCATTTCTATTTTCTGTGTGTGTATGTAAGTCCTTTCTCTTTTTTCTATTGATAATTCATCTTCTTTTAGTTCCTCTTCTCTTTTTGTTTCTTACTCAATTTGTTTTTCCAATATAGTTTTCTTTCTTTGTTTTCTTTTTTTTCCTATTTTAATTTTTCTCCTACTTCTTCCTTTTTCTTCTTCTAAATGTTGTTGTTGTTATTATTATTATTATTATTATTATTATTATTATTATTATTATTATTATTATTATTATTATTATTATTATTATTATCATCATCATTTTTGAACTTCTACTTTCCAAACTTCTTCTTCTTCATCTTATGGTTCCCTTTTTCTTTCTTCTTCCTGTTGTTTTCTCATAAGTTCTACTTCTACGCTAGTTTTTTTTTTCTTTGTTTTCTTTGATTTTCGTCAACTGTTTCTTCTTGTCTTTCTTCTTTTAAAGATTATGGTTATTATTATTATTGTTGTGGGGCACAACTCACCCCTATTGGAGAAATGATGGTATCAACCAGGTATAATACATACCACTGGTTGCAGAGACTCAGAGAGACCTTCATACCATGTTTTACCGCATGTCATAGAC
>OY744517.1:31961885-32019385 GCA_963556195.1 Sepiola atlantica | reverse complement strand
AGCTCATGAGTTTTCAAAGATAATTCTTCTCTGCATTGGACCATTACCGCAGTTATACCACTACAGGACTTTTAGATACTTTGCTTGAACTTTGAATTCTAATAAAATTTGATTGTCACCTTATTTTATTACTTCATTTTATATTATAATATATATATATATATATATATATATATATATATATATATATATATATATATATATATATATATATATGGGTGCGTATGGGTGTATCAAGACATGTTTTCATTCAGGCTAAAGTCATAAAATTACACTGTTTTATGAGGCTTATTTTAATTGTTTTAATTTTCCAAATAATTAAGGTGATATTCCAGTCAAATTTCCGTATATAATTTCGCGCATTACTTGTTTATATTTTTGCAAGTTCGTGAAATAATATTAATTCTTGAAATAATCATCATGTTAGTATTTTTGTGTTTATATCTATTTTCGTTTATTTTTACATTGAAACGGCTAGAATTTACCGACAAAAACCGTTGCCTAGAGTGATGTGATGTGACACTCCATCGAGATGACGCCAACTTCTCATACAGAATTAAGAATAATTAAGTCGCACACCTTAACCTTTGTTACTGTTACTCCCCCCCCTAGGAAATGTTAAATTGTGTGCCAAGTTTCGTAATCAGTATCGTGAAACTTTGGTAGGTGTTCTTTAGTTAAGGATTTTAGAGACTTTCTTATATTTTTAAATTCTTATAATACTCTGTGAGTATAAATTGCCCGCTTTACGAAGGGGAACATTCATGAATTGGCAAATAGAGCTATTGTCGGTCAAAAACATAAGTCTACGGATAGTTTTCTTGTAGTATAACCAAAGTAACCATTTTTTAAAAATCATTCCTGTAGATAGATTCTCCCCAAAGGCATTAAGTAAATTCGTCTGAATCAGAATGGTATAACTTTGTTGACCGGTTTGATTCCGTTGTCGACATCTTGCAGGCAGAAACCACGCATTTGTTTTCAACATTCCTAAGTGAAAATAGTAGTATGTAATCGACTTGATTCGAGCTCGGCACACCCAGGTCTTCAGTCCGTGTCGTTATCCACTTAACCATTGTCAGTTTCTAGCATTTAAACTTATATATAACGTTGATTTTAAGGGCAAAACACATGTATTGTTACCTTCACGGTTGTATGTGTTCATTTGTATTTTCATAATAAATGAAGAATCTTATTTTATTATTATAGTTACTGTGGGATATATATCTATGCATTATATTTTTTAGAGGTTTTTAAACCGATTTAAAATTCGAATAAATTTGGTTTAATAAGAATTATTAGGTTGGTTATTATTTATATTGTCTAAATATCTAATTATTAATTAAATATATGCATAACAATATAAGTAAGAATGTTATATTTTATTAAAAGTTGCTTAATATTTGAATTCGTTAAAGAATAGTTTTTATAGTTGAAGAAATGGATTGTTCGAGTTTTAATTCTCCATCATTGGCATTTTATATCAATGGGTCATTCATTTCCATAACTTGAAATACATAATTCCATACTTGTAATTGTATATAGCGAGGCATGTATTGTTCTTAGTGTCAATACGTACATCTAAAAATGTAATTGTGTAATTAATTAATAAATCAATTTAAGTGTGTGGTATTTAGAAAAAATACTTTGAAGTTGTTTTTATTTTATCAGAATTATCTGCTTAAATAAGAATATCGTCAATGGTCGGCTTTGCAATTATATTAAAGTTTGTATTTTCAAGTTTTGCGACGTAACAGTTGCGATGGTCGGCCCAACAAATCATCCAATAGAAACGCCATGCATTTGGTTACAGATGTATTCTTTAAAGAAAGAGAGAGTGTGTGTTCGTAAGAGAGGGAGAGGGGGGGGGAATAGAGAAAGAGTGAAAACGAAATAAAAACAAATAAATAAATCGCAAAAAGTAAACTTACTAACAAATAGAAGGTGCTTTGTTACATTAGGACCCGCGCTAACTTTGACCCCGTCGTTGGGGTTAGGGTTAGGGTCAGTGAGGGGTTAGGGTTAGCTATAAAGTTCAGGGTCATTGGGGGTTAGGGTTAAAGTTAGGGTCAGGGCCAAAGTTAGCCCAGGTCCCAATGTAACAAACTACCAAATAGAGACGTAAAAAATAAGACAATGACAATGATATTGTATAGTTAACATCTGAGAAGTTAAGTTTCTTATTTTGTGTGTCACGATCTGACACTCCCATTTAATAAGATTTAGTATTTACTTTTGCCCCTGACAACGGGGGAGGGGAGTCGCGACCGATAGTGATTGCTGAAGAGACAGCTTTTACCCCGACAACCGAGTAATATAATAAATATATATACTTCCATCCCGTCACGCAAAATTTTGGTGAGTAAGATATGTGCATATTTCTAGCCACCGGATAATATTATTAACAGTAATTTATACAGATTGATGTAGAAAACACTGTGGGATTTCTTTTTTTTTTCAGTGAAACATAGAGAGCGCGTACGAAAGAAAGAGAAAGTTTGTGTTCGTAAGAGAGAGATAGAGGGAGAAGATAGAGAAAGAGAGAGAGAGAGAGAGAGATAATAAACGTAATTGAAAAGTGAAAACGCAATAAAAACAAATAAATAAATCGCAAAAAGTAAAACAAAAAATTAACAAAAACGAAAGTGAGGAAAGTCGTGATTCAAAGCAAAATAAAAAAGAAAATCTAATCGAAAAAAAAAGTAACAAGTATAATTTCGGTTTCTTTCGGAAGCCTGCCACTTCTTACGGTATATCAACCCTTTTTAGTAGAGTGTCCATCGTACACGCGTTATTTGAATGCAAAATATTATTTCTTTAAAAATATTTCACTCTTATCCGGGGGGTGCTCATAATAAAACAAGCGTAACTTACTAACAAATAGATGGTGCTTTGTTAGATTGGGACCCGTGCTAACTTTGACCCCGTAGTTAGGGTTAGGGTCAGGGGGTAGGGTTACCTATAAAGTTCAGGGTCATTGGGGTTAGGGTTTAAGTTAGGGTCAGGGTCAAAGTTAGCCCGGGTCCCAATGTAACAAAGTACCAAATACAGACGTAAAAATAAGACAAGGGCAATGATATTGTATAGTTAACATCTGAGAATTTTTTTTTTATTTCAAATAGTTATTTAGTTATATTGTCAAATTCGTCAAACAAAAATGGCGTTCGCTTATTTTAGGTGAGGTGGTCGCTAATTTCAGACTTTATAAAAGGCTAAATTGTCCAATTACAGTAGAGGATCTCTTTACATTAGCGGCTAACCCGAGATGTAGGGGAGGGCGCCACTCTTTTCCCAGGACTGCTTCATTGTCCTTGATCCTGACCTTATAATACTGAGAGTTTTAGCAATGTTTGTTTTAGTCTTTGCTATGACTCAACCGAGGATAGAACTCTGGTATCCCGTTTCATTAGCGGAAACGCTTACCAAATGGGCCGGTTTCAGGCTTACGGTATTTATTTATTTATTTATTTATTTTATTTTTTAATATTTAAAATTTCTTCTTCTTCTTCTTCTTCTTCTTATTATTATTATTATTATTTATATATTAATACGATAGAGTGTGTGTTATTTATTTTGTGTGTCACGATCTGACACTCCTATTTAAGAAGATTTAGTGAAGAGACAGCTTTTGCCCCGGCAACCGAGTAATATAAATAAATATATATATACTTCTATTCCGTCACGCAAAATTTTTGTGAGTAAAATATGTGCATATTTCTAGCCACCGGATAATATTATTAACAGTAAATTATACAGATTGATGTAGAAAACACTGTGGAATTTCCACAGGGTCCCGCTAGTTATTTATTATTGAGCCAATCTACATTAAAACTATACACTACATGATGTATAACATTAATTACGAAACTGGACAAAAGTGTTTTTTTTATTTCAATCGTAGTAACACACTTTAATTAATTATGAGCCGTGAAATGCGCATATATTAATATCATGTAAATATCGTATGCGAATTTAAAGTTATCACGTTCGCAAAAAGTTAATGAAAGTAAATGCAATCATATAAATAATAACCCCAGTCTCATGATTATTTGATAATCAAATAGAAACTACTCGCCAAATATGGAACGCGAAATTAACGGAACATATATACACCAATTTAACCGAAATACAAAATTGATGTTCGTCATATTGAAATAAAAAAGTTCCGTAAAGCAAAAGTCGACGGCCAGTCATGTTTCTGTGAGATAAAAAAATAGCTGGCGGTTGTTGTAATAGATCTTATTGTCTCTTAGCGAACGGTTTTCAGTCAGGAAATACATAAACAATGTTTGGGGGCTTTTTAAAAATTGTGCTTGAGGATTTTTTTCCGGAAATTATATGGAGATGTTCTAATCAGCTGCAGTAGCGAAACATCCTTGTGAGTATACGTGTATTCCTGGTTGTTTCTTTCAGTAAAAAAAATGGCCCTCCAGAAAAAAACATTCTACTCTGAGTCGGCGTGCCGCTATTCCGGATTCACAACAGCAAGTAGCAAGCTATGGATTGTTTCTTCGGTTCGAATTTTTAAAAAGTCCAAATCTTTTTCATGTAAAACTTTATAATTAAAACTTGCTGGTTATTTTGTTTTTAAATGAAAATTAAATATAAATCATAAATATTTCTTCTAATATCTGCGATTCAACAGCACAATGATTGGTAGAAAAATTCATATTTCAATTTGCCCCCAAAAAACGAACTTAATTACTTAATTTTCTGAAATAAATTATTTAAAATAAAAATACAAACCTTTTACTTTCAGCAAGTTCTAATCATTACATTTTTCATGAAAAAGATGTTGACTTTTTAAAAAATATGACCGGAGAGACAGTCTATTGATTGTGGATTGCTGTTGTGAATTAAGAAAAGCGGCATGATGACTCAGAGTCGAATGTTCTTTCGGAGTGCCAGCTTTTAGAAAAAATTGGTAAACTAAAATATTAATAAAGATTGGCTGATTGGAATTTAAAATACAATTGTTCTGTTGTAAAATAATAATAGTCACTGAGTTTTTACATTGAACAATGTTGCTAAATTTTCTTTTATACACACACCCACACACACACACAAACACATATATATATATATATATATATATATATAACATCATTCATACGCAGCTGTTTCGGGATATTGCCGTTGGTTACTGTGGCTTGAGATGGCGGAATTATTAGGCTGAAATCTTAAACACAAATAGAATGTATTACCCTTAATCTATCTAGCTCGAAACGAAAGAAATATTAATTATGATGTGTCTATAATTCTATATTGGAGTTCAATTATTGTACTAGCAATACACTCTCTGTGGGTTTCTATATCCGTCTGTGAGGTTGTCCCTGTGTGTACTATGATGTGTACTCTTTGGTATACATGTATTTGCATTATATATACACTTATATATATATATATATATATATATATATATATATATATATATATATATATATATATATATATATATATATATATATATACATAGTATGCAATGGAAATATATATGGCAATCAAGCTACGCAGATGCTCCCGTGTTTCATCTCCGGGGGGAATCGTCAGGCTACATTTAGCCTGACGATTTCCCCCCCGGGGATGAAACACTGGAGCCTCTGTGTAGCTTGATTGCCATATATATTTTCATTGCTTACTACATAGCTCTAACTTAGACAAGGATGGAACCTTCGATATTGATGTCTATCGTCCAACGTCTGTCCATCTGGTCTAAGACGCCCTGTCTATAAATATGTACGATTTTTATAACCCTACATATTTAATGTATTTCTATGTAATTATTATGTATTGGTGATTGCAGCGTTTGCTGCACTCACCAATAAAAATAATTACATAAAAATACATCATATATATAAATATATATAAAATATTTTAAATAAATATTTTTAATAATTTCCTACAGGAACCAGTGTGTCATGCTTATGCAATCTTCAGTGTAAGAGGTGCTACGTTCTACCGGCCGAAGGAGTCAAACCACATTAGAAAGTCAGCTTTGATTTTGCGGCCTGGAATTAAACATCTACACGAAAATAGATTAGCACAGGTAAGGCAAATAATTAAGTGATGTGTTATGTCAAGTGGGGGAAGCAAACACACAGTCAGCTAATACACAGTATTCAACGGCGGGAAGGCAGGAATTGCATATTACTCTTAGAAAGACAGCTGTTTAAAATTCTCTTTAATGCCCTTATCGTCGAAAGAAACTATAAAAATATTATTAATAAATATTGTAATTATTACTAACAGACACAAGTGTGTTATGCTCATGCAATCTTAAGTGTAGGTGGTACTAATTTCTGCTGGTCGAAAAATTCGAACATTGTACAAAGTCACACACCCACACACACACGCACACACACACACACACACATATATATATATATATATATATATATATATATATATATATATATATATATATATATATATATATATATATATATAAAAGGATAAAATAATCCGACGGTATGAAATTAAAATGGAATAAGCGGAAGATCTAAAAAGCTCAACGTTTCTTCCAAATGATATATGGGGTTTGTCAAGAACGAACGAACCAAAACATTGTGTTTTCCTTCGCTCTTGACAAAGCCCTAATAATATTTGGGCGAAACGTTGAGCTTTTTAGGTATTCCGCTTATTTTATTTTAATTTAATATATATATATATATATATATATATATATATATATATATATATATATGTGTGTTTTTCTTTTTTCACATAAATTAGAAACCACAATAACATTATTTTATTTAGGAGCTGAGACTTTCGGCTAATTTTTTTTTTTTAAAACAAGGCTAGACCTTTTGTGCGTTTTTTATTTTAATTTCGCTGAAATAAGCCCCAAGAGGGGTGACCCGTCTGTGATAACAGACAAATGCCCGATGTTGCTGACACGAGGTTCTAAATGGAGTCTGTGTTCAATGTGCACGCGCGTGGTTGCGCTTGTATAAAGAAGAGAGTTGATAACATCTAAGAAAATTGTTTCGTAAGGTATTTCTTTACAGAAATGTGAACCCACAAACAATTATTATTTCTTTTTAATTAATGAAATTTATTAATATAGAAGAAGAGACTTTCAGCAAAGAAACTTGCTTTCAACAAAGCTAGTATTTTGTTCCTTTTTTTTCTTTTAATTTCACTGGTATTACCATACAAGAGGGTGCCCCGCCTGTGATAACAGAAACATATATTTCCGATTTTGCTGACATGAGGTTTTCAATGAAGTCTGTTGTCGATGTGTATGCGCGTGGTAACGCTAGTATAACAAAAGATAGAGTTGATCACATCTTAAAAATGGTTTTCTAAGGTATTAGATGTGCTCCTTTACAGTAAGTAGTAGCCACAAACAATTAATTTATTTTTAAATGAATAAAATTAATTTTTCTATTTATCTATCGAAAAGCACGTGGTACCGTCACAACCTCATTGGTGTTCGCTGAATTTAAGAGAACGCCTTCTATCGAAAGGGTATAATTGAATATATTCAGAATATCTACGCGACGATAACTATTATATAGTTCTGATTAAAGACTCTGAACAAATACTCTTTATAATTATCACTTTTTTATTTCATGAGGATCCTTGGTACCTGTTACACTATATTTTTAAGCGGTTCATTTTACTCGGATAATCGTCTACGTACACCTTCAACATATAGAACACCAGTGTAATAATAACTCTTAATATGGGTCACACATTTATCAAATAAAGCTAGAAGAGCATTGGCTAGACTTGCATCCGTGTGAGTCTTCTACATATAAGTAAATACAATGTAGTATTATACCGTGCGGTACGTACAATTTTACTTGCATGTTTTAGATGGGATTAAGTTGAAAAGGGAGGAATGCTATTTGTTAACACTGATATTATTGGTATATGGGTAGTGAGCATGTTTGAAACCAATAACCTACATATTTTAGAGGTAATGTCTACTTGTTAAAAGATATGTTTACTCCAAAAATAAAGAATTATTTGTTTTCCAAAAATGAGACAAATATGAAAACGTTAAACAATTGAAACAATAACACACGCTAAGTAATAAATAAAAGAGAACACAGACGAAAACAAAATGGAAACATGAATAAATCATAAAAACCGTAGAGCTAGTTGTAAAGTTATTTGCACTCCGAAGGTGAAAACAAGAAAAGGCTTGAAATATTCCCAAGGTAATAATAATAATGTTATGTCGTCCTTATGAAACTTGTCAACGATGGAAGACCGAACTAAAAAAAATCTCAGCCAACCTAATTCCATTAAGAATATTACCATTCCATTTGCGAAATTACTTTGGTGCAGTTGTTTTCGACAGTCTGAAATATGACATCATTATTTTAACTTGTCGCCAATTTTTTTGTTTTTAGATTTTTGTATTTCTTCTTCTTCGCTTTAAAATGTTTGCTTTGTTTACGGTTGTCTAACAAATCTGACCGCGTTCTGTGCATCAAGAGTTGCAGCTCATACACACACTCTTTTTCTATGATATCTTTTCTCCGAAAGTATTTACCATTTTCGGACTATTTTCCTCATCTTATTCAGATCTATATACAAACTATTTCAGCATTTTTACTCTTCTGCCAAGGGATTCTTCGCTATCATTTTTCACGTATCACTCCCGACTACCTTACTATAACCTCATATCCTGACACGTTTTCTTGACATTTAACATGCAAAAGAATGTCATACTTTTCTGAACAATCTATTTTTCTTTCAGCATTCCCTTTTTTCTTCTATTGTTACACAACCAGAATCGATCTGGTTACACTCTTCCCGTGCCTTCGCTTGTAGTTGAAAATATTCTGTAAGATCCTTGGACTGATTGTCAAGTACATAAATCGAGCTTTAGGGGTGTAGAGTGACACGATCATCATTATTACTCACAGGTCTAGTTTTACATGGGGTGGTATTAGTGTTCTTTCTATAGGTGAATACACTGATCTATGGATGTTCAAACTGTGGTTCGCGAACCACATTGTGTCCGCACGGACAAGATAGGGAGTTCGTGGATTAACTCATCACGTGAAATTAAAGAATAAATTATCAATGTCTGGATCTTCATTTTTACTTAATATTCCTAAATGACAAAAGCTTGCATTATCGCCAATTACATGTCAACGATTGTTGTTTCTGATCGTCAAGTATATGGAGCGAGCTTTAGGGGTGTATGGTGGTCATGTACTTAATATTACTTCGAGGTATAGTTTTAGCTGGAGTGGTATTAGTGTTCCTTCTATAGGTGAACACATTTATCTGTCTCGGACACACTTGAGAAAAATGGTTGCTTCAACACTACTAAAAAACAAAAACAGAGATCAGTGCAGTAATATAGCTGTTTTGCTTTCTACGAAGAATAACCTTAATCCGAGAGGAAAATATCTACTTACTTTTCCTCCGCCCAGTTGGGACCCGATAGGATGGTTGTTGCACATAGATAAACAAATGTAAAAGACATCGAATAAATTTAGTAAGGTAAAATACTCTGTATTTGGGTTCTCACTATGTACAATTCTGCTAGAGAAAATTACTAGTAAACCAATCAGTGCAAGATAACAAGAAAGTCTTGATTCTCAATTCCTTTAAGTAGCTAAAGCAATATTATATTAGTTGTGCCCGTGATGAATTTTAAAAGTAATACTATTTCATTACTCAGTTTGGCTAAGATCAAATTGTAGTATCTGTTCCGATGGATACTGCACCCCATACTGGTATTGTCTTGGCCCTCGGGGCTTGACTTACGCCGGTCAATGAGTTTGTCCTGTGCAGTTCTAGGAGGTCCACCCTCCCAGGCTTTGCCTCCCCTCTTTGGGGAGGAATAAGTTTATTGCTTACTGTCTGAAGCGCCCCTACCGGGGAATGCCCTGGCTTTTAAACCCACACTTTCCCGACCCGACCGTGGGTCACATCTTACTGTTGGGAGTAAGATAAAAACTGGCCTTGTGCCTAACTCCTGGAGAGGAGTAAATCAATCCTCAGTTGATGTTAAAACATTAACAGAATTATCGATTTATCATTGACCGTTGCAAGACATCAGACCTAGTATGTTATCAATTGCATTATACAGCATAAATCGAAAAAAAAAATAGAACAACATCACCAACAACAATCGAAGAAATAAAAGAAAAGAACAGGATAAATAAAACTAGTAAACGCTGGTATAAACATTATGCAGAACAAGGACAATATGGCTGATCGATATAACACGATGGCAACTCATAGTGCCCACGAGAATAACATTCTTTAGGATAATATCGGATGAGTAAAGATATATTATAAAATATATTATAATATATTTGTTTTTAACTAAAGTATATATTTACTATTACAAATATTCACTTTTAATAAATCCTTTTTTCTCTGGGGGTACACACCAAATGAGAAGGTAAGGATTTCAGTTCTGCGTATATGGCACCAGAAGTCTGCAGATCAAATGAGAATAAAGTTACCCCCTGATACTAAAAGAAAAACATAGATTTAACTCATTTTCAAGTCATTAAACAATTAAAATATTAAGACAAACGAGACGAAAATAATTGAAAAATATTTTAATAAATAATCTTAGTTTATATAACGAAAACAAAACCTTTATATATTGATGAAGGATTGCCAAATAGTTTGAATCCCCAATAAAATAAAACAACATACATCCTTACACTCACATACCCGCATCTCTCTCTCTCTCTCTCTCTCTCTCTCTCTATATATATATATATATATATATATATATATATATATATATATATATATATATATATGTATATATATATATATATACATATGTGCATATATATTTATATATATTTATATATATATATATATATATATATATGTGTATATATATATGTATATATGTATATACATACATATGTATATATATGTATATATATATATGTATATATATGTATATATGTATATACATACATATGTATATATATATGTATATATATATACATATGTATATATATATTAATATGTATGTATATATGTATATATACATATGTATATATATATATATGTATATATATATATATATATATATATATATATATATAGAGAGAGAGAGAGAGAGAGAGAGAGAGAGAGAGAGAGAGACGGCGAAGTAGATAGATGTGTGTATGATTATTATATTATAAAGTTTTCAAGTTTTTACAAAAATTGGGGGTATCTGAAATTTCACGAACACCTTCCTCTTTTTCGCATTATTGGCAGGGATAAAAAATGAAGTAAACATAACCTGCGTTTCAAACCTGTTGGTCTAGCAACCCAGTTCCAAAAATCATGATGCTAGGATTATTAGTTTCATAGTGAATTGTCTACATGCAAATATATTATCGTATGCACACAATCGACTTTTTATAAATACAAGGAATAAAATTATCCCGGGAATGTTTTATATAAAGCCAATGATAGAACAGTATTTCATCAGTTGTATGACCATCATGAATATATAATAATAGTAAACCATATGTGTAAAAATTATTATTTTAATTTGGTAAAAATCTATAAGATCATCTTGACTCGAGCATAGTCGCGAATTCAAGCTTAATTCTTCTTAAGAAGTCGATGTTCAGGAAATATAGCTGAACTATAGTTAATAACTATGTATCAAATCTAAAGATAATCGGAAATGTGTGAATTTTTAAAGAGAGAGCGTGTACCCATATTTTCCGACCTAAAACCTCTTAAATACTAAAATTTAAATGAAATCTGAAAGATGTATTCAGGTTAAATGTTAAATCCTTATTGTTAAAACTACTCAAAAATAAAAGTTATCGGAATTTTCACCAAATTAAAATAAATATAAGTCACGTTACCACCCTGTGGTTCAAAATTAAAAAAAATGATCAGTAACTTATTTCAGGAGTGAATCTTGTACATAAAAATTTCGAAGAATATACACATAGCTAAATTGACAGAAACATGTGTGTATATATATATATATATATATATATATATATATATATATATATATATATATATATATATATGAGAAAAGAAGGATGAGAATAATCCTACGTAATGGGAAATGAAAAAGAAAAAACAAGAGATATTTGTTATATATTGATCAACGTTTCGTCTTTATTATAAGACTTACTCAGGATGATATTTTTAAGAAAAATGTCATGCAAGTACATCGAAATATTGAGTTTATATGATTGGTTGATAAAGAAAAGAAGCAGCCGTGGCTACTAAGAGCGCTGGACGAGAGTCCGGGCTGCAAGAAGTTAGTAGAGGACGTCTTGCATGAAGTAAAAATGTTGATGAATATATAAAATATACCCTTTGGCTTTTTGTTTTTTTTATTTCCCACATATATATATTATATATATTAAATTTTCCCGCCATAATTAATTATAAATCTCACTCCAGGTCTTTACCTGTTTGTCATTATTCCACTGACGATGGACCCAGACGGGTCAGAAAGTACTCTGGACCAACATTTACACTATGGCAGTTTCATCAGCCAATTTCCTTCCGAGATTAAGATTTTAATCCGGAAAATTGAAGGGATCAACACTAAAATAGCCAGACAAAAATTGTCGGTTATTTTTAATAATACGTGTCTTAAAGAAAAAATGCTGCCTCGATACACACACACACATATATATATATATATATATATATATATATATATATATATATAGAGAGAGAGAGAGAGAGAGAGAGAGAGAGAGAGAGAGAGAGAGATATATAGATAGATAGATAGATAGATAGATAGATATTCTCTTTTTTATTTTCTTATCTTTCTGTTTTTGCTGGGGATGGGGCATCTTACTTGATCCCAGATATTCACCGGCTATTTCAGACAGTCCAGCCTAGAGATATTTATAAGATTTTAACCGTCCCTTTTAGTGCAATTGTTTGTATTTCTCTTGCACTCGGTGCACCGGGTATACTCGCTATATAGCTTTTGAAATTCGTTTTGATTAATCCTGTTGCTCCTATAATTACTAGTATGTTGGAGATTTTCCTAAAATTCCATTTTTTTCATGTCGTACATAAGACTTTGGTATTTCGTAATATTTCCCCTTTCAGATCTCTTCAATCCTGCATCATTAAGGACACTGACTTCAACTAGATTTGCTACTTTCTCTCCTTTGTACCATATCACGGTGTCAGGTTTAACATCTCTGTGTTCTAGATATGTATCTGTAGGGATTGCAAAGTCATATAAGATGGAATATAAGTTATTTCCAACTGTTCTGTCTGATATATGCTCCCAGGACTTGCTGCTACACTCGATATTAACTTTTTACATATAGTTCAGTGAAGATATTTACACACTCCGTTGTGTCGCATTGTATAATAACTTACAACTGGATGTCAGGGGGCTCACACTCTCTACTTCTGTGTGGCAGAACCTGCACTTGTTATAGTTGCTGAGACCACTCACCTTTTTAAAGGCATTGGTCATCAAGCCTTCATCTTGAGCAGCCATTATCATTCTCTCCTGATCATAGTTAAGAAATATTCTTTTCAGCCAGTCTATTGTGCCTTTCTTATCTATATGTTCCTGTGATAATTTACCTAGGAAATACTTAGCAAGTTGTTGGTTGGTCCATACTTCCAGTTTCACTAACACTCCTACCCCTCCCCCTTTTAACTCACAGCTATCCACATTCATTTCACTCTCTGTCATCGACTTCCCTCAGCCCTGACCTTGGTCCTGCGCTCCTAGTAGTGGCTACTACTTTTCCTTATCAACCCATCATGTCAACCCAATATTTTTTTATGTACTTGCATGACATTATCTTAAAATTATCATCCTGAGGAAGTCTTACAAATAAAGACGCAACGTTAATGAATACATAAAATAAAACATCTTTTGGTTTTTCCTTTTTTATTTCGCATTACGTCGGATTACTCTCATCCTTCCTTTCCCATATATATATGTAGTCTCTGAAGTTTCTCAACCATTAAAACTATATATAAAAAAATATATATATATATATATAAAAAAACAACTTATAGTCTCAAGTCTTCCAGTGGAAAATCACTCATGTAAGTCAATTTATTTTTTACAGTTATTATATTAGTTAGTTTCTAACACTATTTTAAGGGATCATCAGTTGTTTACCATGAAAAACTGTTTCGGGATATATATATATATATATATATATATATATATATATATATATATATATATATATATATATATATACTAGCAATCGACTTCCACACATATAAGCACATCTGCGTATGCATCTCTTATATGTTGATTTTATATAATCTATACACAGAACCCCCCACCCCACACACACACCCATATATATATATATATATATATATATATATATATATATATATATATATATATATATATATATATAATTATCATACATAGACACACCAATTTATAGCTGCGTGCGTGTCTGTAATCGCCGTAAGGTTATGTACCGCCATTTGTAATTAGAAGCATCCGACTACACAATGGTTAGCTTTTTATGCTCTCTTTTTTGTGCTTCCTCTGATTCACAAAGCAATTCCCGCGAACAATTCGGCCATCGCAAAGAGAAAAAATCAGCAAAAGCCGACGAAATCCCTTTGAAGCCTTTCTTACCCAGAAGCCCTTTTGGCATTGGGTCAAGCACAATGTCCACTTGTTGCCGGTATGGCCCTCGAACTTCTTCACGCTAGAAGATCGGTGGACAATAACACAGCTGCAATGCTTTCAAACAAAAAAAGATTAAAAACATTGCTTTGTCAATCAGACCATTTAGACAATGCGCTAGATCTTAGATCAACTATGCGACAAATATATAACCATAAAAGAATTTTCAATGTTATGCACACACCCACACACCCACACACATATATATGATATGGGGAGTAAAATTAGATGCCTACTAGACAATGACATCGAATGTATAAGGTCGCTCAGTACACGCGGTTGTTAGGGGGACCTAGTATGAGGATATTCATCCTATAATTAAACCCTGACAAAATATTGAAAATAGCATAGTATTCGAAGCCCAAATACGTTACTTTCAACACGGCTATAAACTGGCTAATACGCGTTATGGTTCTTCAAATAAGATATCATAGATTGATACTCTACCAGACTTGATTATTACGTGTCCTGGAATTTGGTAAAACCAATAGACAACACGAAATGTATAATATAACATAGTTAATTGGTCAATTGGGGTGAGGAATTTTTTCCTTACCCACTAAAGGTTGATGGATAAGGATAACTTAAATGGAATATGCGAAGAACTATGTATCTCATATAGAGATCATATGTTAGCCCTAGGAAGGGACCTTTTGATATCTGGGAACTTCGAATGTAGTAAAATGAAAAACAAAAACATTGTCTCTTGAGAGTGAAAAAAGGCATATGTGTATCCAAATCTTATGGAAATTGGAATGGTAGGTTTTTCAAATAATTCAAGTAATATCTTTAAATCATAATTTCGTATCATTATATTCTATACTATGGGAAATACTCTCATTTTTAGGAGTATACCACTGCAACATTGTGTGTTAGACATTGGACGAGCAGACCCACTAGTATATACACTAGTTAGTTTAATAAAACAAGATATTAAAGATTAGCCAAGCTTACCCTGACGAACACGAGCTCCTGGACCGTGGCTATATAATAGAAACGGATATGATGTCACGTGGCGCAAAGATAAAATTGTGAGAAAGAAAAGCCCGTCCGTTTAGAAACCCGCATCGCCGGACATGCAAAGTCATACGGGCTGACAAAATATAATAGAATAGTGATTTCGATCGCCTTGACTGGTAAGTGATTTTTATCAAAGATAATGTTAAATAAATGGCCACTATTTTTAATCAGTGCATGCCTCGGGGTGTTCCGTTTCGATGTATAGCAGAACCTACTTTGGTTGGAAAGGATCGCACACGGGAATGTACAATAAAAATATGCAGAAATCAGGGTAGAAATGAATTTCTTTAATAATAAGGCTTACTATAAGACTATGTATGAAGTACTGTTGTCATATTTGGGCTGGTGAATCACTGTTCTATTTAAATGTCCTTGATTAGGTGCAGACATGTATCTGTAATTTCATTGGTCTACATTTTGTTATTTCTCTCTCTCTCTTTCCCTCTTTCTCTCTCTCTCTCTCAGGGACGTGATGCTGCTAATCTCAGTCTTTTCTATGAATAGTATTATAACATGTGCTCTTCAGAATGGTCTGATTTACTCGCTGATTCATTTGTTCCTGCTCGTTTGACTCGTTGGTCTTGTTGTCGCTATCAATCCGCTGTTTGGTATCTCATTGTCATAAAGCTATCGGTGTCCAATAACTGTAGGTTTGTGAAACTCTGTTCCTGCAAACAGTTTTCTTTCTACCTATAGCATTTGTTCTTTCAAGACTTAAACTGTTAGGCTTCTTTTTTATATGCGATGATCATCTTTTGTTATTTTTGTCTCCTTACATAAATGCCATTTCTGGAGCAATTTCATAAAACTTGGTTGCTGTGTGTGTCACGCAAGGTTGAGTCGTAACACGTTGAATATAAACATAGACCGAAGTGCATGTGTTCTATATATGGTTGCATTACAAATGTGGGTAGAATTGTATTAACGATAATATGAGAGGAATTATGTTGCAACAAATCTGTATATACAAAATGCATTTTAGTTGTTTTACACTAATTGTTTTTCTACACCAATTGTTCAGTGAAGACATATATCCACTATGCAATTGACTAGTAAGGTCCATTCTCAGCTCCAATATAAACTAAAAATAGCAGTATACTAAAGCAAATTTCGAATCAAATCAAACCAAATTAATTTGGTAAAAATAGCAGAGTGCAACAAGCCATGTAGAATTACAGTTATAAGATTCCACATTTATATATCGTCTGGATGTTTGTGAACACCGACTTAAAACTTGAATATCATAATGGTTGTTACCACGCAGCAAAACAGGGATGTACAATGAGACGAAAGCGCCTACGACACATTTTTGCTTGGCCCCTTGGAGACGACGGCATGGCGTTGGGTTGAGAAACTCATCAAAAAGTATATTTAAATGTCCGTTGCTAATGTCTTACCCTAGAATCGCGTCTACTGAAGTGAGGGTAATTATGCATCTACCGCTGACTTTAAATGTTTTGTTTTTCTGCAGACAGACAACTACCTCTAACAGCTTGTTCAACTGTGCAACGCTCTGAAACCAAAAACATTATTTCCGACGATCAAGTAAAAATCACATCATGTCCAACTTTTCTTCAGGCGTCAGTTGTTAGTTTAAGAGATGACATTAAACGATAATAATGTGATAGTGGGTATAAGGTTAGGGGTAGGGTAAGGGTCAGGTTTGGTTATGGAATTAATTGATAATAATGTGATAGTGTGTATAGGGTAAAATAAAATAGAAAATATAGGTTAAATCAAAGGCAACCGAACGGAACATAAGACCAACCAATAAGCGATGCATATATCAATATTTCGCCTTAATCTTTTTAGGCTATTTCAAAATACTGGACATAAGGAACACATGAAATGTTTATATATACATTAGTGGGTATTAGTAGAAAATGTTCTAAAACACGCATGAACGAAAAAAATATCATGAACATAAGAAAGCGTGTAGGTAGTGAGGTGGTCGAGGGAAATTATGCCTGAATATTTTTTGGGATATCTGATCATTTGGTTTAAACTATTTGATACGTCATTTTGAGATTACATTGTCCTCTATACATCTCTCAAATCAAACAGTTTCTTTTTATGTGTGAGTTTGCTGCGACTGCGGTTTTATTGTGACGTCGTAATACTTTATAGAATATATGCTTATCAATTAAACAATATCTGGGAGACATGTTTACTGGATAAAAATGCGGTAAAGTAAGTTCACAACGAATTCATATCCCCCCAAAAATAACATATCTGTTTGAAATGTTCGGTATGCTAACTTCGATTACGATAATAAATAAGTAAACTTCCATTATAAGTGGAATTGTCTTTTGTCAGTTTGCAGTTAGCTATATGTGTTACACAGAAGCAGTTGTGTTAATATAAGTGTTTTGTGGTCGGATGTTGGCACAGAACAAGTGTTACGCAAACCACGAGATTTTCGGCTGGAGCCGTCTACCTTGTGCTTAGCAGGCGCTACTTGAACGAGAGCAGACATGTTCTTGCGGGCTAGCCGAAATACGGACAGAGCACGCGTCGGACAAATGATGTAATTATATATATATATATATATATATATATATATATATATATATATATATATATATATATATATATATACCAACATAGATACATATAATATCTTTATATTATATTCCATCGTGATAGATCAGTGCTCGATATACCAGATAGAGCAATAATATAAGTAAATGAATGATGAAAACAAAACTTTAGTAAAATACCATATTCATTTCTTCATCAGGTATTCAAACAAGGAATATAACACACTTTTTTGTGTTTTCCTTCATCCCTATTTCATTTGATTAAAAGAGCTTATTTTTGAACATCCATGGATTAAAGAAAATAAAAATGGGATGTTATATTCTTGTTCCAATACTTAGTGAATTAAATGTTTCTGATGGTCTTTTTTTGGTATTAAAATAAAAAAAAAATGTGCCAGAGGTTTCATAGGTTTCACGAACGTTTTCGATTCTTCGTCTCATCATTCTTCAGCAATCAAAAGCAAATGAATAAAACAGTTGAAGAAAGAAGAGAATTTTAAAAAGACGGCGGAGAAACGCGCATAGAACGTGTTTCGCATTGTTCTAGGGCGTCGTTGACGATTTAAATTCAGCAACGCTGGATGGCATCACAGAAAAAAATCGCATTACCATGAGCGTTTGAAAATATTACCACTGGTGTCATATGTGATGTTTTTTATTAAAGGTTGTAATGTTTTTATGTAGATAGCTTCCATTATTTTTATTTTTTTCAAATTGGTTTCGGAATATATAATTTAAGTGTTATTAACTAAAATTTGTCTTAAATCAGAGTGAGGGGAGTAATGTTTTGTACATGTTGGTAAATTGAGCAAGAGTTTACAAGATGCATATATGTATATAATGCAGGTATATTAATAAGGTAACCACTCTCTATGTCGTCTGCCTACACTAGGTTAAAACCACTCACTATTTATATACTTATTCATGGTGGCTGTGAGGGTTAACACATCGGGATTTGAGTCAAAACATAACTTGTCCCCGTAACAGGCTGGGTACTGTAGGGAGTAGTAATAATACAACCGTCAAAATCATAGTTTTAATGCATGCTCCTTCATAAGTTGAACACTTCCGAAGTTTGAAGGCTACAATAGGTTATTAACTCTCACCATTTATGTAGTTGTTTATCGTGGATGCGAGGTTTGGGACGTCAGGATTAGAGTAATAAACATCACTTGTTTCGGGAGTTTGTATCCTGTGACCATCTTAACTTATTATATCCACACTGACGGATGACACGTATACGTATGTATACATATGTATACGTATATATATATATATATATATATATATATATATATATATATATATATATATGTATATATATACATATATATATATGTATATGTATATATATACATACATATATATATATATATATGTATATGTATATATATACATATATATATGTATATGTATATATATACATACATATATATATATATATATATACATTAGAAAAATATCATCTAGAATAGCATTGAATGACGACACACCCATATAAATATGTATTAATCAAAAATAATAATAATTGTTATTATATATTCTCCGTTTGTCTTTTCATTTTACTTCGGTAGAAGTTCTCAGAAATCAAGGAGTCCTTCCCTGGGGCTGACCTTTGATCTCTATATGAAGTACACAGGTATCCGAGTGTTCAATCATAGTTCTCCTTTATTCTCAAAAGTTGAGTTTATAAAAAAATGAAGAACATCAACTCTCCTCTCCCCAATTCATCAGTTAACTAGTTTAATGTATGTAGTTTATAATTTTGATTTTTTATTTCATGGAGGTGAGTTGTCATATACGGTTTGCGGTGGACACTTCCCCAAGAGATAACTTTAAAAAATAGATAATGGTACTACGTTTGTCACTGTTTGCCACTGTAGTTCATATAAGATAATTCATAATTATACGTTCATTAATTAAAGAGTTTTCCGTGCGTATGAAACAAAAAGGTTTGATATAATTTATTTTATTATCTTTTTGTATCTCGCTTATTTTAAATGTTTTTGTGAGGGAGTAAGAAGTTTCGCTTAACACCTCAGACGTAGTAAATTTTACAATAACAATAACTTATATATATATATATATATATATATATATATATATATATATATATATATATAATAATGGTAATAATCCAGGTGAAAAATATCCACAGGGTGGTAATCCAGAGAATTTTAACCGGGTTTATAAAAAGTGCTCAATATCAAAATAGAGCTTAATGTATGATAATTTTATTTACACAGACATGTACAAAATCTGCGACACTGGACTGTCGATGTTCATTCTCTCCAAATATGATCTGAGGTTAAGATCGGATTCTAACTCTGCCTGATGAGATCTCAGTTTATAGTAACTGTTGATCGATAACATCGACATGCCAGTGTCGCAGATTTTGTACATGTCTGTGTAAATAAAATTATCATATATATATATATATATATATATATATATATATATATATATATATATATATATATATATATATATATATATCTATATAGTTTGACTTACCTACTTGCGAGTTTAATTACCTACGGGAGAGTTTGAATTACCTACGGGAGAGTTTGATTTGCTTACTAGACACCATCCTGGTGTATCTTCGGTTCTCTATACAAGGTGTTGTCAGGAACACCCAATCATGATGATAGGTCACATCAAGTCAACCCTATCTAAATATCCACAATAAATAGCATTCGAAGTCCAAAGATTCTCTCAACTCGATTACAAACTAGTTAAGACGAAGAACTGTGTATAATGTTATTTCAGGTGAAAGTACGTAGAGAGATACTCCACAAGACTATATTAATGTTTGTATTGGAATCCGCTAAGATCAAGCGCCCACAATTAAGATATACTATAAGATAGTACACTGGTTTATTTGGGGAGTGGAAAATGAATGTTCTTCACTTCGCACATCTCTCTATAGTATTTACTTGTAACTGCGATCTCCACTCTCCCTCTGGCTTAATCCTTTGTCACTTTTTTAACCTTGTATATCTCTTACCTCTTCCGGCCTTCACTAACCTATTTAACAATTTTCTTAATTAACCTCCATATAACTTTTTTTAAATAAAATTTCAAAGTTTATATTTTCCCATATCTATTTGAACTAGCATTCCGTAACTGCTTATTTACTTCAACCCATAATTTTTTTCCACCTTGGAGACTCCCATTCCGGATATCCTCTCTAGGTCTTGTTTTCCTTTTTCTTTTTTCTTTTTCCTTATTCTAATTTTCATTCTTGAGCTCCAATCTTATCGACTTTTCCCTCATTCTATTATTAGTATCTTATTTTTAATTTTTTTATTTTTTAATTTTTTTATTTTTTATTTTTTATTTTTATTCTTTCGGTCAATCCTCAATTTTCCCTGCGAGCTTAAGACTAATCTTATTATCTATTTTTCATTCTTTATTCTTTTATTTTCTTATTTCTACTTTTTATACTATTTTTATCTTTATTTTTTATCTTTACTCTTTTAATTTTTAACTCATTTTCCTAGTCCTACCCTTCGTATATATTTTGCCTCATTGTTCATATCTAAGGTCATTTGATTAAACTTCTAAACCCCCGAACTCTGTTCTTATACATATTCTGATATTTTAACCCCTTATCCTAACATTCGTTAACTTACCCCCACTCCTTTCTTCCCCTTTTCTATTTGAATCCTAACTTCCAATTTGAACTTTATGTTTCACCCCCCCCCCCCGACTTTCACACTCTTAGTTTTATCCGCATTCCTTCACCGCATCGCTCCCTTTCTCCTCCCCCCTCTCTTTCCTCGTACCGTCCCTTTCTCCTCCCACACACCTCTTACCCGTTTCCTCCCTTGCCCATTGGTCGCATATTATATTCCTGTTTTCACTGTCTTTGCTTTTCTTCATTTATAGCCGGCTTTCTCAACTGGGCAGACTTTAAATATTCTCACTGCCCCTTTTTTCCACTTTAAAACACTTTCTTTTGTCATCTCTGCCCGGGAAGTTTCTTTAATGGCGAATATTTTACATCTTAATCTCCTCTGACGTCTGCCTGCATCATCGAATGTACCTCTTATTGGACTCTTTACCTTTCTTGGATCTTCTATTTTCGCCGTACCTGAAGTTGTGGCTTCTTGGATTTTAACTTTGATACTTCTCTCATTACTTCTCGTGCCTCTAACGACCTACCTATCTACATCGTATCCTCTTCGCTGGACTCTTCGACACCGGACTTTTTGGCAATCGGACATTTGCTTGCACCCTGGCACAGTTTTGCCCTACGTTTCTTTCCCTACAACTTTTATTTTATTTCATTTTTTCAAATTTTTAAATCTTGGCCATTGCCAACTTATCTATCCCAGCGACTTCCTCTGATGATAAGATTTTGATCTTTGAAAAGCCTGGCTTAAGGAAAATTTAACTTGAATAAATTGCCTTTTTGCGGAATATACCTTGCTTTGAACTTTTGAATTGAATTTTGATTTGGCTTTTGCTTTCTCTAATTCCTTTCCATTCTCCTTCATTTCTACCTGCTCTATCCTGGATATTGAGCTGTATACTATTCACAATTGGGTTTTACCTTTCCTAAAAGTTCGCTTTTAGTACACTTCTTTATTTTAAGCTCCTACTTAGTTGAGCTTTTTCATCCTATTTGTGATATGTTCAACAAGGAATTCCTCCCGCTTTCGGCAAAAAATATACCCATTCCCTCAAATGAAACCTATATCTGCAAGCTTATCCAATCTGTGAAGAAGTTCATCACTAACGTTAGATGGAAAGCATTTCACCATGACATGAACCACAAAACCTCCTCCCACCAAACTGACTCCAGCAATTCCTCACTCTCTACCCACTTTGGATCTACACTACCTATGAACTCCTCTAGGGAACTGAAGAAATTGGAAAAATTAGCTGCCTCCAGGTACGGTCTCAAAACCTCCTCCTTCCCCAGACAAAATGAACACCTCAATAATTTCGAAAATGACCTATTTGACCTCATTAGTCGCATTAAATTCAAAAGACAAAATAAACACCTTAATCCCATCATCAAAAAAATCAACAAGTTTACTAACAATATTAAGTAACACCCAGATATAATTGTCCCAGCGGATAAAACTAAGAATTTTTACAAACTGAAATATAGTCAATACAAATCCTTAATCTACAAAGAATTAAATAAATCTTACAAAAGCACATCTTACGATACCCTGGCTAGTATAAACAATGAGGCTAAATCCATACTAACATCTTTGAATGTCCTCAACTACGCAGAAATTTTAACCCCTGCAATACCTAGATTTACTTTGAAGGACCACAAAAATAATTTCCAAGAAAACCCTACCATCAGACTAATATGCCCCTCTAAATCCGACCTAGGCATCATAAGCAAGAAAATCTTGGATAGAATTATCCCTACCTTGAAAGAAAAAATTCGTTACACTCTTTGGCAATCCTCTGATGAGGTTACTACCTGGTTCCTTAACCTCATTGATAAGTCTAAACCTAACTTGAACTTCATAACATTCGACATTAATAATTATTACCAATCCATTTCCCCTATCTTACTAAACAAAGCATTAATCTTCGCCAAAAATAATTCTGACATTACTGACATAGAGATTAAACTAATAATATTAGCCAGAAGATCCCTACTAGAATTTGATAATAAGCTTTGGACTAGGAAGGACACCCCCAATAACTTTGACATTACCATGGGGTCCTCAGACTCTGCCCAGGTCACTGACCTGGTAGGTTTGTACTTGATGAGAGAATTGGGGTTTAATTTTGGACACTTACAGGGTGGGTTGTATAGGGACGATGCCCTGTTTGTACCTCGGGAGAGATCGAGACAATATAACAACACTATCAAAAACCTGCATAACTTCTTTAAAAACTTTGGTTTGACCATTACAGTTGAACCTGAGAAAAGAATATCCAACTTTCTTGACCTTACATTAGACCTTAACTCGGGAACCTTCTGCCCATACCATAAACCTAACTTAACCCTTTTCTACGTACATAGCCTATCTAACCACCCTAAATCCATCATAAACTCAATAGTCCCCTCAGTATCTAATAGAATCTCTAAGCTATCTGCGAATAAATCTATCTTTGATCAAAATTCTAGCTTTTACAATAATGCTTTGCTTAACTCAGGCTACAATCACAAAATTAAATATAACTGCAACCCCCTTACTCAAGTTAACAAATCTTCAGGCATTATTACTCACAACATGACCACACACAGAAATAAAAAGTTTAACTCATCAGCACCTAAGATAATCAAAACACACTCTAATAAGCCCATAGGAACTAAAGATATTGATAATCGGGTAGACCCACATTCGCATAAACAAAGAAAAAAACTTAGAAGAAAGAATAACATTTGGTTTAATCCGCCTTTCAGCAGTAATGTTAAAACCAATATACCTAAAGAATTTTTCCAAATCTTAGACAGATCTTTAAAGCATCCCCACAGATATAGCACTATCCTTAACAAAAATTCTATTAAAATATCATACTCTACTATGCCCAATATTGAACAAACTATCATAACCTCTAACAATAGGAAAATCAAACATATCCAACAGCAACCACCCACCACATCCCTCACCACTTGTAACTGCCGTAAACCTAGAGATTGTCCCCTTAACAACAACTGTGTACAGAAGGACGTAATATACGCTTGTACTGTTAAACAATTCCCTCGCTCCACCAATGTTGTGAGTAATCACAGTTCCCATTCTCCACCCGAACTCCGGATCTTCCCGCAACCCCAATCCGCTTCTACTCTAAACTCCCGCTTATACAGCCATACCTCTAACCAAGCACCCCCAATAATAAATAGTGCTCATGGGCCAACTCACATTTCCCCCATATCCGCTCCACCCCACTTCTCCAAACAACTTTCCTCGCATAACTTGGATCTCCAAACCCAAATCTCTTCTAATACCATTAGTAATCTCAATGCAACTATAGCACCACCCTTCAAGATACACACATATATTGGGGCGTCCTCTTTCCCCATAAAGACCCGGATCTCTAACCATATATATTCCTTTAAAAATAGCAGCGATAACAGCACAGGCACTTCACTTTCCAATCTAATTAGAAACCTCAATCTCAAAAATACTCCCTATTCACTTCACTGGTCAATACTAAAAAAGTCCAAATCTTATACCCCTGGAGCATCCCATTGCCAACTTTGTACTCTGGAAACCTTTATGATAGCTACTGCTACTAAATCTAAAAATATTATTAATTCTAAGAATGAACTTATCTCCAGTTGCAGGCATAAACGTAAATTCAGGTATAGCAACCATAATAATCCCCCAGATACCCCTCCCCCATTTGATTAAATACCCTCCCTTCATCTCGGATTTTCCCTCCTTACATCTCGAAACCCCTTTCTGATAGTTTTAATTCCTGTTGTTCTTTAATCTCTACTTATATCCCCCTCATCCCTTTAACCTTCTCTTAACTTAATAAATTACCCATAAACTTCGTTAGCTTCGCATTTCCCTTAGTTTTAACACCTTTCTTCCATTACCCCCTAAATCTTTCCACTTAACCTCCTTAACTGTATAACTTTATTTGGCTTTCCATTTTCTTTCCCGTTTAACTCCTTTTAATGCATTCGTCCGCTTCCCTGCAGAACCTCCATTCTTCATTCTTTTCCCTCTCAACGTGATAACTAACTCACTCTATTCATATTATATCCTAGCCCTTTATTTACTTGTTGATTAGCCCTATCTACTCCATATCCCATTTGCACACCTCGATATCGAACTCCTTACTGCTTCCACTGTGCACTCTAATTATTCTTCCCCTCCTGTTTTTAATTCTTCTCACTTTTTTAATAGCCTCGATTATTCCCCCCTTGTTTTACCTCGCCCTTCGCACATCTCTCTATAGTATTTACTTGTAACTGCGATCTCCACTCTCCCTCTGGCTTAATCCTTTGTCACTTTTTTAACCTTGTATATCTCTTACCTCTTCCGGCCTTCACTAACCTATTTAACAATTTTCTTAATTAACCTCCATATAACTTTTTTTAAATAAAATTTCAAAGTTTATATTTTCCCATATCTATTTGAACTAGCATCCCGTAACTGCTTATTTACTTCAACCCATAATTTTTTTCCACCTTGGAGACTCCCATTCCGGATATCCTCTCTAGGTCTTGTTTTCCTTTTTCTTTTTTCTTTTTCCTTATTCTAATTTTCATTCTTGAGCTCCAATCTTATCGACTTTTCCCTCATTCTATTATTAGTATCTTATTTTTAATTTTTTTATTTTTTAATTTTTTTATTTTTTATTTTTTATTTTTATTCTTTCGGTCAATCCTCAATTTTCCCTGCGAGCTTAAGACTAATCTTATTATCTATTTTTCATTCTTTATTCTTTTATTTTCTTATTTCTACTTTTTATACTATTTTTATCTTTATTTTTTATCTTTACTCTTTTAATTTTTAACTCATTTTCCTAGTCCTACCCTTCGTATATATTTTGCCTCATTGTTCATATCTAAGGTCATTTGATTAAACTTCTAAACCCCCGAACTCTGTTCTTATACATATTCTGATATTTTAACCCCTTATCCTAACATTCGTTAACTTACCCCCACTCCTTTCTTCCCCTTTTCTATTTGAATCCTAACTTCCAATTTGAACTTTATGTTTCACCCCCCCCCCCCCGACTTTCACACTCTTAGTTTTATCCGCATTCCTTCACCGCATCGCTCCCTTTCTCCTCCCCCCTCTCTTTCCTCGTACCCGTCCCTTTCTCCTCCCACACACCTCTTACCCGTTTCCTCCCTTGCCCATTGGTCGCATATTATATTCCTGTTTTCACTGTCTTTGCTTTTCTTCATTTATAGCCGGCTTTCTCAACTGGGCAGACTTTAAATATTCTCACTGCCCCTTTTTTCCACTTTAAAACACTTTCTTTTGTCATCTCTGCCCGGGAAGTTTCTTTAATGGCGAATATTTTACATCTTAATCTCCTCTGACGTCTGCCTGCATCATCGAATGTACCTCTTATTGGACTCTTTACCTTTCTTGGATCTTCTATTTTCGCCGTACCTGAAGTTGTGGCTTCTTGGATTTTAACTTTGATACTTCTCTCATTACTTCTCGTGCCTCTAACGACCTACCTATCTACATCGTATCCTCTCCGCTGGACTCTTCGACACCGGACTTTTTGGCAATCGGACATTTGCTTGCACCCTGGCACAGTTTTGCCCTACGTTTCTTTCCCTACAACTTTTATTTTATTTCATTTTTTCAAATTTTAAATCTTGGCCATTGCCAACTTATCTATCCCAGCGACTTCCTCTGATGATAAGATTTTGATCTTTGAAAAGCCTGGCTTAAGGAAAATTTAACTTGAATAAATTGCCTTTTTGCGGAATATACCTTGCTTTGAACTTTTGAATTGAATTTTGATTTGGCTTTTGCTTTCTCTAATTCCTTTCCATTCTCCTTCATTTATATATATATATATATATATATATATATATATATATATATATATATATATATATATATATATATATATATAGATTTAGATTTTTCACTTATAAAATAGATCATTCAGTGAAGACCGGGGTTGTTCCACTAAAAACAAGCTCGATGAGACTCGATTACAGAGTACAGAGCATTTATATGTGATTTTATGAAGGCTTACCAAAGCATACCGGTAGTGAAACACGTGTAGGAAAAAACATTTAATTTGAATAAATAATATTTGTAAGAAAAAATATCTTTAATGGTGATCATTGGTGTCCTGAAAGGAATGCGTTGGTAAGCCTTCATAAAATCACATATATATATATATATATATATATATATATATATATATATATATATATATATATATATATATACATATATATATATATATATAATAATTTACAGCAACTGCAGCTGCTATAATAGCGGCGCCTATTATCATATAAATGGTCGTTAGTCTAATTAAAATATATTTTTACCAATCTCCATCATATTAAGGGCAACTCATTTGATTGTACAGGCCTAAGCTTTATACTGAAGAAAATTAACGGTTTTCTCATTAATTGCTTTTACCCAGATGATCAACATGAATTTTAAAACCTACGACATTCAGCAATTAATGTCAACCATAAATAAACCACACTATTGCGAACATATGAAACGCATTTGATGTATCAACATTTGTGTTTCAAATAATGAAAAAAAAAAAAACAACGAAAAGTTGTCATAAATTATCATATATTTTGATTTGACAAATTATATTTGCTTTTATAAGAGTCAGGGACATCAGGGAATATGTTTTGAGTGTATTATCAGTCGTTACGACCCTTTCCTAATAAAGTCAGATCAGGTATATTGAAATTATGTGAAGAATCATGCATAAAGTCTTAATAAAGTTCGTTACTTTTTATTTTGTCCTCGAGAAAATACCATGTATTAAACGTTGATTTGTTGGCATAATAGCGTGTATTCAATTAATTGTCTATATTCATCTATTTACAATACATTGTGTTTCACCATTAGATAAAGTAATGGTCGGTTTTCTGTATAACTTACGAATTGTAGTATTTGCATGCCAATGTTCTGTTTCTTTATCTATATAATAATACGCTAAAATGTATATGTTCACATTTCAAATTTATCAATTAAAGTAATATCGTCTAATCGCAAGGTTTATGGTTATGCCATTAAAAGAAAGGCCTCCATTTTGGAGCTGTAGGTGAATGTGGAGTTGCCCCTTAGTGTTCATTGCACCCAGGTCCACCATGGCCAGGAGTGGTAGTACCAGTAAGGACCCATCTCTGGGTCAAATAGACCATACTGGCTCTACCAGATAACGCTATCTGAAGCTATTTACTTCCTGACTCAAAATACTTCAAGCATTGATGTTTTAATTTTTTTTTTGCAACACCCAATCATGTTCTGCAAAATCCAAAACAAAAATAAACAATTACCCTCCATCTCCCTTTTCTCTCACCATCTATTCCGATCTCTCTTCTCCCTACTTTATCACCTTTAACTCAACCAAACATAATGGATAAATACTTATAATATTAAGAACATAGAGCATAGAAACCTTAACCAAAATGACCGTATTCAGCATTAAATAACCTGAAAAGGGTCGATATACCGATAAAATAACAACCAAACAAAACACCATGAATGAATACTTGAACATAGCATGATCTTGACGCATAACGACTTTCATCAAAATGACTAGAGTCGGCATTAAATGACCCGAAAAGAGTTGATATGCCGTGAAACAATTCAGGAAATCAACCAATTTTAATGAAATTTCCAGTATTTATTGAGTAATGATCATGGAATATACTAAATCAATTACTTTATTAATAAGCTTGGTGCAAATGTATTATTTCATGTAAACAAAAAACACCTTGAACTTTTTTTTGTATAATTTTTAAACAAATTTCAAAGTCTGAATTACTTACTGTTGATAGGGTTAGAAGTTTAAATAATGGTAATTCATAATTCAGTTTTTTGCAGTATTTGATCGTGAATTATTATTTTCTTCAAATTTATATTGAATAAAGATCAGTTTCAGGATAAATCGAATCGTGTTCCTTTCTTTTCTTTTTTTACATGCAATTTTTAAAGTTTTCTAATGCTTTGTTTTAAATATTTACAATATCGTATGGTCAACATGTTTTGATATTTTGGATAACTTTAGTAAAGGTGTTTTTTGTTTACAAGAAATACTACATTTGCACCAAGCTCTATAATAAAGTAATAGATTTATTATATTCCGTGCTTATTAATTAATAAATACTGAACATTTCATTAAAATTGATTGATTTCCTGAATTTTGATGGATTATTTAGTGAATGGAGAAGTCGAAATGCCTTCTTATTGTTATTACGACGGCCATTGTTTTGTACACGCAATGCAGTGCCGTCATTTTCTAGCCAACCGGCCTGTAATAACTCTCGGTGGTTATGAACAAGTACGATAACACTTTTGATTTTTTTCATAGCGTAGGATTGGACATAGCGTAAGATAAATTAGATGACCCTGAAATATTTTTCTTCGTTAAAATATATAAACAATGAGTATAGGTTTTGCCAACTATAATAATATTTTATTAGGATAATTAAATGATATTTGTAAAATAATGGATCTATTACGAAAATCACTATCGACCAACACAAATAACCATTAAATGCCTAAATATTTTTTTAAATGTTAATAGATACTTCAGGTATATCACAAATATTGAATATCTTTTTATTTTAAAACTCATTCCCGTTCAATAATTTCATGGAGTATTTTATGTTTTGTCAGAATTTGGATACTTTGTTTAGTTCCATTTACTTAATCAACCGTGTAACATTGTAGAGTACGAAACATTTCCATAGTGTAGTGATTGCAGCAAATCTTTCCTTCCAGGAATGTTAGAAGTGATTCTCTATTATTTTTGCGACTTTAAAAAAGGTGTACGTTAATTGGTATATCAACTAAAAATATGTTTAAATATATTTATTTATAGAAGTATATCACTTAACTTTATAATTTGCTTTTTTAAATTGCGAAGCTATGTTCATAGCAAGGAAGTTCATATTTAATTTGGTTCATAGCGTAGGAAGTTCATAGTTTATGGAATTTATAGCGTAAGATTTTTAATGTAATTGAAAAATTAAAAACAAATCTTTTGTATATTCACTTTCTGTAACTGTACCAAATCTAGGAAATGGTTATATGAATACCATCAATTTGGACCCAGAATGAAGCATAGTCACGACATGATTGTTTTTTTGAGAAGGTGTGCTTTATTTTGTTACATTTTGTATGAGTAAGGGTATTTACGAAAAAATTAAAATAATTATAACTATATCTTTCTAATAGAGAAAAGTGAATATTATTTAGTGTTTGGAAATAAAGCCATTTATATATTTGCTTGGTCATTGCAAAGTGTATTTTTATACAATAACTCTCGTCTAAAAACACGGTTAATACTTTATATGAGAGTCGGAATCTTTATTAAATGACGATTAATAATTTGTGCTTATCATCTTTGTTTTCTTTTTCAAAATAACATTCAGGCTCGACTAGAAAATTTTCGATTTTGCAAAATATTCTGCTGAAAGATTAGGAAGATGAAAATATCAATCCCCCTGTTATGAAGTTGTAAATTTACCTAGTCAGTTGCTAGTGTATTTTCACTGCTAGCTATACTTAAAATGAGACTTATATAGTAAATATATGAGTAAATCTATTTTTCAAAGAACAGGCGAATGGGAAATGAAAGGAAAATACAAAAGAGGAAAACATGAGCCCCAAAACTGTGGCCACCAAATAAAAGAAGAATTGTGACAAGAAATTAACCAATTTAAACTGCTCTTCAAACGGTAGCTTCTTGGTAATTCCAATGTGAACAAGCCTAAAGCTTTCTCTAATTGGTAAGCCGAATTTCTATTGAAGAAATTTCCCCTAAAAACTAAAAATCTGATTGGTAAAGTATTATTAATCCAGAAAGAGAAAAAAATAATCACTACCTTTTTTCAATTTCTATAAAAAAAGTGTACAAAGATGCGGTTGGTATTATAATGATATCTATTTTAAACACAGGTTCGCAGCAGCATAAGGCAATCATTAAGTACGAACCTGCATGTCGTAAATTACAGAACGATCAATATATATATATATATATATATATATATATATATATATATATATATATACATATATATATATATATATTTACATATATATATATATATTTACACACATATATATATATATATATACACATACATTTCCTACTTTAAAGGCATATATATATATTTCCTACTTTATAAGCATATATACATATATATATATATATATATATATATATATATACATATATACACGGTTCCTACTTTATAAGCATAGGTATATATACACATATATATATATATATATATATATATATATATATATATATATATATATAAATAATTACCTACTTTATAACCATATATATGTCCGTATATATATATATATATATATAGATAGATAGATACATATGTATGTATTACTTTATAATCATATATATATATATATATATATATATATATAATTACCTACTTCATAACCATATATGTGTGCGTATATATATATATAGATATATATATATTTCTTACTTTATAAGCAAGTATATCTATATATATATATATATATATGTGTGTGTATATATATACATGTAGATATATATATATATATATACAACATAATTCAAAAATAATTTGTATATAAATATGATTCAGAAAAGCAATCATGAAGTAAATAAATATAATATTAGAAATGTTAGCAAAATAATACAAGGAAATGATAGCAAAATAAGACCAGGAAATGGGCGTAAGAGATAGATAGAGAAAGAGAGATTAAGAACAATTAAGAAATAACCGAATATAGAAATAAACTAAAAAGATTAAGGAATAGAAATTACGAAGGAAGGAAATAGAAATGAAGAAATACACTTGGAATAGCGTAGCTTAGAACACATACATTTATGAAAAAACACAACTAATGAGCAAATAACAGGGAATAGAAAAAGAAGGGGAAATAAAGAAAGTAGATTAACTATCTGGAAAAAATAGAATTACAATTTGGCATTGATCTTCCAAACAGAAGAGTAAAAGACAGAAAATATCAGCAGTATTGTTCATTTACTGATCAGGTGAAATTATTCAAAATATTCCACATTTAAAATAATGGTGAAATAATTGTATTTACAATAAAATGCTCAGAAAGATTGATGAAATAAAATTTGTAAAAAATAATCAAATAAAAAAAAAATCATATAAAATTTATAAATATTTTCGATAAGAATTCGAATAAATAAATAAAAAAATACATTTTTATCAACATAAATAGTGCAAGTCAAAATAGAATAAAAATGAATGATTTCACAAATATAACATTGGAGATCTGAACTATGAAACAGTGATCAAAGTCTGGTAATAAAATACATATAATTTTCAAAAGCCAACACCAGTAAAGTTTTATATTTGTTTTTCTTTGTTTTTCTTTAAATCCAATATCTTTTTTGTTTTAATTATGTGCGTTAATCACCGTGACATCGTCCAATTTTCTGCAAATAAATTTCATTCTTGTGGGTTTGCTATGAAGCAATTTCAAACTTGAATGATTTAAAAATGGTCGAGAGATTTGTTAGACAAGTGTGGAGAGATGGATGCGTATTGACAGAGTAAACTATGGAAGCGCATATATGCAAACTTTAATGTGTGTGTGAAAATATTGTTATAAACAAACATCTAGTTATTAGATGGAAAGCAAGTGTTTTCAAGCGCAAGGAAATTTATTAATGGCTACCATTATGTTTTAATGATGCGTACGAATCTTTCTGTTAACCAAGAATTTTACAAAGAAATCTATATGTGTGATCTTTGAATTATTTTTTTCGAAATTGGAAAGAATGTATTTTTTTGTATTTTTTTGAATACCATAGTAGTGACTGATCAATAAACAATGGTTGTTTTGTATGATGCAAGCTTTTAAAGTTTCCCATAGAATTTGAGTTGCAACGAATGTGATTTACTTATTATCTCTTCTTGTATTGGTGCCGCATTTGGCTGGGACCATCATTCACCCTCACCGCATTTCCGACCATAGCGGCAAACGCAGTGTGGTCGTTCAGAACTGTGCTGGCATATAAACCAGTCTCAAGTCCATCGACCAAGCCAAACGACGTTCCGACCGGATACCTTATGCAGTTTTCAGCTACTCATTACAGACAACGTAACCAAACCACCTAATAGCGCAGAGAAGAGTATTTAGTTTCCTCCTCTCCAGGGGGTTAGGCACAAGGGCAGTTTTATCTTACTTCCACAAGGTAAGATGTGACCCAAGGTCGGGTCGGGTAAGTAGGACTTGAAAAGCCAGCGCTCGAGAAGGTGAGCACTATGCCCATTTAAAATTGCCTGGGCAGCCCCGTCGTCATTCCCTGGTAGGGGCCCATCAGGCTATAAGTAATAAACTTACTCCTCCCCAAAGAGAGGAGGCAAAGCCTGGGAGGGTGGACCTCCTAGAACTGCACAGGACAACCCCATAGACCGGCGGAATCAAGTCTCAAAGGCCAAGACGATACCAGTCTATGGGATGCAGTATCCATCGGAACAGATACTACACTTTGATCTTGGCCAAAGTAGTCATTGATTCAATCATTGACTTTAGCTGGTTACTTACACTTCAATGATACGACGACAGCACAATGTGCTAAGAAGACAGTTGTTGGCAAACTATTTTGATTGTAATAGTCTGTTTTTATATATATTCAGTGTGGGGATATAAAAGTGAAAATCAGCTGATTGTAAAAAAAGTAAATATTATGATTGCAAATATCTACCTAAAATCAGAGAATAATACGATTTAAAAAAAACACGTTCAGTATTTGATAAGCAATTTAATCAATATAAAGGATTTATAGAAAACTACTACACTGCAATAGATAGACAATTTGAGTTTTGAGAATGGGGCAAACGAATCATTATTTTTAAACCAGTACTGCCATGAAAACAGATTAGCAGTCCACACTATTCTCTGGACACTGACTATTTGATAAGGAGGTCTTACTATTTAGCTCGTACTTTCGTTATTTGGTAAGCTATCTTTTAGGAACGTTTACATGTTTATATCACGTCTAGGCCACTTATTTTTTATTTTGTGGGGTAAGGTATGACATGATTATGGGTATTGAAGAGCGTCGGTATTGAAGATTATGGGTATTGAAGATAGCATTTTAGTCGAGTGTGCTATGTCTCGATAAATCTGACTTAAATTCAATAGCCAATAGGGAAATATCTAACCATCATTCAAGAACAACGCCAGCAGCTCTACTTAACCATAAATCAACTTCATCCAAAGAAAACGCGGGAATATACTAACGGTTGTTCAGCAGGCTAGATGTTGTCGAAAACAGTATGTGGTATCCTGAAGTTAGAGCTTGTTTTGCTGCTGCTGGCGAATAACAAGAATAGGTGATGACGTCGTTTTGTCACAACATCTTAGTGGGAACTAAATCATTATTGGCGCCACACTTTTAAGCCCCGATTTTTAAGTTTAGTCTGCACAGAATTACTCTCTCGTCTACGCAGTTACATAACTTTAGGCGTCAACGCGCATACACCAAACCGAACCACAACTAAAAATAACGGTAGATACTGCGCTTACATACGAACAAAGTAGATAGGTCATGCAACTGCAAACTTTATATAACCAGGGTTCAGTGTCATAGAGGATAATAGTCTGGATAGTTGCCTCGTAGATACACCGTGTGTTAGCGAACAAGATGTATCTCCTGTCTCCAAGGTATTACCGCAGCTGACATTTTATTAAACATGGAATCCATAAAACGTATATCTCTTTAAAAATATATATTATCTCATATAAGTATAATTATTAAACGGGTGAAAATAATGTAATTGTGTTTAACTCTGACCTCAAATGCTTAGATATCAGTCTAAACTCACTCGTATGAATCAGCCTAAAATCACTCGTATGAATTTAAAATAGGGCATAAAAGAAGTATCATATCCTAATACATTTTCTGTGATTTATATGAAATAAATGATTTTTAATATGAAATAGTTATTTTCTTTAAAATATAGATTTTGTAGGTCAGGTAAATCATCTGTTTACCTAAAGTGGTAAATGAAAATATATTTAAAGGCATATTAATTAACATTTATTTATTTGTTTAAATTTAAATTTCCGAGTTGCTTAAATAATTATAATGATCTTAAATGTTTTTAATAAAATAAATAATTTATTTAAGCATTTTTTAATTGATACGTAGATGTTGTTTCTTTTAGACCTGGCGTGTATATGACCGGGAGGAGTCATAGAAGGCTCTCATAATGTAAGAAATGAAAATATGTCTGTGATAAGAAGGACGACAAACACGAAGTTATTAAAATAACGTGTTAATTTATTTTTAGAGTATTTTTTTTGTTTACTCGCAACTTCTGCACATCGAATATTTGCGTTCCATAATATATATCGAGGTAATACCTCTTTATTAAATGTCGATGTTTTAAATGTCCAGCAAATAGTGTGGACTGTTAATCTGTTTTATGGCAGTACTGTTTAAAATAATAGATTCGGTTGTCCCCTATTCTCAAAACTGAAATATTTCCATTTCTCGCATTGTGGTAGTCTTTCGTAACTCTTTTATATTGATTACATTGAAAATATACTGAAAGTGTATTTTTAAGATCGGATAATTTTCTGATTTTATGTGGATTTTTTCAATCATGGATATTTACTCTTTTTGTTACAATCAAATTATTTTTGCTTTAATAGCTCAACACTGTATACATTTAAAAACAGACTATTGCAATCAAACTATTTTGCCACCAAGAATAAATCATCTTGTCTAATGTCATGGTCTTCTAGCGCAAGTCATTCGACAAACTCTAAAAAAAAATCCACCGAATCTTCGTTTATGTGTTTTCCCCAGAAACATGTTCTCGAGATATTTGAATACTTAGTAGTAGTCGATGGATGAGAGTGTATGCGAATATGGTGGGTTACGCATAATTTCATTACCTAATGTGTTTACTTTTCGTCAAGTGATAGACAAGACGTGATCTTCAGCATTTTCATGCAGTATTGATTTACTCCTCTCCAGGAGTTAGGCACAAGGCCAGTTTTAATCTTACTCCCACAAGTAAGATGTGACCCAATGTCGGGTCGGGAAAGTGGGGTTTGAAAATTGCCTGGACAGCCCCGTCGGTATTCCCCGGCAGGAGCGCCTCAGGCAGCAAGCAATAAACTTGCTCCTCCCCAAAGAGGGGAGGCGAAGCCTGGGAGTGTGGACCTCCTAGAACTGCACAGGACAGACCCATAGACCGGCGTGAATCAAGCCCCGAAGACCAAGACAATACCAGTCTATGGGGTGCAGCATCCATCGGAATAGATACTACACTTTGATCCTGGCAAATTTTACATCTACAATATCAATCGGCGAAAATTATAAGAGTAGAAGAAGGTTTATCTTCGACAACTTCACCTAGTTTTTCCTACAGACTTAATATTCTATTGCCGATATTTCTGACAAACGAGAGAGAATTGCTGTCTTCTTGAGTAAGCTGTTCTTTGGAGTGGGTGACATTTACAGATTTTCAATTCTTTCAAAAGTCATCATTGACTCATAGCAAGATGGGAGTCAGTTCTGATGTTACTCTTTATGTTTTTTGCTCTCAGTCAGTGAAGAAAAGATCATTCTAGACTGAGGCAAGTTTTATGTTTGTTCGCATCCAGACTGCCCCTTTTAACTGGATTTTCTCCACGTCGAAAAACGATTCTGTGTCTTACTCTGCCTAGGTGGGAGAAAAGTAAATATATACACTAATTTTCGAGTATTTGTAAGCCATGATAAGGGGACACTCATGAGAATCTTGTTGGTTGCACACACGTTTAGCTTTATGGTCGATTCTTTAACGGCTAGACATGTCTATACTCAAAATTTGTATCGAACCCCATGATATCCTAGTTAATGGTAATCTATCCACCTTATTAAGTCTTATCGCTTATTTTTTTTTAGCCTTCACATGTTGTGCTTAATTCGTAAAAACACACACATTGTATTTATCTGAATCTGATTTTAATTAACACGTGTCATATACCGTGTTCATATTTCGAAAAATCCTACTTATTCCAATCATTTTTTGACAGCTCATTTAACTGTCATTCTGTCCATCTCAGGAAACCTTTTACGTTTTTTTTTATTCGTGAAAAATTGTGAGCCATTGTTATAAAAACACCGATTTTATAAAATGTCACTTTTTGTTGCGCCAATGCAGTAGAAAAGCGATTGGATTTTTCCGGTAACATAAGTTTGATACAACCGAGAGTACTCTAATAGCAAATGTACCGCGTTTCCGTGACTTCGCACCGCCAAGATTCGGCCATTGAAAAAAAAAAAACAACAAAAAAAACAAGAAATTGGTTTAAAACAGTTCTTTCGTGGTTTGTTATATAAAATAAAATCATCTTTGAAACTATTCGGTGCACAATCTTTTTTTTATTTAAAAAAACATTTGATTAACATGGTTTCTTTGAAAAAAAAAATAAATAAACATCTCTTTGATAACAGTTGCTTAGCCATGCGTTTTTCAAATTTTATATATGTATTTTACTTTAATTTTCTTTGTCTGAATTTATCGGCGGTCCTTCTCAAATTTATTCTTTGGAAGTTTCGCCATGTCAACTCTCCGGCGCTTCCGAGACTTGTCCGAACGTTGACGATGCGAAGTCACGGAAACGCGGTGCATTCTCTATAAGATTCCCCAACTGAGAGGCGGTTTCTTTGAATTTCCTTATTTATCAACGTTTTTGAATTCTTTGGGTTGATCTAGTATAATCGAATGACTTCAGCTTTATTTTCCAATAAACCACCCAGTACATTTTTTCGACGAACTACTTCAATTTCTTCGACAAACTACTTCAATTTATCGACGAACTACTCCAATTTGTCGAGAAACTACTCAAATTCTTCGACGAACTAGCTCAATTCTTCGACGAGCTACTCCAATTCGTTTTTGCTTACCACAGATCACTGCCTGCGACCTCTTTCATCTTCAAAATTCTCATTATTTTTTAAAACTTAATTTTCATCATTTTTTAAACTTAATTTTCATACTCCGTCAGCGAATGAGCCCGGCTTAGATTGTTTGAATAAGAAAAATGTGAGTTCGTGAAGCTAGTTAAAACAATTCAAAATTCAAAATTAAGCTATTTTTTATCTCTATATATATTTCACTTTTAACAATCTTTATTTCTCGCTTTAACTAAGGAGTTAAATAGTATTATTGCTTGTAGATGTATTCTCATTTCTAATGGCCCATGACTATAGTTTTATTCTCTCTTATGTTTATTACCTTCACCTGAAGATATCTATATATATATATATATAGAGAGAGAGAGAGAGAGAGAGAGAAAGAGAGAGAGAGAGAGAGAGAGAAAGAGACAGAGAGGGTGGAGAGGAACACTGAGAGAGAGAAAGAGAGGGCGGAAGGGATAGTAGTAGAGGACGTAGATCATAGGAGAGGGGGTTTCAAAAAACATACTTTGACGGGAGCTAAAAGTGATAGATAGAAAGTTATTAGCCAATTATGGCTAATTAGAACAATTAATATAGGTTATTTCTTTAAACCATAACTCAATCCCAAAACTGAGGAATATTTAAGCATACATTTTGTGTCATTACAATATAGAAGCGAACACTTATGAGAAAATACATGTTTTATTAACTCATCTTTAGTATAATAAAAGATGATTGCTCCCAGTTTGTTTTTATTTCTATAGTTTAAATGATATGCTTTATGTGCATCGCTATTTAAAGTCAATCTAATAACAGATAAATGTTGAGCAAATGTTAAAATAGTATTCAAGATTAGTATCTAAATGAATAAATGAAACAGTTTCTTCTAATTTATCACACTTATATTGCCATTAAAACGGCTCATTACTATTTAAATGATTATTACATCATAGTCTTTTAAAATACTATAAGATATATTTGAAAGCATTGCCCTAATAGCACCAATTATTTTGCCTAATCTGCTTAACTATTATTTAAATAGTTTATACTTAATTAATGGTTGAGTGTTTCTATTTAGTATTGTATTGTCATATTTAGTATATACATATATATACACTAGTTTGTGTATATTAACAGTAACCAGTTATAGTGATTAAAAATGATACATTACTAAAAGATTTCTTACAATCATTTTCAAGGGAGGTAATTTAAATTAAAAACAACTATTCGTTTTAAATCACAATAGATTTATATTAAATACATTTAATGTTAGTTTTATATATAAAAAGAAAACTTATAGTCAGTAAAATAGCCATATTTCAGCTACTTTTTGCATGATGTAAATAACGAAGTTTCCCACTTCAGTTTTTGAAATGTGCAAACAAAGAAATTAATAAGTATTAATATTTCGGTACATCCGTGGCAACACCCGATACGTACAGCTTTAATTTAAATAAATATGTATTTACAACTTAGGGATACACTGCTGGCCGAAAAAACTCATCAGAAACAAGGCACTATACGAGTTGTGCAACGAAAAAAACCTCTACACAAAGGTTGCTGAACAAAGATGGTCTATGATAGGCAATGTCCTACGAATGGACCCTGACACTCCCGCACAGAGGGCACTAGACTTTGCCGTTACTGGCTCGCAAGCCTACCGACCGCGACTAGGACGGCACTGCACAAATCTGCTGGGCACACTACGTGCTGACCTCAAGAAGACGGGACTAGGACCACTACGTACAGCGAAACAACTTCATTGCCTACGACAACTTGCGCATGACAAGGCCAGATGTCCTGGTACTAGCATGGAAGACTGATTGCAGCTACGGGATGTCATTTGACTACCGTAGCCGCAGAACACAGTTTTAAGAAGAAAGAAGAAAGAAGATACATTGAAATAATCTCAAAACAAGCATTTTTTTCCAAACAAAATAATAATATTAGAAACGCACAGTATTTCTGATGTGTTTTCCAATGGACATGGTGATGTTACGTTACGATACGCGCCTACTCTATAGACCATTGCCACATGCTTGAGAACATAGTACACCAACCATGATCATCTTGGGGATAGGGCATAATAAGTCAATTGTTTTATGTTATCATCAGATGCGTAGGAAGGCAGATATTATAGAAGTACTTGCTAAAAGCATATTCAAGGTTTCATAAGTGTACGGTTCGTAATATCTGTATACTTAACTAATTGACTCAAGAATGTGAATTTTAATATAATGATTTATTTTTAGAGACTGCGATTAACATTTATCATTTAACATTGTTCACTGATAAACAAAGCTAGGATTTAAAAAAAATGTTGTATCTATTCTGATACTAAACTTCATCCCTTTAGTCAACAAAATTCTTCAAGACTTAGGCAATATTTATTTTTGTCCCAATCCGAAGTGTTCCATTTTTTTTTGGGGGGGGAAGGGGAGGATGGATTTTGCAACGTAACACTCGACCTTTTTATTTTATCTGTCCTCGTTTGTGTAGGGGGGTATAAACAGGGATAAACAAACATATAAAAACACGCCATTGACTTAAGAATGTGAATGTTAATATAATGTTTCCTTTTTAGAGATTGCGATTAACATTTATCATTTAAAACTGTTTACTGATAAACTGAGCTAGGATTTAAATAATGTTGTGTCTGGTCTGATACTAAACTTCGTCCCTTTAGTCCAAAATATTATTTTAGATTGAGACAATATTTATCTTTGTCCAGATCCGAAGTGTTCTATTTTTTTTTGGGGGGGGGGGGGAATTTTGCAGCGTAAATCTTGACCTTTTTTATCTGTCCTCGTGCGTGTGTGGAGGGGCATACACAGGGATAAACACACATATAACAAAACGTAAGCTAAATCGTTACATGAAAAGAAATATCATTCGTTAGAACTCGTCGAAGTACGATTAGAAGTGGAATAAAGAATTCCGAAGAAGAATCCGGTGTAATTCGTTGTGATAGAAACGAGGCGAACAGATAATTTGAAAAAAGTTGGCGACACGATTCCAGGCTTTATTAGCATCGCCTATCGCTTTTTAAGGCGACGACGGATGCGATAGGATTCTAGCTTCCTGGCGAAATCATTCTTTTCCATCTTATGCGCCGCACAATTAGGAATTTCAATGCCTATTGTAAACGACAGGATAATTCCTGGTATCTGACGACTTCATAACATTACAGTAGTTAATTGTGAGACTGCCAGACAATTATGTATTTTAGAAGTAAACAGATAAAAAAGAAGTACAAAAAAAGACATGTTTTTTCTTCTCTTTCCAGTCATTGACTTTTTGGCTTGTTCGTCTATTTAAGATAATGAAAAAAAAACGAAGTAAAATACGATAAACGATTTTCACTAACCAGCTTTGTAAAGAAGAGTTATTAGAGACTTTGACGCTCTTATTTTATAGATTGCGACGGGAAAGATCTCTAGGGTCATTGAGTCTTTTCTTATTGAAATAACTATCGGTTGTAATTTAGCAAGTCATGTGTTCAAAAAGAAAGGTACAATGTCATTACTAATAATACGAATAAAAAAAAACAGTGATAATGTTGCTGCTGCTTCTTTTCCTGCTGCTAATGATGGTGATGATGAATAAATAAATAAATTCATAGTTATTTTTTTCTTAAGTAAGTCTTTAGTTCTAAAGGTTAAGTACAATGTCATTACTAATACTACTACTACTAAAAAGAGTACTTATATAGAGAAGGTTATGGTTAGGGTTCGGTTCCGTGACTTCGAGTCGGCAACATTCGGCCAGGTTACGGAAGCGCCCGGGATTGGCCGAGGCGAAGACTACCAGACAATAAATTTAAGAAAAGTTGCAAAAAACAGAAGTTAGACAATAAAAATAAGAGTAAAATACATATATAAAAATAAATAACGAACACACCATAGCCAAACCACTTTTATTAATTAATGTGTTTTTTGTCAAAAGAAACAATTGTTAAGCAAATGTTTTTAAATATATTTTTGTGCAACAAAAAGTTTCAAAAATGATTTTTTTTAAATAAAAACGAAACACCTGATTTTAAGCAAATTATTTTTTTTAATTTTTGACGCTTTTTTTTCTCTTATTTTACAATTTCTGGTTAAGGTTTTGGTTTACGGTTAGAACAAACAAAGAAACACCTGTTTAAAAACATTTCTTTTTATTGATAAAAATTATTTTTCAATGTTGTTTTCTTTTTAACAATTTGTATGTTGATATTTAGGGTTAGGGTTTAAGGTTATGGTGACTGTTAGTTGTTTTTTCCATTCGTAACTTCCTAATAGTAATCATGTACAGCAAATAAAACTTGGAAACTGGTACAGAAATATATATATGGGCGGCCTGTAAAACCTGATGGCTAATAGATCCGGCAACTCTTGGGCGCTTTCGTAACCTGTCGGAACGTTGACGACGCGAAGTCATGGACACGTATATAGTATGTGCACCGGGGCGGCGATAGGTACATATATAGTATGCGCACCGGGGCGGAGATAAGTACCTATATAGAAGGCGCAGACAGAGGTAGTACTTTTTATAGAAATATGTCATACTTTTGCCCTGGGCAAGGAAGAGGAATGGTGGTGAAATAGGGCGACCAGGGAAGAGAAAGGTAGAAAGATGAAGAGTCGGCTATAGAGAGAGGGAGAGAAATAGAAGTTTGCATATAATTTTTCTTCAATTATGTGTCTGTATGACCCCGAGCAACGCCGGGTAGCCCCGCTAGTTTTCTATAAAAGTGCAAACAAAAAATTAACTACGGTGACGATGATGTCGGTGCTGCTTTACGTGCGGTGCTGGTGCTGGTGCTGGTGCTGGTGCTGGTGCTGGTGCTGGTGCTGGTGCTGGTGCTGGTGCTGGTGGAATTGGTGATGATGATGATGATGATGATGATGATGATGATGGCAATGGCGATGATGATGATGATGATGATGATGATGATGATGATGAGTAAATACCTACTATTAATAAAACCAATACAGAATAATGACGACAATGTTGCTGCTGCTGTTGCTGATGATGATGTCGACACCGAAGACGATGAATGAATAATGAATGTGTAGGTTTCTCTTCTTCTTTAATCATGTATCGTATGTTGTTCTACATCGACATACGCTTCGACCGTATGTGGAACACAGCGTGAAATCTCAATAGGGAATTATCTTTTGTTGAGACTTGTATTCACATCAAATATCTTACAAAAATCATATTTCTAGAAGAATTCGGAAAATGAGTCCGTTTTTTTTGAGTGCTATAACAGAGTGTTTTTTCTTCATATTTCACAGAGTTGAAGTCCATTGGTAACACATCATCCAATAAGTCCTGAGCCTGAGATACATACGGGGCGACTAATAATAAATCCCTTAGATATTTATAAAGTACTATCTTTCAAATATCTCGTGTCAACTTTAAGCTTAATTTCAGTATTAGTTTCTAAATTACAGTTATTCAAATCAATCTACTCTTGAACATTTTAAGACAATTGAAAAATCGGAGTTCCGTATGTTGATAAAGAATTGCATTGTCATGAGAAAAAATATTATTCAAGCAAAGGAATTACTTGATTAGTGGTATTCGGCCTCTGCTCTGTTTCAAACAATGGTTCAGAGAGAATATGCTTGCTATAAACGCATTCATATCGACTGAAATAATACTGAACACTCAGATCGCCCAAATAATGCAGTTCTCCGAGAAAACATGAGTAAAAGTCATAAAAATTACAAATATAAGAAGTTAGAATATTCACTATTTTATATGAGAAAACGGTGTTCAAAGCGGGTGTCCTGTTTGCTCAGAGTCGATTATAAATACAGCAGATATTAGTGTTTGCAATAATATGTGACAATGAATGAAATATGTACCCATCATTTTACAAGACTTGCAGTAGGTTGTTAAGGAGTGCAGTGGGAGAACCCCGTCAAAGGCAAGCAAAAACAAAAACATCAGCAGGCAATGTTTGATCTTAAGGTATTTTGTTATTGTATAGCATCAATAAAACACGAACCATCAATAGCGAATATTATCAAGCATCGAAGTAGCCTTTGTAAGAGGAGGCCCCCGAAAAGTCTGCCACAAGTCAAGATTAAAAAGTGCTCTTTAACCAGGACAATGAACCGTAGCACAAATCGATCGGAACGATGGCAAAATAACATCAATTGCAATGCCAATTCTTTCTGTACCCGACACATTCTCGAGATCTGGCCCCGGCGACTACTGTGAGAAATGCCCCAGGGGAAGAGATTTAGGTAAAATAGAAGTGATATCAGAAACTTCGGCGTATTTTGGTGTCAAAGACAACTTATTCTACAAAATAGACATCAAATTGTTAGAGAAGCGAAGGTGAAAGCGTATTACTCTAGAAAGAAAATATGTTGATGAATAGTCAAATTTTGATTAAAAGTCATTAAAATTAGTCCTTAAATTAAACAGGTGACGAGTGACGTCTATACCGAGAAGTATGCGTCATTTCCTTCCCGATTGCGATTACATATTAGTGACTATTAGGCTTAGAAAAGGTATGTTTATAATTTGATATATTTATATGTACAAACTAATAAACCAATAATAATACATTTTGGAACACAGCTGCTATGCATGACGGGCGCACATGTGGGCTATAAACAATGTAGTTTTGTGTCAAGCAGGTTGACGCATTAAAAGTCAGTTAAGCAAGATTCCGTGACTTTTAATTCCTTGTTAAGCCCCCTCAAGATTAATCTTTAAGCGTTAGTCATTTTATAGAATCAAAATCATGTAATGGATTTTGATAAAAATCAAATACGGATTCTAGACATACTGCTGAGTATCATAATATATGTATGTTAATCTACGTAACGAGACATACATTTGTGCAAAACTGTTCTTGTCGAGGAATTAATTTTAACCGTCCTGAGACGGCTCTTCTACGAGTATCTATATTGTTTTCACCCTAAGATGAAACTGCTGTATAGTGTAGCTGTTTTCAAGACACTTTAATCCAAGAACTTTTTACTCGTTGTGAATTTTTTCTGCTGATTTTGTAGTGTTGCAGAGACGATATTGACATAAAAATGTGGTTTGGCACAAGACTAATGAAACGGACCGTTAAAAATATATCTCACAGACATTTTATATTTTTTTGAAATTTGAAAAAATAAAAATAAAAATAATAAAATAAAACCATGTTTATTGGAATATAATATAAACTGACTTATATATATATATATATATATATATATGTATATATATATATATATATATATATATATATATATATATATATATATATATGATATTTGTTTTGTTTATTATCTATGTGTGTATACGTTCCAGGACTCATCAGCATAGAGATATGACTATTTACTACTTCACATATATGTATATATATATATATATATATATATATATATATATATATATATATATATATATATATATATATATATATATATAGCCTTTACAAAAGTAGTGACATTCCATGAAAAATACCAGTATACTGAAATCATATGCCCTTAATAGGGTTAAGATGAAAATTCATATACACTAAATGTACAAAAGCAAGGAAATGCCGAAATGTTTACACTTTTATTGTCATTAAGGGTATGCAAGCACAACAGGGCTATGTATTTTACTGGTAGGAATCTTTCTTCAGCGCACCGCACACACTTCATCTACTCATGCATAGAGTTTTATACTGTAGTGATGTGATAATGAAATGGATTGGTTGATATGTAGTCATACCCTTAATAACAATAAAAGTGTAAAAATGTGGGAATTTCCTTGCTTTTTTACTTTTAGTGTATATCAATTTTCATCTTAACCCTATTAAGGTCATATGATTTCAGTATACAGGTATTTTTCATGGAATGTCACTACTTTTGTAAAGGCTATTCCTCAATACAATGCCTTCTCATAAGGTTTTTGGAATTTTCTGGAAAACTAAGGTATATGGTAAACTGAAATGAAAATGGCATCAACTAGACCCTAGAACTTCTATCTCTGCAAAAATCAGTTGAATCCATCAAATAGTTGATGAGATACAGGGTGGCACATACGTACTACGTACGTACGTACGTACGTACGTACGTACACACAGATAACATTATTTCATGATTAAACTTTCTGGATCTCTGGGTTGCCTTGACTAATGATGCTGAAATTCTACACACTCATACAACCTATCAAATAAAAATGTTGTGCAAAATTTTAACTAATTTGGGTCATTGGTTTTTGAGTTATGATCGAAGAAATGAGATTTCAAGCATAGGCCATTCGTAGATTATATTAAGGGATAGAGCGCTCTCGCGCCTCCCTTTTTACTACTCAAATCTCGACGTCTAGAACCACTCGGCCAACACTGAACAGCGTATAAACAGTGATAATATAAACACTTTATCCTGCGGCTTGACGTCATGAGAGCGTTTGACTTAATGAAAGGAACGATGCATTTATAGCTAGCGACGTTATGCTATGTTAATAGGACCCTTACCCTTACTAGGAGCTACAAATAATAAATATTTGTTTTGTTTATTATCTATGTACGTATACGTTTCGTCCTTTGTAATCGGAACTCATCAACATATATATATATATATATATATATATATATATATATATATATATATATATATATATATATATATATATATGTATATATATATATATATATATATGTGTGTGTGTGCGTGTGTGTGTGTGTGTCAGTGAGAGACAAACTGTTTCGCGCTAGCATAGCTCTCTAGTGTCAGTAGATATGCGAGTGCTTCAGGCTGATCTAGATAATCGGTTGTTTTTTCAACTCGCCGTTATTTTTACACTTATCTGTCGGCACAAGGAAAGAAAAAGGAATTTTAATGATTATATGAAGAAAAGGTAACTACTGACTACTCACTTCTCACAATGCGTTACTCATAAAGAGTTGTGGATATATAGTAATCCACATACAACATTTTCTTCGTATCACGGCTCATCAGTGTGGCTAGACGTGACAAGTGTTTTCAAGCTGAGATTCGAAAAAGATAGCCAATAAAGCTTATCAACAAAACAATATATATGCAATAATTTCGGTTCCTGTTTCGCATCGATATGGCAAGTGTCCTATCTGCAAAATTGAAATGTTGGAAATATTTTGTTTTAAAAGTGTGTTTAAACAATCTTCATGACGCGTATTATTCTATAAGTTTAAAATGTTAAATAAAAAAAGACATCTGTAGATTACATATAAACAAATAACCTTCATTCACGGTGCAAAATAAAGTTTGCAATTGTATTATTTCCGAAAACCTGTGTGTACAAAGTGTTGATCAAACCATAAAACTTTCTCACGAAACATAAAAGCCGTGACACATCAAATAAACAGAATAAACAAGCAATATTCTCTGAGTAAGCATTCCGCGAAGAAAAACACAATTAGACTTGTTAAATTGTCTGTGGACGGTGCGTCTGTCTGGCACCGTGTTTGGAATACCCCTCGCTATCTCAGCTGCCTTTTAGGTAATCTTAGCTCAACATGTGTCGTGTCGGTCTGAAGTTCTCGATCAATCTACTCACGTGTCCACAATGAGGCCACTCATTCCTTTGCCGAGACAAACAGGCACGAGACGTATGAAATGTGCGGACAAACTATTGACACCGACAATTAGATTGGTCTGCACTCGGAAACGGAGTAGAGGGAAAAGAAGAAGAAGAAGAAGAAGAAGAAGAAGAAGAAGAAGAAGAAGAAGCTGGTTGAGGAGGTGTAGATTGGGTACAGGGGTGATTCTTCAAAGAAGACACACGCCAGTTTTCACAGTTGGATACGCTGTAGCGGCGAGCGTTTGTTGAAAAAATGGACAACTGCGTAAACGATGACTAATTTCTGTATCAGTTGCGTGCGCATCGTCGAGAGAAGAGAAAGTAGAACGCAAAGTATTGCATTGGATATATACATGAGACGATTCAGAAAGAGAATATATGATATACAGGCTGATTCATAAGTCACTTAGCTATTTATTTTTTAAATTCTAAAGTTAAAAAATACGGTAATACAAAACAGCAAGTTTATTCAACACATTCATTTATGGGAGTTTAAAATTACAGCAAATCTTCAAAATGTTCTGCATGAATAGCTCCATTCTTTTTTGCAAGGAATTTACGAGTCTTTGTAGCATATTTGATTGATTATGAAATAAATATATATAGAAACAAATATATAAATGAACACATTTAAAATAACAACTAGCAGTACATAGAGCGTAGGATAACAATTATCAAAAGTTCATAGTATGTTTGTGCTTCATATGGTAATCATTTTAAATAGCTAATTGAAGTGACTTATGAATAACCCTGTATCTGTATATAATGTCCGTAGATAAGGTGTCCGGTGAAAGGAGATTTTAAGATGGACACAAACATAACCTGTATTAATATTTAAAGAGTATATTATATATATATACATACATATATATATATATATATGTATGTATATATATATATATATATATATATATATATATATATATGTATATATATATATATATATATATATATATATATATATATATATTTATATATATATATATATATATATAATATATTCTCTATATATTAATACAGGTTAAGTTTCTATCGACGAGGTTAAAAAGGAGAATATATATATATATATATATATATATATATATATATATATATATATATATATATATATAAAATATATTCTATATATATATAAGTTAAGTTTGTATCGACAAGGTTAAAAAGGGGAATCTATATTGTGTTTATATGATAGAGATCCGTAATAAATAGAGCTATTTATTTACTGTAATAGTTTTATTTATAGTACGCATAACAAGGCTACACATCGAGTGGAAAGTTTCGAGTGTAGAGTTTACGTAGCAGTGATCTTACTAGCTTTTAAAACATGTACGGTGTTAAATGTTTATATTAAAGAAAGAAGAAAAAAAATAGAAGTAGGAGTACAATCCGCAAGAGTCACGTGATCAAATTAAATAAGTGATAGTATTAAACCAACTGTTACTACGTTCCTCAGATTGAAGCTGAGGCGTCCATTACTTTCAAAGTGTAATTGCTACAAAAATATTGACGTAATTTAAAGTGGGCGGTGTGGAAAAATGGCAAGATCTGGCAAGGTGCAGGAGTCAGTATTATGTTATATAAGAAAAATAATGAAGAAGCAAGATCATCTGTATTTGAAATTAAGTCGCGGGAGTAGCAATAAATATTTATCAAATACACATATGCAAGTAACGTTCCGTGGAAGTACTTGTAAAATAGGCACGGGATACAAATGTGCCGCGATGCGACAGAGGTCTGAGCTTGGCAGACAGTGCAGGATCCATTAGGTGAGAAAACTCTCATTCTATTATGTCCAAGCCCAGATGTTGTAACAATACTTCACGTGCGGGTAATCGTGTCTTGATAGCGATATATGATATTAGAAGAGTTAAGAAGTTTTCTACGATATAGGATATTAGAAGAGTTAAGAAGTTTTTTTACGATATAGGATATTAGAAGAGTTAAGAAGTTTTCTACGATATAGGATATTAGAAGAGTTAAGAAGTTTTCTACGATATAGGATATTAGAAGAGTTAAGAAGTTTTCTACGATATAGGATATTAGAAGAGTTAAGAAGTTTTCTACGATATAGGATATTAGAAGAATTAAGAAGTTTTTTTACGATATAGGATATTAGAAGAGTTAAGAAGTTTTCTACGATATAGGATATTTGAAGAGTTAAGAAGTTTTCTACGATATAGGATATTAGAAGAGTTAAGAAGTTTTTTTACGATATAGGATATTAGAAGAGTTAAGAAGTTTTCTACGATATAGGATATTAGAAGAGTTAAGAAGTTTTCTACGATATAGGATATTAGAAGAGTTAAGAAGTTTTCTACGATATAGGATATTAGAAGAGTTAAGAAGTTTTCTACGATATAGGATATTAGAAGAGTTAAGAAGTTTTTTTACGATATAGGATATTAGAAGAGTTAAGAAGTTTTTTTACAATATAGGATATTAGAAGAGTTAAGAAGTTTTTTTACGATATAGGATATTAGAAGAGTTAAGAAGTTTTCTACGATATAGGATATTAGAAGAGTTAAGAAGTTTTCTACGATATAGGATATTAGAAGAGTTAAGAAGTTTTCTACGATATAGGATATTAGAAGAGTTAAGAAGTTTTCTACGATATAGGATATTAGAAGAGTTAAGAAGTTTTTTTTACGATATAGGATATTAGAAGAGTTAAGAAGTTTTCTACGATATAGGATATTAGAAGAGTTAAGAAGTGTTCTACGATATAGGATATTAGAAGAGTTAAGAAGTGTTCTACGATATAGGATATTAGAAGAGTTAAGAAGTTTTCTACGATATAGGATATTAGAAGAGTTAAGAAGTTTTTTTACGATATAGGATATTAGAAGAGTTAAGAAGTTTTCTACGATATAGTATATTAGAAGAGTTAAGAAGTTTTCTACGATATAGGATATTAGAAGAGTTAAGAAGTTTTCTACGATATAGGATATTAGAAGAGTTAAGAAGTATTATACTACTGTATGAGAGCATAACCTTTTTGAAGCAGATTTGGCAACGGCATCTATGAACTTGTTACAGCTCATGTATCCGGAGAATATCAGTCTAAGGAGGTTGGACGTTATACTCTAGCGACAGCGGCAATCGGCTGTTGGAAAGGATTCTTCCAAATAATACAGAGAAGATTTGTCTTGTTAGCATTACATTTAACCATACATTTTTGGTCTCATTCTACTGCAGATAAGAGGACGTTTTCTAACGATTCAGCTAGTGTCTCGAATGAGCATGAATTCAATTTGACCCGTATCTGTAATAAATACACCCATAAGTGTAGTATCTGTTCCGATGGATACTGCACGCCTGTCCTGTGCAGTTCTAGGAGGTCCACCCTCCCAGGCTTTGCTTCCCCTCTTTGGGGAGGAGTAAGTTTATTGCTTACTGTCTGAGGCGCCCCTACCGGGGAATGCCGACGGGGCTGCCCAGGCAATTTTTAAATGGCCAGAGTGCTCACCTCTCGAGCGCTGGCTTTTCAAACCCCACTTTCTCGACCCGATCTTGTGTCACATCTTACTTGTGGGAGTAAGATAAAACTGGCCTTGTGCCTAACTCCTGGGGAGGAGTAAATAAAACCCATCTCAAACAGGATTATATCGGGAGGTCGTTTCAGGGAGAAAATACGTCCGAATATTGACACCTGGTGCAAATCCTGAGATACGTGATGTTGCTTAGATGTACGGCAATCCGAAACGATATGTTGCTTTCTTTTAAGCTAAATAAGATCTGATAATATTAAGCATCATCTCAGGGATAAAATATGAGTTAATTTTCCTGACAAAACTTACATGCAATACTTTGTCAATTGATAGTCTGAAACAACGGTTAATACGTAGTATACTTATTAATAATACATTTCTATTCTCAAATGGCCTAGATATTTAAGTTGTCTTCACCATATCTTCTTTACCTATCGTAAATTGAAGTTGCTTTGATTAGCAGACGAGATTCACATATCATAAGAAATACCATTCGCTATTTTGACTGAATATTTCTCAATGAAAAAGTAACGTTTAAAGCGGGTTCCAGGTTTGCTCACGCTCTATCAAAAACAACAAGCAGTTGACTATTCAGAGCGTTGTTTTCGACTGTTTCAACGCAACGGTCGCCATCTTAAATGTTGACTTAAGAAAATAACAATGTGCACTTACACATTCGAAAGTGATTTTTAAATGTAAATAAATTAATCATTTACTTTTTACCTATTTTTTTGGATAGGGGTCAGTCTTTTAATATTTCTTAGATATATTCGTTCAGTAATCTTTGGTTTGGTCTAGGTGATGGTAGCCCGTCCATCTACAGATTAAGAAATTCTTAACGAGGTGCTATTTCGCTAGAGTCCATCCATATTAAACCAGCCCCGCACCTCACAAAGTGTGTGGGTATGTGTGGATGTAGACAAGTGTAAACCTGTCTACATCCACACATACCCACACACTTCAACGTGTGCGAATATTCATTCATACACATCATTCACACACATTACACATAACTCAATTAGTCCCGAGGCTGACATATAGATGGCCCCACAAATAAAAATGGGTTCAAATGGATCCGCCAATTCACTCTATAGTTAATTCCGTTGTTTGTTGAATGTACAGCAGCAGGATAGATCTGTCCAAAGCGGCTACATAAATAAACATCAGCACGTGTTTCCCTTTTTATTCTCTTGTTCATCGGTACGCTTGAAAAAGAAGAACAATCTATAGCGAATATTCCATGGCATTATTAATGAGTTGAAAGACAAAATCGTCCCAAAAACGTCTACAAATAAAGAATACAAAAGTATTCTTTAAACAAGGCAATGCGCTGTTTCAAAAGTCGATCGCAACTTTAGAATAACTACATGAATTTGACTTCGAATTGCTTCCGCACCGAATCTACTCTCCAGATCTGGTCCTAGTATGTTTGAAGTATTTAGAAGAATTCTCCAGAGATATAGTTGTGATTCTAATCAAGAAATGATATCAGAAACTGCGGTGTATTTAGACAAACTGTTTGAGTAACCTTGGAATTGCTGCATCATTCTGGAAAGGAGATTTTTTTGTTAGATAATATCGAATTTTGCCTAAAAGTTGCTTTTAAGTAAGGCTCCAGACTTATTGAGTGATGTTATTTTATATCTAGTGATATAATGTCACGATAAAAAAAAGAAAACAAGCCGCGCGTGCGTGGTCCCCCTCTGTATGTGACTCGATGTGGCGAGTGTAAAATGCAATGAATTTGGGCAATGTGGGGCATTTTTGACCCCCCTTTAACTCCCTGGGGGCGCGAACCAGAATTTTTCTGAGCTCAACGATGCTCATTTTATATCCATAACAATTGCCTCTACATTTTGGCCAAGTTCCAGAAAAATTGAATGGATGGATCAAACCTTATGTGAGAAAAGGGTCATGTTTGCTATCTTGGGGGCTTTTCGCCCCCTGGGGGCGCGAACCAGATGTTTTCCAAGGTCAGCGAGACGTATTTTCTATTAAGAACAATTGCCTCCACATTTTGGCCAAGTTTCAGAGAAATTAAATGAATGGATGAAAAGTTATGGAGCAAAAAATGTCATTTTTTGCCATTTCGGGGCCTTTTGACCCCCTGGGGTCTAACCAGCTTTTTTGTAAAAAATCGGAGAATCTCACTTTCTTACCTGACCAAAGTTACAACTTCATGCAACATTTCAGAGAGATTCAATGGATGGTTGCGGAGAAAAATCCGGACGGACATGCCTCAAAACATAAGTCCCCCGTTTTATAAATCGGGGGACCAACAATGTGACGAAGACTTTTAAGTCGAATCATCGGTGATTTTAAATACATAAATATTAATTTAAAAATAAACTATGCGCTTTGTTTGGCCTCTAACACGCAATTTATTTATATATATATATATATATATATATATATGTATATATATATACATCTGTGTAGACGTATGGATGTGTGTATTGAATATATATCTAGAATATTTTTATTTTTGTATTGAATATACATCTAGAATATATTTATAAGCACGTATGTATTTTGAATATATGCTTGATTGATAGTGGATCTGTGTGTGTGTCCATGTTTAGATGTGTATGTATATCAATGTCTGTTGATTTATCTGTTTGTTTATTTAGGTGTGTTTGGGCATCTATTAGAGTTTGTTTATATGTGTGTGATTCTTGATATATAGATAATATATTTATACTGGAGTGAGTTTGTAAAACTGGGTAGGCCAGAAAATAGGGAGCAATAAAATAAGGACAGGAAAAGGTGATGGAGACGCCATAACGGGTAATAAAAGGGACAACCACTAGCAGAAAAGGTCAGCAAGTGGAATAGGTAATCCGATACTTATTCATAAGAAATAGAAAATACTAAATCCCAAAAAGAGTTATTTAGGAGAGAAAATTCTTCAAATCCATCCATTTCTCGAAAATTCTTGGTCTGATGAGGTTAACTTTCTGGGAAAAGTGCAACCGAAACATGTATGCACATATGTAACCAATAATGTTTGTATAAATAACAATTTATACTTATATATATATATATATATACATACATATATATATATATATATATATATATATATATATATATATATATATATATATATATATATATATAATCCATATCGGTAAAAAAAAATATATATATAGTGAGAACAGAGATAGTTTATTAATACACCTTTATATATTTGTTACTTTACTTGGATTTTAATGTAAAGCTCGTTAGTTATTTAGATCCATTCTGCTACTAGACGCTTAAAATAACGTACACAAAAATCAATATGCTTTTGAAAAATCGAAAATGGAAATATTATTGGCTCAAACTTTAGAATTGTATGCTTTTTGGTCAACCAGTATTAACAATAAACTTCTATTTTTAAATCAATAACTGATTTAATATAATAATATTTAGGAAAGTTTGGATTTAAATTCATATAAAATGGTATAGTATTTTGAAAAATACAGTTTGAATAATTTATTTATTTTTTGTTTTGTTCCTAGCGTTCCAATTAATATTAAAATACATCTGTTAAAATTACGTACCTTTTAAACTTGCAGTTGCTTGCAAAAGATAACGATACCCTCAGGTCTTCTCTATTTTCTTTACTTCTTCTAGTACCATATACACTTTGCAAAATGTTCTATGGTCGTGCTATTAGCATATCCGCAACTTCAATGGCTCAGACATCTGAGGAGCTACATATCAGTCGTGGATCTGTTCTCCACAATCTCCCCGACAGGAACTGGGCCATTTCGCTTGCATTTTATCGTTCGGGCTGTGGTGTTTGTCCTGGGTAGTCATAGGATATCTACCCGCGCAGGCAATTTTTAATCAGTCATTGTGGTCCGAAATTAGGAGCGCTGGCTTGATTCTCTCCACCTTCCGACCTTTTTGCGGTGGAAATCTCCATTAAGCCCTGGTTTGTCAGATAAGATGGGCATGTGCTCACCAAGCAAATCTAGAAGTAAGACCACGATGTCGATTAGCTGAATGGGAACTAATGCCCTTGCATATATACAGCATAATCACGTTGACATACTGGTTCTAGTTATATCACTGAAGGTAAGTGACGTTGGGACTGGTCAGTATCAGATGGGTGACTATTTAGGAATATCACGCGCCTTATATAGTAGGACGTCGGCACCTTCCTGCAAAATTTGGCGTCGTCCTCTCCTCTGATTAGGATATATATGCGACTTGATATTGCAAGTAGATTTAATGTTCAATAAAATCTTCCTCATTCACCGCCTTATGTGAATACTACTTTTTTTTAATAGCCATACATACAAGTAGAAAGTAAAAAGTAGAGTCTGCGTTCACGTTCTCCACCCCTTCACTCCCTTTTTAAACCAATGTAGTGGTTTATACCCTACGTCCCACCAGAAACTATTCTTACAATGAGGAGATTGTTTCTTTCTGAATCAGCTGTAATTTTAGTGAGCTGTAATTGAAGATTCTCAATCCTTTCATAGTTTTCATCATTTTTCAACAGTTGATCTATATTATTAACCCTGTTTCTCGACTTACCTTTGGATTTAGTATGTAGTGACAAACAAACAAATACGATATAAACTAACGAATTAAATATAAATGTACATTTTAAAATTGCATAAATACAAAATCATCTTTCTCGTACATTTTCCCGGCCAACCGTGATTTTTATCAAAGCTCTTTTCGTATACAGCATTCATTTCATAACTAATGTCTATCCCGATGAAATAATTCCGTTTTCGATCGAACTATCAACATAAAACATATATTAAATGGCTACATATCGAAACAATTAATCGATCTTCTAAGCGTTATCGATTATTGATTTTTGTTATCTCCACTGAATTCTGCTGTTTCTCTTTTCCAATATTGATTGAAAACAGATAACATATCGCAACGTTTCATGTGTCTTTAAAAGCTTGTCTCGACTATAGTTTCTTTGATGAGAGGATGGACGCATTCTCATTTGATAAAAAAATCGCCATAATCACTAATGCTTGTGAAAACCTCCAGATATCATAAGTAGATATCTCTTTTTATGACACCTCTACCATTGTATACGAACGGAACAAACCGAGATCAAATACAACGATGATACATTATTGAGAATTATGTGATTATGGCGTATTAAATAATCACCAATGTAATAGCGTTCTGAAACCACACTTTTCAAATATTCTGGAAAACTCTTAGATTGAATCATATGAATTTAGACTTTGTCTTTTTAAACAAACTTCGTACAAGTAAGTTTTTTCTGAAATCTAAAACTGTATTATATTCGTAGTACATGGACGAAATGTGTATTATTATGAATACGATAGTTTTTTATTTGTTTTTCTGTACTTTTGCATATTATCACCGGCTTCCGCAGGAGAATATTTGCTACAACATATAGAAATACTTTGATTAATTAATGCATATTCGATGAATCAGATGATTCTATTTTTAATATTAGTTTCTCTGATATATTTTGAGTTAGAATTCTTTCTAGAATTAAAACGTGTACTTACACGTGAATGGTGATAACATCATCAGTGAAAGTGTTTCTGCGGAACGAATTGGATTCGAATTTGGAACACTCAGGTTGTCAGTTAGTGTCATTAACCACTTAGCCACCGCCCCCTCCCAATAATTTCATAGTATATTGTACACATGCAACCTGTTTGTATATACTGATTAATTTTATTACGGGCCTTCTCCACCTTTTGCTGATGTGATTAGGAATCACATATAGGTTTGTTGTAC
>OY744517.1:31881885-31956885 GCA_963556195.1 Sepiola atlantica | reverse complement strand
TGCAAACACTTAGTAGCGGATGGGTAACTTAGTGACTTAATAGAAACAATAAGGTAATTAGAACAATTAAAATTGAGTGTATTTCTAAGATTTCCTCGAATTGAGGAGTAGTTTTACATATAATTCGTGTGATAAAATGATATGGAAAAAATCATAAAAAACACGCGCAGATTACGTAAGGGGTACTATATATATATATATATATATATATATATGTGTGTGTGTGTGTGTGTGTGTATATATATGTATATATGTATATATATGTATATATATATATACATACATATATACATATATATATATATATACATATGTATATATATACATATGTATATATATACATATATATATGTATAAATATATGTATATATGTATATATATGTATATATATATATATGTATATGTATATATATATGTATATATATGTATATATATATATGTATATATATATACATATATATATATACATATGTATATATACATATATACATATATAGATATATATATGCGTATATATATATATATATATATATATATATATATATATATATATATATATATATATATAAATGATTCATGCATAACATCGGTTCCATGCGCTTTTCACACTGGATTTTTTTCTCTGCGTTACTGCATAAAATGTTACGTTCTCTTAAATAACACATATTTATACAAAATAGAAACGGTCGAACTACTCGACCGAAATATCTGAAACAAACAGATTTATTGGTGTTTTTCTGTCTATTTCTTGTCATCCACTATTCTATGAACTAATATTCTATATATAAATGGATATTACAAAGACACGTAACCCTTCCTATTAATTAATTGTAGTAAGCACGTTCAAGATCAATCGTACGTGTTTCTGTTAAAGCGGCACAATAAAAATAAAAAAGCGCAAACAAGCAACTTCAAAATGTTAGCTTTGTTGTGTATGCATCTTTTTGCTGTTAAAAGACGACCTTGCCGAAATGAGTGCAAGCTGACAGAAGGCGTCAAGTGTCGACGGTTCAAACGAAAAGCAGTAAGTACCGAAAGCCTCCTATGAGAAGGTGATAGGGTCTGCAACCCGATAAGAGATGGTCGAGTGCGTACAATGTGGAAATGCCAACGGCGCGAAATACCCAATGTATTAACTGGGGGAAAGAGCGAGTTTCATTCAACCTTCCCCGAAGACGAATGCATACTACGCTGTGGCAAACTAGCAACGAAATACAATAAGTTAAAAGCAAAATGAGGAGAAATTCAACACGCAAGATGGCGCGTATAAAAACACATACATACAAACCTAAGGAGCATACAAGCCCACCTCAATGCTTTTAGAAGATTAAAGCGTCGTTTATACTCATCGCACTTAAGGTGTATACTTATATATATATATATATATATATATATATATATATATATATATATATATACACATATATTTATATGGGTATATGGTGTAATCAGTCAACAGAAAATCAGTAGCGCACAAGTTAGAAATAAAGTATGATAATAGTGAATTAAAAACTCAGAATAAAGAAAGCATTAATGAATAAACGTGCAACTTACAATGTTGTGCCAAATTTGCTGGATGATTTTTGAAACAAAGTAAAGTAAATCCCAATTTCAGTTTTTGTTTTTGTTATTTGAGTATAGACTATATGAACATTTCTGGAACAATTCCCTACTTCAAGCATTTAGTTCTTTAATATATCTATCTATCTATCTATCTATCTATCTCTCTCTCTCTCTCTATATATATATATATATATATATATATATATATATATATATATGAACAGTTTGAATGCAAAACGCGATAAACGCCATTTTCAAAATCACGAAACTCTCCCTACAAAAAGTGTTGCATTTAAACATTCGACAATACCCCAAAACAATGTGTTACATGATATGATACCGATATTATTTCGTTTTGATTTCAATTAAAATCAGCTTTCATTCGAAGTCGAGATTTAATATATTCGTATTTCTATTGTTCAAGGTCCCAATTTAAACGAATTGGATTCATTGCATTTTTCGTTCGAACGCTTCATATATATACATGTAATATGAATCTATTCATATCTATTTTTTGTATTCTAAATGTAAGTGTAATAATAGCTCAATAGTGTTGCATTTAAGCTGTAATAGAGACTATTTAAATGTTATTCAAATCACATCAATTGCAGGGAATAAATTCTCACCAATTACACCAAAGATTCAATTTTTCATTTTTTGTTTTGGCCGACGTTCAAAGTGGTCAAAGCATTTATTTCATCGGGGTGGTTATCTTCACTTCACGTAAAAGCAGGAGAACATATACAAATTGCTATTCACATTTGCTTCTTTTAAAAAATATATTTGTTTAATATATTGTGTGTCTCTTTGCATTATATCCATTTTTCATGTATTGTTCAATGGGGTAATTTACAATCGTATATTCTAATCGCGACATCAAGCACCATATACTATTATCTAGTGATTTAATTATTTAAACAAAAAAACTGGATAATAGGACACGGTGAGTTGATGTCGCGCTTTCGATTTACTTCCATATTAAGATAAATTATAGCGGCTGTGTCGGGCTAATCGTGATAAACAGAATGTTATTCAATTTAAAAGAGTATTGATTTGCGCTAGTGGAAACAGTAAGTGTTATACCATATCTATATATATATTAATAGACAAGGTTTTATATAAATATATGCACACTTAATACACACACACATACACCCCCATACACACAGACATATATATATATATATATATATATATATATATATATATATATATATATATATATATATATATATGGGGAAGGTACACGATAAGTCTTTAAAATGAAATGCCGTGGTAGACAAAATGTGTGAAAAGGGACAAACAGAAAAACAGGTTAAAATGCAGTAGAAAAACAAAAACAAAATATTGGACCGGTTTCGTTCGTATGAGTTTTTCTGAAGACGTTCGTTAATACGAACGAAACCGGTAAAATCTCTTGTTTCTGTTTTTCTCCTGCATTTCAACCTGGTTTCCGTTTGTCTTTTTTCATATATATATATATATATATATATATATATATACAATAATAATTATAAATAAATATCGAATATTTTTACCTACAGACGACGTCGTTTCGAGCTTTCCTAGTCTCATCAGTTTATGGAAATATTAATTTCAGACGGTCAGGAGGCGCGAACCCGGTTCACAGAGACACCTTTGACTGTAGACGCTTTCCATATTTCTTCAAGACCATAGAAGATTATCACGTTATACGGAGAATTTAAGTTATATTTATTCAGATTACAGCGTAAACAACAAAGCAGACTAGAGAATTCAACGAACTTACTCGGAGTATTGTTTTGTAGTTAAGTGAATGTCTATTTTTATATTTCCTAACAATGCTCCACTTTAATTTCCTAAAAGAGGCTAAACAATATATATATATATATATATATATATATATATATATATATATATATATATATATATATATATATATATACTCATGGCAAGCTAGAAGAGGTCAACAACTGTGTGCATCATCTTTATATTAAAACTCTTACTTCTTACTTTCAACACATCCGTCTCTATATATTTCTTTCTTCCCTCCTTCTCTGTTGCTGTCACATCTCTCTCCCCACTACTCTTTCATCTCCGCCAGCCCATTCCACTCCTTAGTTTTTGTGCATTGAAAATAATAATAATATAAGTAATTCATCTCAGTTTAAGGTTAACATATTTTGCTACCAGTCAACACCGTGTTTATGTCCCTCCCTTACTCTAAATTATAAATGAATCAATATCTGTTTTAATTTATTCCCGACAAACGCCGAGTATCTCATCTTCACCCATTAATAATATATTGAAACGCATGTTTATTTGCGTGTATTCTCAGGAAACGCTGGGTTGTCTGTCTTTCTATTCTCCATCAAGCTTACACACAATAGGAAACTTACTACTGTATTATTGCACACATGTTTTCTATCTACGATATTAAGTACTGACTCTCATTCAAAGTGAGTTTCTATTTCTGCTATTAAATAGTATTGCAAAACACAGGTTAGAAGATACTAATAATTTTGGATTAACTTATTAAACTTCCTAGGCAACACTTAGTTTACGAAAAGAGAAAAAAAGTAATTTCTCTTGGACAGCGCTGCGTTAGGGAATTTAAATTGATGGAAGTTGATCACTCGAATTCGCTAGCCAGAAGACTTTGTTACATCTCAATTTAGATCAGTTCATATAACATTGTTTTGGGAGCTATGAACCCACAGTTGTACAGTTTATTCCGTGGTTTCTCCTACGATGTCAACGTAATTATTATCCTCAGTTGGCGTGTTTTCTTTTGATAATAGTGTTTATCTAGAGATGTTTGATTCCCGGACTGTAACCTTTACAGATGATCACGCTCGCAGGTGTTCCTACATAACATGAATGGCTATGCATTTTCTGGTCAGCTGTATCTATGGTTCATTAGTCGGTTCTCGTTTCCTCCGGCCACATACATGTCTGTGCTGACTAGCCTTATTTTATTTATTCCAGTCAAGTGCTATTTGTGGGACACCGGACACGATATTAAACAATGAAACTCGTAAGGTGTTAAAAAAAATAATGCATAACATAGGTGTTACAGATATTAAAGATTACAGTTATATACTCGTAATGCTAAAAGAATGCACACACCTTGTTTGCCGTACAGCTCACACAACCCACAGTCTTGTTACTTTTCAGACACACCTTGCCATTACAGAATTTCGATACACTTGTATAGATATCGCCCCTACATATATTTCTAAAAGTTTTAGTAATTCTTCTTATCGATTTTTAAGAATTAGTAAGTGGATAAGCTATTATTGAAAATGAGTGGATATGAGACTTGCCTGAGGTAAAGTGTATTTTGCCTTAAATCACAATCATATTTTATTTCAAATAATAAGGGGAATAACGCTGCAGGCTGTAATTTCAGAATATTGTTTTTATTCAAATCAGGGTAAAGTTAGTTTCTTCTTGATAAGTTAGTTTAAGTATTGACTTATTTAGTTTGTTTCAGACTAACTAAATGAAGTAGAATTTTAAATAATCTAGCATTGAACATCTACTATATTCCATTGAATTAAATGAGCAAGCTACTCGAGAAAACAACATTCATCGTAGAATGCATTTAGTGTTATCGCCTACACATATGTAAACGTTATCCTAATCATCATCAACGATATATTGGTTATGTTCCCAGATAATTTGTTCACATCTACACCGACGACATAACTGTCTATGGCAACACGTCGAAGAGCACTGCTTATCAACCTCTTGCTGGTTCGATCTCTTCTGATCTAGTTGTTTTTAGTATGTTGCTTATTTTTTTTTGTTTTTGTTGAATGGGGCTAGGTTTCTTTTTATTTATGTGAACAGTTCTGGATAGTTTTATGGTGTGTAAAGACGTATGCTAGTATTTGTCCTTTGTTTCGTTTTGGGGGGGTTTCGTAATTGTTCTAATGGCATGTTTTCTGTTAGTTCTATACTTTTGTGTAATAGTTGTGAAGGATATCCTCTTCTCCTTAAATATTTTCGCTGTGTCTTCAGTCGGACAATCGATGGTGTTTTTCGCTTGTGCAGTGATGGAAAAATAAATTGTTACTTTCAACCCTTCTAAAACAAAAGAAGTCTCCTTCCATCACTAACGGCTTGATCATTGTCTAGCGCCGGTTGAAAAATGGGATACTTTATTAAGGAAATCACTTACTTTGATAAACCATTAGGACTGACTTTCACTCCGGACCAAAAATGGCGTGGTTATCTCAAATATTTTGCTAAGACTACTTGCAAAATTGTTTACACGTTCTTTCTATTTGATTTCTGATGTAATCCTCTATCTATATTAGAGAGAAATATACGTTTCACGATCGATTACTCGTGCCATCTCTGGAGAAATGCCACTGAAAGCACCCTTCGTTGCCTTGGCAGAATTCAGAATTGACTTCATAATCTAGTGAGGAACAGTGTCTTCAGTTCCTAACGGACCTTCTTTCATAAAAGAGACGTTGCTAGTTAATCCTTGCTCAGTCGTTATTTTCAGGGAAGGTGGTCAGCTGTCATCCAATGTATGGTTCTTTTTCATAAGAAATTCACAGCAAGAACTCACCTTCTGACACAACGAAAAAACACGTCTTACTAATGCCAACATGTTTCTATATAGAACCGTCCCCTCAAGTGTTGGAATTTTGTACTGGAAATCATTTCATCTCGTTAACCCTTATCCTTGAGTGTCATCTACCATTTATAACTGGTGACAATCTTGTAAAAAAAAAATTAACTATGTAATATTTGGAGATTCTGAGACCTTAATTATAATCACACGTATAATGGAAAGTAGATTAAAATGTATAAACACAATCCTACAAATATATGTATGTATAGTTTCGGGTTCGATACGAATACCACCACTTTATTCTTTGCCGTGTATTCGTCGCATATTAATTGATTGATTACTAAACCAGAACTCTTACCTCTGTAACTAGTCGGGTGTGTTATCAATAGTTGCCACTTTCGGTTTGTCACTCAAATGGTAATACACTATGGTAAATCCATGCGAATGGTCATATATTTTGTACACAACCAGCAACCTTCTCTTCGTATTTGATAAGTAATCCTGGCACACTGTTCATCTCATGCGTTTTCACCATGCTATTGTATTTCATTTTAAGTACATATGTTATGGTATTGTTCCCGCTCACGGGTAATAGTGCTGCTCTTATTACACTACCCGACCATCCTGTTTCGCTACCGTCTTCTCTCCCACACGCTGTCTCGCTATCTGCCATATTTGGCGCATCAGTTTTTGGTCGTTAGGTATAAACTTAGTTTAAGTTGTCATGCGTATAACAACGACAAATGACTAGAAAGTAAACATATCATAATCGGAAGTAATGACGTCTCAAATGTACGGTAAAAAGGAAACAAAATGGAAAGGAGAGTAACACAATTGCAGTAGTAATAATAGTAAAAGTAGTAGTAGCAGCAGTAGTTGTATAGAAACACAACTAAGCTCACTAAAATTGTTACGACATTTGCTGGAAGGATCAAAGTTATTACTGTTATAGGTTACGATGCTTCGTATCCATTCTGTTGTTGTAAGTTCCCCTCGTAACATGTAAGAATAACATATAAGACGGTAAATTAATCGCATTAACTTTGAAAGAAAAAAAAAGTGAGAAAACTGCACGACATGGAAAGAGTGAGACAGAGATAAAGAGACAACCGTAGTAGAACATATCTGCGAAAAACCAAATAAGCTCAGTTCAATCGAGCAACACAGGAAGAGATCATTTTCAGCGTTGAATAAGATGAACTTTTCGCTTTCTTTTCGTTGTAATTATGCATCCTAGTAAGTTTGTTATAACGTAGATGTTATTTTATTTTAAAATGCTTAACGATTTTTTTTTATAATCTCTATTTTGAAATTACAGAATTAGATTACAGTTTAACTTTTTTTTCTGATTATTTGGCAGGACAGAAAAGTTAAAGTCACCCGCAAATAATTGGTGCGTATAGACGACATGTTTAATTGTTTGCACACGTATATTCCTGCAATGGAGTAATCCAGCATCAAGCCACTGAAACTACGTTAAATAAATGATTGACAACCAGTGTAATTAGCAACATTATATGTTATACAGTAGTAGCGGTAAAGCTTACAACTAGAAGTAGACTCAACCAACTCTCTCTTCGGCAGGATCAGCAATCAAAGAAAAACTATTGTTAAGACTAAATATAAAAAAAGCAAGAAGTCGATTGGAATATAAAAGTTGTTTTGTCAGTACGCAAACAAATGTTTGCATTATATTCAGGATATAGTTTATCTAGGGGTTAACTAAAACGTTATAGACGTAAACAATATGAGGGTATATCTTACTGTGTCTTATAAGTTAAACGTTATCCTACAGGAAAAAATCGTTCCCAATTCTGGTAAAACAATAATCTCCGGTGAGAAAAGAGTAAAGGCTATCTTTGGCGTGGAAATAATGTAAACAACGAACATATGCATAGTACTCTAATTTCTTCTACTCTCAATAGTGAATGTGTTGGCTGAGAACATGACTAACCTGAGAACAGTAATCACATTTAGATGTGACTTATCATTCGAGTCTTTAATCCTTGGGTGGATACACTTGCTACGTATAGACATACTGAATAGGTGTTATACAGCAAAGCCAGTGTATAAATGAGTGTCTTTTTATATAGTAATATTTATCTATAAAATATTAAAAAGCAATAAGTTATATTTTCTATAGTGTTATCATGGTGTCACGCGCTTTCACAGGATTTACAAGTGTTCTTATCTCCGCGCTTATGGTCGAATTCACTATTTCACATCATGAATGATAACCAATACTATATTCTAATCCCAATCTCGAAAAATAAGACCGTCTGAAAATGAGCTGTTACCGCGTATAGCACTGATATCGGTATACTAAATACATTATCTGTTTATGTAAAAAATATAACTAAATCTGTATATGTAAAAAAATATTACTAAATCTGTTTATGTAAAAATATATTACTAAATCTGTTTATGTAAAACAATATTACTAAATCTGTTTATGTAAAACAATATTACTAAATCTGTTTATGTAAAAAAATATTACACCCGACTTTAGAAGGTATCGATCAGTGTATACAAGTGCAAATCAAAATGCAAAACAGGTAAACAGGTTGATTAAAGAATATATATATATATATATATATATATATATATATATGTGTGTGTGTGTGTGTGTGTGTGTGTGTGTGTGCGTGTGTATATAGATATATATATATAGAGAGATATATAGAGAGATATATATAGATAGATAAATAGTATTAGCATACATGTACGGCAAGTAAACAACACTAAGTTGCCTTTCTTTTATTCAAGCGGATATAGAACATGTGATTGATGATTCTATTGCTGGAATAAAACATAAAAGCTTTCTTGTAGCTTACTTTCGATATATATATATATATATATATATATATATATATATATATATATATATATATATATTTATATGTATATATATATATATATATATATATATATAAAGAGAATATTTTTTTATAAAATATTTAGAAAACCTTCACAACGCAGATTATTGTTTTTAAAAATAAATTATTTATTTATCTTAAAAACATATAAAAAAAAAAAAAAAAATGAAGAAAAAAAAAAAATATGCTTATTCTTCTGAAGATGGTGATTTTATTACCGAAAGCGCTCAAGTTCAAAAAAAAAAAAAAAAAAAAAAAATATGTTTTTAAGATAAATAAATAATTTATTTTTAAAAACAATAATCTGCGTTGTGAAGGTTTTCTAAATATTTTATAAAAAAATATTCTCTTTATCTCTGCCATTTCGCCAACGCTCCTAATGTGTGAAATTTTCAAATAACTTTCCACGTACCACGTGATACACACGACTTATAAACATTTCGTCCATAACATCGAGACGAATTCATCCTTACTGCTTGTCTCAGTCGGGGTGGAAAAAAAAAAAAAAAAATGAAGAAAAAAAAAAAATATGCTTATTCTTCTGAAGATGGTGATTTTATTACCGAAAGCGCTCAAGTTCAAAAAAAAAAAAAAAAAAAAAAAAAATGTTTTTAAGATAAATAAATAATTTATTTTTAAAAACAATAATCTGCGTTGTGAAGGTTTTCTAAATATTTTATAAAAAAATATTCTCTTTATCTCTGCCATTTCGCCAACGCTCCTAATGTGTGAAATTTTCAAATATATATATATATATATATATGTATATATATATATATATATATATATATATATATATATATATATATAAAATGTCTGATTTGTTATCCACTCAAATGTAACTAAATGTATCTATGTATCTGTTATTTAAGTCAACCTACACGAATATATATATATATATATATATATATATATATATATATATATATATATATATATATATATATATTATAATATTTTTATCCGGATGTTTCACTAATTATAAGATATTAGTTGACGCTTATATCTTTTGTTGGATTACTTTATATATATATATATATATATATATATATATATATATATATATATATATATATATATATATATATATATAGTATAAGTTTCAATTAATTCTCTTAAATCAGTCATATATATCCCATATTATATATTATAGATGTACTCTTATTAATGAAATGGAAATTGCTTTATCTGAAACTAATGAAGTTTTGAAGGAAAACCATCTCGTTCATAGCCGACTGCCGACCACACTGACAAGTATTCCTGTTTTATCAACATTATTCCCTTGCACAGAACGTAGAGAAGGGCATTACATTTTACTAATAATTCTTCATTCACTCATGAAACCCTGAATACGATTGAGTAGTTTATCGACCGAAAACAAGATGAAAGATCTAAGAAATATATTATTTTTTATATTATTTTTTTCTAAAAGAGTTAATAAATATAATCGTGTTGGAAGTGTTTGGTCATTTGCCCTTTTTTACCAAATACTTTCCTTCATCCTGTTTCATCCGACTAGTAATGAAATACAGACAGAAGGTCGGTATCAGGTTTTCGGTTTATGTACCAATTCCATAGAGATTCTTCATCTGCAGTTATTTTTTTTTCTTCGATACGACCTTTTTATATATTGGCGCAGTTCGAACGCAAAACGCGATACATCCAATTCGTTAAACAATAAAAACACGAATATATTAAATCTAGAATTCGAATGAAAACTAATTTAAATTGAAATTAGAAGGGAATTATTTCAGTATCATATCATGTAACACATTGTTTTGGGGTATTGTCGAGTGTTTAAATGCAACACTTTTTGTAGGGACAGTTTTGTGTTTTTTTTAAATGGCGTTTGTCGCGTTTTGCATTCTCACTCTTCATTCGTTAAATTGTCGATTTTGTTTATGTTCTTAGTAAATTACAACTTCATTACCGTCTATAACATAGCGATAAAGAAATAAGTATTAATAAAATTACAATGGCCATTCCTCATCACAGGCCAATACGTAGAGCGTTATAAAGTAAACGTGAAACGCGCACTGGTAAATTCTAGAACCCATCTCGGTTCGTTTCTTGGCTCGCGAGCCCTCTTTCGCGATGTGCATGTCCACATGGCTCATTTCTCATCGAGCTTGAACACAAGACACGTGAAGAGATAATTAAAAAAATATATATATTAATCCATAACGACAGCTGTCAAAAAAAATGTTCGGTCTATATGCTTCACTGTTTATTCAGTGTGGCTAGACGTAACGGCCGGATTAACTCTTTGATCAGAAAGAAGGTCGTTAGTCACTAACAAACGTAATCACTAACAAATGTAATCACTAACCACCGATTCTCAATTGCCCTGTTGGTGAAATGATACTGTTTTAAAATGTCATTATTCATCTGTTTACATTTTACGATACGGTTAACTGACTAAGGACTCGATTTTATTGTATAGAAAATTATTGCGACAACCCACAAGAGATATATTATTTTTACTTAGAACATGAAATTCATATCCCACTTCATTTCATGCTACATGTTGTTTATGTTTAGATTAATTCAGTCTTTTTTAGAGAAAAAGTGCGTTGCGTAATATGGCCCACTTTTACTTTAACAATCCTTTACAGAGAATTAGAATTACGTAATTAAATTAAGAAATGTCAATTGAAAGCTGTGAAAATCGGAATCTACATATTTAAAAGTAAACATTATTAATAAATATACCTTTTTATGATTATTCATTTATTGTAAAAACATAAGTCAGCATATTCTACATAAAGATATATGATTGCATATGATTCAACACTTTTGTTTAATTCATATGTATATGTATATATATATATATATATTAATATATATATATATATATATATATAGAGAGAGAGAGAGAGAGAAGAGAGAGAATGAAATATACTGATAGATAGATAGATAAATAATTTGATATATCTTACTCCTAAATATACTCTTCAATACCAACATAATCAGATTAAAAATTGTTGAAACAACTTACAGTACAACTAGACACCCCGCATACGCACACACATACCCCCCCCCCGCACACAGCCATATATATATATATATATATATATATATATATATATATATATATATGTGTGTGTGGGGGGGTGCATTTGCGTGCATGGTAGTTGTTACTTACCCACTCACTTGACAAAACGCCGAGTATGACAAAAAGCCAAGTTTTATATAGAGTTCGACAATTTCTGAACGCATCAATGGCGTTCGTAGCCGGTAAGGAATAATCCGCACAAATATCCGAAATGGGACTCGTCAGTATTACTTGGAATAAGTTCATCAGTCAAACAGCAATAAAGCAATACATTCTTTCGAAAGATAATGTAATGCCAAAAGTAATGACCCCTATGAAACCTAACAAAATAGATCCTTTTATTTATCCTTGCTCAGTGACAGGACAAAATGTTATTTGTCTGTGAGCTTATACTATTTATTGATATATATATATATATATATATATATATATATATATTCTCTCTCTATATATATATATTATATATATATATATATATATATATATATATATATATATATATATATATATATATATATATATATTCTGTATATAATTTATTTAGATACTGTATATTACATATTTCAGCAATGTACCGCGGTTTCATCCAAAACGACAGATTTAGACATATTATGTAAATCTCCGTGCCCAGTGGAATCATCGGCAAGCTGAAACGATTGTAGTCTCGCCCGACAGGGAATGGCATCAACAATGACAGAAAAACGGTGTATCTCTGAGGGCGTCCCCGAAAAAATCCAGTGTGGGATAGTGATTAACTAAGGCTCAAGGGTGGCCTTCATTTTATTCGCTAGCAAGTTTTATTTATTTATTTATTTATTTATCTGTACTTTTTGTAATGTTATTATTATACCTGAAAAATACGAAAGGGGTGGCTATATAGTTTGTCGTTTGAGTTTGTGAGATTAGTGTGCTTTTTTGTTGTCGTTTTTGGGAATAAAATTATGTATCGGATTAATTGTTCGATATAGAACTGAAAGGAATGTTTCAAATATGTTTTTATCGACTTAATGTGTTTGTTTATTTTTGTTTATTGAATTGGTGTTTTCGTATTTTCTGTTCTTTTTGTAATGTTATTGTTATATCTGGTCTGAAAAAATACGAAAGGAGCGGCCATATAGTTTGCCGTTTGGTTTGGCGAATTAAGGTTCTTTTTTGTTGTCGTTTTTGGGAATAAATTCATGTATCGGATAAATTGTTCGATATAGTGTTGGAAAGCATAATATAATAATGTTTTTATGGACTTAACGTGTTTGTTTATTTTTGTTTATTGAATTGGTGTTTTCGTATTTTCTAGACTTAATGGGAAGCGGTGTTTCGTTGATATGTCCCGTTTATAACCAGTAGTGTTGAAAACAAAAAGAAAAAAAAACAAAAAAAAACAAAAAAAATGGTTATAAGCGGAATGATGGATGCTATCTGTTATTTCCGTTTGAGGGGTATAAGTTTAGTCTTTTTATTAATGGTGTGTTAATAATATAATTATTTATATTTGTATTTATATTTATATTTATATTTATATTTAGTGTAATTCATTAAATTCATTATCTATTTATTTCACTCGTACCTATGTCCATGCGCACCGGCAAATAAACCTATATACACACACGAGCGTGGAACCACAAGCATGCCTATACACCACATCTACATGCATATGCACATGCGTGCATGTACACCCATCTTCGCTCACATGTACTGGGGGTTATTAATTTAATATTCTTTTATTTTTTGTGTTTTTAATTTAATCTTTTATTTATTTTATTAATATTATTTTATATTTTATATTTATTAATAGTATGCTCCTATACATACACACGTGCACTCGCACACATGCTTGTACACACATCTGGACGTAGACATACGCCTGTACATTCATCTTCATTTATACAGGGGTGGGCGGGTGATTTGAGAATCTATTATGTGGATTGTATGAAGCAGGGGTGGGTGGGGCGTTAAGGGGTTATGAAAACTTTGTGGTGTATCTTTATTCCCGTGATAGGAGGGTCACGTGGAGATGGGGTATCTACTGATAAATGTATAATATATATATAATATATTGTGTATATACATATACTCTCTCACTATATATATATATATATATATATATATATATATATATATATATATATATATATATATTCTCTCTCTCTCTCTATATATATATACATATATATATGTATATTCTCTCTCTATATATATATTCTATATGTTCTATATATATCTTTATATATTCTATATATATATATATATATATATTATATATATATATATTCTCTCTCTCTATTTATATATATATTATATATATATATGTATATATATATATATTATATATATATATATTTCATATATATTTTATATATACATATATACATTCTCTCTGTATATATATATATATATGTTCTATGTATATATATATATATATATTCTCTCTCTATATATATATACATATTCTAAATATATATATATATATATATATATATATTCTTTCTCACTCTATATATTTATATATGCTAAATATATATATATATATATATATATATTCTCTATATATATATATGTGCTAAATATATATATATATATATATATCTTCTCATTCTCTCTATATATATATATATTATCTCTCTCTATATATACATTCTCTCTTTCTCTATCTCTCTATATAACCCATATCTATATATATATATATATATATATATATATATATATATATATATATATATATATTCTATATATATATATATATATATATATATATACACACACATGTATATTTATATATATATATATATAATCCTTTCTATATAAATACATATATATATATATATATATATATATATATATATATATATATATATATATATATATATATATACATTGTTTGTAGATCAAAGAAAATTGGCCATGGTATTTGTATACAGAACTTTGCCAATTTAAATAAATAACACTGATATATTAGTTACTTTTTTAAAAGTAACTTATTTGTTAGGGTATTATATACTTTCCTTAACATAATTAATAAGCTCATGTTATTACTTATAGATATTTTGTAAGGGTCAAGGTCACACGTTTCAGGAACGTAACTCAAATGAGCATGTGGAATTTGGAATGACTCCCAAATAATAGTGATAATAATAATTAAAATTTCTATTATTATTATTATTATTATTATTATTATTATTATTATTATTATTATTATTATTATTATTATTATTATTATTATTATTATTATTATTATTATTATTATTATTATAATGAGTATTAGTATTAATATTGTTGTTATTATTGTTATTATTATTAGTAGTATAATTATTGTTAGATTAATAAATCATAATATGATGTTCTTGCACACGTAGTCATAATAATCAACGTTTAGATATGATGTAGCATGGCTCACAGAAAGACAGAGAGTTCGTATGATAGAAAAGGTCGCATTGAGAATCACGCGGTGCGTTTTTATGTGTAAATGAAATGGTCTGAGAACAACTTATAAAATCGAGATTAATACTCTTTTATCTTGCTCCTTCCTACTGGTCAGTGATTGTGTACGGAGATCATCTTGAATACACCCCCTGTGTCTTCTATCAGATTTTTCCCGAGTTCTTTTTGAAGTTCAAAATAATAAGCTTTTAATTTCTAGAACGCAAGCCATGACTCTGAAAGAGTCATACAGAAGATATGACACAAGGTTGAGAACGCAACATTAATCTGAAGGGCTTTTAGATGAACGTTACGTTCAGGAATTCTGGATTAATTGATGTATAATTACTATGGATCAAATTTAATGCAACTCTGAAATATTAAATGGCTGTCCATATTCAAATTTAAAGAATACGTATTAAATGATACCTAATACTTATTCTTAATTTTCTAAACGTTTTGAGGTTATCTGAATTTTCAAGAAAGTTGTTCATTCACGTTTGCACCTTGGTCTTAAACTAAGTTAAATTACATATAGCCCATTATACCCCTATCTCATGTGTGTTCTAATTCAATAACGATCATTTAATTAGTGTAAAAGTGAATCATGTACATCAAAATAAATTAAAACTTCTAATGGAATTCTCCAACCCCTTTACTTAATGTTAACCTTACCTGGACATTTCCGGTTTTAACTTTACTTGTACACACCCACATATAAATATTGTAGCACTTTTTTCTTGTCTTTGCTTAGCTTTTCTGTTTTTAACTTGTATTTATGCTAGACTCTTTCCTCCGTCTGTTGCCATTTCATTATTTGCTGATTCAATCTCCATGACAAACCACCAAAGATAGACGCACACTTTTGATCCGCTGACTCGCATAAAATACCCTATTTCTTCATGTGATTATCCCCGACTGTATTTGTATTCCGAATATCATTTTTATCTATTTCCCTAATTTCCTTGCTCCATTCATGTCATCTAGTATTTCTATCCACTCTTACTTGTCCAATGTGTTCACCTTCTTCTCTTTGCATTATATCCAACACTGATAGATTCTGTTCTCAGTTCTAGGCTATTGTTCGCAGAAACTACTTACTTCTTAGACAAACACTAGGCAGACAGAGTTTCAAACTTCTTTGTCGATGGTTGTCTCAATGAAACAGCAATTGAAAGTATCATTGCGTATGGAATGAAGACATAGCTTTTTAACCTTCGTTTTATTCGGTGCCGGCTCGATGCCGCTTACTATCAGAATGTTAATACAGACAGGAAATACGCTAAAAGGAATGCACTTTTACACAACAATTACATAGTCAATGTGTAATACACAGGCTCATCATTGTTATCAAAGTCGCTGTATGTATCATATACACATATATAATAATCCGCTGAGGTAATTTTATGTTTATGCGTACGTTATAAAATTTCACACTCTTTTTTAAAGATGACATCGCCCGATTAAAAAAATAAAATGATCTGATGGCGTTTTCTATGTAGCACGTAAGTCCACTTATAATATAACGAGCACGTTTTCTGTCTGTGTGTCTGTCTGTCCGTCCTGGAGAATTTTTGTAAACGAGAGGGGGCGGAGGGGGAGTAATTCCTATTTAATTAATCTCAAAGTTAGAAACATACACAAATACATATGGCCACCTATTAACAACTAAATAAACAATAAATAATTTCGGCGCCCAGGCCGAGATTCGAACTCGCAACACAGACGCTCTACCGAAACCGCCAATGAGACACAGTAGAAAATATCCTCTTAATTTTCCTACTTGAAGAAATCGCTTTGTTTCATATCTCTCATTTAGCAATGAATGATCGTATAATAATTGGTTCTTCTTTATACTTTGGGTTCTGCGTACGCGCTCGATTTGAATGATCGTATAACTGTTCTTCGAAAATGCATTGGGGTCTGCGTTCGCTCTCGATTTTTTCGGGGGGGGGGGAGTCCAGAGTATGGGGGAATTCCCCCCCTTTTTTTTTGGCGCGAAAAAAAAGTTTGGCGGGGAAAAAAATTCCTTTTTTAAACAAAATGGTATTCGTAGACAATTTTTTTTATTTCTTTTGTCTAACAACCGAAGCACGCGGCTGCTACATGGTTAACAACTGATGCTCCCCGTTTTAATATTTCACCTTTAAGTAAAGGTCCCTGGTTACTGTTTCACTGTTAGATACTTGAATCCTTCTTTTTTATTTATGAATTTCCCAACGAATGCTAAGTCTGCGATATCTTGGATTTGGTGTGTTTCTCTGGGGATTTAAACTGCATTTTTCTTTTTTTCTTTTGTTTAAAATGACGCAAACTCTACTTTAGACTATATATATATATATATATATATATATATATATATATATATATATATATATATATGTGTGTGTGTGTGTGTACATAAATATATATGTATTACTATAAAGTTACCTTTTATTTCACAATTGATTTCAGTTTTGAATTTAAATTAATTCTAACCAGATTTTGATTTTACAGTTGCCTCCCCTTGACCGTTCATTTTCTAGTAAAATCTTTACGACTTTCGCTAACTAAAAATAATCAAATTTAAAATTAAACTTGAATTAAAAAAAAAAAAAAATAATAATAATATTTAATAAAGTATATAAATAAATAACTATGAATAAGATAACAAGCTTTAAGATGAATAATTATACAATAAATTAAAAAATAAATTATGATAGGAATATTAATATTAATATCCAATTAGCTTATCTAAACTCATTTTCTGCGAATCTGCCACCAATTCTCTGCGGCATTTCGTCAACAGTTGTGTCCATCTCGCCTTTTCGACCACTCGGTCATATTGTTGATCTTTTGATAATGAAAAGTTCCACTTTCGAAAATTAAAGTTTACCTTTTCCGGACCTTTTCAAATTGCTTGACAGTAAACTTTTTTCTGTTTACTGCTCTGGTATTTAAACCGTTAAATTGGGAAATATTAATAAATTGATTTGAGATTCCACTCATATTTTCTCTTCTTATTTATTTTTGTTCATCTGTTCCACCTTCCGGTACCTATATAACATGGTTCCTGCCTCGGATTACTAACTCACATTTATATTTACCAGCAATGCTTCAAGCAAACTATAACTTTCTTTTATATATATGTATGTATTTCGTGAGTCATTTATTTTATTCTCAACTGATATTTAGTTTAAACTTAATTCTGATCCTTTCATAATTTGAATCTTGAATATTTCCATCTTGACTTAATGAATGACAACTCAATGTTCACCTACTATATGCTTCTTTTATGTAATTCCTCGGATATTTACATAAACACATTATATTTTTCTACCCAAACTCTATTGAAGATGTTTATATTTTGCTCACAACATTTTATATTCTCAAATTTATGCGAACAAGTAATCAAATGTTTGGTAATTTTTCATCCGATGAATTAAACTTTGTTTTTAAATCCAGGGATTAAGGAAAACACTTATTTCATTTTTGTTTGAATACCTGATGAAGCAATAAATATTGTATTTTAGGAAATTTTAAATTTATCATTCAGTTTCTTGGAGTATTGCTCTATCTAGTATATTGAACATTGATTAATCACAGTAGGATCTTATATAAATATATAATTTTCATCTTTGCAGTGTCATTTGTATATATACATGGACGACGGCACTGGGGGTGAAGGGGGGGGGGGGGGCTCAATCCCCCCTTTTTTACTTGGCCCCTCCACTTTACGGTCAACAATAATGAAGTTATATATGCATGTGTTTAACCGGGCCCCCTACTTTTTAGGAAAGCCCCCTACTTTCATAACTGTACCGCCGGTCCTGATATATATAAACCTTTAAATGTTATTACCTACAAAATGGCTACACAAGATAGACAACGAACTAGCACCACGATACCCAAGAAACCTAAGAAATATGTAAATAGACACACTAAAACTATTAATATAGTTAAGACAGCTAACCCTCAAGAACACAGTGAAAATAAAAATAAAAAACACTAGAAGAAAGGATAATATTTGGTTTAACCCACCTTATAATATCAATGTAAAAACTAACATAGCTAAGGAATTTTTCAAAATTTTAGATAACTCGTTCAAGCACCCACATAAATACAGCACTATTTTAAACAAGAACTCTATTAAAATTTCTTACTCCACAATACCCAATATAGCACAAACCATCATCACATCTAACAACAAAAAAATTAAATCTGCCCAACAAACAGCTCCTACCATACACCCCACTAATAACTGCAACTGCCAAAAATCTAGAGAATGCCCATTAAACGGTGATTGCATACAAAGTAACGTCATATATTCCTGTACTGTTTAACAATACCCCACTACACAAAGTAATACCAATATGCAAAATAATGCCAACATACAATCTCCCCCTTTTCCCCTCACCCATCCCCATCAGCAACCACCTCTACTAAATAACACCCTCCACACTGACCAACAACTACCACTAACTAATAATGGATCCGATCTCATCCCCCAAGACACCCCGTCTTCTCCAACCAATAACCCTAACTTAAACTTCGACTTGAATCCGAGCATACAAACCGTAAGCATCCCCAATAATATAAACAACACATAAATACAACAACAATCCCACAAAATTCATACCTATATTGGTGCCAGTGCTTTCCCCATAAAGACCCGGATCTCTAACCATATCTACTCTTTTAAACACAATAATAATAGTACTACTAGCACTTCTCTTTCCAACCTAATAAAAAGCTTTAACATCAAAAAGATCCCTACTCCCTAAGTTGGTCTATATTAAAAAAGTCAAACTCATATACTCCTGGTTCTACATTCTGCCAACTATGTACCTTGGAAACTTATATGATAGCTACTGCACACAAGAACTTAAATGTCATTAACTCCAAAAATGAACTTATTTCAAATTGCAGACACAAACGAAAATTTAAATACATTAATTTCATCACTCCCTCTGACACTCCTCCTCCCAACCAATAACTCCCCCCATTCTTTAGCATCTGACAAATCTCTAAACTATATCCCAGGGGAACCTTGTAACTTCTATTCTCAACGCCCCTAATCTCACTAATTAACCCTCCCAATAAATGTTTCTTCCCTATTACACCTAACAAATATATCTACCCGGAACACTTTTAGTAGATTGAACTAACATTACTCCTCCTACTTTACACCGATCATTAACATATCTAATATCTAGACATATATACATCATCTGCAATATAGCTCCTATTATCCTTTTACTTCAGCTCCACTCCTAACCCCTTATATTTATCTCATTTTTTCTCCTGTCCGTAATCCTACCTACAAACTCCTTCTTTGCCTGTTATTCTCACCCCCTTATTATCTCCCACACTTCCACTATATCGTCCTTATATTTGGACTCTTCCTATTTGCAACATATTCCACTGTAACTTCCTTTTGTTCTCCTTTTAACTACGACCTTTGAATTCCCCTCCAATTGGGTCCATTAATACCCCCCTGTAATTCTTATCAGTTCTCTAACACACTAGCTTCAAAACGCAAGTCTGCTTAATTTTTCAATCCTACCCTGGCCCATAACACTTATATTATTTCAACTGTTACTAGCATTTCTGTCCTATCTCCTTAATAGCCTCCATAACCCCCTTTGAGAAATCTTTTTAACTAATTGATTGATTTAAGCTAGTTACATAACTACTTATTTTGGCCTATTTTTGAAAAATCCTAATCCCTCTAAATACTCGCGAGCCATTTTCTATTGGTCTATTCTCTCTTTGTTCAACTTATCTTATCTTTGACTAATCATATGTTCATACTACTTGGAAACCCCTTGCAAGTTTCCCTTATATATCTAATTAAATTTAAACTGTAATTGTTAATTGTTACCCTGTTACGACTCACTCACCATTTAAACCATAGATTATAAAATTGACACTGCACACAAGTTTTTGATTGAACCAACCCAATTCCACCCCCTATTACTAGTAATCGAAACAAATTGTTTCAAACAATCTATCTTTATCCCTTACACTGTTCCCCTCTTCTAAATTTCAATATAACCAAGTAGAACAGACTTGATCTTTAATTTCACTAACTCTTTTTCCATTAATTTATTTCCCCCACTTGTCTCCTTGGTCATTTAATGTCCCTCCAAATTATTAGTCTAACCCTTAATTTGGTTTTTAAATTAAAAATAAATAAATAAAAATTTTTTTTTAATTAACTATTCCCTAGCTTCTTTTAAATTTTAATTTTTAATTTTTAATTTTAATCATCCACTCTCTCACATTCCTCCATTTATTTTACCATGCTTTTAACTAATTCTACTTTAACCTTTTTAAACCCCCAAACACCATAACTGGTAACTACAATTTAATTTGCTCTTAGCTGCCTGAAATGTTAGAAGCTCACTCATTTGATTTCTATTTTTAGAATCAACAATTTCTATACCCACTTCTCACTTAAGATTAATCCCACCCCCCAAAACCTACATCCTACCGCTCGCCCACACCCTTAACCTACCTGTCACTTTAAGTACATCCCCATACCAACCCTTCCTCCTTTTCCTTTTCCCCCCAATTCACAAAGCGACTTTTTAAACTATCCCGTACCTCATAACCCCCTCCTAACCCCAAATCTTTAACAATTTTGCCTTTTTGTCTCATTCGGATTTAAGCCTTGAAAGAGATTCTTCTGTTTTACTTGGCGCTGGAAGTTCATAAAAAAATGGCCTGTTTTCCTCTTCTCAATCTCCTTTAAATGCATCTGGACTTACCTACATTTTGAGCACTTTCTCCAATCTGCTCCCACGCAAAGAGTTTTTCATCACATTCTACAATTTCACCGGACTTCTTTTCAACGGAAATTTACCATCCGGACATTTTGCATATCTTTTTCACGGAACTTTCCTTTCTTTTCATTCAATACGTTTTTTTAACAAAAATTATTTTGATAATTTTTAATTATAATTTTCATATTTTTCAAATATTTGAACTTTGCTTTTTTCGAAAGCCAACTTATCCATCTGTATTTCTCCTCTGATGATAAGATTTCGATCTTTGAAAAGCCTTGGCTGAAGGACAGAATAATAAACACTAGTTTATTACTGAATGCACCTTGCATTGAACAATTGAAATTTGAAATAAATTTGGACAATCGTCGAATATTTATCACTCTTTTTTCTTCTATCTCTCTCTCTCTCTCTCTCTCTCTCTCTATATATATATATATATATATATATATATATATATGTATATATATTATAAGACTATTATAAAATTGGTATCATATTTCTTTAGGTAAAGAGTCTTATAAGACACATACAACCTGGTTGTAATTCCAAAATTATTGATTTTGGTTAGAGTAAGGTTTTATTTTAACATTTAGGCAATTCATTAATTCGGTAACAATTTATAAAGAGAGTCACACAATCTGCATATAACATGTCTTGAGGCGCCCCTACCGAGGAATGCCGACGGGGCTGCCCAGACAATTTTTAATGGCCAGAGTGCTCACCTTCTCGGGCGCTGGCTTTTTAAATCCCACTTTCCGACCTTGTGTCACATACTCCTATTGTGAGTAGGCCTAAAATAAATGTATTTTGATGACCTTTCCCCGCATGAAACATTACAGGCCAACCAATAAAACGCGTATTATCTATAGTTTACAATATAAATTGTACTTCGTCATCGAATAAAAAAATAGACAATTCAACGGATAAAGGTTTAAAATATTAACAGTGTTAAATGACAGTCGTCTGGAGGTCTAAGGTTCAATCATCTGGATGCGTAATGCTAAGACTACAATAACGAATACTTAAGTATTAGTTATAGTTTCTGGAACGAGAGCAAGTAACCCCGTGGAATAAATTAAGAACTCCGTTAGAAATTCCGTAGAGATATGACAGAAAAATCCCCATGTTAAACAAGACACATCTGAAACAGGTCGGAGATTTCAACGACCGAAATGTTGTGAGAATAACATCCAAGAATAATAGAAAAATTATTCGAATAATCTAAATAATCCAAATTATCAATACTCATCTAAAATAATCTGAAACATGGTTTATATTGCTTTAGAATTGTATACCTCTAAAAATGCTGCTCTTTTTGTTAAAATAGTTAAAGAAAACTTTCAATCTGCTCTCATGACTAATCCTCATCGTTTTACACATAGTATGTCTATCTGTATGCCGCTTGAATTAATCCACAATTCTTTTCTCGACCCAATCTGTCTACTTCGATAGTTACTTATTTTTATTCTCCGCGAATTCTAATTTCCAAACTCATCCCCCAGCCGCATCGTAATTCATTACGCGACTTCATCGCTTAAGTCTTTTCTTCTTAAATTCTATTTTTTTTCTCTTGTTATTCGATTAAGTTTGTTGTGTGTCAGAGATTAAATCTACTTCTTTGATGAACGTTCTCGTTAAATCTCGTGTAAACCAAAGTCGGCTCGTCATAATCTCGTTCGTCTTTTCAATTAAATTTTGCGAAACTTATCACTATACGACGAAATGAAAAAACGACATGCCTCGGAAGCGTTCTTTGTATGGACTTCATTTTGTTTTAAATTAAATTGCCTTTCGCTGATGAAACAGACTGTTATTAAAATAATAGGTCAGTCAATTCTAAAACTACATAAAAAAATCGAACCCCATTTTAAGGTTAATTACCCCGCCATATTAATTATATATTATCCTGTACTTTTGCTGTAATATAATATCTTGCACCCCATTTTTTATATGTGCACTTACTTATATATTGCTATATATAGTGAACATCGAATAAGCCAACGGTGTTGTGTGGAAGATGATTAATGTCTATCTAGTGATTCTCTATTGCAATAAAAATGTTATACTCCAGTATACTATCTTGGTTGTTCATTCCACTAAAGTATACAGCAAGATTTCAGGGTGGATAAGAAACATATAGCGTTTGAAAACTCTCCATGGAAATGGACTAGCCAACAGTATAACACAAATGAGCAACGTTCTGTCGCGAGACGAATTAACACTTTGTATGAATTGCGCTGGGTATAGATTTGCCCTAAATATATTGCAAAATATTGTTAGTATTAATAAAAATCCGTACACCTATTACACAGGTGTAGTTTTATTAGGCAATAGTATTCTCTGGTGTATTATTCTGTGAATGTAGCAATTATCTGGATAACAATCGCTCTATTTCTCATTCTTCCTCTCAAACTCTCTCTCTCTCATTTTACATATATATATATATATATAAGGATGATAAAACAAAATATATAAAATGCAAATAATGCAGGTGGTGAATGGTAGTCCAAAAACGAAAAAAGTTATCCAGGCGGGAAATTTGTTTGCTATCGATGCAGTAAATGACAGTGAAAAATGTATCCAAGGTGTATGCAAATTAATAAAACGATAGAAACATTTGATTCGCACCTTATTTATTATTTCTGTTTATCTAGTGCTATATATATATATATATATATATATATATATATATATATATATATTATGTGTGTGTGTATTTACGCATCATTTTGTAATTTATGCAAACATTGTTAAAAATAACAGAATATGTATGTTTAATTATCCCTTTTTTATTTTTTTCAATTTTTCTGATTGTCTTTTTTGTATAAAAAAAAAATACTGTTCCAGTTGTTTCACGAACGTTTTCAATTTTCGCCGAATCATTCCTAGATGTCAAAAGCAAATGAACATTAAAGCTGGAGAAAGAAGATACTTTTTTTTAAAGACGGTGGTGAAACGCGCAGGGAAAGTTGTTCGCGTTGTTCCAGGAAAGTCGTTGGTTACGGAACGTATTATTTGAGTGGTATTAATTAGAATGTGTGTCAAATGAGAATGAGGGCTATCATGTTTTTGTAAACTAATAAAATGCAAATACTAGAAGCTATTCACATAAAAAGACAACAGCTTACAATTAATAATATCACATATAAATCAGTGGTTACATTTTAAAATGCTTAACGTAATGCGATTTTGTTCTGTGATGCCATTTCAGCGTTGCTGAATTTAAATCGTCACCGACTTTCCTGGAAACATGAATAATCTAATAAAATATTTGCATAACTATGTGAATTTATATATTTATTTATGTATTGCATTTATATTTTATTATCACTAACTGTGTGTTTTATTCTAAAATGTTTATACATTTACTTTTGTTTATATATTTATTGTTAAATATTAGTACATTAAAGAGAAATTGTGTTTATTTGATGTGTATCTAATATAAATTAGTTATAATTTTGATTAATTTATTTGTGAAATTTGCTCACTAAATGTGTGTTAATATGGTCGCATGTAGTGACGGATTCATGGTGTCCATTTATTGAAAATATTAATGATGTTAGCTTGAAGCATTGTTATGTACATTTAGAGAATTGAGAAAGTAAAGAAATAATATGTTTTTTTATATATTTGATCACCAATCAAATAATTGTGTTTAAATAAATATCTAAGTCTTTCGGTGTTAAAACACTTTTTTAAAAGAATACTTACATGTTTTCATTTCTCGTTGATATAGCAAATTGGACGCCCGATATTGTTGACGTTTATTTAAGTGGGCATTTTATTTATTTGCTTCTTGAATTTTATGATTTGATATTTTTCCTCTAAGTATATTTTACAGTTTCTACAAGCGGGTAAATTTTGATATTTCTCAATTGTTTTAGAGCTAATATTTTTTGTTTAATTTTCCAAACATATTTTGAGGGTTTTTGCGATTACTGTAAGTTTCTAATTTAGAATGTCATCATGTGTTGATTATACTTAGATTTTAATGTTGTACTTGCCTTTATGTATACGTTAACTCATTTTGTATAATATGGTTTATTGTTGAGGTGGACATGAGATTTACTGTTAAATATCTGTTCATTAATAACTAATTATTTTGTGTAATACAATAATATATCTTCTACACAAACACAATATCTAATCAATTATAATTGGACTCAAAGTCTCATTAACATATATCTCCTTAACAATTGCAAGCTTGACTTCAACTCTAAGAAGAAGACATTCTTATCATTTCATCATACTATCAAACCACATAAAATCAGCATCTATACACAGTATAGCCCAATAGTCTCCTGTATCGAGTGATTTTTATATAAAGTCCCCTCAATTCTCGCAATTACTTAAACAACTACTCTCTATCTTCCCTGAACATTTCAGCAGCTCCGACCAAGTCATTCGCCGATTAAATTGTAACACCCCCAACAACTGCCCCTTGCCGTTTTATTTCTATACGTCTTTATACCTGCACACATCAATCTTTATACCTGCACACATCAATCGATATAATCACCGGCGACATATATAATAACCTCGACTGTTTTGTGATAAAGCTTACAGACTTAAACAAGCGAGTATTGTATATAATTAATATTCTACATTCCAACAACACACCTACGAACACCTCACCGGGTTAACATGTGTTCCAGCTTTTTGGGTCTTTCAGATATTACATACACGGACAGCCTCGGGTAATGAGTTCTAAGACACTGCCACTCTTACATATTTCTTACGAGATACGTATACGATATATTTCTTACTCCCGTATAAGAACCCTAAGATTTTGCAATACATTTAATAAAACTAACTCTCACATACAGTTCAATACTGAACTATCTGAGACGTCTTGTTCCCAATCAATTCTCGACTTTTATCTTAATATCACCGAGAATAGAATCATACAAACAACACACTATTGGACACCAGCTTTTAGAAACGTGTTTACACACTTACAATATGTCATATCCGTTAAAGACAAATAAGATGATGCACATACCGAAATCAACCACATACAAAAGTACTCATTAAATGATACACACCAATATATTTCCATCAAACCCTAAAAGCGTATAGTTATCCCTCATCCACCATACGCCGTCTCAATAACACAGCAAAGATGCAGTAAACACAACCATTCCAACATATATGTGTGTTCACTGTGTAAGTGCCAGTTTAGAACATTTGAAGAGAAAAAAAACCTTTTCAAAAATTATATGAAGGCTTACACGAAATTAACATGTTAAATGTATTTCAAGAGAATAGTAAAAGATGATGTTTATTAGAATGGAAATGTTAGAAATTAAAAATGTGTATACAAAAATGCATTACCTTGAAATTGAATATACGATTAACTTAGTATATCACAAAAATAAATACGATATATATCATTCGCATTTATCAATTTTATTTGGTTGGATTCACAGTATAGACGTTGAATATGACCAACCATTAGTGTTTGTGGTACGGGCTTTATACTGCGTGTCCGGTAGGGCAGCTTTATATATTTAGACTGATGAGTTTTACTGAAGACGACTCATGCATGTCTGTGGACATAAAACAACATTAAAATAATAACAACAGCTCCCGTAAATGTCGAGCGCTTTCAGAGAAACATATATTTCCTTTCTTGTAAAAATGTAAGATTCCTTCTATTAAAATTGCAATACTCTTAGTAAATTATTATATTGTAAAAATGAATATCATGTATTTAACTTTTTATTTACTTGTCTTGGTAAGAACCTAAGCATCCATGTGTTATCTTAACAGCCAGTCGTTGCTACGGATACAACAAATATTTATCAAAATAATAATGTTTATATATTTATATATATATATATATATATATATATATATATATATATAAAGAAAGAACCAATGTTATTTATAATTTTTAATGCTTTTTGGAAGAATGTAACTCGCATAATAATAATAACAAAGTTAACAGCTACATTGGTTTTATAAGCACTACCCTATGTCCCCGCCTCACCATGCATCTTGTAAACTCTAGCTAAATTTACCAACATATCCAAAAGCATAACTCCCCCCCCCCTCTGATTTAAAACAAATTCGTGTTATCTATTATATAAACGTCACCTGTCTGTATGGATGTATGTATGTATGTATGGATGTATGTATGTATGTATGTATGTATGTATGTATGTATGTATGTATGTATGTATGTAAAGCTTCTCCTCCGAAAGTACCCAACACACGGTCACACGGGTGACATCATTCCGACCGGCCAGCCCAGACGCGTGTAATATCTCGGAACCGGAAAAAAAAAATTGACTCTGCCGGGGTCGACTGAGCACTTTTCTCCAATGGGGGGTGGCTTTTAACTCCACTTTTCAACGTTATTTATACTAATTTGAGAAGAAAAATAATGCAAAGTCACGATAAACTAGATATGACGTCAGAGTAAGGGAGTGGCGGGTAGAAATTCACTCACACTACAACCATTTTTTTTCTTTCTTTCTTCTTCCCCTCTCACTCCCACACTTTCTTTCTTAATTATTAATAGACGCTAATATTCCTTCCCCCCTCCCTTCCTCACTATGGCCGTTCTGTTATCCTGATATAATACTTCCAGGCATTACCTCCTCCTTTCAGGCCAAATAGGGGGGGAGGGGGAATGTCGGCATTCACCGATGTGAGCGCCACAGGCCAAATCTGGGGAGAGGGAGTGTCGGCATTCGGCGGTGGGGCGCCTCAGGCCAAATCTGGGGAGGGGGAATGTCGGTATTCGCCGGTATGAGCGCCCCAGGCCAAATTTGGGGAGGGGGAGTGTCGACATTCGCCGGTGTGAGCGCCTCAGGCCAAATTTGGGGGGCGCCAGGCTAAATCTGGGGAGGGGGAATGTCGGCATTCGCCGGTATGAGCGCCTCAGGCCAAATCTGGGAAGGGGGAGCGCCTCAGGCTAAATCTGGGGAGGGGGGTGTCGGCATTCGCCGGTGTGAGCGCCTCAGGCCAAATTTGGGGGAGAGGAGAGTATCGGTATTCGCCGGTGGGGCGCCAGGCTAAATCTGGGGAGGGGGAATGTCGGCATTCGCCGGTATGAGCGCCTCAGGCCAAATCTGGGGAGGGGGAGCGCCTCAGGCCAAATCTGGGGAGGGGGTGTGTCGGCATTCGCCGGTATGAGCGCCTCAGGCCGAATCGGGGGGGAAATCGGTATTCGCCAGTGGGGCCTCAGGCGAAACTTGAGGAGGTGGAGTTCCAGCATTCGCAGGTGTGAACGCCTCAGGTGAAATTCAGGGGAGGGGGGGGGAGTATGAGTAATTTCAGGGGAGAAGAAATCCCCAAAAGGAAAAGGGATTAAAAAAAAAAAAATGATAATCTGATTTTTGATTCGACAGTGTAAAACCGACACCTACTGGATAGGATTAGATAATACACTTGATCTCAAGGCAAAAATGCCGAGAACAGATACTACACTTTGATCTTAGCCAAAAGGCCAGGAAAGCATCCGAAATTAAAATTTTGGGCACGATTTCTATCAGTATTTATAACGAATCTACCACAGTACAGCGGTCTATCCACTATACACTGTTTAAATTACATTAATAAATTAACAAGTAATAATAACTATGATTTTCTTTCAACAAACATTGTATAATACTATTTAACAACTTATTACATCAATTTTGAATATCAACAAATAATTTTAGACTTCCCCAGGCCGTTTTTCTCTAATTCAACATAGCTTTTAGACGCCATTTTTTTTTAACCGAAAATTACATTAATTCACTTCTGTTGGCTGCTAAGATCAAGGTGTAGTATCTGTTCCGATGGATACTGCACTCCATAGACTGGTATCGTCTTGGCCTTCGGGGCTTCATTCCGCCGGTCTATGGGTCTGTCCTGTGCAGTTCTAAGAGGTCCACACTCCCAGGCTTTGCCTCCCCTCTTTGGGGAGGAGTAAGTTTATTGCTTACTGAGGCGCCTCTACCGGGGGAATCCCGACGGGGCGGCCCAGGCAATTTTGAATGGCCAGAGTGCTAACCTTTACGGGCGCTAGCTTTACAAGGCCAACTTGAATTTATTTGTTAGAGGATAACTAAAGAATAGCGAGGATACCTAATTGATTTCAGTAGTGCTCAGGAGGCCTCCTTGATTTTCAAAGTACTCGGCGTTGTCCGGGAGAAAAGTGCTCAATATCCTAGATAGAGCTACTGTAGTGATAGGTTTGGAAAATATTTTAACGCCATCTTCGATCCCCTTTGGACTATTTTGCAGATGAAAAGGAGGGAGGATACCTAAGTAATTTCAGTAGTGCTCAGGAGGCCTCCTTGGTTTTCAAAGTACTCGGCGTTGTCCGGGAGAAAAGCGCTCAATATCCTAGATAGAGCTACTGTAGTGATAGGTTTGGAAAATATTTTAACGCCATCTTCGTTCCCTTTGGACTATTTTGCAGATGAAAAGGAGGGAGGATACCTAAGTAATTTCAGTAGTGCTCAAGAGGCCTCCTTGATTTTCAAAGTACTCGGCGTTGTCCGGGAGAAAAGTGCTCAATATCCTAGATAGAGCTACTGTAGTGATAGGTTTGGAAAATATTTTAACGCCATCTTCGTTCCCCTTTGGACTATTTTGCAGATGAAAAGGAGGGAGGATACCTAAGTAATTTCAGTAGTGCTCAGGAGGCCTCCTTGATTTTCAAGGTACTCGGCGTTGTCCGGGAGAAAAGTGCTCAATATCCTAGATAGAGCTACTGTAGTGATAGGTTTGGAAAATATTTTAACGCCATCTTCGTTCCCCTTTGGACTATTTTGCAGATGAAAAGGAGGGAGGATACCTAAGTAATTTCAGTAGTGCTCAGGAGGCCTCCTTGATTTTCAAAGTACTCGGCGTTGTCCGGGAGAAAAGTGCTCAATATCCTAGATAGAGCTACTGTAGTGATAGGTTTGGAAAATATTTTAACGCCATCTTCGTTCCCCTTTGGACTATTTTGCAGATGAAAAGGAGGGAGGATACCTAAGTAATTTCAGTAGTGCTCAAGAGGCCTCCTTGATTTTCAAAGTACTCGGCGTTGTCCGGGAGAAAAGTGCTCAATATCCTAGATAGAGCTACTGTAGTGATAGGTTTGGAAAATATTTTAACGCCATCTTCGTTCCCCTTTGGACTATTTTGCAGATGAAAAGGAGGGAGGATACCTAAGTAATTTCAGTAGTGCTCAGGAGGCCTCCTTGATTTTCAAGGTACTCGGCGTTGTCCGGGAGAAAAGTGCTCAATATCCTAGATAGAGCTACTGTAGTGATAGGTTTGGAAAATATTTTAACGCCATCTTCGTTCCCCTTTGGACTATTTTGCAGATGAAAAGGAGGGAGGATACCTAAGTAATTTCAGTAGTGCTCAGGAGGCCTCCTTGATTTTCAAAGTACTCGGCGTTGTCCGGGAGAAAAGTGCTCAATATCCTAGATAGAGCTACTGTAGTGATAGGTTTGGAAAATATTTTAACGCCATCTTCGTTCCCCTTTGGACTATTTTGCAGATGAAAAGGAGGGAGGATACCTACCTAATTTCAGTAGTGCTCAGGAGGCCTCCTTGATTTTCAAAGTACTCGGCGTTGTCCGGGAGAAAAGTGCTCAATATCCTAGATAGAGCTACTGTAGTGATAGGTTTGGAAAATATTTTAACGCCATCTTCGTTCCCCTTTGGACTATTTTGCAGATGAAAAGGAGGGAGGATACCTAAGTAATTTCAGTAGTGCTCAGGAGGCCTCTTTGATTTTCAAAGTACTCGGCGTTGTCCGGGAGAAAAGTGCTCAATATCCTAGATAGAGCTACTGTAGTGATAGGTTTGGAAAATATTTTAACGCCATCTTCGTTCCCCTTTGGACTATTTTGCAGATGAAAAGGAGGGAGGATACCTAAGTAATTTCAGTAGTGCTCAGGAGGCCTCCTTGATTTTCAAAGTACTCGGCGTTGTCCGGGAGAAAAGTGCTCAATATCCTAGATAGAGCTACTGTAGTGATAGGTTTGGAAAATATTTTAACGCCATCTTCGATCCCCTTTGGACTATTTTGCAGATGAAAAGGAGGGAGGATACCTAAGTAATTTACGTAGTGCTCAGGAGGCCTCCTTGATTTTCAAAGTATTCGGCGTTGTCCGGGAGAAAAGCGCTCAATATCCTTGATAGAGCTACTGTAGTGATAGGTTTGGAAAATATTTTAACGCCATCTTCGTTCCTATTTGGACTATTTTGCAGATGAAAAGCAGGGAGGATACCTAAGTAATTTCAGTAGTGCTCAGAGGGCCTCCTTGATTTTCAAAGTACTCGGCGTTGTCCGGGAGAAAAGTGCTCAATATCCTAGATAGAGCTACTATAGTGATAGGTTTGGAAAATATTTTAACGCCATCTTCGTTCCCCTTTGGACTATTTTGCAGATGAAAAGGAGGGAGGATACCTAAGTAATTTCAGTAGTGCTCAGGAGGCCTCCTTGATTTTCAAAGTACTCGGCGTTGTCCGGGAGAAAAGTGCTCAATATCCTAGATAGAGCTACTGTAGTGATAGGTTTGGAAAATATTTTAACGCCATCTTCGTTCCCCTTTGGACTATTTTGCAGATGAAAAGGAGGGAGGATACCTAAGTAATTTCAGTAGTGCTCAGGAGGCCTCCTTGATTTTCAAAGTACTCGGCGTTGTCCGGGAGAAAAGTGCTCAATATCCTAGATAGAGCTACTGTAGTGATAGGTTTGGAAAATATTTTAACGCCATCTTCGTTCCCCTTTGGACTATTTTGCAGATGAAAAGGAGGGAGGATACCTAAGTAATTTACGTAGTGCTCAGGAGGCCTCCTTGATTTTCAAATTATTCGGCGTTGTCCGGGAGAAAAGCGCTCGATATCCTAGATAGAGCTACTGTAGTGATAGGTTTGGAAAATATTTTAACGCCATCTTCGTTCCTATTTGGACTATTTTGCAGATGAAAAGGAGGGAGGATACCTAAGTAATTTCAGTAGTGCTCATGAGGCCTCCTTGATTTTTAAAGTACTCAGCGTTGTCCGGGAGAAAAGTGCTCAATATCCTAGATAGAGCTACTGTAGTGATAGGTTTGGAAAATATTTTAACGCCATCTTCGTTCCCCTTTGGACTATTTTGCAGATGAAAAGGAGGGAGGATACCTAAGTAATTTCAGTAGTGCTCATGAGGCCTCCTTGATTTTCAAAGTACTCGGCGTTGTCCGGGAGAAAAGTGCTCAATATCTTAGATAGAGCTACTGTAGTGATAGGTTTGGAAAATATTTTAACGCCATCTTCATTCCCCTTTGGACTATTTTGCAGATGAAAAGGAGGGAGGATACCTAAGTAATTTCAGTAGTGCTCAGAAAGCCTCCTTGATTTTCATGTACTCGGCGTTGTCCGGGAGAAAAGGGCTCAATATCCTAGATAGAGCTACTGTAGTGATAGGTTTAGAAAATATTTTAACGCCATCTTCGTTACTCTTTGGACTATTTTGCAGATAAAAAGGAGGGAGGATACCTAAGTAATTTCATTAGTGCTCAGGAGGCCTCCTTGATTTTCAAAGTACTCGGCGTTGTCCAGGAGAAAAGTGCTCAATATCCTAGATAGAGCTACTGTAGTGATAGGTTTGGAAAATATTTTAACGCAATCTTCGTTACCCTTTGGACTATTTTGCAGATAAAAAGGAGGGACGATACCTAAGTAATTTCAGTAGTGCTCAGGAGGCCTCCTTGATTTTCAAAGTACTCGGCGTTGTCTGGGAGAAAAGTGCTCAATATCCTAGATAGAGCTACTGTAGTGATAGGTTTGGAAAATATTTTAACGCCATCTTCGATCCCCTTTGGACTATTTTGCAGATGAAAAGGAGGGAGGATACCTAAGTAATTTACGTAGTGCTCAGGAGGCCTCCTTGATTTTCAAAGTATTCGGCGTTGTCCGGGAGAAAAGTGCTCAATATCTATAATAGAGCTACTGTAGTGATAGGTTTGGAAAATATTTTAACAGCATCTACGCTGAAAATGGTTGGGATAATCGAAAGGAGTGATTTCAGTAGTTCTCAGGAGGCCTCCTTGATTTTCAAAGTACTCGGCGTTGTGCTGGAGAAAAGTGCTCAATATCCTAGATAGAGCTACTGTAGTGATAGGTTTAGAAAATATTTTAACGCCATCTTCGATCCCCTTTGAACTATTTTGCAGATGAAAAGGAGGAAGGATACCTAAGTAATTTAAGTAGTGCTCAGGAGGCCTTCTTTTTTTTCAAATTACTTGGCGTTGTCCGGGAGAAAAGTGCTCAATGTCATAGATAGAGTTACTGTAGTGATAAGTTTTGATGATATTTTAACAGCATCTACGCTGAAAAGGATGGGGAAATCGATGTAATTTCAGTAGTGCTCAGGAGGCCTCTTTGATTTTCAAAGAACTCGGCGTTGTCCGGGAGAAAATTGCTCAATGTCCTAGATAGAGCTACTGTAGTGACAGGTTTGGATAATATTTTAAAAGCATCTACGCTGAAAAGGATGGGATCATCGATAAGAGTGATTTCAGTAGTGCTCAGGAGGCTTCCTTGATTTTCAAAGTACTCGGCGTTGTCCGGAAGAAAAGTGCTCAATATCCATAATAGAGCTACTGTAGTGATAGGTTTTGAAAATTTTTTAAATGCCATCTTCATTCCCCTTTGGACTATTTGGCAGATGAAAAGGAGGGAGGATACCTAAGTGATTTCAGTAGTGCTCAGGAGGCTTCCTTGATTAGCAAAGTACGCGGCGTTATCCAGGAGAAAAGTGCTCAATGTCCTAGATAGAGCTACTGTAGTGATAGGTTTGGAAAATATTTTAACGCCATCTTCGTTCGACTTTGGACTATTTGGCAGATCAGAAGGAGACAGGATACCTAAAGGAATTCAGTAGTGCTCAGGAGGCCTCTTTGATTTTAAAAGTACTCGGCGTTGTCCGGGAGAAAATTGCTCAATGTCTTAGATAGAGCTACTGTAGTGATAGGTTTGGATAATATTTTAACAGCATCTACGCTGAAAAGGATGGGGGAATCCATAAGAGTGATTTCAGTAGTGCTCAGGAGGCCCCCTTGATTTTCAAATTACTCAGCGTTGTTTGGAAGAAAATTGCTCAATGTCCTAGATAGAGCTACTGTAGTGATAGGTTTGGATAATATTTTAACAGAATCTATTTTGCAGATGAAAAGGAGAGGGGGTCAGTAAGAGTGACTTCTGCGGTATTGCACTCGGGGAGTTCTTCTGCGGTATAGGAACCTGAGGCTTCGGCAGTATGGCACCAGGGGAGTGCTTCTGCGGGATAGAAGCTTGAGGCTTCTGCGGTATGGCATCAGGGGTGCTATTGCGTTATATAAACCAGGGGGTGCTTTGCGATATAGGAACCTCGGGTTTCTGCTCTATGGCACCCGGGGGGTGCTTCTGCGGTATGGCACCCGAGGGGTGCTTCTGTGTTATAGAAACCAGGGGGGTGCTTCTGCAATATAGCAACCAGGGGGCTACTTCTGTGGTATATCAACCGGAGGGTGGTTCTGCAATAGGGAACCATGAGGTGGTATGGCACCCGGGGGGTGCTTCTGCTGTATGGCACTTAGGGCGGGTGCTTCTGCGGTATAGAATCACGACGCTTCTCGGCGTTGTCCATGAGAAAAGTGCTCAATATCCTAGATAGAGCTACTGTAGTGATAGGTTTGGAAAATATTTTAACGCCATCTTCGTTCCCCTTTGGTTATTTTGCAGATGAAAAAGAGGGAGGATACCTAAGTGATTTTAGTAGTGCTCAGGAGGCTTTCTTAATTGTCAAAGTACTCTACATTGTCCGGGATAAAATTGCTCAATGTCCTAGATAGAGCTACTGTAGTGATAGGTTTGGATAATATTTTAAAAGCATTAACGCTGAAAAGGATAGGGGAAATCGATAAAAGTAATTTCAGTAGTGCTCAGGAGGCCCCTTGATTTTTAAATTACTCGGCGTTGTCCGGGAGAAAAGTGCTGAATATCCTAGATAGAACTACTGTAGTGATAGGTTTGGTAAATATTTTAACACCATCTTCGTTACTCTTTGGACTATTTTGCAGATAAAAAAGAAGGGAGGATTCCTAAGTGATTTCAGTAGTGCTCAGGAGGCCTCCTTGATTTTCAAAGTATTTGACGTTGTCCGGGAGAAAAGTGCTCAATATCCTAGATAGAGCTACTGTAGTGATATGTTTTGAAAATATTTTAACACCATCTTCGTTTCCCTTTGGACTATTTTGCAGATGAAAAGGACGGAGATTACCTAAGTAATTTCAGTAGTGCTCAGGAGGCTTCCTTGATTTTCAAAGTACTTGGCGTTGTCTGGGAGAAAAGTGCTCAATATCGTAGATAGAGCTACTGTAGTGATAGGTTTGGAAAATATTTTAACACCATCTTCGTTCCTTTTTTGACTATTTTGCAGATGAAAAGGAGAGGGGGGCAGTAAGTAGTAGCTTCTGCGGTATTGAACCTGGGGAGTGCTTCTGCGGTATAGGAACCTGCGGCTTCTGCGGTAGGGGACCAGAGGAGTGCTTCTGCGGTATAGGAACTTGAGGCTTCTGCAGTATGGCAGGCGGGGGAGGGTGCTTCTGCGGTATAGAAACAGGGGGGGGGGGTGTTTCTGCAGTATAGGAACCTGAGGTATTTGCGGTATGGCACCCAGGGTGTGCTTCTGCGGTATGGCACCTGGGGGGTGCTTCTGCGGTATAGAAACCGCGGGGGGGAGTTGCTCTTGCAGTATAGCAACTGGTGGGTACTTCTGTGGTATAGCAACCGGAGGGTGGTGCTTCTGCGGTATAGGAGTCGGAGGCTTCAGCAGTATGTCACTCAGGGGGTTCTTCTGCGGTATAGGGGGGTGCTTCTATGGTATAGCACCCGGGGGGTTGCTTCTGCAGTATAGGAACTTGAAGCTTCTGCGGTATAGCAGCTAAGGGTAGGGTGCTTCTGCGGTATAGGACCACGAGGCTTCTGCGGTATAGCACCTGGTGGGGGTGCTTCCTCAGTATAGGACCACGAGGCTTCTGCAGTGTAGCAACCGGGGGAGGGGGGGGGGTTCTCTGGTATAGCAACGGGGGGGAGGGGGTGCTTCTGTTTGTATGGCACTCGGGGGGTGTTTTTGCAGAATAGGAACCTGAGGCTTCTGCGGTATGGCAACCAGGAGGCTGCTTCTGGAGTATGGCACCCTGGGGGTGCTTCTGCAGTATGGCACCCAGGGGGGTGCTTCTGTGGTATTGCACCCAGGGGGGTGCTTCTGCAGTATAGAATCACGATGCTTCTGCGGTATAGCAACCAGGGGTGGGGTGCTTCTGCGGTATAGGACCACGAGGCTTCTGTGGTATAGTATTCGCACTGGGCCGGTGATAGATGCGTATTTCGCATTCGCACTTGGGCTGCGATAGGTACGTATGTATCATTCACACTGAAGCAGCGATAGGTACGTATATAGCATGCATACCGGGGCGGCAATAGGTACTTTTATAGTATATGCACCGGGGCGGCAATAAGTATGTATATAGTATGTGCACTGGGGCGACAGTAGGTACGTATATAGTCTGCGCACCATTGTGGCGATACATACGTATATAGTATGAATACCAGAGCGGAGATAAGTACCTATATAGTAAACGTAGATAGAGGTGGTACTTTTTATAGAAATATGTCATACTATTGCCCTGGAAAACGTAGGAGAAATGGTGGGGAAGAAGCAGCTTTCGCAAAAGGCAAAATGAGAAAGTAGCTGTGAAATGGGGCGACCAGGGAAGAGAAAGGTAGAAAGATAAAGAGACGGCTATAGAGGAGGGGGGAAATAGAAGTTTGAATATAAAGATGTTACACACGCGATTTCTCTTCAATTATATGTTTTTATGACCCCGAGCAACGCCGGGTAGCCCCGCTAGTCTATTATATAAACGTCACCTGTCTGTATGGATGTATGTATGTATGGATGTATGTATGTATGTATGTATGTATGTATGTATGTATGTAAAGCTTCTCCTCCGAAAGTACCCAACACACGGTCACACGGGTGACATCATTCCGACCGGCCAGCCCAGACGCGTGTAATATCTCGGAACCGGAAAAAAAAAATTGACTCTGCCGGGGTCGACTGAGCACTTTTCTCCAATGGGGGGTGGCTTTTAACTCCATTTTTCAACGTTATTTATACTAATTTGAGAAGAAAAATAATGCAAAGTCACGATAAACCAGATATGACGTCAGAGTAAGGGAGTGGCGGGTAGAAATTCACTCACACTACAACCATTTTTTTTCTTTCTTTCTTCTTTCTCTCTCACTCCCACACTTTCTTTCTTAATTATTAATAGACGCTAATATTCCTTCCCCCCTCCCTTCCTCACTATGGCCGTTCTGTTATACTTCCAGGCATTACCTCCTCCTTTCAGGCCAAATAGGGGGGGGGGAAATGTCGGCATTCACCGATGTGAGCGCTACAGGCCAAATCTGGGGAGAGGGAGTGTCAGCATTCGGCGGTGGGGCGCCTCAGGCCAAATCTGAGGAGGGGGAATGTCGGCATTCGCTGGTATGAGCGCCTCAGGCCAAATCTGGGGATGGGGGAGTGTCGCCATTCGGCGATAGGGAGCCTCACGCCAAATTTGGGGGGAGGGAGAGTGTCGGTATTCGGTGGCGGGGCTCCTCAGGCCAAATTTGGGGGAGGGGGTGTGTCGGCATTCGCCGGTATGAGCGCCTCAGGCCAAATTTGGGGAGGGGAGTGTCGGCATTCGGCAGTATGAGCGCCTAAAGCGAAATTTGGGGATGGGGGAGTGTCGGCATTCGGTGGTGGGGCGCCTCAGGCCAAATCTGGGGAGGGGAAATGTCGGCGGTGGGGTTCTTCAGGCCAAATCTGGGAAGGGGGAGTGTCGGCATCAGGCCAAATCTGGGGAGGGGGAATGCCAGCATTCTCCGGTATGAGCGCCTCAGGCCAAATCTGGGGAGGGGGGTGTCGGCATTTGCCGGTATGAGCGCCTCAGGCGAAATTTAGGGGAAGAGGAGTGTCGACATTCGCCGTTGGGGCGCATCAGGCCAAATCTGGGGAGGGGGAGTGTCGACATTCGCCGGTGTGAGCGCCTCAGGCCAAATTGGGGGGGGGGTGTCGGCATTCGCCGGTATGAGCGCCTCAGGCCTAATTTGGGGATGGGGAATGTCGGCATTCGCCGGTATGAGCGTCTCCGGCCAAATCTGGGGGAGTATCGGTATTCGCCGGTGGAGCGCCTTAGGAAACATTTGGGGAGGGGGGGTATCGGTATTCGACGGTGGGGCGCCTCAGGCGAAATAGCCCGATCCTTGGGAGCGTATTAACCTGTACTTTAGGGGAGAATAAATGCCCAAAAGGAAAAGGGATTAAAACATAAAATGATAATCTGATTTTTGATTCGAGAGTGTAAAACCGACACCTACTGGATAGGACTAGATAATACACTTTATCTCAAGGCAAAAATGCCGAGAACAGATACTACACTTTGATCTTAGCCAAAAGGCCAACAAAGGATCCGAAATTCCAAAATTTTACTGAGGTATTCATAACCAATCTACACCTGAACAGCGGTCTATCCACTAGACACTGTTTAAATTACATTATTAAATTAACAAGTAATAATAACTATGATTTTCTTTCAACAAACATTGTATAATACTATTTAACAACTTATTACATGAGTTTTGAATATCAACAAATAATTTTAAACTCCCCCCGACCGTTTTTCTCTAATTCAACATAGCTTTTAGACGCCATTTTTTTTTTTTACCGAAAATGACATTAATTCACTTCTTTTGGCTAAGATCAAGGTGTAGTATCTTCCGATGGATACTGCACCCCATGAACTGGAATCGTCTTGGCCATCGGGGCTTCATTCCGCCGGTCTATGAGTTTGTCATGTGCAGTTCTAGGAGGTCCACACTCCCAGGCTTTGCCTCCCCTCTTTGGGGAGGAGTAAATTTATTGCTTACTGCGCCTGAGGCGCCCCTACCGAGGAATGCCGAATAACCTTATCTACGTTTCTCTTTGGACTATTTTGCAAATGAAAAGCGGGGGGGGGGGGGGATCGGTTAGAGTGATTTCATTAGTGCTCAAGAAGCCTCCTTGATTTTTTAAATACTCGGCGTTGTCTGGGAGAAAACTGCTCAATATCCTAGATAGAGCTACTGTAGTGATAGGTTTGGAAAATATTTTAACGCCATCTTCGTTCCCCTTTGAACTATTTGGCAGATCAGAAGGAGAGAGGATACCTAAGGGATTTCAGGAGTGCTCATGAAGCCTCCTCGATTTTCAAAGTACTCGGCGTTGTCCGGGAGAAAAGTGCTCAATATCCTAGATAGAGCTACTGTAGTGATAGGTTTAGAAAATATTTTAACGCCATCTTCGTTCCCCTTTGGACATTTTTGCAGATGAAAAGGAGGGAGGATACCTAACTAATTTCAGTTGTCCCCAGGAGGCCTCTTTGATTTTCAAAGTACTCGGCGTTGTCCGGGAAAAAAGTGCTCAATGTCCTAGATAGAGCTACTGTAGTGATAGGTTTGGATAATATTTTAACAGCATCTACGCTGAAAATGATGAGGGAATGGATAAGAATTATTTCAGTAGTCCCCAGGAGGCCTCTTTGATTTTGAAATACTCGGCGTTGTCCGGGAGAAAAGTGCTCAATATCCTAGATAGAGCTACTGGGGTGATAGGTTTGGAAAATATTTTAACGCCATCTTCGTTCCCCTTTGGACTACTTCGCAGATCCGAAGGAGAGAGGATACCTAAGGGATTTCAGGAGTGCTCATGAAGCCTCCTCGATTTTCAAAGTACTCGGCGTTGTCCGGGAAAAAAAGTTCTCAATGTCCTAGATAGAGCTACTGTAGTGATAGGTTTGGATAATATGTTAACAGCGTCTACGTTGAAAAGGATGGGGAATCGATAAGAGTTATTACAGTAGTCCCCAGGAGGCCTCTTTGATTTTACAATACTCGGCGTTGTCCGGGAGAAAAGTGCTCAATATCCTAGATAGAGCTACTGTAGTGATAGGTTTGGAAAATATTTTGACGCCATCTTCGTTCCCATTTGGACTATTTCGCAGATCAGAAGGAGAGAATGATACCTAAGTGATTTCAGTAGTCCCCAGGAGGCCTCTTTGATTTTCAAAGTACTCGGCGTTGTCCGGGAAAAAAGTGCTCAATGTCCTAGATAGAGCTACTGTAGTGATAGGTTTGGATAATATGTTAACAGCGTCTACGCTGAAAAGGATGGGGAATCGATAAGAGTTATTTCAGTAGTGCTCAGGAGGCCTCTTTGATTTTGAAATACTCGGCGTTGTCCGGGAGAAAAGTGCTCAATATCCTAGATAGAGCTACTGTAGTGATAGGTTTGGAAAATATTTTAACGCCATCTTCGTTCTTCTTTGGACTATTTCGCAGATCGGAAGGAGAGAGGATACCTAAGTGATTTCAGTAGTCCCCAGGAGGCGTCCTTTATTATCAAAGTACTCGGCGTTGTCCGGGAGAAAAGTGCTCAATGTCCTAGATAGAGCTACTGTAGTGATAGGTTTGGAAAATATTTAAACGCCATCTTCGTTCCCCTTTGGACTATTTCGCAGATCAGAAGGAGAGAGGATACCTAAGGGATTTCAGGAGTGCTCATGAAGCCTCCTCGATTTTCAAAGTACTCGGCGTTGTCCGGGAGAAAAGTGCTCAATATCCTAGATAGAGCTACTGTAGTGATAGGTTTGGAAAATATTTTAACGCCATCTTCGTTCCCCTTTGGACTATTTGGCAGATCAGAAGGAGAGAGGATACCTAAGGGATTTCAGGAGTGCTCATGAAGCCTCCTCGATTTTCAAAGTACTTGGCGTTGTCCGGGAGAAAAGTGGTCAATATCCTAGATAGAGCTACTGTAGTGATAAGTTTAGAAAATATTTTAACGCCATCTTCGTTCTCCTTTGGACAATTTTGCAGATGAAAAGGAGGGAGGATACCTAACTGATTGCAGTTGTCCCCAGGAGGCCTCTTTGATTTTCAAAGTACTCGGCGTTGTCCGGGAAAAAAGTGCTCAATGTCCTAGATAGAGCTACTGTAGTGATAGGTTTGGATAATATTTTAACAGCATCTACGCTGAAAAGGATGGGGGAATTAATAAGAATTATTTCAGTAGTCCCCAGGAGGCCTCTTTGATTTTGAAATACTCGGCGTTGTCCGGGAGAAAAGTGCTCAATATCCTAGATAGAGCTACTGTAGTGATAGGTTTGGAAAATATTTTAACGCCATCTTCGTTCCCCTTTGGACTATTTCGCAGATGCGAAGGAGAGAGGATACCTAAGGGATTTCAGGTGTGCTCATGAAGCCTCCTCGATTTTCAAAGTACTCGGCGTTGTCCGGGAGAAAAGTGCTCAATATCCTAGATAGAGCTACTGTAGTGATAGGTTTAGAAAATATTTTAACGCCATCTTCGTTCCCCTTTGGACAATTTTGCAGATGAAAAGGAGGGAGGATACCTAACTGATTTCAGTTGTCCCCAGGAGGCCTCTTTGATTTTCAAAGTACTCGGCGTTGTCCGGGAAAAAAGTGCTCAATGTCCTAGATAGAGCTACTGTAGTGATAGGTTTGGATAATATTTTAACAGCATCTACACTGAAAAGGATGGGGGAATGGATAAGAATTATTTCAGTAGTCCCCAGGAGGCCTCTTTGAGATTGAAATACTCGGCGTTGTCCGGGAGAAAAGTGCTCAATATCCTAGATAGAGCTACTGTAGTGATAGGTTTGGAAAATATTTTAACGCCATCTTCGTTCCCCTTTGGACTATTTCGCAGATCCGAAGGAGAGAGGATACCTAAGGGGATTTCAGGAGTGCTCATGAAGCCTCCTCGATTTTAAAAGTACTCGGCGTTGTCCGGGAGAAAAGTGCTCAATATCCTAGATAGAGCTACTGTAGTGATAGGTTTGGAAAATATTTTAACGCCATCTTCGTTCCCCTTTGGACTATTTGGCAGATCAGAAGGAGAGAGGATACCTAAGGGATTTCAGGAGTGCTCATGAAGCCTCCTCGATTTTCAAAGTACTTGGCGTTGTCCGGGAGAAAAGTGGTCAATATCCTAGATAGAGCTACTGTAGTGATAAGTTTAGAAAATATTTTAACGCCATCTTCGTTCTCCTTTGGACAATTTTGCAGATGAAAAGGAGGGAGGATACCTAACTGATTGCAGTTGTCCCCAGGAGGCCTCTTTGATTTTCAAAGTACTCGGCGTTGTCCGGGAAAAAAGTGCTCAATGTCCTAGATAGAGCTACTGTAGTGATAGGTTTGGATAATATTTTAACAGCATCTACGCTGAAAAGGATGGGGGAATTAATAAGAATTATTTCAGTAGTCCCCAGGAGGCCTCTTTGATTTTGAAATACTCGGCGTTGTCCGGGAGAAAAGTGCTCATTATCCTAGATAGAGCTACTGTAGTGATAGGTTTGGAAAATATTTTAACGCCATCTTCGTTCCCCTTTGGACTATTTCGCAGATCCGAAGGAGAGAGGATACCTAAGGGATTTCAGGTGTGCTCATGAAGCCTCCTCGATTTTCAAAGTACTCGGCGTTGTCCGGGAGAAAAGTGCTCAATATCCTAGATAGAGCTACTGTAGTGATAGGTTTAGAAAATATTTTAACGCCATCTTCGTTCCCCTTTGGACAATTTTGCAGATGAAAAGGAGGGAGGATACCTAACTGATTTCAGTTGTCCCCAGGAGGCCTCTTTGATTTTCAAAGTACTCGGCGTTGTCCGGGAAAAAAGTGCTCAATGTCCTAGATAGAGCTACTGTAGTGATAGGTTTGGATAATATTTTAACAGCATCTACACTGAAAAGGATGGGGGAATGGATAAGAATTATTTCAGTAGTCCCCAGGAGGCCTCTTTGAGATTGAAATACTCGGCGTTGTCCGGGAGAAAAGTGCTCAATATCCTAGATAGAGCTACTGTAGTGATAGGTTTGGAAAATATTTTAACGCCATCTTCGTTCCCCTTTGGACTATTTCGCAGATCCGAAGGAGAGAGGATACCTAAGGGGATTTCAGGAGTGCTCATGAAGCCTCCTCGATTTTAAAAGTACTCGGCGTTGTCCGGGAGAAAAGTGCTCAATATCCTAGATAGAGCTACTGTAGTGATAGGTTTGGAAAATATTTTAACGCCATCTTCGTTCCCCTTTGGACTATTTGGCAGATCAGAAGGAGAGAGGATACCTAAGGGATTTCAGGAGTGCTCATGAAGCCTCCTCGATTTTCAAAGTACTTGGCGTTGTCCGGGAGAAAAGTGGTCAATATCCTAGATAGAGCTACTGTAGTGATAAGTTTAGAAAATATTTTAACGCCATCTTCGTTCTCCTTTGGACAATTTTGCAGATGAAAAGGAGGGAGGATACCTAACTGATTGCAGTTGTCCCCAGGAGGCCTCTTTGATTTTCAAAGTACTCGGCGTTGTCCGGGAAAAAAGTGCTCAATGTCCTAGATAGAGCTACTGTAGTGATAGGTTTGGATAATATTTTAACAGCATCTACGCTGAAAAGGATGGGGGAATTAATAAGAATTATTTCAGTAGTCCCCAGGAGGCCTCTTTGATTTTGAAATACTCGGCGTTGTCCGGGAGAAAAGTGCTCATTATCCTAGATAGAGCTACTGTAGTGATAGGTTTGGAAAATATTTTAACGCCATCTTCGTTCCCCTTTGGACTATTTCGCAGATCCGAAGGAGAGAGGATACCTAAGGGATTTCAGGTGTGCTCATGAAGCCTCCTCGATTTTCAAAGTACTCGGCGTTGTCCGGGAGAAAAGTGCTCAATATCCTAGATAGAGCTACTGTAGTGATAGGTTTAGAAAATATTTTAACGCCATCTTCGTTCCCCTTTGGACAATTTTGCAGATGAAAAGGAGGGAGGATACCTAACTGATTTCAGTTGTCCCCAGGAGGCCTCTTTGATTTTCAAAGTACTCGGCGTTGTCCGGGAAAAAAGTGCTCAATGTCCTAGATAGAGCTACTGTAGTGATAGGTTTGGATAATATTTTAACAGCATCTACACTGAAAAGGATGGGGGAATTAATAAGAATTATTTCAGTAGTCCCCAGGAGGCCTCTTTGATTTTGAAATACTCGGCGTTGTCCGGGAGAAAAGTGCTCAATATCCTAGATAGAGCTACTGTAGTGATAGGTTTGGAAAATATTTTAACGCCATCTTCGTTCCCCTTTGGACTATTTCGCAGATCCGAAGGAGAGAGGATACCTAAGGGGATTTCAGGAGTGCTCATGAAGCCTCCTCGATTTTAAAAGTACTCGGCGTTGTCCGGGAGAAAAGTGCTCAATATCCTAGATAGAGCTACTGTAGTGATAGGTTTAGAAAATATTTTAACGCCATCTTATTTCCCCTTTGGACAATTTTGCAGATGAAAAGGAGGGAGGATACCTAACTGATTTCAGTTGTCCCCAGGAGGCCTCTTTGATTTTCAAAGTACTCGGCGCTGTCCGGGAAAAAAAGTGCTCAATGTCCTATATAGAGCTACTGTAGTGATAGTTTGGATAATATTTTAACGCCATATTCGTTCCCCTTTGGACTATTTCGCAGATCAGTAGGAGAGAGGACACCTATATGATTTCAGTAGTCCTCAGGAGGCCTCCTTTATTATTAAAGTACTCGGCGTTGTCCGGGAGAAAAGTGCTCAATGTACTAGATAGAGCTATAGTAGTGATAGGTTTGGAAAATATTTAAACGCCATCTTCGTTCCCCTTTGGACTATTTCGCAGATCAGAAGGAGAGAGGATACCTAAGTGATTTCAGTAGTCCTCAGGAGGCATCCTTGATTATCAAAGTACTCGGCGTTGGCCGGGAGAAAAGTGCTCAATGTCCTAGATAGAGCTACTGTAGTGATAGGTTTGGAAAATATTTTAACGCCATCTTTGTTCCCCTTTGGACTATTTCGCAGATCAGAAGGAGAGAGGATACCTAAGTGATTTCAGTAGTACTCATGAGGCCTCCTTGATTTTCAAAGTACTCGGTGTTGTCCGAGAGAAAAGTGCTCAATATCCTAGATAGAGCTATGATAAAGACTATCATGAGAGGATTGAAAATGATGAAGACTATCATGAGAGGATTGAAAATGATGAAGACTATCATGAGAGGATTGAAAATGATGAAGACTATCATGAGGGGGTTGAAAATGATGAAGACTATCCTGAGGGGATTGAAAATGATAAAGACTATCCTGAGGGGATTGAAAATGATGAAGACTCTCATGAGGGGATTGAAAATGATGAAGACTATCATGAGGGGATTGAAAATGATGAAGACTATCATGAGGGGATTGAAAATGATGAAGACTATCATGAGGGGATTGAAAATGATGAAGACTATCATGAGGGGATTGAAAATGATGTACACTATCATGAGGGGATTGAAAATGATGTACACTATCATGAGGGGATTGAAAATGATGTACACTATCATGAGAGGATTGAAAATGATGTACACTATCATGAGGGGATTGAAAATGATAAAGACTATCATGAGAGGATTGAAAATGATGAAGACTATCATAAAGGGGATTGAAAATGATGAAGAATGTCATGAGAGGATTGAAAATGATGAAGAATTTCATGAGAGGATTGAAAATGAAGAAGGATAGACTGACAGGATTGGAAATGATGAAGAATACCATGAGGGGATTTAAAATGATGAATAATATCATGAGGGATTGAAAATGATGAAGAATATCATGAGAAGATTGAAAATGATGAAGACTATCATGAGAGGATTGAAAATGATGAAGACTATCATGAGAGGATTGAAAATGATGAAGACTATCATGAGAGGATTGAAAATGATGAAGACTGTCATGAGAGGATTGAAAATGATGAAGACTGTCATGAGGGGATTGAAAATGATGAAGACTGTCATGAGGGGATTGAAAATGATGAAGACTGTCATGAGGGGATTGAAAATGATGAAGACTGTCATGAGGGGGTTGAAAATGATGAAGACTGTCATGAGGGGATTGAAAATGATGAAGACTGTCATGAGGGGATTGAAAATGATGAAGACTGTCATGAGGGGATTGAAAATGATGAAGACTGTCATGAGGGGATTGAAAATGATGAAGACTGTCATGAGAGGATTGAAAATGATGAAGACTGTCATGAGGGGATTGAAAATGATGAAGACTGTCATGAGGGGATTGAAAATGATGAAGACTGTCATGAGGGGATTGAAAATGATGAAGACTGTCATGAGGGGATTAGAAAATGATGAAGACTGTCATGAGAGGATTGAAAATGATGAAGAATGTCATGAGTAGATTGAAAATGATGAAGAATGTCATGAGAGGATTGAAAATGATGAAGAATGTCATGAGAGGATTGAAAATGATGAAGAATGTCATGAGAGGATTGAAAATGATGAAGACTGTCATGAGAGGATTGAAAATGATGAAGACTGTCATGAGAGGATTGAAAATGATGAAGACTGTCATGAGAGGATTGAAAATGATGAAGACTGTCATGAGGGGATTAGAAAATGATGAAGACTGTCATGAGAGGATTGAAAATGATGAAGAATGTCATGAGTAGATTGAAAATGATGAAGAATGTCATGAGAGGATTGAAAATGATGAAGAATGTCATGAGAGGATTGAAAATGATGAAGAATGTCATGAGAGGATTGAAAATGATGAAGAATGTCATGAGAGGATTGAAAATGATGAAGAATGTCATGAGAGGATTGGAAATGATGAAGAATAGACTGACAGGATTGGAAATGATGAAGAATACCATGAGGGGATTGAAAATAATGAATAATATCATGAGGGGAGTTAAAATGAGAAGAATATCATGAGGGGATCGAAAATGATGAAATATACCATGAGAGGATCGAAAATGATGAAATATACCATGAGAGGATTGAAAATGATGAAGAATATCATGAGGGGATTGAAAATGATGAAGAATATCATGAGGGGATTGAAAATAATGAAGAATATCATGAGAGGATTGAAAAAATGAAGAATATCATGAGAGGATTGAAAATTATTAAGAATATCATGAGCGGATTGAAAATGATGAGGAATATTACGAGAGGATTGAAAATGATGAAGAATATTATGAGGGGAATGAAAATGATTAATAGTATGAGGAGATTGAAAATGATGAAGAATATTATGAGGGGTTTGAAAATGATTAATAGTATGAGGAGATCGAAAATGATGAATACAACGAGGGGAGTTAAAATGATGAAGGATATCATGAGGGGATTCAAAATATATAGTATAAACACCGGTGCGGTTATAAGTACCTATATAGAAGGCGCAGACAGTGGTGGTACTTTTTATAGAAATAAGTCATACTATTGCCCTGTGAAACGTAGAATGAAATGGTGGGAAAGAAACAGCTTTCACAAAAGGCAAAATTTAAAAGTAGCGACCAGGGTAGATAAAAGTAGAAAGATAAAGAGACAGCTATAGAGAGAGAGGGAGAGAAATAAAGTTTTAATATAAAGATGTTACACACGCGATTTTTCTTCAATTATGTTTTTATGACCCCGAGCAACGCCGGGTAGCCCCGCTAGTCTATTATATAAACGTCACCTGTCTGTATGGATGTATGTATGTATGTATGTATGTATGTATGTATGTAAAGCTTCTCCTCCGAAAGTACCCAACAAACGGTCACACGGGTGACATCATTCCGACCGGCCAGCCCAGGCGCGTCTAATATCTTGGAACCGGAAAAAAAAATTGACTCTTCCGGGGTCGACTGAGCACTTTTCTCCAATGGGGGGTGGCTTTTAACTCCATTTTTCAACGTTATTTATACTAATTTGAGAAGAAATCAAATGCAAAGTCACGATAAACCAGAAATGACGTCAGAGAGTGGCAGGAAGAAATTCACTCACACTACAACCAGTTTTTAGACGCTAATATTCCTCCCCCCTCCCTTCCTATACCTCCTCCTTTCAGGCCAAATTGGGGGGGGGGGTCGGCATTCGCCGGTGTGAGCGCCTCAGACCAAATTTGTAGGGAGAGCGGAGTATCGGTATTCGCCGGTAGGGCGCCTCAGGCCAAATTTGGGGAGGGGGAGTGTTGACATTCGCCGGTGTGAGCGCCTCAGGCCAAATTTGGGGGAGGGGGAGTGTCGGCATTCGGCGGTATGAGCGCCTAAGGACAAATTTGGGGGAGGGGGAGTGTCGGCATTCGGTGGTGGGGCGCCTCAGGCCAAGTCTGGGGAGGGGGAATGTCGGCGGTGGGGTGCCTCAGGCCAAATCTAGGGAGGGGGAATGTCGGCATTCGCCGGTATGAGCGCCTCAGGCCAAATCTGGGGAGGGGGAGTGTCGGCATTCGTTGGTATGAGCGCCTCAGCCCAAATCTGGGGAGGAGGAGTGTCGGCATTCGCCGGTATGAGCGCCTCAGGCGAAATTTAGGGGAGGAGGAGTGTCGGCATTCGGCGTTGGGGCGCATCAGGCCAAATCTGGGGAGGGGGAGTGTCGGCATTCGCCGCTATGAGCGCCTCAGGCCAAATCTGGGGATGGGGGGAATGTCGGCATTCGCCGGTATGAGCGCCTCAGGCCGAATCTGGGGGAGTATCGGTATTCGCCGGTGGGGCCATCCCAGGCGAAATTTAGGGGAGGTGGAGTGTAGGCATTCGCCGGTGTGAACGCCTCAGGTGAAATTAGGGGGAGCGGCGGGGGGAGTATGAGTAATCGTCGGTGAGCTTGGGAGCGTATTAGCCTTTGGCCGTTCTGTTATCATGATAGGAATTACCTCCTCCTTTCATGCCAAATTGGGGGGGGGGGTTACGGTATTCGCCGGTGTGAGCATTACCTCCTCCTTTCTTGAGATATGTTGAGGTAGGGTCGTATCGGTTCCGTTGTCATGATGCACTATTCCCATGCATTATCTCCTCCTTTTTTGAGAAGTGTTGAGGTAGGGTCGTATCGGGTCCGTTGTCATGATGCACTCATCCCATGCATTATCTCCTCCTTTTTTGAGAAGTGTTGAGGTAGGGTCGTATCGGTTCCGTTGTCATGATGCACTTATCCCATGCATTATCTCCTCCTTTTTTGAGAAGTGTTGAGGTAGGGTCGTATCAATTCCGTTGTCATGATGCACTATTCCCATGCATTATCTCCTCCTTTTTTGAGAAGTGTTGAGGTAGGGTCGTATCGGGTCCGTTGTCATGATGCACTCATCCCATGCATTATCTCCTCCTTTTTTGCTCAACGTCCTAGATAGAGGTACTGTAGTGATAGGTTTGGATAATATTTTAACAGCATCTACGCTGAAAAGGATGGGGGAATGGATAAGAGTTATTTCAGTAGTCCCCAGGAGGCCTCTTTGATTTTGAAATACTCGGCGTTGTCCGGGAGAAAAGTGCTCAATATCCTAGATAGAGCTACTGTAGTGATAGGTTTGGAAAATATTTTAACGCTATCTTCGTTCCCCTTTGGACTATTTCGCAGATCAGGAGAGAGGATACCTAAGTGATTTCAGTAGTCCCCAGGAGGCCTCCTTGATTATCAAAGTACTCGGCGTTGTCCGGGAGAAAGGTGCTCAATGTCCTAGATAGAGCTACTGTAGTGATAGGTTTGGAAAATATTTTAACGGCATCTTCGTTCCCCTTTGGACTATTTCGCAGATCAGAAGGAGAGAAGATACCTAAGGCATTTCAGGAGTGCTCATGAAGCTTCCTCGATTTTCAAAGTACTCGGCGTTGTCCGGGAGAAAAGTGCTCAATGTCCTAGATAGGGCTACTGTAGTGATAGGTTTGGATAATATTTTAACAGCATCTACGCTGAAAAGGATGGAGTAATCGATAAGAGTTATTTCAGTAGTGCTCAGGAGGCCTCTTTGATTTTGAAATACTCGGCGTTGTCCGGGAGAAAAGTGCTAATATCCTAGATAGAGCTACTGTAGTGATAGGTTTGGAAACTATTTTAACGCCATCTTCGTTCCCCTTTGGACTATTTCGCAGATCAGAAGGAGAGAGGATACCTAAGTGATTTCAGTAGTCCCCAGGAGGCCTCCTTGATTATCAAAGTACTCGGCGTTGTCCGGGAGAAAAGTGCTCAATGTCCTAGATAGAGCTACTGTAGTGATAGGTTTGGAAAATATTTTAACGACATATTCGTTCCCCTTTGGACTATTTCGCAGATCAAAAGGAGAGAGGATACCTAAGTGATTTCAGGAGTGCTCATGAAGCCTCCTCGATTTTCAAAGTACTCGGCGTTGTCCGGGAGAAAAGTGCTCAATATCGTAGATAGAGCTACTGTAGTGCTAGGTTTGGAAAATATTTTAACGCCATCTTCGTTCCCCTTTGGACTATTTCGCAGATTAGAAGGAGAGAGGATACCTAAGTGATTTCAGTAGTGCCCAGGAGGCCTACTTGATTATCAAAGTACTCGGCGTTGTCCGAGAGAAAAGTGCTCAATGTCCTAGATAGAGCTACTGTAGTGATAGGTTTGGAAAATATTTTAACGCCATCTTCGTTCCTCTTTGGACTATTTCGCAGATCAGAAGGAGAGAGGATACCTAAGGGATTTCAGGAGTGCTCATGAAGCCTCCTCGATTTTCAAAGTACTCGGCGTTGTCCGGGAGAAAAGTGCTCAATATCCTAGATAGAGCTACTGTAGTGATAGGTTTAGAAAATATTTTAACGCCATCTTCTTTTCCCTTTGGACAATTTTGCAGATGAAAAGGAGGGAGGATACCTAAGTGATTTCAGTAGTCCCCAGGAGGCCTCTTTGATTTTCAAAGTACTCGGCGTTGTCCGGGAAAAAAGTGCTCAATGTCCTAGATAGAGCTACTGTAGTGATAGGTTTGGATAATATGTTAACAGCATCTACGCTGAAAAGGATGGGGAATCGATAAGAGTTATTTCAGTAGTGCTCAGGAGGCCTCTTTGATTTTTAAATACTCGGCGTTGTCCGGGAGAAAAGTGCTCAATATCCAAGATAGAGCTACTGTAGTGATAGGTTTGGAAAATATTTTAACGCCATCTTTGTTCCTCTTTGGACTATTTTGCAGATCAGAAGGAGGGAGGATACCTAAATGATTTCAGTAGTCCCCAGCAGGCCTTCATGATTATGAAAGTACTCGGCGTTGTCCGGGAGAAAAGTGCTCAATGTCCTAGATAGAGCTACTGTAGTGATAGGTTTGGAAAATATTTAAACACCATCTTCGTTCCCCTTTGGACTATTTCGCAGATCAGAAGGAGAGAGGATACCTAAGGGATTTCAGGAGTGCTCATGAAGCCTCCTCGATTTTCAAAGTACTCGGCGTTGTCCGGGAGAAAAGTGCTCAATATCCTAGATAGAGCTACTGTAGTGATAGGTTTGGAAAATATTTTAACACCATCTTCGTTCCCCTTTAGACTATTTCGCAGATCAGAAGGAGAGAGGATACCTAAGTGATTTCAGTAGTCCCCAGGAGGCCTCCTTGATTATCAAAGTACTCGGCGTTGTCCAGGAGAAAAGTGCTCAATGTCCTAGATAGAGCTACTGTAGTGATAGGTTTGGATAATATTTTAACAGCATCTACGCTGAAAAGGATGGGGAAATCGATAAGAGTTATTTAAGTAGTTCTCAGGAGGCCTCTTTGATTTTGAAATACTCGGCGTTGTCTGGGAGAAAAGTGCTCAATATCCTAGATAAAGCTACTGTAGTGATAGGTTTGGAAAATATTTTAACGCAATCTTCGTTCCCCCTTGTGACTATTTCGCAGATCAGAAGGAGAGAGGATACCTAAGTGATTTCAGTAGTCCCCAGGAGGCCTCCTTGATTATCAAAGTACTCGGCGTTGTCCGGGAGAAAAGTGCTCAATGTCCTAGATAGAGCTACTGTAGTGATAGGTTTGGAAAATATTTAAATGCCATCTTCGTTCCCCTTTGGACTATTTCGCAGATCAGAAGGAGAGAGGATACCTAAGGGATTTCAGGAGTGCTCATGAAGCCTCCTCGATTTTCAAAGTACTCGGCGTTGTCCGGGAGAAAAGTGCTCAATATCCTAGATAGAGCTATGATAAAGACTATCATGAGATGATTGAAAATGATGAAGACTATCATGACAGGATTGAAAATGATGAAGACTATCATGAGAGGATTGAAAATGATGAAGACTATCATGAGGGGATTGAAAATGATGAAGACTATAATGAGGGGATTGAAAATGATGTACACTATCATGAGGGGATTGAAAATGATGAAGACTATCATGAGGGGATTGAAAATGATGAAGACTAGCATAAGGGGATTGAAAATGATTAAGAATGTCATGAGAGGATTGAAAATGATTAAGAATTTCATGAGAGGATTGAAAATGAGGAAGAATAGACTGACAGGATTGGAAATGATGAAGAATACCATGAGGGGATTCAAAATGATGAATAATATCATGAGGAGATTGAAAATTATGAAGAATATCATGAGAGGATTGAAAATGATGAAGACTATCATGAGAGGATTGAAAATGATGAAGACTATCATGAGAGGATTGAAAATGATGAAGACTATCATGAGGGAATTGAAAATGATGAAGACTATCATGAGGGGATTGAAAATGATGAAGACTATCATGAGGGGATTGAAAATGATGAAGACTATCATAAGGGGATTGAAAATGATTAAGAATGTCATGAGAGGATTGAAAATGATTAAGAATTTCATGAGAGGATTGAAAATGAGGAAGAATAGACTGACAGGATTGGAAATGATGAAGAATACCATGAGGGGATTCAAAATCATGAATAATATCATGAGGAGATTGAAAATTATGAAGAATATCATGAGAGGATTGAAAATGATGAAGACTATCATGAGAGGATTGAAAATGATGAAGACTATCATGAGAGGATTGAAAATGATGAAGACTATCATGAGGGAATTGAAAATGATGAAGACTATCATGAGGGGATTGAAAATGATGAAGACTGTCATGAGAGGATTGAAAATGATGGAGAATGTCATGAGAGGATTGAAAATTATGAAGAATATTATGAGGGGATTGAAAATGATTAATAGTATGAGAAGATTGAAAATTATGAAGAATATTATGAGGGGATTGAAAATGATTAATAGTATGAGGAGATCGAAAATGATGAATACAATGAGGGGAGTTAAAATGATGAAGGATATCATGAGGGGATTCAAAATATATAGTATGAACACCGGGGCGGTTATAAGTACCTATATAGAAGGCGCAGACAGTGGTGGTACTTTTTATAGAAATGAGTCATACTATTGCCCTGTGAAACGTAGGATGAAATGGTGGGGAAGAAACAGCTTTCGCAAAAGGCAAAATTTAAAAGTAGCGACCAGGGTAGATAAAAGTAGAAAGATAAAGAGACAGCTATAGAGAGAGAGGGAGAGAAATAGAAATTTTAATATAAAGATGTTACACACGCGATTTTTCTTCAATTATGTTTTTATGACCCCGAGCAACGCCGGGTAGCCCCGCTAGTTAACACTAAAATTATACATTCTGAAAGCAATTTAAAAAAGAAAATACTGTAAGCTACCGATATTAAAAACAAAACGACCTAAAATTAACATTACATATGACACCAGTGGTAACATTTTAATACGCTTAACGTAATGCGATGTTGTTCTGTGATGCCAACCAGCATTACTGAATTTAAATCGTCAACAACTTCCTGGAAGAATGCTAAAAAAACGCTCTGTGCGCGTTTCTCCACCGTCTTTTTAAAATTCTTCCTTTTCTCCAGCTTTTTTGTTCATTTGCTTTTAACACCCGAGGATGAATGGACGAAGAATCAAAAACGCTCGTGAAACGTGTGAAACCTATGGAACATTTATTAAAGTTTTTTTTTATTTTAATACAAAGAAAGACCATTAGAAAAAATGAAAACATAAAAAAGATATTATTAAACAGACGAAGTCTGAAATGTTTAATAACGTCTGCATATACATAGATGCGTGTGTAGGTATGTGTGTAGTTGTGTGCCTTTCTATGTGTGCCTGTGTGTGTACGTGTGTGTGTGTGTGTTTTGCTGTATTAAATAATTATTGAACATATAAAAAGTCACTGAAACAGGAACAACCATGCGTTTCTCATCTTTTCTTGTTTCCAGGTATAATTAAACATACCAATTATTTCATTGTTAACAATGTTTGCATAATAATAATAATAATAATAATATATATATATATATATATATATATATATATATGTATATATATATTTATATATATATATATATATAGAGAGAGAGAGAGAGTAGAGAGAGAGAGAGATAGAGATAGATAGATAGATATATAGATACATAGATAGATAGATGTGTGTGTAGGTATGTGTTAGGTGTTTTCTTTTCTGTGAGGTGTGTGTTTTGCTATATAAAATAATTATTGAACATATAAAAAGTCACTGAAACAGGAACAACCATGCGTTTCTCATCTTTTCTTGTACCCGGTAGGGATGTTTCCAGGTATAATTAAACATACCAATTATTTCATTGTTAACAATGTTTGCATAATAATAATAATATATATATATATATATATATATATATATATATATATATATATATATTTATATATATATAGATATAGAGAGAGAGAGAGTAGAGAGAGAGAGAGAGAGAGAGAGATAGATAGATAGATATATAGATACATAGATAGATAGATGTGTGTGTAGGTATGTGTAAGGTGTTTTCTTTTCCGTGAGGTGTGTGTTTTGCTATATAAAATAATTATTGAACATATAAAAAGTCACTGAAACAGGAACAACCATGCGTTTCTCATCTTTTCTTGTACCCGGTAGGGATGTTTCCAGGAATAATTAAACATACCAATTTTTTCATTGTTAACAATGTTTGCATAATAATATATATATATATATATATATATATATATATATATATATATTTATATATATATATATAGAGAGAGAGAGTAGAGAGAGAGAGAGAGAGAGAGAGAGAGAGAGAGAGAGAGAGATAGAGATAGAGATAGATATATAGATACATAGATAGATAGATGTGTGTGTAGGTATGTGTTAGGTGTTTTCTTTTCTGTGAGGTGTGTGTTTTGCTATATAAAATAATTATTGAACATATAAAAAGTCACCAGCACAGGAACAACCATGCGTGTCTCCTCTTTCTTTTACCCGGTAGAGATGTTTCCATCGGCTACTATCTACAAATGCACTTCTTTGAGACTGAAAAACTATAATAGAGAAACACAAACCAAAAAAGTGCATGATAAATAGATAATCCGATTATTGATTATTAGTGGCATCTTCGTTTTGTTTTTCTATTCCGAAATCCATGAAGAAATGACAATTACCCCGATTGCCTCATTTTCCGCTATTTTCCGACGAGAAGAGTCTCCGAGGCGAAATACAAAAGATGGCGGACAGCAGGGAATAAACGCACAAAGGAAAATACAAAGGCAAAAACACACAGTAAGAAAAGAAAAAAACGAAAAAAAAACTCGTCGATACGAGACGTCGTTTTCGAGTATTGATTGCCATCTCCCCGCCCGCCATTAATAGCTCTTGTAAACAGAAAGACTAACTGTCGCGATTGAGCCTTATATCCTACAAAAAAGGGGGTTAATCTATAAGTACAGGGCAATTTGTGGAAGCGACACAGAAAAAGAGCGGCAAAGAAGGAGATTCAATCTTTAACACAGAGACCAAAAAATGTAGCAATAAATAAGTAAACGCTGAAAGAAATATACATAAAACGAGTTGACTTTTCGAAATGCAACGCACGCATGAAATATAAAGTGAAATAAATAAAAGTGCATGAACTCTTTATTCTTAAGTCGATAATTATCCACTCGTCATCTTTTTTATACGTTAATGGTTTCACTTGTCTTTTCACGACTCTAGCGCTATTTGCCTTCCATTGATTTTAAGTCGATTGTGATGTTTGATGGCTGCTTAGTTTCTCAAGTTCATGTTCAAATATTAATGTATACTTATTCGTTTCATTTTAAACATATTAAACACACAGAAATATATATATATATATATATATATATATATATATATATAGGCTGATTCATAAGTCACTTAGCTATTTATTTTTTGAAATTCTAAAGTTAAAAAATACGGTAATACAAAACAAAAAGTTTATTCAACAAATTAATTTATGGGAGTTTAAAATTACAGCAGATTTTCAAAATTTCCACTTTCGTTCTGTATGCATAGCTCCATTCTTTTTTGCAAGGAGTTTACGACTCTTTGTAGAATATTTGATTGATTATGGTGTTGTGCGAAGGAGGCTTTCTGTTCACATCACGTTTCCATTGCCTTTCAACAAGTGTGGGAGATTCATCAAATTTGGCCAAATGAATAACAATAAAAATTCGCTCTTCAATTGTAAATGACATACATACATACATACATACATACATATATATATATATATATATATATATATATATATATATATATATATATATATATATATATATATATATTACAGAAGATCAGAACAACCTCGATACAGTCGGCCGGAGAGACAGATATAAACAGCCGCTGCCGAGAGTCCGGTAAAGAGGCCTATTATAGAAACACTCTTTACTAGGATTTGCAACCAACCGTACCGATGTTGTTCTGATCTTCTGTAATACATATATTATATATACACACACACACACCCATATATATATATATATATATATATATATATATATATATATATATATATATATATATATATATATAATAAAGCACATTGACACTGAAATGTAAAAGCTTACTGTGTTAGCTTTATATAAATAATACTCGATGGGTAGCTGTGTAGCCAGATGTTTGTTTACATTACATTGGCATATCTACATGTTAGTAGAATCAGGTTAACAGTGAGCAGAGAGAAAGTCAAACGGTTTGAGGAATGAATGTATTAGAATAAAAAAGTCCCAGGCATCTTGGAATTTGTAGACTTAAGAGGTGCGATTTTGCTACCTGTCGGGTTTGTCGGGGCTGTTTATATTGATGCTTTAGAAGTGCAGCAAGTTCATCGGGCACATTCTGTCGGAAGACTTGTAAAACCAGCACATAGATGCAATATTGAAGTGTATATAGTTAAGTTAAATTCAATTCTAATTGATAGTCATCTGACGGTTGAAGGTTCAATCCTCGGTGCGGGCGATACAAAGACTTACGAATTACTGAATACTTCTCTGTGCTATGACTGATGGAACGGAGCATGCTTCTCCGTTGATTAAATAAAGGGTTCCGTTCGAAATTCAGTTCAGATTCCCGAGTTTGACAGAAATATTTCTGAGTTTGAAGAGATACACCTGAAAAAGGCAAGAGGTTACAGCGGTCGAAACGTTGCGATGATAACACTCAAGATGAGAAATATAGTCCGAATAACCACATTATACATATCAATTCGTGTTTAAATTCATCTGCGTCTTCTAAAGACTCCTTTGAAACACGAATTGATTCGCATCGTCTGTCGCAAATATTTATTTGATTATATATATATATATATATATATATATATATATAATTATTTAAAATTTAAAAAGTTACTTGAAAGTATCTTTTTAGAATTTAAAATTTAAAATAGACATAATTTTTTTGAAACCGCCTATACGATTCACATTTTTTAAAATTAAAAAGCAGTCATTATTTTTCTTGACTTTATTCATAAACTATTTGAATTACATATTCTTCCTCAGAAATTGAAAGTTTTTAATAACAAATGTAACGGTATTAGCTATTTTATAATTAGTAGGGAGATCTTCCCCTGCATGTTATCGAAGTGCATATCCATGTATATTAGAACTATTCAAAACATAATATGTGATATATAACTTTATAATCATAGGGTTTCTAGTAGTGTATTTAAAATAGAAAACAGTTCTATGACTGCGTATTTAAAGACTTTTAATTTAAAAATAGGTCAAATGTATTCAATCTAGTGAAATTTTTCCTGTTTCTATCTATGACTAAGTATTACTGTTTTTTATCCATATTAGAATTTCCAAAGCCCCTTGTTCGAAATTAATTCCGAAAAGAACCTCACTAAGAAACTATTAAAAGTAATAAAAATAAAAATAAAAACGAATCTGTCCCAGATAGATATACCACTTTCTTTAGATCATATATAGCTTTAAAGAAACAGTTAAATATAAATTAAAATAAACATTGTTTTTCATCTGGGTCCACCGTCTCAGCTGGAAACTCTGGTACTATGTTGATTTGATCTGATCTTTTGTGACATCCTTAATATATATATATATATATATATATATATATATATATATATATATATATATATATATATATATAATTATAAATCACTTTTGAACAAAATATTACATTTGTGTTCATTATAATGATGTTTTAATACGATCATACATCTATTTATATATATATATATATATATATATATATATATATATATATATATATATATATATATATATTATAGTGGCATTCCAATGACAAAAAGAAACAATCAATTCATACTTTACATCTGGTTTGTTTAATTTCTAATATTTCGTCGAAGGACCACAACAATAGTGTTGTTCTGTTTTTCAAATTATGCTCTTTGTTTTACAGTAAAACATTCTTCAATATGTTTATATTATATTTTTCCTTTTATTTTTTGCTTCAAAATTAAATGTTTCTATACAACTTACGCGCGTTTCGCAACAAAGCCGAGGGAAAATACAGTTACGCATTGAAAACGTTCTATTGAGTAGCAATAGGAAAACCTCCAATTCAAATCCATAGAAAAAGGGGATGAGAACAGTTAAACAGGCACTACCGACACCGGAAAGTGCAAATAAATGTACAAAATATACATGCACAAGTTATCTTGAGAAATGGCGAGTAAGTCTTCCCATCTAAAGTCATAGCTCTTATAAAAAACTTGCAAATATATGTCCTATATATATATATATATATATATACATACATATATATATATATATATATATATATATATATATATATACACATATACCTATATGTATACGTATATATATATGCGTATATGAATATGTACATATACGTGTATATTTATATATATATATATATATACGTATATATATATATATGTATAATTATATGTACACATATGTATATATATAGCTATATATATATATACATATATATATATAGGTATAAGTATACATATATATGTATACATATATATATATATATATGTATATATCTATATAATACTAAAACTCTATTGTCTTGTATGTTTGCAATCAGCTTTCAGCTTTCCGGTTTTCAACATCCGGTTGAGCATGCGTAAATAGCATCGTTTTCAATCTGTTAGTCCAATTCCGTTAATCTCTTATGATTAACGAACGCATGAAATTTTTCATTCTGGAAATGTTTATATCGCTTTTAATATAAAACAATTACATTTAATTTCATCAAATAGTTTTTTTGTTTTCTCCACGGCTAAAAACATTCAACGGCAGGACTTCGTAAAGTCTGTCGCAGTTTCAAAAAACCTCCACCCTTTTAAAAAACAAAAACAAACAAACAAAACAACAACAATCATTATTAATATCATCCATAATAGCGGCGGTGAACGAAACCACCTCCCACTTTCCCTCTCACAGATTTCACCACTCCTACTCCCTCTGTTTTCGTTACGTACGCGAGACAGCCTGCTGTTCCCCCCTTCCTTTCTCAAATCGCCTTTATTTTTCTGTACTTTCAACTAACAATTTCATTTAAAAGATGATATATAAAAATTTGAATTTAACTATAATAAGTATTATGGTACCTGTTCAGTGCATATTTACCTATAAGTATGGCCAACCACTTATAATTCAGTAACTGTAATTAAAAAAAAAAAACAATTATAATAAACAGAACGACGCATAGAAATCTATCTATATTCTTCTTCCATTATAATATACTTACATAGAAATGCTTCTGTTATGTAAAAAAAAAACTATTTTCTTTATGCCACAAGTGTCACGCACATACATGAATTCCATAGCTAATATAACAAACTGACCCAACGGGTCACGGGTGGTCTAGTATATATATAGGTATAAGTATACATATATATGTATACATATATATATATATATGTATATACATATATATATATATATATATAATTATACTCTTAAGCTTGTAGTACAACTTCATTAAGTTTGCAATCTGGAACATTTTTTGATTTTATAAAGAATATAATTATTTTGTAGAACTCACAAATGTATATATATATATATATATATATATATATATATATATATATATATATATATATATATATATATATATATATGTATGTAGTTAGGTGTCGTGCGTGTTTGTCATCTTATGAATATGTTTTTTTTCTTTTTCCTATTTTTCCTTTCTTGAGAATTAAGGTATTTATGCCGTTTTCTCTCGTTTTTAATAATTCTATTTTACTTATATTCTGCTGTCGGTTTAATTGTGTTTCTCAGTCCTACCTCCATTACCTCCATACTTCTTCTCTTTCCTTCTTTTCTTTCTTTATTTCATTTTCTCTTGTTTTAACGTTTTTCTATTTCCCCAGCCTAAAGTTTGATTTCATTAGGGATTTGGTTAATTAATTCAAAGTGCCGTTCAAGCAGATACATTCGATTAAATTGTTCGCTAATTGACTTACGATATCCATATTTTAATTGCTCAAACGACAGACGGCCGTCGACTTAACAAGACTAATTCTATTACCGGACGCTTTCAGCTAATTTTATCAAACCTCCTATTTAAAAAAAAAATGGCCGTCGCTATTATTATCACCTCGTTTTCACTTTCTCATCTCTCTCTTTCTCTCCCTCTCTCTCTCTCTCTTTTTATCTAAACGGACACCCACACATGTCTATATTCGTAGACATCATTGGAATAGCGGTTCAATCGACGTTGGTCGTGTTGGTTGAGATAAATTGCCAGTCAAGCGTTTTTCGCCTGAGCAAAATAATAATAATGATTACTCTATGTTCTAACGACTTTTTACTGAGAGACATATTTTATTTTAGTGTTGTCTTTTCTAAGGCAGGCTAAGTATTATCTAATATTCCGCAACATTGTTCAATGTATGCGATACACACACGCATATATATATATATATATATATATATATATATATATATATATATGTATACATATATATTTGTGAGTTTTAGAAATATATATTTTTAAGTATATATCTTTTATAATATCCGAAAATGTGACAAATTGCAAGCTCAATGAAGTTGTATTAAAAGCTTCAGTGCATATATACATTATAGAAGCATTCCAATGACAAAAGAAAAATATATCCATAACCGTAGCTTCCATTTGATTTTAGAATTTATTCATCCTCATGGCTTTGGCCTTTTGGCTAAGATCAAAGTGTAGTATCTGTTCCGATTGATACTGCACCCCATAGACTGGTATTGTCTTGGCCTTGGGGGCTTGATTTACGCCGGTCTATGGGACTGTCCTGTGCAGTTCTAAGAGGTCCACCATCCCAGGCTTCGCCTCCCCTCTTTTGGGAGGAGTAAGTTTATTGCTTACTGCCTGAGGCGCCCTTACCGGGGAATGCCGACGGGGCTGCCCAGGCAATTTTTAAACTCCACTTTCCCGACCCGACCTTGGGTCACATCTTACTTGTGGGAGTAAGATAAAAACTGGCCTTGTGCCTTACTCCTGGAGAGGAGTTAATCAATATTCATCCTCATATGTCGTTGAACGATCACAACAAACATGTTCTTCTGTACTTTCAATCTCTTTCATATATCAGTGAAAACGTTTAATTCCCCTTTGTGAAGCCGACAAACAAAAAACCTCTGATATGTTTATATTGTATTTTTTTATCATGTGGTGGGTATTTTATTTCCAAATCAAATACTTTCCAAATCGCGTTTCGGACAGGAAATCATGGGCAATATATAGTCTTCAACCCAAAACTGTTGCTCATTAGGAAAATTGTACATTATCAATAAGAAAATACATTTTGATTTAAGAAACTGAACAAGGAGGATAGAAAAAAGTTCACTATGAGCTCTTGATAAATGTAACGGCAGTAAACATACATAAAAAGGAATGAAAAACTCCCAAAAGGTTTTGTAACAAAACTCAGTACCCCCTACCACCTCCAGAAAGAAACACCTAATTGTAATAGATATATACGATGTTTTAGTTGTCTTTTTCACTTGAAATTAAACTGAGTTAGACCCTACACAGCTTTTTGAAATTATAAATTATAAATATTCAAACTATACAGCAAGTAATTTCTATTCGACGACGAATCTTCTTCAGGTGACATTAAACACGATGAATGAAAAGCTAGAGAAAAAGTTGAGCCACCGTATGAGTCGATCAACACTGAACCAGTATCGGTATAGCTAGAAGCTTACAGGTGAACGACAGAAAATGGCGTATAAATATGACTAGTATCTACGTGACATATTTAAAAATAGGTGCACTTGTTTCACATGTAATGTTATTTATTTCGATGACTGGGTTTTTATAGATTAGATTTTGTGTTTTTTTTTAAGTTTAACATTTGGTTGAGAATGTAATAGTTTGGTGACCTTAACTAAGAGTTGTATAAAATAAAGGAGAAATGAACTTGTGTATTTTGAAATGTTTGTAAATTGTACTAGAGTGGACATATGTCTATCTCTGTCTCTCTTTCAACAATTTAACAGATACATATGCCACGGACACACACACATACACACTCATATATATATATATATATATATATATATATATATATATATATATATATATATACATATATATATATATATATATTCATATATATATATATACATATATACATATATATATATATATATATATATATATGTATATATGAAAAAGGACGAAACGTATACGTACATAGATAATAAACAATAACAAATATTTATTATTCGTCGCTCCTTGAAAGTAGAGCACTGTAATTGGTAATATTAACACATCATGACGTCACTTGCTTATAATGCATCATTCCTTCCCTTAATAGAAGTAGAATGCCTCGACGTCAAAGCCGCCGTTAAAGTGTTACAATTATCATAGTTTATTCGCTGTTTACAATTGGCCCAGCGATTAGCGACGTCGGACTGGTGTTGAAAAATACTTGAGGTCCGGGGTTTCGGATCGCATGACCTGTAGTGAATAGTCATATCTCTATGCTGATGAGTCCCGATTGAAAAAGGACGAAACGTATACGTACATAGATAATTAACAATAACAAATATTTATTATATATATATATATATATATATATATATATATATATATATATATTCAGAGATTAAAAACAGGAGGCAACCAGAGAAAAATAGAGAAAAAAGGGTGTACAAAGAAGTAATAAACGCATGAGATAATGTAATAAGATATTATTAATTCAGAGAAAGGAAGACAGAGACTGTGAAAGTGATAGACATATCCCTAGATAGTGGTTAGCCACTTTGTCAGTAACTTACAAATTATTGCTAAGTAGACTTAGTAAAATTCAATATATTTAAACATAGCACAAATTCAAACCTTTGACTTATTCATGCTTGTATTTTGTGTGATTACATTATATATGAAAATCATAAGGGAAGTATACATTGAGTAAGTCAGATTAAGTGTAATAGTGCATTGTGTAGGTACATATAATTGAATCTGCGGTATTTTAGATAATTCGGATTCGTTTTCCTATTAATTTTTATAATGTATTGTATACGAAGGAAAACAGGATCACTTTCTTTATAACACGATTCTATTTTTAAAGCACACTTTTTTGTAAGCTAACATCTAAGCAATCATTTCTACGATTGAACCGACTGCTAATTCAGTTGAACGTACGATTAGTTAAAACAGTTTTATTGAAGAAGTTTCCAGTGGAATTTGCAACAGATCTAATAGTTCCTTAACACAAAATTGCATATACTGATTCTTAACTTATATATAGTATGTCTAGTAGTTTTTCGACGAGATTAACACACATTGTTTTATATTTCTAATATAGTGGATATTGTTTGAAACAGTTCAAGAGAACAAACAGAGTTTGGTAAACTGTCACGGTCAGATTTGAAAAAAAAACTCTTTATGTGACAAAGTATCCGCGATGAACCAAACCCGACGAAAATTCTAGAAACCACCTACGCCCGTTAAGTTTGTGACTCAGCTAAGCACTTGTGTAAAGAATTCGAACACACAGAGAACTGGCGAAAAACAGCCCTTGATGACGACATTTACGAGCACGGTAGACAGTAATCCTACCATTGACTAATGTAAAATGACTTATTTAATTTTATTAATAATTACTCTATTATACAAAAACCCAGATCGAGTTGTTGAACATTGTTCTTTTCTTTTTGTTCTGCATTGAATGAACCATTCGCCCTAACACAGCCAACCGGTTGCTGTTCGCCCATTGATCGCTCAATGCTATACACAGTTTGAAGTGTGAGTGTGTATTAAACTGGACGACCAGATCGGCGACGTCTCATCATCATCATCGCCATCCCGGCCTAGAGGAACTTGGATCTATTGTTCTTATTGCCACGACGATCTGCACGGCTGTCCGGTTCATATTTTATTGGTTGAATGCGGAAATAAAATTTAAAAAAACACTCGTGAGTCGCGTGATCTCTTTGCATAAGTTTTAGAAATGTGTTATAACCAGCAAGCGACTGGGAGCGAGTCGTATCGGAGGTACAAAATGCAGTCTAAATAATAAGTAATTAAATCAAACTGTAGTTGTGCTTTTTTATTCCTAGACGTGCCGTATAATATAAAGCTCTGAATACAAGAATAAGCTATATGAAACTCATTGTTTTATTAATGTTAATTAAAAGCGGTCATGTGTGTTCCTTTAAGCAAAACGTAGCTTACATTACTTTTTCTACTGCTGCCACATATTCGGAGCTACCGCTTAAATTTCGATGAATTGTCTTGACAGACTACAAGATCGAATTTGCAACTTCGTAAGTGGTCGTTTCTTCTCGTTCCTGCAGTCTCGCTCACAAAACAGATTGTGATAGTCTTACTCTACATTATTCTCATTTTTGTGGTAGGTGTTCGACTGAGCAACAATCTACGCCCACCATTCCTTGTGAAACATTCACATCAAGAACCCATCTATTACACCTGCAGGTAATGTATTTTTTTTCTGTATACCTAAAGCAAAAGCGAACTGCCATGGCCAGAGTTTATTTCCAAGAACTTCCCATCTGTTGAACACAATACACGATGACTTTCACACGATGGTCTTCAAGTCCAATATAAACATCTTCTTATGTAATTAAATTCTCCCATTCTATTATTCGATTCCAATCCTCTTGTTGTATTCTGGTAATCTCATTAATAAATATTTTCGATTGTCTTTTTATTATAGAAACGAGACTAATAGAACAGCAGTGTGATGTGAGTATTTATGCTAATTATCTGGTTATTTTGTGTTATTTAATTAAAAGAAGCACTCACCCCATTAACTCAACTAACATACATCCACTCTTGTGATCGTTTTTAAAATACTCCACACACCAACATGCAATACATTGCCATGGCTAGGTAAGATAACCAATCTATTTACATCAGCATACCTATAACCAAAATATATCATATTCCAGAAAATACATCGCATAAAGCCCCTTCCCCGGAAAATAAGCAAATTATGCAGTTTAATAAGTACAAATCACACAATAACACATGTGTTTTTATTTTTACTGGAGTTCTTAAAAAACGACGCCTTCAACTCTGTCCTTCCCCACAACTCCATCTACTTTAAATATATCGATGCTGACTCATTATCTACACAAACAACATTAGCTTCTCTGACATTGTCGACCCAAGAAAACGAACACACCATCTATTTCCCTCTCCGAACTAGAAAGTAACTACAGCATTGACTTCCTTGATATTACTCTGCACAACAACCCGAACAACCTAAACGTCTCAGACCATAAAAAACAAACGATTAAAAATTACTTCATGCATTTCTACTCCCAGCAAAAGAAAATAATAACATCCGGAATGATTGCAGACTCATTTTTTCAGAACTCTCAGAGTATGCAGCCTCGCTTACCTCTGCACCAAAGAAACCTACCCCGAGAGAACATACAGAGCTTTAAAATAATTTTACGGTGTCAAACACAAGGCTCAACTTAAATTTTGTAATATTTACAAAAAAAGGAAAAACAACTAAAAACATTTCATCTCAAAACAAGGCTAGCGGCACAACTTTCACCGACAAGTTTGATAAAAATAAAAAGTAAATATGCCTTACTCAAGGAGTGCAGCGATAATACGTGTACAGCCGGGCAGTGATCCGTACATATTGCTAGTCAATTACCAATCTACATATTGCAATATTCACTTAGAGCAGGGGCGGGCAACCTTTTCATAGTGAAGGCCAGATGAGACTTTAGGAAAAGGATCGCGTGCCGGAGTGAAAAACGAAATCTCAGAATTACTATGTTTTGTTTACATAAATAAATTGTACAAAAATTCCATTGAACACTACAAATCTGATATTTTTCTCAAGCGACTTCTGTATGTGATGTTATAAAAGGCGCTGACGAAGAACCATTTTGGAATCATAAAAAATAATGACGGGGGAAGTAGCAAGTTTATCCAGCATTTGTTTTGACACACCTCACATAAGTTCTATGTTTCATGCCCTTTCCTCGTCTGTCGTTTCTTTTTGCCTCTCTCTTTCTCTTTTTCTATTTTTATCTCAGGCCAAGGATTTGAAATTAATAGTTTAGGAAACATGAAATATACATGCATCATCGCTCGCTGATGTTTATAAATTTTTATTCCAATGTAAATCTTAATTGAAACCTACTTTTACGTCTATGTCGCAAAATTATATGAGTTTTACTAAAAGGTCCGTGGGCCGGATTGCAATAATAAAGCCTTGCAGGGTTGCTGGCCGGACGCTAATCCTTCGCGAGCTGGATGTAGCTCGCGGGCCGGGTGTGGCTCGCGGGCCGGAGGTTGCCCGCCGCTGACTCAGAGTAATAAACCGTTTAATATTTTTGCGTGGGCCGTTCAAGTTATCACATAATTGCTTCGTGTAACTGTACTAAACTGTTTCATCTTCATCTTCTTTTAACTTTTCCAGTTTTATCCAACTCTCTTTTTCACAAAATTCCTCAAATCCATGTCTTCTTATAGTTCATTTGTTTCCTTCGTACCATTTTAACATTTAACCCATTCCTATTTCTTCTACTTATTCATCTCTTCACTTTTTCTCTTAAGTTCTGTCGTTTCGATTTATATTTTTCGACTTTTCTTTTATTTCCTTTCTGCCAAGATAATCGCCGTTTCTTCTCTGAGTCGCTAGTGAGGAAACAAGCTTTAACGAGAAACGTTTACAAATTAATGTGACACCATTCGAGAGAGTAGAAAGAAAGAAACCTCCGCCAGCCAAACAGACAATTGGAAACCTAAATAAATAAGTGGTTGTGTCTTTCAATTTAATCGCATCGAGCATTGTTTGTCAGCTCGTGGGAGGACGCCTGCTAAAAGGCAAACACGAACACAGCATGTGCGAAAGATCGATACATTAATTTGTCACTTCGCGAGGAAAGAACAGACGCGTCATATTGTAAATATAATGTCTTTCCATCGAGTTGTGCTCGAATTAAACACGAAGTTCGTATTAAATCTAGAATAGACAATACTTATCAAGATTTGTTCCATGCTACACTAAAAATAATGTTCTTAAATGAACAGAAGCGATGAAAAGCTCTCTCTCTCTCTCTCTCTCTCTCTCTCTCTATATATATATATATATATATATATATATATATATATATATATATATATGGGAAGAGAAGGATGAAGGTAATCCGACGTGATGGGAAATGAAAAGGGAAAACAAAAAAAATGGATGTTTTTTTATGTGTACATCAACGTTTCGTCTTTATTTATAAGACTTCATCAGGATGATAATATAGAGAAAAATGTCAAAAGACCATAACTTTCGCCCATCCACCAAAATCACAACCCCCCTCCTTCTTAACCCACCCTCTTTTTCTCTGCATACCCCCCCCCCACACACAAACATTCCAACTTACTTTTTCCCCTTCAGTCTTGACCGCAGCCATCTGTTCAAACACCCCCTTCCTCCCTCTCCTCCACTCCCTCTCTGCCATCCACATTATTCCTGCTCATCCCCCCACCTCTTTCTCTTACTACCAACCACAGTAGTCCTTGCTAACCCCCATCTTTCCACTTCTTTTCATCAACATTCATTTTTCACTCCTCACCAAGTACGGACGTCCACCCAGTAGTGGCCATTATTTTCTTCCTTTTTCCCAATATGTCAACCCTACATGTGTTTGTACTTGCATGACATTTTTCTCTATATTATCATTTTCCTTTTTCATTCCTTATGTGATATATATATATATATATATATATATGTATATATATATATATATATATATATATATATACATATATATATATAACTCTCGCTGCAGTGTTCCCTTTCTCGCTCCGTTTATTAATACTCTTTGGTAATAAATGATGAACAAATATTACGATTACAATAGTACATTATAAAGAATAGAGCATATTCATAGTATATACTACTTAATTAATAGTTGTATAGTGAGTTGGGCTTGTAAGAAACTATACGTTCGTATTAACTTCATACTATACAAAAGTGTTATTATCTAGACTTGTGTATAGGTTATATTTTAAGATTCTGATTAACAGTGTTCTATATTTAAATGATAAACTAAAAATAATGGTTTAGAATTAATAGGTAAAAAGAAGAGCTATTTACATTTTTGGAATAAAACTCGCTCCAGACAAGACATGAAACCATTTAATGTAAGTAACTAACAATGATGAAAGATGATTATCGCGAAACCAGAAGATGCCTATTACCCTTAATCTTGAAAAGACCAGCTTTATAGATAGGAGTAAAACAGTCAGCAGAAAGAGACTTCCACAAGCTTACAGTTCTTGGCAAGAAGCTCATGGAAAATGAAGCTCTATTTTAACGAGCTATAGAAACACGGAATTTATGCAGACAGTAGACGAACGAATCAAACGAGCTGTAACAAATGAAACAACTAATTATCAATTATTATACTAAAGCTGAGTTAATGAAAGTTCTTTTTTTCTCATAGCTTTTTTGTATATATTTTACTCATACAAAATATATACATATATTTATCTGTTTTGGGATCGAGTTATCTTATAAGCAACACATCAATTTAACTTGTTTAAATGTAGATGTCATTCACAATTAACTTACAAAAAGAGATATATCTCTTACTAAGCTGCTGCTTAAAATATCTCACCATCTCTCATTCTATGTTATTTTAGTACAGATCTTATTGTATACGCTAGGTATGATTTGTTATGCATTACTTTTCTTTCCACCTCTATCTTACTATTTATTAAGAGTCGTAGGCAATTAATAAAAGGAAAGATAAAATGATGTTAATAATCTATTTAGATAAAAGTTGTATCAAACTGGCCACAGTAATATTATCTAAACCGAAGTTGGAGAGGTAAAATGAGAGATAAAGGGAGATAGAGATATATAGATAGAGAGAGAGATAAAGAGATATATAGATAGAGAGAGAGATAGATATATAGATAGATAGATAGATAGATAGAGAGAGAGAGAGAGAGAGAGAGAGAGAGAACAGGAAGATATAGCGTGTAAAATAAAACATATTTTTACTTTGTCTTTTTATGTTTCGTATTTTACTAGCTTTGTAAATCCATGGTTTCCTGATGCCAACACTATAACTCAATAAGTGAGCTAAGGTGTAACATGTTTTGTGATTGTCTAAAGAGTATAGGTTTTTCAAAAATATTTTATATGGGTTCTTCTTCATAAAATACTTGTTTGCTCTATCCAAATAATGGCCGTACTCATTTATATGTAATATGTAACACGAATGTGCTTTATTATATATCTACTTTACCGACCAAGTTTAGTCATGAATACCCAACGGACTTTATTGTATTACCGTTGAATGATATACTGGAAATGTGCTCCGCTGCATCCATCAATAGGTAGCGGTATCTACCAGTCATTAAACAGGTTCTTGGGCAGACAAATACCTATTGTGAACAATGGTTTCAACAGGATTGCGCAACACTTCGCACTTTAAATGCCTCGTCAGAATGGCTGTAGATACACTTTAGTAATCGCCAGATCAGTAAGAGTGTGATCCTGAATTGGGTTTACGTACCTTAACTCGCCAGATTAAATTCTGCATCATGCACATTATTCAATGGAAAGCTCGCCAACAAACTACCACATCGTAACACATCTCTTCGATGTATAATCTGTGAACATATTAAAACAAATTACACAAATTAAAAAATACTTTTTAACCGTATATCGAAACCTGCACGCCAGATTTTATGAAACTGCAATATATTACCGTGTAGTATACATGTGTTGTCATCTTTATTATTTTGTTTAATATATTTCAGTTGAATACTTATAAGTAAACTTTGTTATGTGTACACACACGGATATAATATGTTGTCACAATAAGAATTATCACACCGGATTTAGAAAGGTTACTTAAGAAAATAAATAAAAATATGAAAAGAAGAATAAGAAATAAAGATGAATGTGTCACCCACTTGTCATATAAAGTCTTCTCATGTGGTCCTATCGGATCATCCCTTCCTCCTCCCATGTGTGTGCCATCAAAATAAAATTATTTCCAAATCGACACTTTTTCTGAAGACGTTCGCTAACACGAACGAAACCGGTCAAAACAAATCTCTTGTTTTTGTTTTTCTCCTGCACTTTAACCTGTTTTCCGTTTGTCATTTTTTCACATATATAGAGCCATGAATAGTATAACTGTCCTGTTTTTAAATCTCCGAAACAGTTACATGGTAAACAGCTGATGATCCCTGTGTTAATATTAGAAGCTTGCGTTAAGGTCTCCTGTTTTTGTTTCACTGTTAGATACTTACCCCCTCCCTTTTTATTTTATTTACTTACTATTATATTTCTTTATTTATGAATTTTCCAACGAATGTTAAGTCTGCAATATTTTGGATTTAGTTAGTTTCTCTGGAAAATTAAACTACATTTTCATTTTTTTTAACTTTTTGTTTAAAATAACTGAAAGCTTCTTTAGACTATATATATATATATATATATATATATATATATAAATACATATATATGTGTATATATATGTATATATGTTAATATATGTATATTTATATTAATCCAAGTATATACATATATATATATATATATATATATATATATATATATATATATATGTATATATAAACATGCCTGTATATATGTATATATATATGAACATATATATATATATATATATATATATATATATATATATATATATATATAAATCTATCTATATATATATAAATCTATATAAATCTCTCTCTCTCTTTCTATATATATATATGTATATATATACTTTGAAAATTTATATCCTTTATATCGTTAAGTTAACTAATCTATTCTAAAATCCAAGTACCTGTCTACGTAATTTGTTGAACACCGTAAAATACCAGTTAGTATGTTGTCCGCTTAGAATGACATAAATAGTTGTTTTTCTCTTCTTCGCATTGCTGATGAAACGTACCTCATCTGTTTAAGCGTTTTTATTTTAGTTATTTGGTTGTTACTGTTACTTAATTCATCCCAAACAAGAAAAGTTGCCACTGTAGACGTGAGAGGCTACCTAGAATTTGGGTGAAGGTTTTGGGGGTCATTCTCACTTGGGAGATGCGCCGCAAGATGCTTGCTTCATTAGTTTTACATTTGTGTATGTCGGTATAGTCCGGGAAACAGAGAGCAGGGAGTGTGTACCAAAGAACGGTCGCTCGAGGAAATAAGCTTTTGGAGTAAGAATACTCCCCGCCATTAAGGGACTTCCACAGCGGATGGATTGGATTTATCTGATTGTCGGGTTGCTCGAGTGTATTTGCATCAAGGGGGCCTCAGAGCAGCAAGTTCATCGGAACACATTCCATTAAAGCACATGTATAACAAGCAGAACGATGCAACATTGCAACGATGGGACAGGGGCTTGAGCTTGGTGTATAGTGAGGGACCTATTAGATGAGATACGTTTTTTAGACATTATCTAAGACAAAGAGACTCGTGGATTGTGCACCAGCTCAGATATGACAACAATACTCCATGCATGTGCTGATAGTGGCTTTGTACAACTATCGGATACTGTCAAGTGTGATACGCTTTCTAGCTCGGTAGAGGAAACCCGCTTACTTAGCATCCTAATTTGGACACGTCTTCCATCTATTTGTTCTAATTACTTTTACCAGTGAATGTAAAGCCGATGAATTTGAACGTCGGACTCTCAGGTATGGTGTGAAAGATGGCACGTATACGTATGTGGATAATAATTACACATTTTATTTGTTTTCTTGATACATGTGTGATTAAACAAAAGTGAACGTTTCAAATTGTAGTTTTCTTAATCCAATTATCTATAGTTGGAGGGCCAACGATCTAATGTTGTGCACCAGTGAAAATACGATGTCGCATTATTTGCGATACATTACAATATATATATATATATATATATATACACATACATATATATATATATATATATATATACATATATATATATATATATATATATATATATATATATATATATATATATATATATATATATATGAAAACAGCAATAGACACACACAGACATGCAAATATTTTTAAGGAGAAAAAAGGGACGAATAGTGAACACACATACGTAACTGTACAAATAAAAAGGGGATACACAGCGAGAGAGAAACGTAAGAACGTGTATTAATAGTTAAAGGGATTCTATTACAAGCATTGTTGAATGTTTGAGTACTCGTTTTCTCTTCCTTTCCTTGCTGACTTGTGGGGAGTCGTGGCAGGGAGTTAAATGTTCAGACACAGATAACATAATAATAATATTAGATTCAAATTAGACATCAGTTGACCAACTCGGTACAAAAGGCACTTGGAGATCGAGTCTTATTTTAAGAAGCTTCTTTGTACTGATTCTTTCAAAAGAATCAGTTCGTGGATGTCATACTCGTTTTCGAATTATATTTTCTTGGGCGTCGGAGATGAGGAAGACTGCTTACATATATATTTTGTCTATCTATATTTCTTCGCGAGCTCTCCAGCCCGTTATTATTTCACCCAATATATCATCAACATCCTCATTCTGCGATCTAAAAACTGTGTTTAGATAGCATTGTTTAATGACAGACTCATGTTGTTTTATTTCCTGTAACAAATATGTGGTACTCTAGCACAGGTGTTTCTGTTTCGAAATGTACCTTTACGCCCGCATTCCGTAATGTCTTCAACAGGTATGACGTTTAATCAGCGAAAATTCGTCTTCCTAAAACAACGAAAACATATCTTTTTCTTCCTCCGTCTGTTTACGTCAAAGGATATGACAACGAACAAATCTTATTCGCAATCGTTTCTCGTCTGTGTAATACATTGTGATGGCACCGTTTCTCTTTAGAATACAATTTGGTCGTATTCAAATCTAATCTAATATAAGGCATTGTCACGTTGATGCACCGGTTCTCGATAGAACACCGAAGTTCAGCAGTACCAGTTAGGTGACTATTTCGGAATGCTAGGCGATGTATGTTGGTTTCCCATGACCGGAATATACATGCGGTATGCGACCGCTTGTGAATTTCATATTTTCTTTGGAGGAAGCCGGAATAACCTGTTTCGTCCATACCATTATTTATATGCAATGAGGTTTATTATTTTTTAACTTACAATCATTTCATCGTATTAACCTATACCCATGAATCATTTTTGGCGTTGATACGATGTGACTATTTTCACACAAAACAAAT
>OY744517.1:31759385-31879385 GCA_963556195.1 Sepiola atlantica | reverse complement strand
ATATATATATTAAATAAGACGATAAGGATAAGTAACAATAAATAAATAAATAATAGTCATAATAAGAATTAATAAAATAAATAAATAAACAATAAAACTAAATAAACAAACAGATAGAATAAAATTAACTGAACCACAAAAACTACTCCTGAAGACGACTAAAAAAGTTGAAAGCGCTCGAAAAAAATGGCCGAATTAAGAACAATCAGTGAAATCTTCTACGGACTGTCACCTGAAACCAGAAAGATAGCTCGGCGGTTTGAGAACCTCACGAAGAAGATTTACAAACGAGAAAGTTCCGTGACGTTTAAAAACGCTTGCTTGGATAATGATATGCTGCCTAAGTATATATATATATATATATATATATATATGTGTGAATTTGAATGGGTGTACGCATCTTTAAGAAACCCTTTTTCAAATGTATTATAGAAAAAAAAAAAAAAAAAGAAATGTTTTTTTTAAATTATATATATATATAAAAAACAAATAAAAAATAACGTTTCTTATGTTTTAAAACTTTTATATTACATTTTAATAAGCGTTTTCATAAACATGTGTACACCTCTTCAAATTCAGATAAGCGTTTCCGCGCTGATACACACATCGCCATGTTCACTTTCTTCAGGACCGTCAACGAGATCAGACGAAATCTTTTCTCTTGAAACCATGCGTGCATTTACTTGCGGTTTAACACCAGCAAGATGAGAAGAAAACAAGTAAATAGTTCTTCGGTAAGGCCGTGTCACAGCGAAAGTCGCACAGACATATATTTATGATGAATACTTGTAGTCATTTAATAATATATATATATATATATATATATATATATATATATGAAAATAATTAGTTTTTACATAACGTTTCTTGTGTTTTTGAATATTCAATTATATATTATATATATATATATATATATATATTGTATATATGTATATGTATTTATATATATATGTGTATATATGTATATGTATTTATATATATATATATATTTATATGTATATATATATATATTTATATGTATTTATATATATATATTTATTTATATATATATTTATATGTATTTATATATATGTATATGTATTCATATATATATATATATATATATATATATATGTATATATATTTATATGTATTTATATATGTGCATGTATTTATATATATATATACATATATATATATATATATATATATATATATATATATATATATATATATATATATATATATATATCATCCAGGTAAGGTAAACATCCACAGGATAGAAATCCAAAGGGAATCAAACCGGGTTTATAAAAGAATGCTCAATAAAAAATATAGAGCTGTATTGTGAATGCTTTTATTCAAACATGTACAAGGTCTGCTACACTGGCATGTCGATGTTATCGATCTACAGCTCTCAAGAGCTGAGGTCTCATTAGGCAGAGAATTATTTTTTGATCCAACTTGGTTGCTTAATTCCAGGGAGAATGAAGTCAAGAAAAAAAGAAGAGGAGAAAGAAATAAAAGTCATGTGACCGATTTAAAAATATAATTGCCGTTAGAAATTAATATTTTCATTTTTTTATTTTTTTATTTTTTATATATTTTATATATCCAATATATATAATATATAGGAAGCAGACACGACAACCTTGAAACCTCCCCTCCTTCTCTTCCTTTATCTTCTCTTTCTCTCTTGTTTCATCTCCCCCGACCCCCTTTCTATCCAGCCCAGTGCTGGATAAAAATAAATATGAATTTAACTTGAATCTTACATTAACCATTCCAGCAACAAATCCTAAACGGCTATAGACATCCACCTTTAACATGCTTTTACCCCTCTCCCCTGTCCCTTTTTTTTTCTTTTTATTTCTTACACCCCCTACCCTAGCTAAGCGTTGGATAAAAATAAAAAATAAAAATATAAATAGCTGTAAATTAAACTTTTCTAACGGCAATTGTATTTTTTTCTTCCTTTTCCTTCCCTTTTTCTTTTCCTCGCCCACCCCCTTCTTCCCCAGCTCAGCGTTGGATATATAAAATATATAAACAATAAAAAAATAAAAAAAATGAAAATATTAATTTCTAACGGCAATCATATTTTAAAATCGGTCACATGACTTTTATTTCTATATATATTTATTTATATATATATATATATATATTTATATGTATTTATATATATGTATATGTATTTATATATATATATATATATATTTATATGTATTTATATATATGTGCATGTATATATATATATATATATATATATATAATCCAGGTAAGGTAAACATCTACAGGGTAGAAATCCAAAGGGAATCAAACCGGGTTTATAAAAGAATCCTCAATAAAAAATATAGAGCTATATTGTGAATGCTTTTATTCAAACATGTACAAGGTCTGCTACACTGGCATGTCGATGTTATCGATCTACAGCTCTCAAGAGCTGAGGTCTCATCAGGCAGAGAATTATTTTTTGATCCAACCTGGTGGCTTAATTCCAGGGAGAATGAAGTCAAGCAAAAAAGAAGAGGAGAAAGAAATAAATGTCATGTGACCGATTTAAAAATATAATTGCCGTTAGAAATTAATATTTTCATTTTTTAATTTTTGAATTTTTTATATATTTTATATATCCAATATATATAATATATAGGAAGCAGTAACGACAACCTTGAAACCTCCCCTCCTTCTATTTCTTTATCTTCTCTTTCTCTCTTGTTTCATCTCCCCCGACCCCCTTTTTATCCAGCCCAGCGCTGGATACAAATAAATATGAATTTAACTTGAATCTTACATTAACCATTCCCGCAACAAATCCTAAACGGCTATAGACATCCACCTTTAACATCCTTTTACCCCTCTCCCCTGTCCCTTTTTTTTTCTTTTTCCTCACACCCCCTACCCTAGCTAAGCGTTGGATAAAAATAACAAATAAAAATATAAATAGCTGTAAATTAAACTTTTCTAACGGCAATTGTATTTTTTCTTCCTTTTCCTTCTCTTTTTCTTTTCCTCGCCCCACCCCCTTCTTCCCCAGCTCAGCGTTGGATATATAAAATATATAAAAAATAAAAAAATACAAAAAATGAAAATATTAATTTCTAACGGCAGTCATATTTTAAAATCGCTCACATTACTTTTATTTATTTCTCCTCTTCTTTTTTGCTTTGTGGGGGGGGTGCAACATTTTTTTCTTTTTCTTTTATCTTTTTCATTGAAAATATTCATATGTATGGGGCAGGGTGAAAAAAAAAATTTTCGGGGATGGCTAAAAAAATTTTTTTTTCTTTTTTTAAACTAAAAATATTTCTATGTATGGGGGAACATAACATTTTTTGGTGGGGGTCAAAAATGTTTCTTTTCTTTTTTATTTCTTTTAAATTAAAAATATTTCTAAGTATGTGGAAGGATGGAAAAACATTTTCTTGGGGGAGGCAAAAAATATTATATTTATGATAGTGACAATACATGAATGAAAACTATTTTGTTTTTCTAACACGACAGGGTCGCATTAATATGAGTTCTTACGTATGCGAACTGGGCTGGAGATAGGTACAAATATAGTATGTGCACCCTTGCAGAGATAGGTAAGTATGTAGTATGCACACCAGAGCCGTGATAGGTACGAATATATTATGCGCACCGAGCCGGCGATAGGTTTATATATAGTATGTGCACTGGGGTGGCATAAATACGTATATAGTAGTGCATAGAGGTGGCGATAGCTAAGTATTTAGCATTCGCCCTGGGGTTGCGATAGGGGCGTATTCAGCATTCGCACCGGGGCGGCGATATGTACATATTTAGTATTCGCACTGAGGTAGTGATAGTTACATATGTAGAATGAACACCAGGGCGGCAATATGTACGTATTTAGCATTCGCCCCTGTGCGACAATAGGTACTTATTGAGCATTCAGCGGTGGCGATAGGTACGTATATTACATGTGCACATGGGCGGCAATAAGTACGTATATAGCATGCACACCGGGGCGGTGATAGGTATGTATTTAGCATGCGGTCTGAGGCAGCGATCGGTACATATATAGCATGAACACCGGGGCGGTGATAGGTACGTATATAGCACGTGCACCGGGGCGGCAAAAGGTACGTATTCAGCATTCGCACCGGGGCAGCGATAGGTATGTATTTAGCATTGGTACCGGGGTGGCGATATGTACGTATTTAGCTTCCGCACCGGGGCGGCGATAGGTACGTATTTAGAATTCCGGGGTAGCGATAGTTACGTATATACATGTGCACATGGGCGGCAATAAGTACGTACATAGCATGCGCTCTGGGGTGGCGATCGGTACATATATAGCACGCGCACCGGGCGGCGCTAGGTACGTATATAGCATGTGCACCGGAACGGCGAAAAGTACATATTTCGCATTCGCACTGGGGCGGTGATAGGTACATTATAAGGATTCGCACCAGGTCGGCGATAGGTACATATTTAGCATTTGCACCGTGCCGGCGATAGGTACGTATTTAGCATTCTCACGAAAGCGGCAATATGTACGTATCAATTATTCGCACTAGGGCAATGATAGGTACTTATGTAGAATGCACACCGGGGCGGCAATAGGTACGTATTTAGCATTCACACCGGGGCGGCGATAGGTACTATTTAGCATTCGCACCGGGGCGACGATAGATACTTATATAGTATCTGCACAGGGGCGGCGATAGGTACGTATATAGTATGTGCACTGGGGCGGTAATAGGTACGTATATAGTATGCACACCGGGGTGGCGATTGATACATATATAGTATGAACAACGGGGTGGAGATAAGTACCTATATAGAAGTCGCAGATAGAGGTGTTACTTTTTATAGAAATATGTCATACTATTGCCCTGGGCAACTTAGCAGAAATGGTGGGGAAGAAACAGCTTTCTCAAAAGGCAAAATTAGAAAGTAGCGGTGAAATGGAGCGACCAGGGAAGAGAAAGGTAGAAAGATAAAGAGATAGCTATAGAGAGAGGGGGGGGGGGAAATAAAAGTTTGAATATAAAGATGTTACACACGCGATTTTTCTTCAATTATATGTTTTTATGCCCCCGAGCAACGCCGGGTTGCCCCCCTAGTCTCCTATATAAAGGGCAGTTGTCTGTCTGTCTGTTTGTTAGTGTGTTTGTTTGTATGTCCAGATACTCCTCCGAGAGTACCCAACAAACAGTCACACGGTTGACATCATTATGACCGGCCAGCCCTTGGGCGTGTAATATCTCAGAACCGGAAAAAAAACTGACGCTTCGGGGATCGACTGAGCACTTTTCTCCAATGGGGGGCGACTTTTTTTCTCAATTTTCAACGTTGTTTAGTACTAATTTGAGAAAAAAACCAATGCTATCATGTATAATTTGAGAAATATGCAAAGTCACGCTTTTAACAGGAAATGACGTCAGGGGAAATCCCTAACGGCACTTTTTTGAACATGAGTTTATAGTGGAGCACGAGTTGCTTAATCCTAACGAAGCATGAGTTTATATTGAAGCAAGTGCTGCTTAATCTCTAACGGCACTTTTTTGAACATGAGTCCATAGTGAAGCAAGGGTTGCTTAATAAATAACGGCACTTTTTTGAACATGAGTCCATAGTAAAGCAAGGGTTGCTTAATAAATAACGGCACTTTTTGACCATGAGTTCATAGTGAAGCAAGGGTTGCTTAACTTCTAACGGCACTTTTTGAAACATGCGTTTATAGTGAGGCAAGTATTGTTTAATCAATAACGGCACTTTTTGACCATGAGTTTATAGTGAAGCAAGGGTAACTTAATCCTAACCGCATTTCTTCTGTTGACCTGATACCATCCTCTCAGGTATTACCTCCTCATTTTTGAGAGGTGTGAAGTTAGTGTAGTATCAGTAAAAGTAAAGTAATAAATAATTATACTCCGCCATTGTTTTCATTAATATGTGTATACATATTAAATAACGTCTAAATAAGCAAAGTAAGAAGAAAAATAATTATGCTCTGCCATTGTTTTCACTAATATTTGTATACATGTTACATAACGTCTCAATAAGTAAAGTAAGAAGAGAAATAATTATGCTCCGCCATTGTGTTGACTAATATTTGTATAAATATTAAATAACGTCTGAATAAGAATAGTAGGAAAGGAAATAATTATGCTCCGCCATTGTTTTCACTAATATTTGTATACATATTAAATAACGTCTAAATAAGTAATGTATGAAGAAAAATAATTATGCTCTGCCATTGTTTTCACTAATATTTGTATACATGTTACATAACGTCTCAATAAGTAAAGTAAGAAGAGAAATAATTATGCTCCGCCATTGTTTTCACTAATATTTGTATACATGTTAAATAACGTCTCAATAATTAAAGTAAGAAGAGAAATAATTATGCTCCACCACTGTTTTCACTTGTATTTGTATACATATTAAATAACGTCTGATTAAGAATAGTAGGAAGAGAAATAATTATGCTCCGCCATTGTTCTCACTACTATATGTATACATATTAAATAATGTCTCAATAAGTAAAGTAAGAAGAGTAATAATTATGCTCCACCATTGTTTTCACTAATATCTGTATACATGTTAAATAACGTCTCAATAAGTAAAGTAAGAAGAGAAATAATTATGCTCCAGCACTGTTTTCCCTAATATTTGTATACATATTAAATAACTTCTCAATAAGTAAAGTAATAAGTGAAATAATTATGCTCCGCCATTGTTTTCACTAATATTTGCATACATGTTAAATAATATTTTTTGGTTTTGAACTAAAAATATTTCGCAGGGTTGGGGGAGAGTGAAAAATTAGTTGATAGGGGGGCTGGGGAAAATTTTAGGGGTCAGGCCGAACTTTCAAGGGGTCAGGCCAAATATTTTTTTTTTTTTGTTTTAAACTCAAAATATTTCTCAGGGTTGGGGGAGAGTAAAAAAATTGTTAGGAAGGGGGGCTGGAGAGATTGAGGGGACAGGCCGAACTTTTTAGGGGTCGGGCCAGACTTTTTAGGAGTCAGGCCAAATTTTTTTTTTTTTTTTTTGGAACTCAAAATATTTCCCAGGGTTTGGGGAGAGTGAAAAATTAGTTTGGATGCGGGACTGGAGAGATTGAGGGGTCGGGGAAAATTTTAGGGGTCAGGCCGAACTTTTTAGGTGTCAGGCCAAATTATTTTTGTTTTTTTTTGTTTTAAACTCAAAATATTTCTCAGGGCTGGGGGAGAGGGAAAAATTAGTTTGGATGAGGGGTATGGAAAAATTGAAGGGTCGGGGAACATTTTAGGGGTCAGGCCGAACTTTTTAGGGGTCAGGCCAAATTTTATTTGTTTTTTTGTTTTTTGTTTTGAACTCAAAATATTTCTCAGGGTTGGGGGAGAGTTGAACATTAGTTGGGATGGGGGTCTGGAGAGATTGAGCGGTCAGGGAAATTTTTAGGGGTCAGGCCGAACTTTTTAGGGGTCAGGCCAAATTTTTTCCTTTTTTTTTGTTTTGTTTTGAAGTCAAAATATTTCTCAGGGTTGAGGGAGAGTGAAAAATTTGTTTGCTGGAGAGATTGAGGGGTCGGGGAAAATTTTAGGTGAACTTTTTAGGGGTCAGGCCAAATTTTTTCCTTTTTTTTGTTTTGTTTTGAAGTCAAAATATTTCTCAGGGTTGAGGGAGAGTGAAAAATTGGTTTGCTGGAGAGATTGAGGGGTCGGGGAAAATTTTAGGGGTCAGGCCGAACTTTTTAGGGGTCAGGCCAAATTATTTTTGTTTTTTTTTGTTTTAAACTCAAAATATTTCTCAGGGCTGGGGGAGAGGGACAAATTAGTTTGGATAGGGGGTATGGAGAAATTGAAGGGTCGGGGAACATTTTAGGGGTCAGGCCGAACTTTTTAGGGGTCAGGCCAAATTTTATTTAATTTTTTTTTTTTTTTTTTGAACTCAAAATATTTCTCAGGGTTGGGGGAGAGTTACAAATTAGTTGGGATGGGGGTCTGGAGAGATTGAGCGGTCAGGGAAATTTTTAGGGGTCAGGCCGAACTTTTTAGGGGTCAGGCCAAATTTTTTCCTTTTTTTTTGTTTTGTTTTGAAGTCAAAATATTTCTCAGGGTTGAGGGAGAGTGAAAAATTTGTTTGCTGGAGAGATTGAGGGGTCGGGGAAAATTTTAGGGGTCAGGCCGAACTTTTTAGGGGTCAGGCCAAATTTTTTTCTTTTGTTTTTGTTTTGACCTCAAAATATTTCTCATGGTTGGGGGAGAGTGAAAAATAAGTTGGGAGGAGTGGGGCTGGAAGGATTGAGGGTCGGCGAAAATTTTAGGGGTCCGGTTCACCTTTTTAGAGGTCAGGAAAAACATTTTTTTTTTTTTAACTCAAAATATTTCTCAGGGTTGGGGAAGAGTGAAAAATTAGTTGGGATAGGGAACTGGAGAGATTGAGGGGTTGAGGAAAATTTTAGGGGTCAAGCCGAACTTTTCAGGGGTCAGGCCAAATTTTTTTGTTTTTTGTTTTGTTTTGAACTCAAAATATTTCTTAGGGTTGGGGGAGAGTAAAACCAAATTGAAGGGTGCGGCTTGAGATATTAGGGGTCGGGAAACATTGTAGAGGTCGGGCCAAACTTTTTAGGGGTCGGGCGTTTTTTTGTTTTTTTTTAACTAAAAATATTTCGTAGGTCATTATATAGTATGCACACCAGGGCGGGGATAGATACAAATATAGTATGCGCACTGAGCCGGCAATAGGTATATATATAGTATGGGCACCAGGGTGGCAATAGGTACGTGTATAGTAGTTCATAGAGGTGGCGATAGGTACTATATAGCATGTGCACAGGGATGGCAGTAAGTATGTATATAGAATGCGCACAGGGCGATGATAGGCATATATTTAGCATGCGCTCCGAAGCAGCAATCAGTACGTATATAGCACGCAAAACCAAGGCGGCGATAGGTACGTATTTAGCACGTGCACCGGGGCGGCGATAGGAACATATTTAGCATTCGCATCAGGCCGGCTATAGGGACATAATTAGCATTTGCACAGGGGCGGGGATAGGTACGTATGTAGCATTCGCGACGGGGCGGCGATAACTATGAATGCAGTATTCGCACTGGGGCGGCGATAGGTACGTATATTGTATGTCCACGGTGGGTGGCGATAGATATGTATATAGTATGAACACCGGGGCGGTGATGAGTACCTATATAGAAGCCGCAGATAGATGTACTTTTTATAGAAATATGTCATACTATTGCCCTAAGCAACGTTTTTTGAACACGAGTTTATAGTAAAGCAAGGGTTGCTTAATCCTAACCGCATTTCTTCTTTTGACATGATACCATCCTCCCAGGTGTTAACTCCTTCTTTTTGAGAGGTGTGAAGTAACTGTAGTATCAGTAAAATTAAAGTAAAAAATAATTATGCTCCACCATTGTTTTCACTAATATTTGTATACATATTAAATAACGTCTAAATAAGTATAGTAAGAAGAGAAAAATTATGCTCCGCCATTGTTTTCACTTATATCTGTATACATATAAAATAACGTCTCAATAAGTAAAGAAAGAAGAGAAATAATTATGCTCCACCACTGTTTTCACTAATATTTCTATACATATTAAATAACGTCTCAAAAAGTAAAGTAAGAAGAAAAATAATTATGCTCCGCCATTGTTGTCATTTATATTTGTATACATATTGAATAACGTCTCAATAAGTAAAGTAAGAAGAGAAATAATTATGCTCCGCCATTGTTTTCATTTATATTTGTGTACATGTTAAATAACGTCGAAAAAAGTAAAGTAAGAAGAGACATAATTATGCTCCGCCATTGTTTTGACTAATATTTGTATACAGATCAAATAATGTCTCAATAAGTAAAGTAAGCGAAATAATTATGCTCCCCCACTGTTTTCACTTATATTTGTATGAAAATTTTCAGGGTCAGGCCGAACTTTTTAGGGGTCAGGCCAAATGTTTTTCTTTTTTTTGTTGTTTTGAACTCAAAATATTTCTCATGGTTGGGGGAGAGTTAAAAATTAGTTGGGATGGGGGGGGGGGCTGGAGAGAATGAGGGGTTGGGGAAAATTTTAGGGGTCAGGCCGAACTTTTTAGGGGTCAGGCAAAATTTTTTTGTTTTTTTTGTTTTGAAGTCAAAATATTTCTCAGGGTTGGGGTTGAGTGAAAAATTAGGGGGCGTGAGAGATTGAGGGGTCGGGGAAAATTTTAGGGGTCATGCCAGACTTTTTAAGGGTCAGGCCAAATTTTTTTGTTTTTGTTTTTGTTTTGAAGTCAAAATATTTCTCAGGGTTGGGGGAGAGGTAAAAATTAAAGGGCTGGAGAGATTGAGGGGTCGGGGAAAATTTTAGGGGTCAGGCCGAACTTTTTAAGCGTCAGGCCAATTTTTTTTGTTTTTTTTTTGTTTTGAGCTCAAAATATTTCTCAGGGTTGGGGGAGAGTATAAAAATAGTTGGGAGGGGGGTGGGCTGTAGAGATTTAGGGGTTGGGGAAAAGTTTAGGGGTCAGGCCAAATTTTTTGTTTTTTTTTGTTTTGAAGTCAAAATATTTCTCAGGGTTGGTGGAAAGTGAAAAACAAGTTAGGATGTGGGGTGCTGGAGAGATTGAGGGGTCCGGGAAAATTTTAGGGGTCAGGCCAAACTTTTTAGGTGTCAGGTTAGTTTTTTAAAAAGATTTTTGTTTTGAACTCAAAATATTTCTTAGGGTTGGGGGAGAGTAAAACAAAATTGGAGGGTGCGGCTTGAGATATTAGGGGTCGAGGAAAATTGTAGGGGTCGGGCTAAACTTTTTAGGGGGTCGGGCGAAAGTTTTTTGTTTTTTTAACTTAAAATATTGCGTAGGAAAATATATAGATATATACGAATATAGTATGCACACCGGGGCGCAGATAGGTATATATATATAGTATGTGCACCAGGCTGGCAATAGGTACGTGTATAGTAGTGCATAGAGGTGGCGATAGGTACTATATAGCATGTGCACAGGGATGGCAGTAAGTATGTATATAGAATGCGCACCAGGGCGGTTATAGGTATATATTTAGCATGCGCTCCGGGGCGGCTATCAGTACGTATATAGCACGCACACCAGGGCGACGATAGGTATGTATTAAGCACGCGCACCGGAGCGACGATAGGAACATATTTAGCATTCGCATCAGGCCGGCGATAGTGACGTATTTAGCATTTGCACCGGGGCGGCGATATGTACGTGTATTGTATGTGCACCGGGGTGGCGATATATATGTATATAGTAAGAGAAAGGTAGAAAGATGAACGGACGGCTACAGAGGAGAGGGAGAAATAGAAGTTTGAATATAAAGATGTTACACACGCGATTTTTCTTCAATTATGTCTTTATGACCCCGAGCAACGCCGGGTAGCCCCGCTAGTATTGATATAAAGTGTTATGCAAACATTACGACATAACTGAAACACAGAACACTGATACCACAGTCTCCGCCGATAGCCCCTTCAAAATCACCACCTAAAACGGTTATAAATACACAAATTATGAAATTTAATTTAATTATATTTTTCAGAGAATTGTTAAATATGAAAATCAATATGAAAAATAAACCCACAGCCGCAATGCATATTTCTAAAAAATTCAAATTTTGATTGTTTTTTGTAAAATATTAAATGCAAAAGGGAAAAATAAAAATAGCCAATTTTATTGCTATTTAATAAAAAAGCAGGAAGTCAAAGATGAGTCGTTTGTCGTGGGTCCACAAAAACACAAAACAGAGTTGAGCAAAAGAGATCAATTGGCTGAGCGCCTTCAGCGTTTGAAAAAAAAATTGGCTATTTTTACTTTTCGCCGTTGGTTGACAAAAATATGCGCCATGTTATTGCATTTTAAAGATTAAAATTAAATCTCGCTTGAGGGATAACATGCTCGGACAAATATTCATTATTAATAAATCCCAAATACAAAAAAATGGTGTAATTTGTTATTTAGAACATTTTTATGAATGAATTAAAACATATTAAATTAGTTTAATGACAATACTTTACCGTGAAAGCATTTATTTATATACATAAATGTGCGTGGGTGCGTATAGAAAAATATTTAGTCATAATACAGTGGTGATGTTTTACATTCTGTTGACATCATAATGTTTACTTTTATGTACGCATATACACACACACATACATACATATATACATATATATATATATATATATATATATATATATATATATATATATATATATATATATATATATATATGGAAAATGAAAAAGGAAACACCAAGTTATATTTTTTATATATTCATCAACGTTTCGTCTTTACATCAAACTATTGGGTTGCCATGATGTGTTAATGAGAAAAAGTAGTAGCCATGGCTACTAAGAGCGCTGAACCAAGTTCCGGGCTGAAAGAAGTCAGTCAGTAGCAGAGAGTGAAATGAATGTGGATGGCTGTCAACCCAATATTTCGATGTACTTGCAGGACATTTTTGTTAAAAATTATAATCCCGAGGAAGTCTTACAAATAAAGACGGAGCGTTGATGAATATATAAAATATATCTCTTGTTTTTTCCTTTTTCATTTCTCATTACGTCGGATTACTCTCATCCTTCCTTTCTCATATATATATATATATATATATATATATATATATATATATATATATATATATATATATATATATAAATTATGTGCGATATAACTTGGGTACCCAACTTAATCAGCGGCTAAATAGAGGTGGTAACACAGTTTCTGGAATGTCACATATGGCGTAAGCAGAAACTCAAGCCGCTGTGCAAATGATTAAAAGAAAAGTGTATTTAAAATTCTGAAATTCATAATGTCTGAGAATAAGACATAACTTCGTTGTAAATCACGGAAGTTAAGTGACGTTGAGCCGGCTCAGTACTAAATAGTCATCATTTGGAAATACCAGATGATGTATGTGCTCTCCACTTATCTCGACATTGTTTCCAGACATCCTGGACTTTTCCTTGCCACTGAAATAAGACAAGGTGAGGTTTATAATGACAAACCCCTCCTTTCACAATTACACGCGCAGCCAATAATAAATCGGGCTATCCATTGTCTCACGAGACTAAACAGAGGTCATGCAATGTCTTAGTGACCGTGTATATTTCCTATAGTTGATTATATTATTTATCAAAATTATAACCGTTCAATGCCAGGTAAAACAGGAAAATAGAGTATGGTATCAATTCGAGTATTGTTTATAGTGAGGCCACTTCATTATTGGCTTGCTTAGAATATATAATATTCAGTACAGTTGCAGTGTTCCATATTGTGCTAACTTCACCATATCTATGTGAAACTTCTATAGTTCTGCCCAGTACTCTCTCCCTCTCACTACACACACACATATATATATATATATATATATATATACATATATATATATATATATATATATATGGGAAATAAAAAAGGTAAAGACCAAAATATATCTGATTTATATATTCATCAACGTTTCGTCTTTATTGTAAGACTTCCTTATGATTATAATTTGAAGAAAAATGGCATGCAAGTACATCGAAATTTTTGGTTGACATGATGGAAAGATAAATGAAAGAAGTAGATACTATTAGCGCTGGAGGAGAGTCCTGTTAGAAGTCAGTAGTGGCGAATAATGAAATGAATATGGAAAGATTTGAGTGGGTATCATTAAGGCAGCAGCGAAATAGAGAATGGTGAGAATATAATTGAACTTGCTTTAGAGTAGGAGGGATGAAAGGGGATCACCCCTCCCCATTTAACTCTTGCCATAATAGTACCCACTGAAAGCTTTCCATAATCATTTCATTCTTCGCCACCACTGACTTCTCACAGCATGGGCTCCCCTCCAGCTCTCGAAGTAGCCACAGCTACTACTCTTCTTTTATCTCTTTAGTATGTAAACCCAACATTTCGATGTACTTGCATGCCATTTTTCTTCAAATTATCATCCTGACGAAGTCTTACAATAATAACGAAACGTTGATCAATATATAAAAAATATCTCTTGTTTTTTTTTTCTTTTTCATATGTAATTTGTCCTAATCGCATAGTTCTGTGCAGCCATCAGTAAAGATTCCGTTTCTCTGTTCAAGTTTCCTTTTCTTAGCCCTGTCCAGCTATTTGCGTTGGTTTCTTCTCTTGTGAGTCTTATGAAACGTCGATGTAGTTGTTTTTCTTCCCATTTTTCGTTTCTTGTCTGTTTGTGTCCAGTTTCGATGCTTCCTGCGTTGTTCGTTGGGGTGGTATCTCTTGCTGCAGTGATCAGCATTTCTGTGTTCTGGTTTATGTATTTCTCCAGCTTTTTTTTAGTGTCGTCCACACAGTCTTCTATACTTACCAGTCCTCTTCGCCCTTCGTTTCTTCTTCTTCTTCTTCTTCTTCTTCTTCTTATTATTATTATTATTATTATTATTATTATTATTATTATTATTATTATTATTATTATTATTATTATTATTATAATTAAGATGATATAACTTATTATATAGAATTCAAGTATTAGATATTATACTGACACTTGGTAGATAAGTGTTATATTGACTAGAAGTTTGTCTGTATCAAATATAGTTGGATTGAAAAAATGAAGCATTGCACATTTTATTAACGAATGAACGAATGACATTCTACATGAGACAAACTGTATATAGTTGGTTTCACTGTCGTTAATCGCTAAAGTCGCAGAGTCAATTTTGTACATGTATTGTTTTCGATCAGTCTAAGCATTTTTATCATATATTCTCGTATTTTCGTTAGTATCAGCAGCTTGTTTCAAATAACATTTTCTTTTGTGTATGATGCATGATTATAAAATTACAGTGTGTGTATGATGCATGATTATAAAATTACAGTGTGTGTATGATGCATGATAATCAAATGACATTTTGTGTATGAGGCATGATTATAAAATTACAGTGTGTGTAACACTTAAGTTTAAACAAGCATTTCATTTTTCGGTTTGATGGTACATTTTAAAATAAAAAGTTTAAGTTTTAACTACGATGAACGTTGATCTCTTTACTTTAATGTGCTTGTCATTTCATTATTTGATGATCGTCTCTGAAAAACAGCCAGTAGACCAAAAACTACTTTTTACTTACCAGAATGCAGAACTCGCGTAAGAAAGTAAGAAAAATATAGGTATTCGCCAAAATAAAGTAATAAAGATTAACAAATAAAAAAAAAATGGTGAGTATTCACTGATTAGTGTATTTCTGTTCGTCATATGAATGCAACCAATCATATATATATATATATATATATATATATATATATATATATATATATATATATATATATATATATATATATATATATATATTCCATTAATAATGGCATAGAAGGAGTATCACGAACAGTAGTGACTAATGTCGAGGTTAACATTAAAATCCCGAATCGTGGTCTGCTACTTCTAGCCGGATTGATTTATTCTGAAAGAACGACACCGCTCTCTGTTGATTATTATACTGTATATATATATATATATATATATATATATATATATATATATATATATATATTTATATATATATATATATATATATATTTATCTATATATATATATATATATATATATATATATATATATATATTAGTATTTCATGTATCCACATAAAATGTTATAAGGAGATATAATTTTGTATGTATCAATTTTCAGTATTTACTTCAACAATGCTCGATACGTAAGTAGAGCTAGATAGTAAGCTATGAAAATATAGTTATGGCAATCAAGCAACAAAGAGGCTCCCGCGTTTCATCCTCGGGGGGAATCTTCAGGCTAAAATGCCTGAAGATTCCCCCCGGGGATGAGACGCGGGAGCCTCTGTGTAGCTTGATTATCATAAATATATTTTCATAGCTTACTATATATATATATATATATATATATATATATATATATATAGTATTACTTATGTAGATTAATATACATTTTCTTCGTATAGCAAGTGTGTTCCTCTGAGCGCCTTTTTCTAACAAACCGTAAATCTGATGAAGACAATTCGGGTAAGTTCGTAAAAACTAATATATCAATCAAGCTGACCAAAACAATTCTGGACAAACACATCTTTCATTTTAGCATTGTTAGATTGACTTAGATAAACGACTATGCATTTTTTTTTATTTCCCTCGGGTTTTTTCGCTGTCTCATATTGCTTCTTTCTCTTGATTTTTTGAGGATAGATTTTAGCAATTCGATTAGGTATTATGTTTTCTCTCTCTCTCTCTTTCAATCTTTAATTCTGTTTTACTTGGTATTATCTGGTGTGTTATAAACTTCTAGACGTGGCTCGGACAACAGTAAATACAGGAGATAAACCTTACATATTAGAACGAGAAGTATATATATATATATATATATATATATATATATATATATATATATATATATATATATATATATACACTTGTATATATATATATATATATATATATATATATATATATATATATATATACATATATACACTTGTATATATATCATTTAACCAACGTTAAAACATAAAGATTATAAAACATGTGGATGACCTTTACTAATTCAAAATATACATACGGTATATTGTATATATATATATATATATATATATATATATATATATATATATATATATATATATATATATATATCATAATGATAATCAAGGTAAAACATCCACAGGATAGTAATTCAAAGGAGTTCAGCCAGGTTTATAAAAACATAATATATGTATATATATATATATATACATACATATATATATATATATATATATATATATATATATATATATATATATATATATATACTTCATATTACTTGATAAACCGTTGCAGAAGCATGACTATCATGCATCGCAGGAAGGTTGACCGGACAAGGAACCCTTGGAAGCAAGTTATTGGACAAGACCTCACAGAGTGGAATTAAAAGACTGCTTACTAGACGAGCTGTGGAATTTGGAGACTGAGCTTTTTTTCTAATATGATTGAATGTCTGATCCCAGAACAAGGAAAGAATGACGTTCAATTAATAGATGTTTTATATATATATATATATATATATATATATATATATATATATATATATATATATATATATATATATATAAGTATATATACAGTGAAATCATGTTAGACACACTGCGATTTTTTTCTATAATAAGGATTTTAAATAAAAGTTATTTATATTTGTTGTGGACCTTGGTAAAGCTGAATGAATGACACAGGAACACATGGTTTAAATGAACAAAGGTATATATTATATAATAGAAAGAAAGAGATACAAGGAGATGTTGCTCTCAACCGCCATTGCTGGTTTGTCTGGGAAGAAGAGAACAAGTGTCACGTGCTTCCCGTATTTATAAGGTGGACGAGTCCATTAGTTCTTTGTAGGCAGGTACGGCACCATAACACCCCCCTTCCAAGCCTTACCTCCTCAGGAGTCTTAATAACGTTTCCTTTTCGGATCTATCTCTAGGTAGTCCGGAGCCATTCGTTTTCTTTTTGGTTGTCGTTTACGTGTGACTACCTGGGGTGCTGGTAAGTTGAAGGTGTCATATATCACGTCCATCACGTCTTCTCCTTGTGGGGCGCTGTCAGTGTCATCTGACAGTCTTTTTCTGATCTGATTTAGATGTCTCTTATGCGAGAACCGTGGTCCTTTTATGATATAGACCATCGATCCGATCCTCTTTTCAATTGTACCGGGTTCCCAGAACGATGCATTGTTTTTGAACATCTTAAAATATACCCTATCTCCTGGGTTGTATTTTTTCTTTGGTACCGTAGAGATTCGGTCATAATTATTATGTTTAGGTAATAATTTATCAAACACGGACTTCACATTCCGCGCAAACATCATCTCTGCGGGGGATAACGATGATGCTATGTTCATGTTTTTTGTAATTCTATATACCTGTAAGAATTGTTGTAAAGCCTTCTCCTTAGGAGTATCACCGGCCTTTTTTAATGCTCTTTTTAATGTGTCTACGAAGCGTTCCGCCTGGCCGTTTGACCTAGGATGATACGGGGGCGTCGTTATATGTCTGATTTGAAACGTCGCGCAGAACTCCTCAAAATCTGATGACGTGAACTGCGTCCCATTATGACTCACCAAACAATCCACTACCCCAAAACGGGCAAATAGTTCATGTAGGAATCTTATCGTAACCTCTGACGTGGGACTCTTGCAACGTAGTACCTCGGGCCACTTCGAAAAACTGTCGACTACGATTAAGTAGTAAAATCCTTCCAATGGTCCCGCGAAATCCACGTGAATTCTTTCCCACGGACGGTCGGTCTTTGGCCATGGGCTATGCTTTATATGCGGTGCTTTTGCCGCTAAGGCACAGCCTTTACAAAGCTTTACTGCTTTTTCAATGTCATTGTCCATACCTGGCCAGTACACAAAACTCCTCATTAACCCCTTCATCCTGGTTATCCCTGGATGGCCAACATGAAATTCTTTCAGAATTTGTTTTCGTAGTTTTTCTGGGATGACCACCCTTTCGTTATGCATGAGTACGTCATCACAGAGTAAGAAACTCTTTGCCGCATGTAAATCCTTATCTACCAATTTCATTTTTGTTCTGGTGATAAATTCATCCTCTTGAGCTTCTTTTTTTATCTCGTATAGTGTCACCGGGAGCTCTCTCACTGCGTTGCACAAAATCTCTTTAAAATCTCCTTCTGTTTGAAGAGACGCAATCACTGTGTCTTCTAGAGTCTCTCTCTGTTTTGGCACTAATCTCGACAGTCCATCTGCATGATAGATTTTATTTGAATGCAAATGTTGCATTTTAAAGTTGTAGTTTAATAAGATAGTTCCCCATCTTTGTAGTCTATTAGGCCTAGGTTGGCCTTTTTTAGATCCATAAATTGTAATTAGCGGCTTATGGTCTGTCTGTAAGGTAAATTGTCTACCATGTATGTATCGGTGAAACTTTGTTACTGCAAATATTATTGCTAGGGCTTCTTTCTCGATTTGAGAATACTGTTTTTCCGCTGGGAGCAAGGTCCTTGATGCATGTGCAATGGGTTTATGGGTTCCATCAGGCATTTTGTGTAGGATACATGCTCCTAAACCATATGAACTAGCGTCGCTAGCTACGATTATGTCCAATTCTGGATTGTAATGTGTTAGAAATAACTCTGACGTAAGTCTTTCTATGATTTTATTAAATGCATCCTGACATTCAGGTGTCCATACCCAGGCTTTACCTTTTTTTAATAGCTCATTTAATGGAGCACGCAAATTATGCATTTCTGGGATAAAAGCCTGGTAGTAATTTGCTAGGCCCAGAAAACTCTGTAATGTCATGACGTTTTCTGGCGCCGGCATGTTTTTTATTGCGGTAGCCCTTTCTGGGTCTGGTCTTCTGCCGTCCTTGTCGATCACATGACCCAGATATTTTATTTCCTCCAGGAAAAAATCACATTTTTCTTCTTTTACTTTGAACCCATAATCTTGGATTCTCGCAAACACTTGATTTACATGTTTTTGGTGTTGTTCGATATCTTTGCTGTTAATCAAGATGTCATCGAGATACGCTATTGCGAAATCGAGTCCGCCCAGCATTGTGTCCATTACTTGTTGGAAAATGGCTGGCGTGACCTTAACTCCGAACGCTAATTTTTCGAATTTATATAAACCACGATGTGTGTTTATGCATAACAGCTTAGAACAATCTTTATCCACCGGTATTTGTAGGTATGCCTCACTTAGGTCTATTTTTGAAAAAAATCTTCCTCCATTTAAGCTTGTAAACACTTCTTCCGGGGTATGGAGTGGGTAGTGATAGTCCGCGAGGGCAGTATTCAGTCCTGTTAAAAAATCTGCACATACACGAATCTCATTAGATTTTTTCTTTACATAAACCGTGGGTGCTGCCCACTGGCTGTGTTGTACTTTTGATAAAATACCCATCTTTACCAGTCGGTCTAATTCAGCGTTTATTTTTTCAATCGAGGCGAAGGGTACTTTCCTTTCTTTCCTAAATACCGGCAGTAAATTTTCTTTTAGGCGGAATTTTGCAGTCATTTTAGTGCAGCATCCAAGACCGCCAGAAAAAACATCTGGAAACGAGTTTTTTAATTCTCGTTGTAGTTTTTCCGATTCTGTTGCGCGACTATTTATTTTTTTACAAAATGTATTTATCGGCAACTTCCATAAATCAAATGCCTGCATAAAATCTGAACCAAAAAGATTATTCGAATCCTTCAGTACCAGTAGTTTGAGTTTTTTAGTATTTCCCATTAGGGACACATTTGTGATTAATTCTCCTTCAAATGTAATTCTTTCACCAGTAACTGTGCTTGCCAGCCTGTTTGTTCTTGATAGAGTAGGTTTATTTAATCTCCTCCATGTATGTAAATTTATAATGGAAACGTCTGAACCAGAATCCAATTGCAATTTTATATTTTTATCCAGGATTTTCACCTGTACATATTTTCTTATGTTCATGCCAGTTTCCTTCTTTGTCCTAGTGGCTTGAATCCGCATTTTATTTCCTCTGCCCGTTCTGCAGTGCGAACTTTTATGTCCAACTTTTTTGCATTTCATACAGGTTTTAAAACGGAATGGGCACTCATTGTACCAATGTGGATTACCACAGCGTGAACAAGGGCTTGGTGGCAATTTATTTATTTTTTTACTGGTTTGGTTTGTCTTTGTTACATCAAAATTATTATTTCTTATTTTTCTATAAGGTTGAGCTTTTGTTTTTTGATGTACCTTATTTATATGCGCAATGCCGGACAATTCAAAGTCTTTTGAGTCCTGTTTTACATTTACAAATCTTTGACAGTCCTCAGCCAACTTTTGCAGCGTAAGGCTTGGTTCATTCTCTAATTTATTTAGAGCTCTACGCCTTATCTCCGTGTCATTTCCTGAGATTAAACCTTGTACAAAAATTAGACACTTGAAATTATCTGCACTTAATTCAGCTAGTCTAAAATCGTCACAATGCTAGTTCACTATCGATGCAAAAGTAGCGTAATCTTCCTCATCTTTCTTTACCAGGTTCATGCACTTCCATCGTTTGTGGAATAGTGTAGTTCTTGGACTAAACAGTTCTGTCAATAAACCAACCGCTTCTATGAAAGTTAGCTCACTAGTTTTCCGAGGCAAAATGAAATCCACGAATTTCGTATGTTCTGTGGTATTTAGTTTTCTAAGAAGGAGGCGTAGCTTCTTCGCATCACTCCAACCACCGCAGTCAATTTTATATAGGTCTTCATATCTTCGGAAATATTCTTCAAATGTATTATTTTCCGTGTATGAGTAATTATCAATACTGTTCCAAATTTCGTTCTGCGAAAACGTGTCGTCTTTTTCATTTTTTTTATCACTGCGCGATATTGTTTGTATCAGAAATTCCAATCTTTCATCATACTCTTTTTTGTGTAATAAAATATTTTGGTTCTGTTGTAATAAAAGCTTTTGAAATCTTTCCTCAGTTTGTTGTTGCTGGGAGATTTGGAATTTCGTTAGTTCGGCGATTATAGACTTAATATCTTCCATATTCAACCATTTAGTTTCTGATTTTATTTAGAAAATTAATATTTTCTTATTATCTTATGATTTTATAAGAGTTCTTTTCTTTAAATTAGCGTTTGCTAGGCGCCGTTTTAATTATGAAAAGATTATGAAACTTTTCCTTTTCTCTATATACGCGTATATTCACTTATTTTTTTATTTTTTTATTTTGAAAATTAATATTTTCTCGTTATTTAATGAATTTATAAGAAGTTCTTTTCTTTAAATTAGCGTTTGCAAGACGCTGAGTTTTAGTTATGAAAAGATTATGTAATGTTTTTTTCTTATACACGTTTTTAATTTTAACGAAGAGAAAAAAAAATCTGTTTCACAATTAATTCTTTCTGCATTTTAAAATATTTCAGTACAAGTCGGAAAAGAGAGAGAGAAAATAAAACTGACCTTTTTGTTTTATCGTGCGTCTTTTTTTTTTATGCAGTAACGCACGTGTGTTCATTTCATGTTTTTGTTTCATATCTGTTCTTAAAATGAAGCACGTGGTGTCGGTTTCATTTTTTTTTTGTGTGTGTGTTCGTCAAAAAAAACTCGCTGTGACGTTTGTCTAAAAAAAACAATACTCGCTTAAGCTTGGTGTTCGGTATTTCTTTTGTTTTGTTTTGTTTTTTAGTTTTCCAACCCAGAGAAAAAAAACGCGCATTCAATTTCAGTTGTTTTTGTTTTGTTTTTTTTTATAACTAGTTTTCCCAAACTAGACGAACGCGCACCCAATTTCAAGCTGTTTTTTTTTTCGATAAGCAGTTTTAAAACTTAGAACACAACAGGTTTATTTCAATTTTCTTTTTCTTAAAAGAAAACAATTTTCTCGCACTTAAGAATTCAACGTGTTTTTTTTTTTCTTCAGTTGAGTTCTCTTTTCTTCTCTCGACCGTACGGCAAAAACCTTTGTTTTGTTTTTTTTTTGTTTTGTTTTTTTGCGTGCGGTTTCCTGCATTAACTTTGTGAGTGCATTTTCACGTGGTATTTTCAGTTTTTTGACCCAAGAGTTCGAATTGCCTCGTCGCCATTTGTTGTGGACCTTGGTAAAGCTGAATGAATGACACAGGAACACATGGTTTAAATGCACAAAGGTATATATTATATAATAGAAAGAAAGAGATACAAGGAGATGTTGCTCTCAACCGCCATTGCTGGTTTGCCTGGGAAGAAGAGAACAAGTGTCACGTGCTTCCCGTATTTATAAGGTGGACGAGTCCATTAGTTCTTTGTAGGCAGGTACGGCACCATAACAATATTATAAAAGAGGAAAAAGGAAACACGAGAAGGGGAACAACGATGAATTACTTCGTGAGTTTTTCTTCTTTCTTTAATAAAGATATGAGGATTTCTTTCCTTTTTCAAACGAGTAGTGTTCCTTTTATCCTCTTTCATAATATAAATCATATTTTTTTTTAATCCTCACTATAAATGATAATGGCAGTGGGTCTAACATTATTTCACTTTTTATTAAAACCTTGTACATACTAAAATGTATATATATATATATATATATATATACATATATATATATGTATATATATATATATATATATATATATATATATATGGTACACGTATTGTATTAGTGTCTGTAGATGTAAATTCGTTGAAACTCCCGTGCTTAATAACAAGTCGAGGTGTTCTTAAGTATACATTTTTAAGTATAACTTCTTTAGTATAAATAAAAATGTATACTATATATATATATATATATATATATATATATATATATATATACTATATAAATACACATTTATACTATATATATATATATATATATGTATATATATATGTATATATGTATGTATATATACATAGGAATTTATTTGGCAAATAGATGTTTTTCTATATAGTTACACTTAAAATCAGGCATAAAGTATAATCATTGCATAAGTATTTTATAATTGATAGACGCAGGTATTCATTCGTTTACCTACACTGCACACTCGCTTACAAATTAATTGATAAATAGACATATATTCGTTTTCATCATTTGTCGTCTATACATGTACATATGTTTCATTTTGCAAAGTTCATATATAAACATACGTATATTAAATAGACATACGCTTATGGTAGCCTTCAATAATTCAGATCATTTTGAGGTAATTACATATGACGTTGTTATGTCTTTGATTCTTTTCATTGTCTTTCCTCCCTTTTACTGCGGCAAAAAGTGGCAAGCATGCAGGCACGCGAAGATAAAATCAATCTCGTTTAATTGTTTTTTTTTAATAATTGTAAAAACTGTGGTTGTGTCATTTCTACTAATATACTAAGCCAATACTTGTATCAAATAACAAAAATCAATAAATAAATAATATATAATTTATTTTTCCCTTCAGGGCATCAATTTAGTGTTATGAAAAGTGTTAATATATGTTGATTAACCATTTTACTGATCAATTGACAATTCTTTCTTTAATGGAAATCGCTTAAGGCTAGGGATGACGCCACTTGTTGGAAGGAGCTAACAAGAACAGGTATGATTATCGCAAATACAGGATATACCTATGCCCATTTAGTCTTATAAAGACCAAGATTATAGGTAGGAGGAAAACAGTCAACAGGAAGAGAGTTCCACAAGCTTGAACTTCTGAAAATAAGCTACTGGAATAGGAAGATGTATTACAATGATATATTAAACCAGCTAATGTATGAAGACCACTAGACCGACGATTCAAACGAGCTGGAACAAAAGAAGCGGGGAATAGATCACATAATTCTGAAGAACACATGCCATAATAGTTTTGATAGAAACACTTCAAGCTAGCAACATTACATCTGTGAGAGAGGGTGTGTACAGCAGAAGAAAGGGTAGGGCCAATCAAATTGCAGATACGTGTCTGCACCTTAACAATAACCCTCAAATAAGAGAGATTCAGCAATCCAAATATTACAACAGTACCACATTCATGGTCTTATTTTGGATGTGTAGAGATAGAGAATAACCTCAGATGTGAGAAAATATTTGGAACGATAGAGATAACCGACTTTACGAGAAGAATAAAGAGAAATGGATCTTATGTATGAACTTCAAGAAAGATTTGATGAGGGAGAAATCCAATGAGTTTACCAGTCGATTTCTCAGAGCTATCCAGGAGAATCTCAGGAAGAAAAGGGATACGCCTATTATTGAAAGACACGAGATAAGATAAGTATACTTATACTTATTCAGCAGTTATCATTTTTCAATCATTTTATGTGTTTCATTTGAGTTGTCACTCGTTAAAAAACACCCACGTGGAATACTCGGTTGGCAACTTAGTTCCCGCTTTTTTATGTTGCAATTTATTTTGCATTTAAATTTTGGATTTGTTTTCAAAAATTATTTTCTAGGATCATTAAATAATCTATTTTGCGTTTTTCTTTATTTTACAACTGAATTTCATTCATTTATTTCAAGATAATTTCCAACCCTTTTTTATTTACTTTTGGGCTTCTACGGACAATGTATCGCATATCTTCTTGAACAGACGTAAACAACAAATAATGATATATTATCGATTAATAAGTTATTTTTATTCAACCATTTTAGGTTAAATTCAAATTAAAGAAAAGTATATGAACATACTTTTCAAAGCAATATGTCAACTGAAATAAAGAACCCCAATCTTTTTTTAATTTTAGAAAAATGATATCCGATCAAACGTATACGCTGAGAAATTTATTTTAGATGAAGACATAGTAAATAATTACACTATATTATTTACATAGATTCGAACAGTATTATGTGTAAACTATTAGTAATCTTGATTTGGTGTATATCTGTCTGAAGCCGACACTATACTATAACTACATTTTAATATTCAATTCAGTTTAATATACTTAGAATTATGTACTATTTTCCAATTCTAATTTCGGTGTAGTGATGTGGCATATGCCCCGTTTATATGATACTATTGTAACAGGAATTACCTCATCCTGTTTGTAAGGATATAGTGTAGTATTTGTTCTGTTGTTAAGATGCCATCCTCTCATGAATTAGATTCCCCTTTTTAAGGTGTCATAGTATAGGATCTGTTCTTTGAACATGATCCCTGCTTTCCAATGATTACCCTGTTATTTGGTATAGGAACAATGTAGTATAAGGTCTTTATTCACGAGACAAATCTCACAGGTATTACCTACTGCTTTGGAGGGTATATATAAAATGGGTGTTTTCATACTCTCAGACATTACCTGCTCTATTGGAGGTAGTGTTGCATATTTTCGTAAGTTATATATACTGGCAAAAATATGCGACCAGATTTGTCAAATTCTGATGAAAAAGGGTGTCAGTTAAAACAGTCTAAAATTAACAGGAATGATGTTGACCTCTACTTAAACACTTAAATATTTATTTTGTTCTGAAATTGGCATTACAATCTAATACACTTACTAAATAATCTATTGGAAAGATGAGACAAAATACCTTAGTACGCGAAAGTGGGCATGTTCATCTAGCTCTGCAAAATGCTTACCATATATATATATATATATATATATATATATATATATATATATATTTATATAGTACGTTATTAAAATGTATTTCTGCAAATTAAGCTACACTAAGGCTACATCGTTCGATCCCCGTAGGGAATTATAAGTCTAAAATGCATGGAGTTTCTGTTGACAAGTGTTTTATATATATATACGTGTTGTTTAGTCTAGCTAGTTATCCAATCATATTATTTGTTATTAGCAATCATCAAAATAGCCATGAACAGTAAAGCTGTCAATGCATAACTTGCACACTTTTTTAACTGCAAAATACATGTTTAAACAAAAGTAGTGTTTACTAAGTCACAATATTTACACAAGAAATACTGAATACCAAGTAGTACTACATGGATAGTGCCTCCACAGATCTTAAAACCAGATATTACGACCACAGCAACACATTTATAAACAGATACCGCCGAATAAAAACAGAACTAGCGAACCATTACTGGAAGCTCCAAAAAATCGTACGCTGACCAATAACTGAATTGAAAATAGTACAACATGACAGTACATGCAGACATTTAGACGAATCATGTAGATTATGTCTGAATAAGAAAATAAACAAATTCGTAACTTTAATGACCCCCAAAACAGGTTAAACTGAATAGAAATAGAAAACAACTGTTTACACAAGATAATATTTACTTAAGGATGGCTAAATCAAATAAGTTAATAAAAAAAATAAACTAAACATTCAGCTACAAAATAGAAATACAAATACACACGTGTAAAACAAAAACAACTTATTAATTCGACACCACAAAGACACAGGGGTGAGTACGCATTATACAAATAAAAAAAAAAGTATACAAAGTAAAATCAACCGAGCTGGGGATGTGATAATCACTTCAATTGTCTAATAGAAAAAAATAACCAGTTGGCTGATGACACACACTCTGATTGGTTGATTACGTAGGCTAACCCTAGTTTTATATATATATATATATATATATATATATATATATATAACTACCGACAACACAAACTACAGGCCTTTTAGCCTGACGATTCCTTACGGGGATGAAACGCGGTAGCCTGTGTGTTGTTAAATTTCCATGAATATATTTCGTGACTCAATACCTTGCTCTACTCACGTAATAAGCACTGTTAAAGTAAATACATCAAATCGATACAGAAATTGTATCTCCTTATTAAATTTTATGTGGATACATTAAATAATATATATATATATATATATATATATGTATATAAATATACATATATATATATTATATTATTTCGTAGTAATTTATACCTAAACCAAGTCATGTATAAGCTCTACTAAATGTTAAGCGTAAGACTTTTTTTTTCAAATAGCAATAGGATTTCCTCGGCAATCATTTAAGTTGTAATGTATAAAATATATTACACACATAATCGCATGCACACACACACCCACACACACACATATATATATATATATATATATATATATATATATATATGTATATATATATTAAGTTATGAAAATATATTCATAGCAATTAAGCTACACAGATGCTTCCGTGTTTCATCCATGGAGGGAATCGTCAGGCTAACATGCATGGAGTTAGATTTGCCGGGTGTTTTTATATACACGTCCAGCTAGTTTACGAATGAGGTTCTTTGTTGTTCCTTTGACCAACTGGTGGGCTTCTCATAAACAAAGGTAGGGTTGATTACACTTCCGATTTAAAAAGTAAAGTTCTACGATTATATAAAATATGTAATAATATAAAGAATGAATTTTTCTAAATCTCTGTTATACACGTGAATACTGCAAGAGAATGCTAGCTAAATGAGTATTCATTACTCTAAAATATAATATCTACAAAATTGTGTTAATAATCTCACTTTCAGCAAGAACAAACCATGATTAATTCACAACTCACAACTGAATTGGTAAACTATCACAAAAACATAAGACATCCTATGAAATCTAAAACCCCTATTATTCACTTCTTTACGTTTTTATAGAAGGCTTTAATAATTGGATTCAAAATGTTTATCACTCGACGGATGCATTCTTCAAGTGAGAATATTACAAGTAGAAGTTTGTGAAATTTCTTTCAAATATTGCATTTTAATAAATGACGCTCAATTTCTTCTATACGCAATCTTTAATCTTAAGAGTAAATACTAGGTTACTTTAAAATACCTATAGGTTCACATATAACCAAAAATAACAAAGGAACACACACTGTAATATTGCAAGACGTTGAATAATTGTCGACAATAAGCGTCCTTGAGTTCAGGCCTCACTAGTGAAATAAGAGTAGAACTCTATATAACTCAGGGGAGACAAGTAAACCTAAATGCATACACATATTTACTAGTCTAATTTAATTTGCATATGAACCGAGCCGATAAGTCAAGGGGAAATAAATCGAATTAACTAATAAGATCATTGATACAAAAACTACTTCACCCCAAAAACTTAAACGGACGTTAAATCACCTTTGCGTGTAATAATATAATAAATAACAGGAGCCGGATCCCAACATTAGCAGTAGGCCTGCTTCTCCTTCCCTAGTGAGAAAAGATAACTCAAATGGCGCTAAACCACACATATAGGGTTCGAAAGATAATACCCCAGCATAATTTATTGTGTAATTATTCAAAGTAGTATAAAAAACGTAAATGTGTAAATTGTATTTTGTCGCAATCGTGCACGGAATATTACGATAAAGTATTAAGAAACAAAGCGTTCTAAATATGAAGATACTATGTTTATGCAAGACTGAAATACTAAAAGCCTAAGGCACATAAACATAAGTATACCTTGTTTAGTTCCACTGATCAATTGATTGTATAGAGTAATATTTACATTTTAATTACGGTTAAGGATAGTTGATCCTAAATAATCCCCACATACCGCAACATCAACACCAATCCAATAAAGTCATATATCAAGTATTTAAATAACACACATTGACATACATGCATATACTAATAATATATATTTAGAGCATGATTGCAAAATGTTGAGTAAGTAATATGTTTTGTATTCTACTAAGTTATAATATATATATATATATATACTTATATATATATATATATTCATATATATATATATATATATATATATATATATATATATATATATATAGCATTATATGAAGTGAAATAATAAAATAAGGTGCGAATCAAATTTTATTAGGTCAGTTTAATTTTATTCGAATTGGATTCAGCGGAGCTTTTATCTGACCAGGAATTTATGGTTTGCACTACTTCGATCAGCTCATAAGAACCCTGAATTTTGAACATTATCATATTCAACACCCAGTGAGTTTTCTGAACTTTTCAGATGATTTTTTTTTATCGTTTTATTAATTTGCATACACCTTGGATACATGTTTCACTGTCATTTACTGCATCGTTTGCAAACAGATTTCCCGCCTGGAAAACTTTTTCGTTTTTAGACTACCATTCACCATCTGGATCACTTTTCAATCAACCTTTTGGATATCTTTCCTTAATATGTTTTTAATTGTATGAATTGGATGAACTGCATAGCTTTAACAAAAAAGTATGTTTTGGGCTGATATATTTGATGTTTTATATACTTTTATGTATTTTTATATATAGTTTTATATATTTTCAAAGTTTAATTTTATTACCTGCATAAATGTCATTGCGGTAATGGTCCTCTGAGGAGTAGAATTTTCTTTAAAAACTCATGAGTTAAGGACTTTAAGGTGCTTTGTTTGAACTTTGAATTCTAATTAAATTTGATTCGCACCTCATTTTATTATTTCCCTTTATATAATGCTATTAATGCTCTATCCAGTATATTGAGCTCCTGTTTAATCCGGATGTTCACTAATTAAATATACTAGTTGCCTATTATATCTTTTGTTGGATTAACTTCATATATATACAGGGTGGGCAACAATTTTATTTATTGATTTTTTTTTTTTTTTTCAGAATAAGTAAAGGACCCCTTCCGAAGCAAGCATAAGCCGTATTAGCCCTAAGGAACGTACCCTCATTTAGAAAACATTATTTTTGCTTAAAAATCTCAAAACAGTGTAAAAAACAATACTTTAGTTTTTGTAAGTTTTAAGAAGTGTTTTTCGGCTAAAATTTGTTTTGTTTATTTCAAAAAATCTCGGAAGGGTCAGTCTACACACACATAAAGTTTGGTGAGTTTAACTTTTATTTTGTGGAAGTTATTCAAATTCAAGTTATTCAAATTAAAAGATAGGACCCTTATTTTGGCCCACCCTGATATATATATATATATATATATATATATATATATATATGATTATTTTTGTTTACACAGACATGTTCAAAATCTGCGACACTGACATGTCGATGTTATCAATCAACACTTATTATAAACTAAGATCTCATCAGGCAGAGTTAGAATCCGATCTTAACCTAATCTGAGGTTTAGATCGGATTCTAACTCTTTAACTGTTAATCGATAACATCGACATGCCAGTGTCGCAAATTTTGTACATGTCTGTGTAAATAAAAATAATCATATATAAAGCTCTATTTGATATTGAGCACTTTTTATAAACCCGGTTGAAATTCTTTGGATTACTACCCTGTGGATGTTTTTACCTGGATTATTACCATTATATATATATATATATATATATATATATATATATATATATATATATATATATATATATATATATATATATATAGTGTTATAATGGAATAATTCCAGGAAGAAATCCGGGTAAGAGAGCTCAATGTGGTAAACAGAGCAATAATAACGTAAAATATAATAACACGAAATTACATGATTGTCGATGCAATAATTTATTTCAACCTTGCGGTTTTATTCAAGCATCCAACTTAACAATTACATTTTTGATACTGATAGAAAATTGAATTCATCCTCGGCACTTCAAACACAATCAGAGGGAGTGGTGGTAGCAGCCGGTTTGAACACCCAACATAGAGCGAGTAGAAATTAACATCTTATATTTAACTAAATTAATCTAATGAGATCTTATGGTTTTTTTTGTTTATTTTTATTAAATAATAACGTCTGGGTTAAGCGCACATATTCTTCATATCCGACCTGGTGACATACGCCTCCATACATACGCACACATATACCTATTCTTAACATCACACACACACAATTTTTGGCTAGCCCGAAATTCAGCTTTCGTTGGCCTTGGTAAGCTGAATTTCGGGCTAGCCAAAAATTGTGTGTGTGTGATGTTAAGAATAGGTATATGTGTGCGTATGTATGGAGGCGTATGTCACCAGGTCGGATATGAAGAATATGTGCGCTTAACCCAGACGTTATTATTTAATAAAAATAAACAAAAAAAACCATAAGATCTCCTTAGATTAATTTAGTTAAATATAAGATGTTAATTTCTACTCGCTCTATGTTGGGTGTTCAAACCGGCTGCTACCACCACTCCCTCTGATTGTGTTTGAAGTGCCGAGGATGAATTCAATTTTCTATCAGTATCAAAAATGTAATTGTTAAGTTGGATGCTTGAATAAAACCGCAAGGTTGAAATAAATTATTGCATCGACAATCATGTAATTTCGTGTTATTATATTTTACGTTATATATATATATATATATATATATCATGTAATATGTTGGCAAATATTTTTGGTATTTCATGTAAAATCTAGCCTTGGTAATGTACCGACCCTAGCATCTAAATGCTAGCCCCGTGTGCTGGGACCTTTACAGCTTACTTACCGGAACTTTCTGGACTACTCAAGTAACGCAACCGGGCATAAATGCCGACCTTATACGATATTAATAGACTTTAAATGAAAGCTCTAATGTATTTCCTTTCTCACATGACGTGTTCTATAGTCAATTATAGTCAATAGGGTTTATTGAAATTGATCAACAAAATAAATACACACGTAAAAAAGAATAACAAGTAGCAAACACCGGAGAAAAGAATAAGAAAAAGACATAGCACGGGAAACTGTAATAATACAGCGATGATGTCGTAAAACTAGTACACCCATTAGACTTACATTGGCGTTTATTCATTGTTTAAGAGATATAAGTAATTTCTAAAACACTTAGATAAATAATTTATTCTTTGCTAACGACGAAATCCGGCGTTTATCGTGAACAACAATTTAAGACTAAACAGTTTGGCGAGCCGTTCTAAGTTTTCCTAGTTTGCGGCAATATAGGAGTGTTACCTTTAAATGCCAACGTATAAGTGGCGGTTTCACTATAGAACGTACACAAGGAGACACCCATAAATCTATATATATATATATATATATATATATATATATATATATATATATATATAATTAATTATAAATATTGTTTTTTTATCTGCATAATTATACGTTTCATCATTACAGAAATCGCCAGTGTAGAGACAGAACACGAGTTATATTTAAAACCCAAATTCCAACGTTTTTGCCATCACGGGCGCCGTCAACAACTCGATGAATTAGCGAAAAAGTAATCCTACTTAAAAACAACTGTCGTATATTTCAAATCTCTCTCTCTCTCTCTTTCTCTCTCTCTCTCTCTCTCTCTCTCTATATATATATATATATATCTATATATATATATATATATGCATATATATGCATATATATATATGTATATACATATACAGGGTGTTTCAAAAGTCTTGGGAACATTACAAATGCGTATATCTCATGAACTATTCCAGGTAGAAAAATGAAACTGGTGCCATTTTAAAGCTTGCTTAATCAAGTTTTTGGTCATACTAATGATTTTCGTGTCATCTTTCCAGGTGCAGTAATGGCGTTCTCTAAACAAGACAAGGCATTTTGCGTCCTCCAATTTGCAAAGACTGAATCGTGGACATGTGTTCAGCGTGCATTTCGCAGGAAATTTAAAAAAGAAGCCCTTGAAAGGAAATCCATTGTCAGATGGCATGCTAAATTTGTGAAAGATGGGTGTTTGTGCCCAAGTAAGCGAACAGGTCGCCCTTCAACTTCAGAAGATGCAGTTGAGCAAGTTCGGACAGCCTTTCAGCGGAGCCTCCGTAAATCAGTGAGAAGAGCCAGCAGGGAACTTCAGCTTGCTCCAGCAACTGTCTGGCGTGTCTTAAGGAAACGACTGCAAATGGTACCTTACAAGCTCAACTTGGTCCAAAAGTTGAAGGACACTGATAAGCCACTTCGCCGTTACTTTGGCATTGCAATGCAAGAGAAGTTGGAAGATAACGGCTTTGATGACCGGCTTGTTTTTAGCGATGAGGCGACCTTCCATCTGAATGGCAAAGTTAACAAGCATAACACTCGCATATAGGGGTACTGAGAATCCTCATGAACTTCTTGAGCACGAGCGAGATTCACCAAAAGTGAACGTGTTTTGTGCAATTTCCAAGAAAGGTGTCCGTTCTTCTTTGAAGAGGCAACTATCACTGGTGAATCCTATCTCAACATGCTGGAAGACTGGTTAATGGCTCAGTTGGAACGAGCAGAATCTGATGACTTCATTTTTCAACAAGATGGTGCACCACCACACTGGAGTCTTAGAGTAAGGCAGTTTCTTAACACAAGGCTGCCTGGTAGATGGATTGGGAGATCTGGGCGAGGTGATGACGTTCTCATGCCCTGGCCTCCTAGGTCTCCAGATCTTACCCCGTGTGACTTTTTCCATTGGGGCTTTGTCAAGCAACAAGTCTATGTGCCGCCCCTTCCAATAGATATTGACGAACTAAAGGCTCGAGTAACGGCAGTTGTGGGAACCATTGACGTCAAGATGCTGGAACGCGTTTGGCAGGAAATGGACTATCGACTAGATGTCTGCCGTGTGACGAATGGTGCTCATATTGAGCAACTTTGAAGATTCCCTACAAAACTTGAGACTTTAACCTTTCCAACGGTACCAATTTCATTTTTCAACTCCTAATAGTTTTTGAGTTATTAAAAATCGTTATGTTCCCAAGACTTTTGAAACACTATGTATATGTATATATATATATGTGTATATATGTGTATATATATAATATATGCATACATATATATATATATATATATATATATATATATATATATACATATATATATATATATACATATATATATATATATATATATATATATATATATATATATATATATATATATATATATATGGGATTAAGTGCAATGTTTTTAATAAATATTTAATGAGGCTAAGTTTTAATAGCAACTCCGGTGAAAACTTACATTTGGAAAATTCGACATAATTCAAGGACAATCCCGGCTGATATAAATGAATACGCCTTCTTGAATAGAGTTTTAATAAATAGATCAAGCATTAACTCAATGTGATATCATACTATAATTAAATGTAAGTATTTACACGTGTTCATAATTTGTATTTATGTATTTATATTTTGTATTTTTTATGAGTTATACTTGAGTATAATGTATTCTCTACCTATTCTGCTTTTAAAATTCAGTAATTCTTTGTCATTTAATCAAACTTAACATGTGTAGTTTCACGAGCAAGTATGATCTACACATATCGTCAAAGTATATTTATACGTATATTGTCATCTACATATTGTAATCTAGATATTGTCATATATATATGATATGTATATATATATAGATATATATATATATATATATTTATATATATTGAAAAAACAAAAAAAAGACAATGTGTAGTGTTGAAATATATAATATATAATGTATTTTAATCTTAACTTACGAGAAATAAAATTGATCTTGTCAAAGCAGTGGTTTTCTTTCTTTTGTATGTTTCTTCATCGTCCGATGGTAATGGACTTTTGGGTCAGTAAATCACATCTCTAAGCGCGGCTACGCCAATTTGAAATAGACATATTTTTAAATATATATATATATATATATATATATATAATATTTATAAATGAATATTTATTATTCATTGCCTACAGACATCGATGTTTCATGCTAACGCAATCTTCAGTGGAAGTTAATTTCCGACTGTCGGCGAGCGCGAACTCCGATCACACATCGCCACTGATTCGTAGTCAAGAGCGTTCGCCCCTTGGCCACCGCAAATTAGCTTGTAATTAAGGAGAAATTATACTTTGTAAATACCGAGTCGGTTGTTATTTTTACAACGAGCAGGGAAAGTGATCTACAACAACAAACTGTGTTTGACCTCGCAATGAACCTATTAGTACTGCTTGTAATTATATATATATATATATATATATATATATATATATATATATATATATATATAAGTATGTGAATGTATATAAAAAATAATGTGAAAAAAGTTTATATTGTGTTATAACTTTTTATTTTTTATTTTCTTATTTATTTATTTTTTTATATATATATATATTTTGACGTGTAGGAATATGAATTGTTCTTTCTGTAAAGAAAAATAGGTTTTTCTTGTTGATGGTATATATATATTCCTCCGCACATTTTCGCTATATAAATACTCTTCAGTGTGGATAAACAACCATGTGCTGCTTGCTTTTACTGAACATCGGTCGTTTTACTGACTGTCAAAGCGTGTACTGATTACACTATCGCTACAAGACAAGAGGGAGTGAAATCCTTTTTTTTATTCTATAAAATAGTCGCTATCGAGGTGTGCGCTATTCATTCAATCGGCCTTTTGGCTAAGTTGAAAGTGTAGTATCTGTTCCGATGGATACTGCACCCCATAGACTGGTAGTGTCTTGGCCTTCGGGGCTTGATTTACGCCAGTCTATGGGACTGTCCTGTGCAGTTCTAGGAGGTCCACCCTCCCAGGCTTTGTCTCCCCTCTTTGAGGAGGAGTAAGTTTATTGCGTACTGCCTGAGGCGCCCCTACCAGGGAATGCCGACGGGGCTACCCAGGCAATTTTTAATGGCCAGAGTGCTTTTCAAACCCCACTTCCCCGACCCGACCTTGGGTCACCTCTTACTTGTGGGAGTAAGATAAAAACTGACCTTGTGCCTAACTCCCGGAGAAGAGTAAATAAATATTCATTCAATGAAGAGCGTTCGATATTCGAGGAAGATTTAAATTATCAAAATGCTTAACACACTAAGTCATACTTCGTTATATATATATATTGATAATTAAACAGTCAGAGAGAACAGGGGATTAGAAGAAAATTATATTTGGCATGTAAAGTTGGTCCCTGTTATCTAGGCATTTATTTTACTCAAGTTATGGCACTGTTGTTAGAATAGTACGGCCTGCAGCAGGTATCTGAAGAATAACGATTCTTTAATAGTGTTGCATTAAGGCATTACTATAACCAAGAATAAATCACAATCATATCACTATTTCATAAGTAGTGCCACGATTTTTAAGGTTCTTTCGACCAATAAGAATCTATAACCGCAGGTACTTTCTTTTTGTCAATTGACTTAACTTCTCAGTGCATATTAAAGAGAATATCTCGCGTTTATTTTTACAAGTCCATCTATTCATATCTATTTTATCTATATCCAAAATAAAATAGAAATGAATAAGTGATGAATTGGAACATGTTAACATGTAAAGCGCGTTAGTACCTAGAAATATAAGCGATGTTTATGATACCACTAGGAAGTACACGTTTAGGTAATTTAAAGTGTAGAAAACAAGTAGATTATTTCAAAAATGCAGTTGTTGAACAAAACAAATGTTTATTTTGATTCATCTCATCAATATTGTCATGAATTAGCTAAAAAGACTAAGACGATGGCTTTGTTCTTAGGTATTCTAATAATGATAATAATAATAATAATAATAATAAGAAGAAGAAGAAGAAGAAGAAGAAGAAGAAGATTATTAACAACATTTAATTAGTCAAAATTTTCCAGCATATTTTAATTATTTCCCTTTAGCGCAACGGTAAGCGACGTAGTAATTTTGTCTTTGGCCCGACTGGTTCATAGTTCGATCCCAACCAACCGCTACGATTTTTTTCTACATTTCGAGGGGATGGGGAAGAAATAATACATTTTTTTTAATCCCCTGGTCAAAAAGTACTTTTTTGTGTTGCTTAAAACTTAAAACTATTTTTTATTTTGGCGTTTTTAGGGCATGTCTATTATTTATTTATTTTTTTTTGTTTTTTGAACGGACGTTAAGCAATGTTTTTTTTTTCAATGATAGTTTGAACTAAGTATATATTTTTTATTTGCACCACTTCTTAAAGTGTTAAAACATTTATTTATTATTTTTGGATGGTAAGGGATCAGTATTTATTTTTTAAATGTTTTGAACGGACAATAAGCAATGTTTTCTTTTGTTTTGTTTTTTCTCAGTGAAACACCGAGAGCGTGGTCGAAAGAAAGAGAGAGTGTGTGTTCGTAAGAGAGGGAGGGGGGGAATAGAGAAAGAGTGAAAACGCAATAAAAACAAATAAATAAATCGCAAAAAGTAAACTTACTAACAAATAGAAGGTGCTTTGTTACATTAGGACCCGCGCTAACTTTGACCCCGTCGTTAGGGTTAGGGTCAGTGGGGGGTTAGGGTTAGCTATAAAGTTCAGGGTCATTGGGGGTTAGGGTTAAAGTTAAGGTCAGGGCCAAAGTTAGCCCAGGTCCCAATGTAACAAACTACCAAATAGAGACGTAAAAAATAAGACAATGACAATGATAATGTATAGTAAACATCTGAGAAGTTAAGTTTCTTATTTTGTGTCACGATCTGACACTCCCATTTAATAAGATTTAGTATTTACTTTTGCCCCTGACAACGGGGGAGGGGAGTCGCGACCGATAGTGATTGCTGAAGAGAAAGCTTTTACCCCGACAACCGAGTAATATAATAAATATATATACTTCCATCCCGTCACGCAAAATTTAGGTGAGTAAGATATGTGCATATTTCTAGCCACCGGATAATATTATTAACAGTAAATTATACAGATTGATGTAGAAAACACTGTGGAATTCCTTTTTTTTTCAGTGAAACACAGAGAGCGCGTACGAAAGAAAGAGAAAGTTTGTGTTCGTAAGAGAGAGATAGAGGGAGTAGAGAGAGAGAGAGAGAGAGAGAGAGAGAGAGAGAATAAACGTAATTGAAAAGTGAAAACACAATAAAAACAAATAAATAAATCGCAAAAAGTAAAAAAAAATTTAACAAAAACGAAAGTGAGGAAAGTCGTGATTCAAAGCAAAATAAAAAAGAAAATCTAATCGAAAAAAAAAGTAACAAGCATAATTTCGTTTTATTTCGGAAGCCTGCCAGTTTTTACGGTATATCAACCCTTTTTAGTAGAGTGTCCATCGTACACGCGTTATTTGAATGCAAATTATTAATTTTTAAAAAATATTTCACTCTTATCCGAGGGATGCTCATAATAAAACAAGCGTAACTTACTAACAAATAGATAGTGCTTTGTTAGATTGGGACCCGCGCTAACTTTGACCCCGTCGTTAGGGTTAGGGTCATGGAGGGGGGTAGGGTTACCTATAAAGTTCAGGGTCATTGGGGGTTAGGGTTAAAGTTAGGGTCAGGGTCAAAGTTAGCCCGGGTCCCAATGTAACAAAGTACCAAATAGATACGTAAAAATAAGACAAGGGCAATGATATTGTATAGTTAACATCTGATTAATTAATTTTTTTTATTTCAAATATTTATTTAGTTATATTGTCAAATTCGTCAAACAAAAATGGCGTTCGCTTATTTTAGGTGAGGTGGTCGCTAATTTCAGACTTTATAAAAGGCTAAATTGTCCGATTACAGTAGAGGATCTCTTTACATTAGCGGCTAACCCGAGATGTAGGGGAGGGCGCCACTCTTTCCCCAGGACTGCTTCATTGTCCTTGATCCTGACCTTATAATACTGAGAGTTTTAGCAATGTTTGTTTTAGTCTTTGCTATGACTCAACCGAGGATAGAACTCTGGTATCCCGTTTCATTAGCGGAAACGCTTACCAAATGGGCCGGTTTCAAGCTTTCGGTATGTATTTATTTATTTATTTATTTATTTATTTTATTTTTTAATATTTAAAATTTCTTCTTCTTCTTCTTCTTCTTCTTATTATTATTATTATTATTTATATATTAATACGATAGAGTGTGTGTTATTTATTTTGTGTGTAACGATCTGACACTCCTATTTAAGAAGATTTAGTGAAGAGACAGCTTTTGCCCCGGCAACCGAGTAATATAAATAAATATACATACTTCCATTCCGTCACGCACAATTTTTGTGAGTAAAATATGTACATATTTCTAGCCACCGGATAATATTATTAACAGTAAATTATACAGATTGATGTAGAAAACACTGGAATTTCCACAGGGTCCCGCTAGTAAATATATGTATATATATATATATATATATATGTGTGTGTCTGCGTTGGTATGTGTGTGTACGTGCATGTGTGTATGTGTGTGGTTGCAATTTATAATAGTTTTTACTAAACGGATTAATTATGAATATTCCTAACTTGACGATAAGTATCTAGTTTGCGACATGTTCCCACTTGAACAAGGAATTGAAATAAAATATCTTACCGGACTAGGTAAGTAATGGCAGCTTCGTTGCTACAAAACCGCGTCATCGTTATACGCGTTGCAATTAAATGCCCACATTAGATGTGCTAAGCCTTGACCCAACAGCCGGATGCGCTGACTTGTGCAATCACGCGGACAACTGCAATCGGGTGTGGGCACGAGAGAACGCATCTCGTATGGATCTTAATGTACTATGAAACAAGAAACACAAAGAGGTGATTTCTTCTTTCATATTAACGTAAATCTACCAATATTAAATTAGCTCATGCGTAAAACTGACATTTATTCATGACAATGTAAAGTATTCCTTGCCTGTTAACAATTAGACGATTATATTAAATGTAAATACCACAGAATGTTACTCACTCTCACATCATGGCCAATTATGACTATACAAGTTGAACAATTCTGTCAGGTGAGTATGACCTACGTGAAAGCATGTTTTATTTCAATGGTTCCCACAACTGCCGTTACTCGAGCCTTTAGTTCGTCAATATCTCTTGGAAGGGGCGGCACATAGACTTGTTGCTTGACAAAGCCCCAAAGGAAAAAGTCACACCTCGCCCAGATCTCCCAATCCATCTACCAGGCAGCCTTGTGTTAAGAAACTGCCTTACTCTAAGACTCCAGTGTGGTGGTGCACCATCTTGTTGAAAAATGAAGTCATTAGATTCTGCTTGTTCCAACTGAGCCATTAACCAGTCTTCCAGCATGTTGAGATAGGATTCACCAGTGATAGTTGCCTCTTCAAAGAAGAACGGTCCATAGACACCTTTCTTGGAAATTGCACAAAACACGTTCACTTTTGGTGAATCTCGCTCGTGCTCAAGAAGTTCATGAGGATTCTCAGTACCCCATATGCGAGTGTTATGCTTGTTAACTTTGCCATTCAGATGGAAGGTCGCCTCATCGCTAAAAACAAGCCGGTCATCAAAGCCGTTATCTTCCAACTTCTCTTGCATTGCAATGCAAAAGTCACGGCCAAGTGGCTTATCAGTGTCCTTCAACTTTTGGACCAACTTGAGCTTGTAAGGTACCATTTGCAGTCGTTTCCTTAAGACACGCCAGAAAGTTGCTGGAGCAAGCTGAAGTTCCCTGCTGGCTTTTCTCACTGATTTACGGGGGCTCCGCTGAAAGGCTGTCCGAACTTGCTCAACTGCATCTTCGGAAGTTGAAGGGCGACCTGTTCGCTTACTTGGGCACAAACACCCATCTTTCACAAATTTAGCATGCCATCTGACAATGGATTTCCTTTCAGGGGCTTCTTTTTTAAATTTACTGCGAAATGCACGCTGAACACATGTCCACGATTCAGTCTTTGCAAATTGGAGGAGGCAAAATGCCTTGTCTTGTTTAGAGAACGCCATCACTGCACCTGGAAAGATAACACGAAAATCATTAGTATGACCAAAAACTTGATTAAGCAAGCTTTAAAATGGCACCAGTTTCATTTTTCTACCTGGAATAGTTCATGAGATATACGCATTTGTAATGTTCCCAAGACTTTTGAAACACTTGGTATATATATATATATATATATATATATATATATATATATATATATATATATATATATATATATATAGTTCAGAGCAAAGAGCTTCATGTCCTTAATCCATGGATTTTAAAAGAAAACTCTGTTTATCAGAGGAGAGAGAAAAACCGACAATGATGAAAAGAGTGTATCTTTGAAAATCCATAGATTAAGGATATGCAACTCATTGCTCTGAACATTTGATGTTCTAATAAATATTAGACTTTATAATTTTTTATTCTCATCTTTCATCTCTTGAATTGATTGCTCTATTTACTATATTGAGTTTTATATTATCACGATAGATTATTATTAAACGATAATTTAATTCAACATTTACATATTATATATATATATATATATATATATATATATATATATGAAGTTATTTGAAAAATGTAAAACACCAAATAATGTTATATATATTTTTATTATTAGTATTTTATTTTAAGAAGTTATATAAAGTAACTTTTTAAAAATAATGTTTTCTATTATGTGCCAACAACTTCTATGATAGTTCTCAACATACACGTGTTGCGAGATCTAGCGAGATTCGAAACCGGCATCCCAAATACTTGATATTAGCGGGGAAATAATAATTAGCAGATGTCGGGATCGTGATGAGCACTGATATAGATACTTTATAGTGGGAAAACGTAGGAGGCTTACTATTTATTCCTTGTAATTAAGTATGTGTTTTTATCTAAATATAAATATCCGAGATGTTATGTCAACTTCATGATATATTTAGTAAAGAGTTGTAATAAAATGGGTGATATTGTTTATGCAATATATTTAGTGTGACTGCAGAAAATAAGAAGCTTTATTGTAGATAGTTGGCATTATATTAACTTTATAATCACCAGAGTCATTTACTAATTAAACTAGGGAAATCGTATTGACTTATGTGTTCTCAGTTTTTAGTTTGAATTTTTATTTCTAAGAATGTCACATACATATTACACATAGGAAATCAGAATGAATATTACTGGTATAAATAGGAGGTATTTGTCTTATTTAATAAAAATAAGTGAAATTAAAGGGGGGAAATTACTCCATTATTCTTATGTAGAATTAGGTCCATTGAATCACCGTTTCTTTCCAGAGTCATGTAAAAACAAATAGTATGGCTCATATAAACATAATTTAACTAAAACAAAATATAAAACAAAAATGTAAGTACATATATCTAATAATCAACAAATGTAAGTATGTTTTTTACAATTAATTTAATATGTCGTAGATTATATATTTAGCGGGGGTTGTGTTATTTTTGACCACCATAGTTGAATTGGAAAAACATGACATGTCTAATGTTTATTTTTTGTATCTTGTAACTTTCATACTGACTCGTATTTTCGTATCCAATAAAGTCTAAAAGTGTATAAACATCATCAGTATTTAAATTTAGGGCGAACAATATTTCATCGACCGATATTTCAACATTTTTGTTGAGGTGTGTTCCGGTTTTTACTTATGAATCGAAACGTGACTATCCTAACTCTCAGAATAAGGGGTAGCTTGTCAGATGTTTTGTAGGGATTTTTATACGCTTGTCATTCATAAAGTGAGTTTTTGTTCGTGTTTTTTTTGTACTTTCTGTATTTCTCACATTCTTTTTTTTTATGAGAGTTCACCCTAATCAAAGCAGAACGCCACTGTAGACGAAAGGGGCTATTGAGAATTAGAAAGTAACTTTAGGGTGTCATTCTTAGTTGGGAACTGTGCAGCGAAATATATGTTTACATTAATTTTAAACCTCTGCATGTCGATACTGTCGGGGAAACAGCAGACAGGAAGTGAGTTTCAGAGGTCAGCAGCACGAGGAAAGAAGCAATTGGAGTAGAAGGTTCTCCGACATCTGAGGACCTCTACAGTGAATAGATGATTGTCGAGTTGGTCTAGTGAATTTACGTCGATGGAGCACCAGAGTAGCCAGTTCATAAGAGCACAATCCCTTGAAGTACTTGTAAAACAAGCACAAGGATGCTACATTGCGGCGATAAGCTAGGGGCTGGAGCTTGGTTGATTGTATGGTACCTGTTAAGTTGGCGACTCTTTTTTGCACCTTGTTAAGGAGGGAGAGACTAGTAGATGATGCACCAGACCATCTTTCTAAACGTTTTGTGTTTAAACAATGTGCGCGTTTCTTCATTGCTGATTGATTGTCCATGAAGAGTAGCCGGTAAAAAAAACCTACATTTTCTTACCAGGTGTCGAAATGCTCATAAGACAGAAAAAAATACAAACATTCGCGGATATGAAGAAAAATCAATTAAATAAATAAATAAATAAATAAATATGCTCGTGGACAAATTTATTTTCGTCTTTATCATTGGAATGCAACAAACAAGTATATATTCTCTAAATCCTGGAAACTTCATTGAGCACTTTTTGTTTAATAATTTTCATAGTATTGTAAAAATGTATATATATATATATATATATATATATATATATATAAATGAAAGAAGATGGATAAATATGTACGAATGACAAATCTATTTCAACTTCGATTATTCAATGTAAGATGTACTCGGTAAAACATGTTCATTTTTATTTCCTTAAGCCAAGGCTTTTCAAAGATTACAATCTTATCATCAGGTGAATTACAGAGATGGATAAGTTGTCAGTGGAAAACCAAAGTTCAAGTAATGAAGAATAAGAGTGTGCGTGAATACAATATGGAGTCTGTCCAGTTAGTGGATGTCCGTAGATAAGGTGTCCGGTGAAAAGAGCTTTAAAGATGGGCACAGACTCAACCTGTATTTATATATATATATATATATATATATATATATATATATATATATATATATATATATATATATATTAATACAGGTTAAGTTGTTATCGACAAGGTTTAAAAGGAGAACGTCTCTCTCTCTCTCTCTCTATATATATATATATGTATATATATGTATATATATATATATATTATATATATATATATATATATATATATATATATATATATATATGTATGTATTCTATATATATTAATTTAGGTTAAGTTTGTATCAACAATGTTAAAAATGAGAATCTATATTGTGTTTATATAATAGTGACCCATACTAAATAGAGCTATTTATTTACTGTAATAGTTTTCTTTATACCTCTTGGAATAACTTACCATTTTTCTACACCGCCCACTTTAAATTAAGTGAATATTTTTTAGCAATTACACTTTGAAAGTAATTGCGACCTCAGCTTCAATCTGAGAAACGTAACAGTTGGTTTAATACTATTTATTATTGAATTGTATCACGTGACTCTTACGGATTTTACTCCTACTTCTTTCTTTTGTTCTTTCTTCAATATAAACATATACAAACGTACATGTTTTAAAAGCTAGTAAGATCACTGCTGCTTAAATTCTGCACTCGAAACTTTCCACAGTATGTGTAGTCTTGTTATGTTGTATAATTCATTTCCTTCTTCGCCACCACTGACTTCTCGCAGCCTGGACTCTCCTCCAGCGCTACTACTTTTCCTTTATAACTCCATCATGTCAACCTAAAATTTCGAGAGAGAGATAGAGAGAGAGAGCGAAAGAGAGAGAGAGAGAGAATAAAATGTTATTGCTGTGTGTTTATGCAGACGAGTTCTTTCTCTGAATGTTTTACAAAAGGCGACCAGGAATGGGAGCTCAGTCAGAGACCCACCATGACACAGTATAGAGATTCGAGCAACATCTCCTCTATGTGAGTACGAATCCGACTCTTATTCGGGTGGAAATTGCATAAGGTTTCTTGAGGTCTAGCATGATTCAACCATTTACCTTCGCCACAGATTTGATGTAAGTTTTCAGATGAAAACAAAAGGCTACTTCAGAGATGGGCGATAAACCACCGATGTAAATTATGAAAACATGGACAATGACTATTAGAATGTTTGACGACAGTTTATGGCAAAGATTTGTTAACATTGATTTGATGATGACTGCATTGCAGAAATAGTCAAAAGTGGGGAAAGCAGATTTGTTGTATTATGAATTCAAATTTTAATCAAGCGGTTGGTTTACGGTTTACATTACATTATATTATTTTAATGAAATCACTAAAAAATAAATACACAAAATCTCTACTATATTAAATAACTAGCGGGGCTACCCGGCGTTGCTCGGGGTCATTAAAACATATAATTGAAGAAAAATCGTGTGTGTAACATCTTTATATACAAACTTCTATTTCTCCCCCCCCCCACCTTCTCTATAGCCGTCTCTTTATCTTTCTACCTTTCTCTTCCCTGGTCGCCGCATTTCACCGCTACTTTCTAATTTTGCCTTTTGCGAACGCTGTTCTTTCCCCACAATTTCTCCTACGTTGCCCAGGGCAATAGTATGATAAATTTCTATAAAAAGTAACACCTATATCTGCGCCTTCTATATAGGTACTTATCTCCACCCCGGTGTTTATGCTATATACGTATCTATCATCACCCCGGTGCGCATACTATATACGTACCTATTGCCGCCCCAGTGTACATACTATATACGTACCTATCGCCGCCCCAGTTCAGATACTATTTAAGTACCTATCGCCGCCCCGTTGCGAATGCTAAATAGTACCTATCGCCGCCCCGGTGTGCATGCTACATAAGTACCTATCGCTGCCCTAGTGGGACTAATTAATATGTACATATTGCCGCATTGGTGCGAATTTCTAAATACGTACCTATCACCACTTTGGTGCGAATGCTAAATACGTACCTATCGCCGGCCAGATGCGAATGCTAAATACGTACCTATAGCCGCCCTGGTGTGAATGCTAAATACGTACCTATAGCCGCCCCGGTGCGAATGCTAAATACGTACCTATCACCACCCTGGTGCAAATGCGAAATACATACCTTTCGCCGTTCTGGTGCTATATTCGCTGCACGTGCTATATACGTACCTATTGCCGCCCCGGTGCACGTGCTATATATGTACTGATCGCCGCCCCGGTGCGCATGCTATGTACGTACTTATTGCTGCCCATGTGTACATGCTATATACGTAGCTATCGCCACGCCTGAATTCTGAATACGTACCTATCGCCGCCCCGGTGTGGAAGCTAAATATGTACATATCGCCGCCCCGGTACGAATGCTAAATACATACATATCGCCGCCCTAGTGTGATTTCTAAATACGTACCTATCGTGGCTCCTGTGTGAATTATAAATACGTACCTATCGCCGCCCCGGTGCGGAAGCTAAATACGTACATATCGCCACCCCGGTGCGAATGCTAAATACATACCTATCGCCGCCCCGGTGCGAATGCTAAATACATACCTGTCGCCGCCCCGGTGCGAATGCTAAATACATACCTATCGCCGCCCCGGTGCGAATGCTAAATACATACCTATCGCCGCCCCGGTGTGAATGCTAAATACGTACCTTTCGCCGCCCCGGTGCGCGTGCTATATACGTACCTACTGCTGCCCCGGTGCGCGTGCTATATATGAACCGATCGCTGCCCCAATGCGCATGCATAATACATACCTATCACGTACTTATTGCCGCCCATGTGCACATGCTATATACGTACCTATCGCCACCGCTGAATGCTAAATAAGTACCTATCTCCGCCCAGGGATGAATGCTAAATACGTACATATTGCCGCCCAGGTGTTCATACACCATATGTACCTATCACTGCCCCAGTGCGAATACTAAATATGTACATATCGCCACCCCGGTGCGATTGCTGAATACATACCTATCGCAACCCCGGTGCGAATGCTAAATATGTAGCTATAGCCACCCCTATGCACTACTATATAGTACCTATTGCCACCCCGGTACACATACTATATATAAACCTATCGCCGACCCGGTGTGCATACTATATTCGTACCTATCGCGGCTCTGGTGCGCATACTACATACTTACCTATCTCTGCAAGGGTACACATACTATATATGTACCAATCTCCAGCCCAGTTCGCATACGTAAGAACTTATATTTATTCGGCCCTGTCGTGTTAGAAAAACAAAATAGTGTTCATTTATGTATTGTCACTATCATAAATATAAATATTTTTAGTTACAAACAGAAAAAAATACATTTTTTTGCCTCCCCACAAGAAAATTTTTTTTCTATCCTCCCACATACTTAGAAATATTTTTAATTTAAAGGAAAAAAAAAAGAAAAATTTTTGACGCCCTTACACCCCAAAAATTTTATGTTCCCCCCATACATAGAAATATTTTTATTTTAAAAAAGAAAAAAAAAAAAATTTTTTAGCCCCCTCCCCCGAAAATTTTTTTTTTCAGTCTCCCCATACACATAAATATTTTCAATGAAAAAGATAAAAGACAAAATAAATGTTTTGCCTCCCCCCCAATTTATTTTATACTCCCGATGCGCATGCTATATACGTATTTATTGCCGCCCATGTGCACATGCTATATACTTCCTATCGCCACCGCTGAATGCTAAATACGTACCTATTGCTGTCGCGGTGCGAATGCTAAATAGGTTTTCAGTGTAGATGCTCTTAAAATATTATCCAAACCTATCACTACAGTAGCTCTATCTAGGACATTGAACAATTTTCTCCCGGACAACGCCGAGTACTTTAAAAATAAAAGAGGCCTCATGAGCACTACTGAAATAACTTAGGTATCCTCTCTCCTTCTGATCTGCCAAATAGTCCAAAGGGAAACGAAGATGGCATTAAAATATTTTCCAAACCTATCATTACAGTAACTCTATCTAGGATATTGAGCACTTTTCTCCCGGACAACGCCGAGTACTTTGATAATCAAAGACACCTCCTGAGAACTACTGTAATAACTTATATCGATTCCCCCATCCTTTTCAGCGTAGATGCTGTTAAAATATTATCCAAACATATCACTACAGTAGCTCTATCTAGGACATTGAGCAATTTTCTCCCGGACAACGCCGAGTACTTTGAAAATCTAAGGAGGCCTCCTGAGGACTACTGAAATAACTTAGGTATCCTCTCTCCTTCTGATCTGCCAAATAGTCCAAAGGGAAACGAAGATGGCGTTAAAATATTTTCAAAACCTATCACTACAGTATCTCTATTAAGGACATTCAGCACTTTTCTCCCGGACAACGCCGAGTATTTGAAAATCAAAGACGCCTCCTGAGCACTACTGAAATAACTCTTATTGATTCCCCTATCCTTTTCAGCGTAGATGCTGTTAAAATATTATCCAAACATATCACTACAGTAGCTCTATCTAGGACATTGAGCAATTTTCTCCCGGACAACGCCGAGTACTTTGAAAATCTAAGGGGGCCTCCTGAGGACTACTGAAATCACTTAGGTATCCTCTCTCCTTCTGATCTGCGAAATAGTCCAAAGGGGAACGAAGATGGCGTTAAAATATTATCCAAACCTATCACTACAGTAGCTCTATCTAGGATATTGAGCACTTTTCTCCCGGACAACGCCGAGTACTTTGATAATCAAGGAGGCCTCCTGAGGACTACTGAAATCACATAGGTATCCTCTCTCCTTCTGATCTGCCAAATAGTCCAAAGGGGAACGAAGATAGCGTTAAAATATTTTCCAAACCTATCACTACAGTAGCTCTATCTAGGACATTGAGCGCTTTTCTCCCGGACAACGCTGAGTACTTTGATAACAAAGGAGGCCTCCTGAGGACTACTGAAATCACTTAGGTATCCCTCTTTTTGATCTGCCAAATAGTCCAAAGGGGAACGAAGATGGCTTTAAAATATTTTCCAAACCTATCACTACAGTAGCTCTATCTAGGACATTGAGCAATTTTCTCCCGGACAACGCCGAGTATTTGAAAATCAAAGAGGCCTCCTGAGCACTACTGAAATAACTGTTATCGATTCCCCCATCCTTTTCAGCGTAGATGCTGTTAAAATATTATCCAAACCTATCTCTACAGTAGCTCTATCTAGGACATTGAGCACTTTTTTCCCGGACAACGCCGAGTACTATGACCTGATATAACCGGACACAATTTAGGGCAAGACCGGGTACATCCAGCAAGGGATTATTGGACAGGTGCGGATGTGATTGAGCAACCCTTGTTTCACTACACACTTATAACGTAGGATTCCTATGTTGTTATTGATTTATCCGGACAGAAGTTATTGGATGATCTGATACAACCGGGCTGAATGTCGGGCAAGACCGGGTACATCCGGCAAGGGATTATGGGATGTTTACAGTGACTCTGCATTTTTATCGGATTAGTACATAAATACATTAGATTATTTCGAATTTACTACATATTAACGTTGAAATTTCGTGAAAAATACGAAAAAAACTGCTACCTTTTGTCGGAAAGTTGATAAATAGCTGAATTTCGGATGTTTCTCGGCCTTTTGGCTAATATCAAAGTGTAGTATCTGTTCTCGGCATTATTGCCTTGAGATCAAGTGTATATCTAGTCCTATCCGATAGGTGTCGATCTTACACTGTCGAATCAAAAATCAGATTATCATTTTATTTTTTAATCCCTTTTCTTTTAGCTCACTTCCTCTCCCCTAAAGTACCGGTTGATATACCGCCAAGGTCGGGATCTGTCTCACCGACGACTCCCCCCAAAGTTCGCCTGAGGCGCTGACACCGGCGAATACCGACACTCCCCCTCCCCCAAATTTCGCCTGCCTCACCGGCGTATGCCAATACGCCCCATCCCCAAATTTCGCCTGAGGCGCCCCACAGGCGATCGTTCATACCGCCGAATGCCGACATTTCTCTCCTCCCCTCCCCAGATTGGCCTGAGCCGCCGAATGCCGACATTCCCCCTCGCCAGATTTGGCCTGAGGCGCTCACAGCGGCGAATGCCGACACTCTCCCTCCCCCAAATTTCACCTGAAGCGCTCACACCGGCGAATGCCGACACCCCCCCCCCCCGAAAGGAGGAGGGAATGCCTATCATGATAACAGAACGGCCATAGGGAGGGGGGGATATTAGCGTCTATTAATAATTAAGAAAGAAAGTGTGGGAGTGAGCGGGAAAAAAGAAAGAAAGAAAAAAATGGTTGTAGTGTGAGTGAATTTCTTCCTGCCACTCTCTGACGTCAGCGTACCCACACATAGTTCGTGCGGTCGCAGGGTACCCACACATACTTCGTGCGGTCGCAGGGTACCCACACATACTTCGTGCGGTCGCAGGGTACCCACACATACTTCGTCCGGCAGCAGGGTAACCACACATACTTCGTTCGGTCGCAGCGTACCCAAACATACTTTGTCCGGTCGCAGGGTACCCACACATACTTCGTGCGGTCGCAGGGTACCCACACATATTTCGTCCGGTCGCAGGGTACCCACACATACTTCGTACGGTCGCAGGGTACCCACACATATTCGTGCGGTCGCAGGGTACCCACACATAGTTCGTGCGGTCGCAGGGTACCCACACATACTTCGTGCGGTCGCAGGGTACCCACACATACTTCGTGCGGTCGCAGGGTACCCACACATACTTCGTCCGGTCGCAGGGTACCCACACATAGTTCGTGCGGTCGCAGGGTACCCACACATACTTTGTGCGGTCGCAGGGTACCCACACATACTTCGTGCGGTCGCAGGGTACCCACACATACTTCGTCCGGTCGCAGGGTACCCACAGATACTTCGTCCGGACGCAGGGTACCCACAAATACTTCGTCCGGTCGCAGGGTACCCACACATACTTTGTGCGGTCGCAGGGTACCCACAAATACTTCGTGCGGTCGCAGGGTACTCACACATACTTCGTCCGGTCGCAGGGTACCCACACATACTTCGTGCGGTCGCAGGGTACCTATACATACTTCGTCCGGTCGCAGGGTACCCACACATACTTCGTCCGGTCGCAGGGTACCCACACATACTTCGTGCGGTCGCAGGGTACCTATACATACTTCGTCCGGTCGCAGGGTACCCACACATACTTCGTGCGGTCGCAGGGTACCCACACATACTTCGTCAGGCAGCAGGGTACCCACACATACTTTGTGCGGTCGCAGGGTACCCACAAATACTTTGTGCGTTCGCAGGGTACTCACACATACTTCGGTTGGTCGCTCGGTACCCACACATACTTCGTGCGGTCGCTGGGTACCTATACATACTTCGTGCGGTCGCAGGGTACCCACACATACTTTGTGCGGTCGCAGGGTACCCACACATACTTCGTGCGGTCGCAGGGTACCAACACATACTTCGTCCGGTCGCAGGGTACCCACAGATACTTCGTCCGGACGCAGGGTACCCACAAATACTTCGTGCGGTCGCAGGGTACCTATACATACTTCGTCCGGTCGCAGGGTACCCACACATACTTCGTCCGGTCGCAGGGTACCCACACATACTTCGTGCGGTCGCAGGGTACCTATACATACTTCGTCCGGTCGCAGGGTACCTATACATACTTCGTCCGGTCGAAGGGTACCCACACATACATCGTCCGGTCGCAGGGTACCCACAAATACTTCGTTCAGTCGCAGGGTACCTACACATAATCGTGCGGTCGCAGGGTACCCACAAATACTTTGTGCGGTCGCAGGGTACCCACACATACTTCGTCCGGTCGCAGGGTACCCACACATATTTCGTTCGGTCGCAGGGTACCCACACATACTTCGTGCGGTCGCAGGGTACCCACACATACTTCGTGCAGTCGCAGGGTACCCACACATATTCGTCAGGCAGCAGGGTACCCACACATACTTCGTGCGGTCGCAGGGTACCCACAAATACTTCGTCCGGTCGCAGGGTACCCACAAATACTTCGTGCGGTCGCAGGGTACCCACACATACTTCGTCAGGCAGCAGGGTACCCACACATGCTTCGTGCGGTCGCAGGGTACCCACAAATACTTCGTCTGGTCGCAGAGTACCCACACATACTTCGTCCGGTCGCAGGGTACCCACACATACTTCGTCAGGCAGCAGGGTACCCACACATACTTCGTGCGGTCGCAGGGTACCCACCCATACTTCGTGCGGTCGCAGGGTACTCACACATACTTCGTCCGGTCGCAGGGTACCCACACATACTTCGTGCGGTCACAGGGTACCCACACATACTGTCTCTTCACTAAATCTTCTTAAATAGGAGTGTCAGATCGTTACACACAAAATAAATAACACACACTCTATCGTATTAATATATAAATAATAATAATAATAATAATAAGAAGAAGAAGAAGAAGAAGAAATTTTAAATATTAAAAAATAAAATAAATAAATAAATAAATAAATAAATACATACCGAAAGCTTGAAACCGGCCCATTTGGTAAGCGTTTCCGCTAATGAAACGGGATACCAGAGTTCTATCCTCGGTTGAGTCATAGCAAAGACTAAAACAAACATTGCTAAAACTCTCAGTATTATAAGGTCAGGATCAAGGACAATGAAGCAGTCCTGGGGAAAGAGTGGCGCCCTCCCCTACATCTCGGGTTAGCCGCTAATGTAAAGAGATCCTCTACTGTAATCGGACAATTTAGCCTTTTATAAAGTCTGAAATTAGCGACCACCTCACCTAAAATAAGCGAACGCCATTTTTGTTTGACGAATTTGACAATATAACTAAATAAATATTTGAAATAAAAAAAATTAATTAATCAGATGTTAACTATACAATATCATTGCCCTTGTCTTATTTTTACGTATCTATTTGGTACTTTGTTACATTGGGACCCGGGCTAACTTTGACCCTGACCCTAACTTTAACCCTAACCCCCAATGACCCTGAACTTTATAGGTAACCCTACCCCCCTCCATGACCCTAACCCTAACGACGGGGTCAAAGTTAGCGCGGGTCCCAATCTAACAAAGCACTATCTATTTGTTAGTAAGTTACGCTTGTTTTATTATGAGCATCCCTCGGATAAGAGTGAAATATTTTTTAAAAATTAATAATTTGCATTCAAATAACGCGTGTACGATGGACACTCTACTAAAAAGGGTTGATATACCGTAAAAACTGGCAGGCTTCCGAAATAAAACGAAATTATGCTTGTTACTTTTTTTTTCGATTAGATTTTCTTTTTTATTTTGCTTTGAATCACGACTTTCCTCACTTTCGTTTTTGTTAAATTTTTTTTTACTTTTTGCGATTTATTTATTTGTTTTTATTGTGTTTTCACTTTTCAATTACGTTTATTCTCTCTCTCTCTCTCTCTCTCTCTCTCTCTCTCTCTACTCCCTCTATCTCTCTCTTACGAACACAAACTTTCTCTTTCTTTCGTACGCGCTCTCTGTGTTTCACTGAAAAAAAAAGGAATTCCACAGTGTTTTCTACATCAATCTGTATAATTTACTGTTAATAATATTATCCGGTGGCTAGAAATATGCACATATCTTACTCACCTAAATTTTGCGTGACGGGATGGAAGTATATATATTTATTATATTACTCGGTTGTCGGGGTAAAAGCTTTCTCTTCAGCAATCACTATCGGTCGCGACTCCCCTCCCCCGTTGTCAGGGGCAAAAGTAAATACTAAATCTTATTAAATGGGAGTGTCAGATCGTGACACAAAATAAGAAACTTAACTTCTCAGATGTTTACTATACATTATCATTGTCATTGTCTTATTTTTTACGTCTCTATTTGGTAGTTTGTTACATTGGGACCTGGGCTAACTTTGGCCCTGACCTTAACTTTAACCCTAACCCCCAATGACCCTGAACTTTATAGCTAACCCTAACCCCCCACTGACCCTAACCCTAACGACGGGGTCAAAGTTAGCGCGGGTCCTAATGTAACAAAGCACCTTCTATTTGTTAGTAAGTTTACTTTTTGCGATTTATTTATTTGTTTTTATTGCGTTTTCACTCTTTCTCTATTCCCCCCCTCCCTCTCTTACGAACACACACTCTCTCTTTCTTTCGACCACGCTCTCGGTGTTTCACTGAGAAAAAACAAAACAAAAGAAAACATTGCTTATTGTCCGTTCAAAACATTTAAAAAATAAATACTGATCCCTTACCATCCAAAAATAATAAATAAATGTTTTAACACTTTAAGAAGTGGTGCAAATAAAAAATATATACTTAGTTCAAACTATCATTGAAAAAAAAAACATTGCTTAACGTCCGTTCAAAAAACAAAAAAAAATAAATAAATAATAGACATGCCCTAAAAACGCCAAAATAAAAAATAGTTTTAAGTTTTAAGCAACACAAAAAAGTACTTTTTGACCAGGGGATTAAAAAAAATGTATTATTTCTTCCCCATCCCCTCGAAATGTAGAAAAAAATCGTAGCGGTTGGTTGGGATCGAACTATGAACCAGTCGGGCCAAAGACAAAATTACTACGTCGCTTACCGTTGCGCTAAAGGGAAATAATTAAAATATGCTGGAAAATTTTGACTAATTAAATGTTGTTAATAATCTTCTTCTTCTTCTTCTTCTTCTTCTTCTTCTTCTTCTTCTTCTTCTTATTATTATTATTATTATTATTATCATTATTAGAATACCTAAGAACAAAGCCATCGTCTTAGTCTTTTTAGCTAATTCATGACAATATTGATGAGATGAATCAAAATAAACATTTGTTTTGTTCAACAACTGCATTTTTGAAATAATCTACTTGTTTTCTACACTTTAAATTACCTAAACGTGTACTTCCTAGTGGTATCATAAACATCGCTTATATTTCTAGGTACTAACGCGCTTTACATGTTAACATGTTCCAATTCATCACTTATTCATTTCTATTTTATTTTGGATATAGATAAAATAGATATGAATAGATGGACTTGTAAAAATAAACGCGAGATATTCTCTTTAATATGCACTGAGAAGTTAAGTCAATTGACAAAAAGAAAGTACCTGCGGTTATAGATTCTTATTGGTCGAAAGAACCTTAAAAATCGTGGCACTACTTATGAAATAGTGATATGATTGTGATTTATTCTTGGTTATAGTAATGCCTTAATGCAACACTATTAAAGAATCGTTATTCTTCAGATACCTGCTGCAGGCCGTACTATTCTAACAACAGTGCCATAACTTGAGTAAAATAAATGCCTAGATAACAGGGACCAACTTTACATGCCAAATATAATTTTCTTCTAATCCCCTGTTCTCTCTGACTGTTTAATTATCAATATATATATATAACGAAGTATGACTTAGTGTGTTAAGCATTTTGATAATTTAAATCTTCCTCGAATATCGAACGCTCTTCATTGAATGAATATTTATTTACTCTTCTCCGGGAGTTAGGCACAAGGTCAGTTTTTATCTTACTCCCACAAGTAAGAGGTGACCCAAGGTCGGGTCGGGGAAGTGGGGTTTGAAAAGCACTCTGGCCATTAAAAATTGCCTGGGTAGCCCCGTCGGCATTCCCTGGTAGGGGCGCCTCAGGCAGTACGCAATAAACTTACTCCTCCTCAAAGAGGGGAGACAAAGCCTGGGAGGGTGGACCTCCTAGAACTGCACAGGACAGTCCCATAGACTGGCGTAAATCAAGCCCCGAAGGCCAAGACACTACCAGTCTATGGGGTGCAGTATCCATCGGAACAGATACTACACTTTCAACTTAGCCAAAAGGCCGATTGAATGAATAGCGCACACCTCGATAGCGACTATTTTATAGAATAAAAAAAAGGATTTCACTCCCTCTTGTCTTGTAGCGATAGTGTAATCAGTACACGCTTTGACAGTCAGTAAAACGACCGATGTTCAGTAAAAGCAAGCAGCACATGGTTGTTTATCCACACTGAAGAGTATTTATATAGCGAAAATGTGCGGAGGAATATATATATACCATCAACAAGAAAAACCTATTTTTCTTTACAGAAAGAACAATTCATATTCCTACACGTCAAAATATATATATATATAAAAAAATAAATAAATAAGAAAATAAAAAATAAAAAGTTATAACACAATATAAACTTTTTTCACATTATTTTTTATATACATTCACATACTTATATATATATATATATATATATATATATATATATATATATATATATATAATTACAAGCAGTACTAATAGGTTCATTGCGAGGTCAAACACAGTTTGTTGTTGTAGATCACTTTCCCTGCTCGTTGTAAAAATAACAACCGACTCGGTATTTACAAAGTATAATTTCTCCTTAATTACAAGCTAATTTGCGGTGGCCAAGGGGCGAACGCTCTTGACTACGAATCAGTGGCGATGTGTGATCGGAGTTCGCGCTCGCCGACAGTCGGAAATTAACTTCCACTGAAGATTGCGTTAGCATGAAACATCGATGTCTGTAGGCAATGAATAATAAATATTCATTTATAAATATTATATATATATATATATATATATATATATTTAAAAATATGTCTATTTCAAATTGGCGTAGCCGCGCTTAGAGATGTGATTTACTGACCCAAAAGTCCATTACCATCGGACGATGAAGAAACATACAAAAGAAAGAAAACCACTGCTTTGACAAGATCAATTTTATTTCTCGTAAGTTAAGATTAAAATACATTATATATTATATATTTCAACACTACACATTGTCTTTTTTTTGTTTTTTCAATATATATAAATATATATATATATATATATCTATATATATATACATATCATATATATATGACAATATCTAGATTACAATATGTAGATGACAATATACGTATAAATATACTTTGACGATATGTGTAGATCATACTTGCTCGTGAAACTACACATGTTAAGTTTGATTAAATGACAAAGAATTACTGAATTTTAAAAGCAGAATAGGTAGAGAATACATTATACTCAAGTATAACTCATAAAAAATACAAAATATAAATACATAAATACAAATTATGAACACGTGTAAATACTTACATTTAATTATAGTATGATATCACATTGAGTTAATGCTTGATCTATTTATTAAAACTCTATTCAAGAAGGCGTATTCATTTATATCAGCCGGGATTGTCCTTGAATTATGTCGAATTTTCCAAATGTAAGTTTTCACCGGAGTTGCTATTAAAACTTAGCCTCATTAAATATTTATTAAAAACATTGCACTTAATCCCATATATATATATATATATATATATATATATATATATATATATATATATATATATATATATGTATATATATATATATATGTATATATATATATATATATATATATATATATATATATGTATGCATATATTATATATATACACATATATACACATATATATATATACATATACATAGTGTTTCAAAAGTCTTGGGAACATAACGATTTTTAATAACTCAAAAACTATTAGGAGTTGAAAAATGAAATTGGTACCGTTGGAAAGGTTAAAGTCTCAAGTTTTGTAGGGAATCTTCAAAGTTGCTCAATATGAGCACCATTCGTCACACGGCAGACATCTAGTCGATAGTTCATTTCCTGCCAAACGCGTTCCAGCATCTTGACGTCAATGGTTCCCACAACTGCCGTTACTCGAGCCTTTAGTTCGTCAATATCTATTGGAAGGGGCGGCACATAGACTTGTTGCTTGACAAAGCCCCAATGGAAAAAGTCACACGGGGTAAGATCTGGAGACCTAGGAGGCCAGGGCATGAGAACGTCATCACCTCGCCCAGATCTCCCAATCCATCTACCAGGCAGCCTTGTGTTAAGAAACTGCCTTACTCTAAGACTCCAGTGTGGTGGTGCACCATCTTGTTGAAAAATGAAGTCATCAGATTCTGCTCGTTCCAACTGAGCCATTAACCAGTCTTCCAGCATGTTGAGATAGGATTCACCAGTGATAGTTGCCTCTTCAAAGAAGAACGGACACCTTTCTTGGAAATTGCACAAAACACGTTCACTTTTGGTGAATCTCGCTCGTGCTCAAGAAGTTCATGAGGATTCTCAGTACCCCATATGCGAGTGTTATGCTTGTTAACTTTGCCATTCAGATGGAAGGTCGCCTCATCGCTAAAAACAAGCCGGTCATCAAAGCCGTTATCTTCCAACTTCTCTTGCATTGCAATGCAAAAGTCACGGCCAAGTGGCTTATCAGTGTCCTTCAACTTTTGGACCAACTTGAGCTTGTAAGGTACCATTTGCAGTCGTTTCCTTAAGACACGCCAGAAAGTTGCTGGAGCAAGCTGAAGTTCCCTGCTGGCTTTTCTCACTGATTTACGGGGGCTCCGCTGAAAGGCTGTCCGAACTTGCTCAACTGCATCTTCGGAAGTTGAAGGGCGACCTGTTCGCTTACTTGGGCACAAACACCCATCTTTCACAAATTTAGCATGCCATCTGACAATGGATTTCCTTTCAGGGGCTTCTTTTTTAAATTTACTGCGAAATGCACGCTGAACACATGTCCACGATTCAGTCTTTGCAAATTGGAGGAGGCAAAATGCCTTGTCTTGTTTAGAGAACGCCATCACTGCACCTGGAAAGATAACACGAAAATCATTAGTATGACCAAAAACTTGATTAAGCAAGCTTTAAAATGGCACCAGTTTCATTTTTCTACCTGGAATAGTTCATGAGATATACGCATTTGTAATGTTCCCAAGACTTTTGAAACACTTGGTATATATATATATATATATATATATATATATATATATATATATATATATATATATATATATATATATATATATAGTTCAGAGCAAAGAGCTTCATGTCCTTAATCCATGGATTTTAAAAGAAAACTCTGTTTATCAGAGGAGAGAGAAAAACCGACAATGATGAAAAGAGTGTATCTTTGAAAATCCATAGATTAAGGATATGCAACTCATTGCTCTGAACATTTGATGTTCTAATAAATATTAGACTTTATAATTTTTTATTCTCATCTTTCATCTCTTGAATTGATTGCTCTATTTACTATATTGAGTTTTATATTATCACGATAGATTATTATTAAACGATAATTTAATTCAACATTTACATATTATATATATATATATATATATATATATATATATATGAAGTTATTTGAAAAATGTAAAACACCAAATAATGTTATATATATTTTTATTATTAGTATTTTATTTTAAGAAGTTATATAAAGTAACTTTTTAAAAATAATGTTTTCTATTATGTGCCAACAACTTCTATGATAGTTCTCAACATACACGTGTTGCGAGATCTAGCGAGATTCGAAACCGGCATCCCAAATACTTGATATTAGCGGGGAAATAATAATTAGCAGATGTCGGGATCGTGATGAGCACTGATATAGATACTTTATAGTGGGAAAACGTAGGAGGCTTACTATTTATTCCTTGTAATTAAGTATGTGTTTTTATCTAAATATAAATATCCGAGATGTTATGTCAACTTCATGATATATTTAGTAAAGAGTTGTAATAAAATGGGTGATATTGTTTATGCAATATATTTAGTGTGACTGCAGAAAATAAGAAGCTTTATTGTAGATAGTTGGCATTATATTAACTTTATAATCACCAGAGTCATTTACTAATTAAACTAGGGAAATCGTATTGACTTATGTGTTCTCAGTTTTTAGTTTGAATTTTTATTTCTAAGAATGTCACATACATATTACACATAGGAAATCAGAATGAATATTACTGGTATAAATAGGAGGTATTTGTCTTATTTAATAAAAATAAGTGAAATTAAAGGGGGGAAATTACTCCATTATTCTTATGTAGAATTAGGTCCATTGAATCACCGTTTCTTTCCAGAGTCATGTAAAAACAAATAGTATGGCTCATATAAACATAATTTAACTAAAACAAAATATAAAACAAAAATGTAAGTACATATATCTAATAATCAACAAATGTAAGTATGTTTTTTACAATTAATTTAATATGTCGTAGATTATATATTTAGCGGGGGTTGTGTTATTTTTGACCACCATAGTTGAATTGGAAAAACATGACATGTCTAATGTTTATTTTTTGTATCTTGTAACTTTCATACTGACTCGTATTTTCGTATCCAATAAAGTCTAAAAGTGTATAAACATCATCAGTATTTAAATTTAGGGCGAACAATATTTCATCGACCGATATTTCAACATTTTTGTTGAGGTGTGTTCCGGTTTTTACTTATGAATCGAAACGTGACTATCCTAACTCTCAGAATAAGGGGTAGCTTGTCAGATGTTTTGTAGGGATTTTTATACGCTTGTCATTCATAAAGTGAGTTTTTGTTCGTGTTTTTTTTGTACTTTCTGTATTTCTCACATTCTTTTTTTTTATGAGAGTTCACCCTAATCAAAGCAGAACGCCACTGTAGACGAAAGGGGCTATTGAGAATTAGAAAGTAACTTTAGGGTGTCATTCTTAGTTGGGAACTGTGCAGCGAAATATATGTTTACATTAATTTTAAACCTCTGCATGTCGATACTGTCGGGGAAACAGCAGACAGGAAGTGAGTTTCAGAGGTCAGCAGCACGAGGAAAGAAGCAATTGGAGTAGAAGGTTCTCCGACATCTGAGGACCTCTACAGTGAATAGATGATTGTCGAGTTGGTCTAGTGAATTTACGTCGATGGAGCACCAGAGTAGCCAGTTCATAAGAGCACAATCCCTTGAAGTACTTGTAAAACAAGCACAAGGATGCTACATTGCGGCGATAAGCTAGGGGCTGGAGCTTGGTTGATTGTATGGTACCTGTTAAGTTGGCGACTCTTTTTTGCACCTTGTTAAGGAGGGAGAGACTAGTAGATGATGCACCAGACCATCTTTCTAAACGTTTTGTGTTTAAACAATGTGCGCGTTTCTTCATTGCTGATTGATTGTCCATGAAGAGTAGCCGGTAAAAAAAACCTACATTTTCTTACCAGGTGTCGAAATGCTCATAAGACAGAAAAAAATACAAACATTCGCGGATATGAAGAAAAATCAATTAAATAAATAAATAAATAAATAAATATGCTCGTGGACAAATTTATTTTCGTCTTTATCATTGGAATGCAACAAACAAGTATATATTCTCTAAATCCTGGAAACTTCATTGAGCACTTTTTGTTTAATAATTTTCATAGTATTGTAAAAATGTATATATATATATATATATATATATATATATATAAATGAAAGAAGATGGATAAATATGTACGAATGACAAATCTATTTCAACTTCGATTATTCAATGTAAGATGTACTCGGTAAAACATGTTCATTTTTATTTCCTTAAGCCAAGGCTTTTCAAAGATTACAATCTTATCATCAGGTGAATTACAGAGATGGATAAGTTGTCAGTGGAAAACCAAAGTTCAAGTAATGAAGAATAAGAGTGTGCGTGAATACAATATGGAGTCTGTCCAGTTAGTGGATGTCCGTAGATAAGGTGTCCGGTGAAAAGAGCTTTAAAGATGGGCACAGACTCAACCTGTATTTATATATATATATATATATATATATATATATATATATATATATATATATTAATACAGGTTAAGTTGTTATCGACAAGGTTTAAAAGGAGAACGTCTCTCTCTCTCTCTCTATATATATATATATATGTATATATATGTATATATATATATATATTATATATATATATATATATATATATATATATATATATGTATGTATTCTATATATATTAATTTAGGTTAAGTTTGTATCAACAATGTTAAAAATGAGAATCTATATTGTGTTTATATAATAGTGACACATACTAAATAGAGCTATTTATTTACTGTAATAGTTTTCTTTATACCTCTTGGAATAACTTACCATTTTTCTACACCGCCCACTTTAAATTAAGTGAATATTTTTTAGCAATTACACTTTGAAAGTAATTGCGACCTCAGCTTCAATCTGAGAAACGTAACAGTTGGTTTAATACTATTTATTATTGAATTGTATCACGTGACTCTTACGGATTTTACTCCTACTTCTTTCTTTTGTTCTTTCTTCAATATAAACATATACAAACGTACATGTTTTAAAAGCTAGTAAGATCACTGCTGCTTAAATTCTGCACTCGAAACTTTCCACAGTATGTGTAGTCTTGTTATGTTGTATAATTCATTTCCTTCTTCGCCACCACTGACTTCTCGCAGCTTGGACTCTCCTCCAGCGCTACTACGTTTCCTTTATAACTCCATCATGTCAACCTAACATTTCGAGAGAGAGATAGAGAGAGAGAAAGAGAGCGAAAGAGAGAGAGAGAGAATAAAATGTTATTGATGTGTGTTTATGCAGACGAGTTCTTTCTCTGAATGTTTTACAAAAGGCGACCAGGAATGGGAGCTCAGTCAGAGACCCACCATGACACAGTATAGAGTTTCTAGCAACATCTCCTCTATGTGAGTACGAATCCGACTCTTATTCGGGTAGAAATTGCATAAGGTTTCTTGAGGTCTAGCATGATTCAACCATTTACCTTCGCCACAGATTTGATGTAAGTGTTCAGATGAAAACAAAAGGCTACTTCAGAGATGGGCGATAAAACACTGATGTAAATTATGAAAACATGGACAATGACTATTAGAATGTTTGACGACAGTTTATGGCAAAGATTTGTTAACATTGATTTGATGATGACTGCATTGCAGAAATAGTCAAAAGTGGGGAAAGCAGATTTGTTGTATTATGAATTCAAATTTTAATCAAGCGGTTGGTTTACGGTTTACATTACATTATATCATTTTAATGAAATCACTAAAAATAAATACACAAAATCTCTATTATATTAAATAATGGGATATGTTTACCTCTACTAAATCTTAATAAATATAATTTTATTGAAGAGCATTTTTTGGGAGAAAAATAAATTAAAAACTATATATTATATTCATCGAAAAGACAAAAGCTTTTAATTCCAACAGGATGACATCCATATAATATAGAAATATGACTCAAAGATACACAGTTAAAAAACTACCTATTTACGTAAGATACGTTGATGATATGCTAATTCTAACTAACAACAACGAACACATCAATTAAATTAAGTATTACTTACCTCCCCTTGTTTCCTTCTCAATACTTATTCTGACAAACTAAACTAAATCAAATTATATAATTTTAATGAAATCACTAAAAAATTAATTAAAGCGAGATCGTAATATGATCTTCTAGAGATCTGAAGTGCCTGGAAAGAAACACTGTTCATAAAAAATAGCGTTTGTTATTATGATTTGGTTTGGTAGTTTTGTTTTACGGCATATCAACCCTTTTTGGGTTATTTAATGCCGAATCTGGTCTTGTTTTCTTCTCTTTTTTGTTTCCTTCCCCTTTTAATATCTGTTTCTATTTAACCCATAGTTGGGACCCTAACAGGTACTACCACTCCGGGTCAGGGTGGACCTGGGAGCAATGGTAATTAAGAGGAGGCTCCACATTCCCCAAAGTCCGTAAGACGGATCTCACCATCGGATGTAGTTTAAGGTCATATCCAGAACCGGGAGTAGGGTAGGAAAAATAAAAAATAAAAAAGGGGAGGAGCTGTTGTTTTTGTTTTTGGTTTTGTAGAACATAATTAAGTTTTACAAACAAACAAAAAACAAAAAAACAAAAAACGTCAATGTAGGTGAATTTCGTCTCAGGGAGCCACAGGGCAGCCTGATCTGGTATCACCAGATTTGTTATTATGAGTATTACAATTAAAACATATTTGTGTAACACATAACTCAATACCAGAACTATAGTATATTTTAGAATATATTTTCTATTATTAAAATCCATAGTAAGAATATATTAACGAAACAGACGTTGATCAACTCACATGTAGTATGATAATTCATTTTAAATGGTGGTTCTTAATATGCACAAATGATTAAAGAGTTCTGGTACAAAACTCCATATATCCTATTTTGTTTAAATAAGAAATTAAATAACAAATGGATTTATGTTTAGAATCCCGAATCGGTATATAAAATATCATATTAACTAAACGCAAGACAATAAAGTAGATATCATAGTCTGTCGAAGCGTAGTGTTTTCGTTTGGCAGAGTGATGAAATTCAAAGAAATTGTTAAGAGTCCATTATTAAAATAATGGACTCTTAACAATTTCTACAATGGCATGGATCTTTAAAGTTATGTTCATTATTATTGGTCCATCGATTTATAAAATCGGGGGACTTATGTTTTGAGGCATGTCCGTCCGTCCGTCCGTCCGTCCGTCCGGATTGTTCTCCGCAACCATCCATTGAATTTCTCTGAAATTTTGCATAAAGATGTAACTTTGGTCAGGTTAGAAAGTGACATTCTCCGATTAAGAAAACAATCTGGTTAACCCCCAGGGGGTCAAAAGGCCCCGAAATGTAAAAACATTACATGTTTTGCCCCATAACTTTTCATCCATCTATTCAATTTCTCTGAAACCTTACCAAAAGTTGGAGGTAATTGTTACTAATAGAAAATAAGTATCGCTGACCTTGGAAAAAATCTGGTTCGCGTCCCCAGGGGTCAAAAGCCCCCAAAATGGACAACAATTACCCTTTTCTCCCATAACGTTTGATCCATTCATTCAATTTTTCTGAAACTTGGCCAAAATTTAGAGGCAATTGTTCTAGATATAAAATGAGCATCCTTGACCTCAGAGAAATTCTGGTTCGCGCTCCCAGGGGGTCAAAGGGGGATCAAAAATGCCCCAAATTGCCCTAATGTATTGCATTGTACACTCGCCACATGAAGTCAGATATAGAGGTGGACCACGCATGCGCGGCTTGTTAAGATTTGAAGAATTTAATTCTCGGTAAATATTAGTAAATTAAATTATATAATTAATTAAATTTTAATTACTAAAAAATAAATACACGAAATCTCCATTATATTCAGGAATGGGATATGTTCATCTCTACTAAATCTTAATAAATATTATCTTATTAGTTTAATGAAAGTAATTAAAAACATACAGACACGAAATATCCATTATATTTAATAGTATACATTACGAAAATTTCGAACGACTTAAAACTATCGAAATCATCAATTTTTCTGCAATCTTGACAAATAATGATCCTTTAAATCTCAGCGAATGCTCTTTCCATCTTATGTTTAATTCTATTTGTCTTTTAATTAAAAAAAAAAACGTGTGTCATGTCGCCAAAAAAAAACCCCGTAAACCAACTTGATTAAAATTTGAAGCGTGGTGTAAATAATGAGGGTAGACGTGGACGGTGTGTAGAAGGATCTACACGTTTTCTGCGCTCGAGCAGTCAACCCGGATGCGTTCTCAGAGCGATTGGCCCGAGTTATTTATGACGCGTAATATTGAGATTTTCAATTTATTGAAGAGCATTTTCTGGGAGAAAAATAAATTAAAAACTATATATTTCATCGAAAAGACAAGAGCTTTTAATTCCAACAGGATGACATCCATATAATATAGAAATATGACTCAAAGATAAAATGACAAATCAATGGAGGAGAAGAAATGGCAGGATGAAAAGAAGGGAAAAACTTCTAACAAATAATAAATATTATAACACCCCTACAGACGATCGTTTATTTATTTAAAGAAGTCGGGTGTTTAGTTATTTATTATTGTAATAAAGCAATGCCTGGAAAGACACCCTTTTCTAAGTTCAAAAACTGGTGTCTTGATTAAGATCAGTTTAAGAATCTTTCCCTGAACAATCGTTTTTTTAAGTTTGATTTTCCATTTTATCTATCTATCTACCTATCTATTTATCTCTCTATCTCTCTCTCTCTCTCTCTCTCTCTCTCTTTCTATATATATATATATATATATATATATATATATATATATATATATATGAAGCAATCCAACAAAAGATATAAGCGTCGACTAATATCTTATAATTAGTGAAACATCCGGATAAAAAACTGAAGCTCAATATACTGGATAGAGCATTAATATTATAATATAAAATTAAGTAATAAAATAAGGTGTCAATCAAATTTTATTAGAATTCAAAGTTCATGCAAAGCATCCTTAAGTTATTATCTTTGAAAACTCATGAGCTAAGGACTTAAGGATGCTTTGCATTAACTTTGAATTCTAATAAAATTTGATTGGCACCTTATTTTATTACTTCATTTTATATTATAATATATATATATATATATATATATATAATATAATATAATATATATATATATATATATATATATATATATATATAATATAATATAATATTTCAAGGAATTGATTCATACACCTATCATCATCTAGACAATGGTCTATGACCATATTCAGGACATATTTCCAGATATATCTGTGTAATAATAACACTATCAAAATCAACCCAATATCTGAACGAAGGGATTTTTCCCGAAATAGTATATTATACGAACCTCAATATCGATTGATATTAATAGTAAATAAGATATGTAATAAAAATCACGTAGCACACTACTACTACTACTACTACTACTACTACTAATAATAATATTACTACTACTACTACTACTATAACTAATAATAATAATGTTAATAATAATAATAATAATAATAATAATAATAATAATGAAAGGAAAACTACATAACACTCATTACACTGTTGTATCCGCCCTACTTTGCTTTCACTCCGTTTATATACGATACATATCTGTACTGAAATCGCATGTATACACGGTCCCTCTTATTCTCCCTGTCTCTCTTTATATATATATATATAAATATATATATATATATATATATATGTATGTATATATATATATGCTTATATATATGCATATATATGTGTGTATATACATGTATATGTATATGTATATGTATATGTATATATATATATATATATATATATATATATATATATATATATATATAAACACAATGTGTTAAGCAAAAATCTCAACCTCTTATATACATAGATATAATTAAACATATACAAATGATAATGTTCAACGGGCAACCGTTTCGTCGTCCCATGACTTATAACTGTGGCTGGACATGTCACACCCGAGATTAGATACCCGGACGCAAGTAACTATGAAGCTAAGTGATGCAATAATTCTTTATGGGTAGATGTGAACTTAGCAGAGTAATAAAGTTACAAAAACAAGTTAAAAATGCTTTTCAAGTAAATTAATAATCGTTATGGGCAGCTGTGGGATTGGCAGAGTAATAAAGACACAATAGAAAGAACAGGGTAAAAGTGGAATTCCTTCAGAGATTCTTCAACCAAAAGAGTTGTCTGCTCGCTAAGATAACTTCATGTAAAAGAGCCGAATTCGCCTGACGCCCAGTGCCGTCATCTTTTTCGTCAGTGTAAGTATCGTAACCTCTTCTTCGACAGTATATATATATATATATATATATATATATATATATATATAGAGAGAGAGAGAGAGAGAGAGAAAGAGAGATAGATAGAGAGATAGACAGATAGAGAGAGAGAGAGAGAGAGAGAGAGAGAGAGAGAGAGGTGTGTGTGTGTTTGTGTTTGTGTGAGTGTGTGTTCATTTCATTTTACTTTAGTATACGATCTCATAAATAACGGGGCTCATTTCTGGGGCTAATATTAAATATTAATATGAGATACATAGCTATCCGTGTGTTCTAACTAAGGTACTCCTGTACCTCTCACATGTTGAGTTTATAAAATGAAGATCATTGACAAGTTAACTATGTTATCGTATTATTTTGTTGTAGTCTCTGTGTCTTATCAGATTCCAGTACAACAATTGATCTTGATATATATATATATATATATATATATATATATATATATATATATATATATATATATATATATATATATATATATATATAGTAATAGCTTTTAACAGCTTCGACTGCTGCCATTCAACAGCCCGCAGCTTTCTGGGGAATGGTCAATGTCTATCACTGCTACCATCTATTTGTAGCTCATAATGTATTTGTCAATAAGCGGCCCTTTTCAGCTGTTGTCCTCTTGCTTCTAATGTTTTAGGTATTTTATAATTTTCCAGTATGATGTACATATGCGAAGTTAAAATCGAGGTATATTTTTGATTAAAAAAAATACTTAAGAAAAACTAATACCGTCAAATTATCCTGATCCATCTATTTTTAATTAACACACATGGGTGTATTCCTTTCTCAGATCATTGCATTTTCTCCTTAAATATACAAGGTGTTTGTGAAATCGCTGGTTAAACTTCGTTAATATTTGATGTGTGTAAAATTCTCTTTGGTTATGAGTTGGTTCTGTAATAATAGGCCATTACTAGTCTACCTTTATTTGTAATCCATTTTGTTCTAGTGCTCATCATTCTCATTTTGATGTGTTTGTTCTGTTGTATTTTGTTATTTAAAATAGCAAAGGCAAACACTCACATATAGACGATCGGAATCCCATTAAAGCTATCAATGCAGCCTATTCCGACCATGACGCTCATCTCATTATTCTGAGTCCGGTGACTCTATATGTGTTTTGTGTTATGTATGATATTTTTGTTTCTATTTGTGACAACACCAGGTCTACACTGATTTAATCTGTGATTCTTTTACAATGGTAGCTTTAATCTACCCTATGTGTAGAAACAACAGTGCCCATTCAAACACGTTGTGCATGTTGGGTATTTACAAAAAACAGTTTTTGTTTCAAAGCCTTAGAACCAAGAGTACACATATAAAACAATATCTCTATGTTATACTATCGCTTTTTCTGAACACCTTATATAATAGATATTTGATATCCGAAAAATAATAAAACAGGGTGTCATAATTGTAACATTTATCTTTCTCATCACTTTGCTTCCCATAGAAGAGGCTGAACAATCTTCTGGAAAATTGGATTCATACAAATGTCAGGTTTTCAGCCGAAAACAATCGACGGTTTCAAAAGTATTTATGCGGATATTGTACGATACAAGATGGCCGATGCCGGTGCTCGAAAGGCTGGACAATTGACCAAGATATTCTCATAAAGATTCTAAACAACGTGAAGTTTACTATCGTTCACCGACATTTATCCCAAACGGCTAGTTAGAAAACGATTATGTCTTAAAAGAGCGGCGTTCCGACCTTGAAGCCGACTCATCTATTATTTGCGACATTGTTCATTGAGGTAAATACCACGATCAAGAATACGAAGATACAGCATATGCATTTGTTGTTTTCTGAAAATTGTATGTCCATCGAAACCGTTGGTCTATTTGAGAGGGTGTAATTCAAGAAGAAACGGTGTTTTCATATATATATATATATATATATATATATATATATATATATATATATAGATAGATAGATAGATAGAAGGATGAAAAGGAATAAGAAAAGCGACAGAGGCAGATCTTTTTTTCAATTCAGATGATCAATGCAAGTTATATTCCGCAAAAAAGCAATTTATTAAATTAATTTTTTCCGTAAGCCAGTCTTTTCAAAGATCAAAATCTTATCATCAGATGAAATTACTGGGATAGATATGTTGGCGAAGAGCCAAGATTTAAAACCTGAAAAAAGTGAAACAAAGTTTGTGAGGGAGAAAACAAGGCTAAAAGCTGCCCGAATGCAAGCAAGTGAACGCTTGTAAAAAATCCGGTGTCAAAAAGTCCAGCGGAGAAAGTGGTATATAAACATATACATATATATACATAGAGAGAGAGAAGGAAATAGAGAGAAAGAAAGAGAGAGAGAATAATAGTTTGCTTGAAGCATTGCTGGGAATAGTAGTAGTATGTTTAAGGAGGCGAAGGAAAATGCAGAGTGCCGGGTAGGTTTTAAGCTGGAAAGAACAAAAATAATATATCAAAATGGGAATTCCTATTTCTTTTTCTTTTAAATCTAACATAACAGCAAGTGTGATGTTGGCTGTTTGTGTGCTGTCCGGATGATTATTAACACTCATTTATTTAATATTTCGTGAAATTCTTCCACTTTGTCAAAAATAATAAACACCAAAGGAAAAATCCGTCCGTGTAGAGAATTCACCAAAATGATTTTAAGAAAAATAAATAGCAAGTCCTACTTCGATTCATTATTTTTGTTCCTTCCAGCTTACAACCTACCCGGCATCTGCATTACCTTCCGCCTTCTTAAATTTACTACATATATATATATATATATTTATATATATGAAAACTCCATTCATTTCTTAGGTATATCTTGAAGTACTTAAATAATCCGTATATATTTTCTTATTGACATTTATTTTATTGACAAACGAAAAACAACGTTTCAAAATGAACACATAAATTAATAATTGCTTTTGCGCCCATCGTAACTTTACTGTGAGGAATATATAAATATGCACCGATGAGGACTTTTCCGTATGTCATGCTATCATGATACCATTGTCTCAGGCACTACATCCTTTTTTGTAACTGTTATGTTGTCATGTGTCTATATCTACTCATGTATTATCTGCTCTTGTAGTGGTAGTGGAGTATTTGTACTTTTGTAGTGATACCGTTCCTCCAGGCAATACCTTAAATTTTGTTTGGAGGACATTTTATAGTATCCGTTTTGCTTTCATGATACAATCCTCTCAATCATTACCCTCTCTTTTTGGAGGCAGTTTGAATATTGTCATGAGCCTTTCCTCTCATCCATTATCTGCTCTGTTAGTTAGTAGAGTAGTATCTCCTCTATTTCCTTGAGAGTTTTCCCCAGGAATACCTCTTTCTATGTTGGTAGTTTTTATATCTTCCTTCATCATAATACTATTCAGCCAGCATTGCGTTCGCATTTAGGTGAAGTAACGTGCATGTTCGTTCGTCATATATACTAGCAAATATATGCTCCCTTTAAACGTATACTCCTGCTTACCTGCATAGACATCCTTATGTACCTTCACTTATACGTTATTATCACTCATTTATTTACAAATGAAATCAGCCTTTTACCAAGATCATATTGCTCATCATCTGATATCACTGTTGGTCAAAACTGTAAACTTGTTAAATTTAAAAATTAATTGTTCGAAAATCGAATTCTATTTTCTAGTCGACTTAAATAGTTCAAATATACTTATTGGAGTAATTATTTTTTAATTTTATTTTAATACATCTAATTCGTACAATTTTTAATAAATATAAAAAATCATTCGTTTCATGCATTTAAACTATATTAACCGATTAATATTTTTTCATGGTTAGGGAGAATATGTTATTCATTTTAAGAATATTCAAATTGTTATAATACATAAATATACTAAATATTTTAAACGGTCGATTTCTGATTTAAAAATAATATTTTGCTGTTAATTATTTTTACGTTAAAAAAGTAATATTTAACAATTAAGTTGTATGCATTCAAACTATATTAACCCATCAATATTTTTTCATGGTTAGGGAGAATATATTATTCACTTTCAGAATATTCTAATTGTTATGAAACATACAAATACTAAATATTTTAAACGGTCGATTTTTGATTCAAAAATGATATTTTGCTGTTAATTATTTTTACGGTAAAAAAGTAATATTTAACTGACAATTATTTTTTTTTTCGAAATACAAAACATAATATGTATTTATAATGCTATTCATCCGGAAAGATAGTTCTTATTTTACAAGAAAAAATATTATTAAGAGTAAGATATACATCTAGATGAATAATGCGATCCTCGATTTTCTTCGAGGTCCTGCTATTTAATCAGAATATTAAACAAAACACGTGGGGAAAATAAGAGGTAATACTGTTGATTGGTTGTTGGGTTTGACGGTATTTTAAACATCTTCGATCGTTCAAGCTATATTTGATTTTTTTTTCGATTGGTTCGTAACTTCTGTTTTTATAAGTGTATATTTTTTAAATAAATATTCCGTATCGGAATTTTTCAGAGGAGATTTGATAATGTAGATAATTCGGATTCTCGGACTACTGCTTTAATCTTGGATGTTATTCTCACAAAATGCTGGCCGATGTAACCTCCGACTTTGTTTATCTACGTCTAGTCGAACTCGGGAATATGTATGTCAGAGACTTCAATCCATACAAAATTTCGTACGAAAGCAATAATTTATTTTCCGCAAGGACTAGATGCGCAACATATAAAAGTGCTAATTTATGATAAGTTCTAAGTGACTGTCTTCTGTAAGTTGGAGGTCCAATCCTTAGTACGGACGATACTAAGAGTACAATACTGAATTACTTAAGACTTCTATACGGTCAGTGCTCACAGAACGAGAGCTAGGCCCTGCGTAGAGACGAAGTGGAGAGACAAAACTAGTATATATTAGACATGGAAACGAGCTAATTCAAACAACGGAAAAAGGTTGCCAGATGGAAACTTAAAGATTCAGAAAATCCATGATTTTAGCTTTAATTTTAATAAATATCAACAAAGAGATATAGTTTTGAGTAAGGATACGCTTTGGATTTGCGATTCTGGAGGTCTGCGTTGATTTAACCGCTAAGCAATGTTGTCTGTCATCGTTAATTACGAATTGGTGAGAGGTCGTCACCAGACGAGGTGGCAGAATAAAAAGGCAATTGTTTTAGCGATAACGTGGGCAAGAAAGAAAATTCCATTCATTTTATGGGCACGGGAGTGAGGAGCCCGCCCTCTCCCCTGAGAGAGGAAGAGACGCAGAGATAAACCTGACAGAGAGAGAGAGAGAGAGGTGTACGACGATAGATCCCTTCAATAAGAGAAGTAGAGAACCTATAGAGAAGGAGTAGATAGTCAGTAAGAGACGGAGTTGAATTGTCGTTAGAGTCAGACGCGCTCGACGCCGCGCGCCGATGATGGTGCGCGACGAAGAGAAGAAAACCGAACGAACTCCCCATCGTTTTCTTAGCCAGTTAATTTGTGACTAAACAACTACTTGTATACGAATTTACACCCACACCCACACACACACACACAGCCAACGAGATAACTAAGAGCAAACAACTTTAACGAATACGGTAGATATTAATCTAATGTAAAATCAATTCTTTTATTTAATTAATAATTACTCTTCAATACAAACACCCCGACCGAGTTGTTGAACATTGTTCTTTTTCTTTTGTTCTGCTTTGAATAATCTTTCGCCCTCACAGAGCCAACCGATTGCTGTTCGCCCAGTGATCGCTCTCTGAACTAAACAGTTTCAAAGCGGGAGTGTATTTGTAGCTGGACGAGACGACAAGATCGGCGACGTGACGTCATGATCATCGTCGCCATCCTGGTCTAGATGAATTTCGATCGACATATTTCTTTTATTGCCACTACGACGATCAACTGAATTGTGTTCACGGTCTTGCAAGACTGTCCCCCGAGAGTGGGCTTCACACATTGGCACCGCGACCAGGATATCATACACCTGTGTGTGCGGCTGACAACGATCCCCACGGTGCAGAGGCGTGTGTGGGGTTACTAGTTAATCAACTATTTCGTTTGAAATTCCAGACATATTTACGAAATAGACGTAACGATTCCGAAGTTCCAGGGGGCGCACCTGAAGATGATCGAAGTCATAGAAATCGAAACGCTGGGAGAATAATAATAATAATAATAATAATATATATATATATATATATATATATATATATATATATATATATATATATATATATATAAAGATTTTGTAAAGGGCTATTTCTAAGTTTGACAAAAAAATAGGGCGCGGACAAATACTACATCTCTACATCAGTATGGATCTTGGAGGGGTGCGAACTAATAGGGTAACTCCACAAAGTTTTTTAAATTAAGGCATAACTACCGGAGGCTGTTTAGTGCCATAAACATATGTGTGTATATATATATATAAGAGCTGGGCACTTTTCGAGTAGCTTTAATAACAAGCAGTACTAATAGCTATATGCGAGATCCGAACACCGGTTCGAAGGTCACTCTGAGCTGCCTGGTAAATAACGGCCACGTGTCGATATTTACAGTTAAAGTTATTCTGCATTTACTAATTAATTTGCGATGGCCCTTTGGTTAAGATCACCGACTACGAATCAGTGGCGATTTGTGTTCGGGGTTCGCGCCCACCGACCGTTGAAAAATTAGTTCCTAGACTGAAGATTGCGTTAGCATGAAACATCGATGTCTCTAGGTATTTAAATATTTAATATTTATTTAAAAAATATTATTGTTTATCAGCCCCCCTCCCACAAGAGCTGGGCACTTTTCGAGTAGCTTTAATAACAAGCAGTACTAATAGCTATATGCGAGATCCGAACACCGGTTCGAAGGTCACTGCCTGGTAAATAACGGCCACGTGTCGATATTTACAGTTAAAGTTATTCTGCATTTACTAATTAATTTGCGATGGCCCTTTGGTTAAGATCACCGACTACGAATCAGTGGCGATTTGTGTTCGGGGTTCGCGCCCACCGACCGTTGAAAAATTAGTTCCTAGACTGAAGATTGCGTTAGCATGAAACATCGATGTCTCTAGGTATTTAAATATTTAATATTTATTTAAAAAATATTATTGTATATATATATATATATATATATATATATATATATATATATATATATAATCCAGGTAAAACATCCACAGGATAGTAATCCATAGAATTTCAACTGGGGTTATAAAAAGTTCTCAACATCAAATATAGCTTTTATATATGGTTATTTTTATTTACACATACATGTACAAAATCTGCGACACTGGCATGTCGATGTTATCGATCAACAGCTATTATAAACTGAGATCTCATCAGGCAGAGTTAGAATCCGATTTTAACCTTAAATCATATTTGGAAATAATGAAATGGAGAAAAAGGAAAATAATTTTTAAATTTGGAAAGTCACGTGGTTGGGACCGTTAAGAATCAAAATCTCAAAATAAAAATAAAAATAAAAATAAAAAATAAAAATATTAAAATAAAATATAAAAGATAATATATAAAATATAAAAATATAAAGTATAATATATATATATATATATATATATATATATATATATATATATATATATATATATATATATATATATATATATAAGCTTCAGGAGAGGGGTTCTGCGTTTATGGATGACCGTCGGATATACTTTCAAGTCACAGCTAGTTCTCATAGTAGAATATTAAACTAAATTATTTATGGAATGCAAAATAAGCAATTACATTTACTAGTAAACCAACATCGTACAGGATGATCGAAAGCGTCAGGGTGGATCGGTGCTATCAAGGAGCGTTTCTCCTATGATAATTTAATTACCGGAGATTAACAATCCAGGCTATCCTACTGTTTACCAGTTTAAGGAGGTGAAACTCAGTCAATAAATACATCATAAACAAATGAATTAATGAACATACTAAATAGACTATTTTTTTCCGCAGCTTAAAAGGGGGTTATAAATAAGTGTTGTCTAATGTTTGACTATACTGTTCCTGGACAGCAAGTCTTCATGTCCGATTGAAAGATGTCCAATGACAAACTCAAGTAATGTTAAGGTAATTTCTTACCAGAGAATCATTATTGTAATTTCTGAATATTCCTGATCTTAAACTACACATCTGATCCAGGTTTGCAAATCTAGACTACATTATTAGTTCAGACATAGTGCAAGTATATTTGAGAATCTGATTTTGCAGCCAATGCATCTTAACACTCACGCCATATATTATTTCAAAATGGGCACTTGTCTAATTGCTGACCACGTTCAAGATTGCTTAACTCTGTTACTGCAACGGGACATCAGTGTTTAATAAATATAGCCGTAAATTGTTTTTAAAGACTTGATTTCTTTCAAATATGATTCGGTTGGAGAATGTTATTGAGGATTCGACGATGCCACTTTGGTTTGCCACGTGTTTTGGAGGTCAACATAGAGTTCAATTAAAGAAAAAGTAAAAGTAAAATTACATGATTGACATTATTGACTGATATTCATAAAATCTCAATTTAATTTCTGTTTAATAGTGTTCACATATTATTTATTTCAGAGATAACTTATCCAGTTTAAGGAGCAACATTGCAATATGTAATCAAATGGATTATGAGTATGATTTAATGATATGAAGGTTATGGGAAAAGAGACATTTAAGTTAATTTCTTAAAACTCAAATATAAGATCGTATGTTGCCCGAATTTACAATTTATGAAAATCAGAGCTTAACAAAATTAATGCGAATTTTGATGTTTTTTCGAGAGAAAAAAATTAACACGTACTTTAATGGAATGTGCTCTGACGAACTCATAGCACTTGTGCCCTCGACATAAATATCCCCGACTAATATGACAAGCAGCAAAATCTCACCCCTTCACTGTAGACGTCTCCAGATACCGTAAAAATTTCTACTCTAAGAGGTGTTTTACTCGTACTGCTAAACTTTTTAATTCTCTCCCTGTGTCCTGCTTCCATGACTGTACTAACATGCGGACATTTAAATGTAATACAAGCAGACATCTCGCTGCTCAACTTATTACTTGGAGTGTCCCTGTAGACATGGCCCCTAATAATAGCCTCTTACCTCCCAGTTGCAATGTACCTTGTTTGGGGTGAATAAGAATAACAGAAAGGGATTTTTTACTCATGTATTTATATTTGTTTTCCGCATGTCTACAATGTATCTATGTGTATTCAAAATAGTACCTAGGCGCTACATACGTTCGACTAAACTTGGATTTCGTTTAAAACCAAAATCCATGCAATTTCCTGGGTTATTTGGATTATTCTGACTACAATTCTCACGAGTTTTTATCCGATGTGCATGACGACATACTGCTGGTACCTTTTCTCACACTTGAACACGTTTATACAGTCGTCGAAAACTATGCAGAATTTTGAACATGTAATCCACGTGTGTACATGGCTTCATTTCCGTCACTCTAAATTATTAACTGATTCTTAGTTATTGTCACCTGCAGTGAAACGTACACGTTAAACTTCTAGGAGATGGGCACTTTAAGTCGATCGATTACGCAACGGTTGAACGCGTTGTTTAGAAATTAGCTCCAATTTACAGTGTCCTGCGTGTTACAGGTTACACTTGATAGAGGCGATACTACCCAAGGATACATGCAAGTGTACACTTCTATCCTGAAATCACTACAGCACGAAAACCATCTACACGCGTGGATTAAAAAAAGAGTTCTAAATTATTTGTATGCTCTCAAGTGCGAATAGAAACGCTTGACCGAAAAAACATGGCAGCAATCACAACCAAGATGAGAATAGTCGTCCGAATTATCCAAATGATGCAAGTGTTCAATCAATCTAATGCTTTCACTTGGGATAATTTTCTGACAACGTTTCAGCCGAGTTAACATCCGAACTTTTTAAGGTACGTATCGTTAAATTCGGAGAGCCTTCATGTGGAACTCGGGAATTTGTACGAAGTTTCAAAGTTAAAATTTATCTAATCCACGAAGCTAATTTTTTCTCGTTCCGTCTGCCCTAACCAAATCGAAGTGTTATCTAATTCCTATCATATTATAAGGGTCGCCTGTATTCTCGACCCAGGGTTTTTTGTAGACCATTCTAGTATTTATATTTGAGGCCTTAACCATTAAGATAATAAACTCTAAGGTAGGACAGCAGCGCGTTCAGTGCATATGTGTCCATATGCTGGACACATTTCTACTCTAATAGGCTCTTTGCTTGAACTGCTTGCCTTTTGAATTATTTCCGATTCTCTCCGTTTCCCCGATTTTACACACATTAAGAAATTTAAATGTAATGTGAACAACTATCTTGGTGCACGACTTTTTATGTATAATCTCTCGATACATCTGTCCCTTAAATAACAGTATTGTTTCACGTCTCAGTGGCATTATGACTTGTTAGGAGAGAACCAGAGTAAAAAAAATTTCAAATAATAAATATATTCTATCCTCATCTCAAAATTTCTGAAACCTAATAAAATTATCTGTTTTATATGTATAGATCTCTGGGTTGCCTTGCCTAATGATGCTGAAATTCTACACACTTATAGAACCTATCAAATAACAATTTTGTGCAAAGTTTTAACTAATTTGGTTGATTATTTTTTGAGTTATGATTGATCAAAGAAATGAGATTCACAGCATAGGACATTCGTAAAGTCTATTAAGGGATAAAGCGCCCTCGCGCCTCCCTTGATTATCTGTTTTATATTTATAGATTACACACATATTATTTTATATATAATTTGATATTTGAACATGTGTTTTATTTGTATTATTCACATTTAACCAGGTGTTATCTATAAATCAATATTTATAAATCGTATATTGATAAATTACCGGATAGAATCGTTGATCAAATGATTAACACTTTTGAATGTGGCGATAATTCTGTTTCTTGCTGGAATATTGTCTCGGTCATATGATATGATAAAATGCTGTACTATGTTAAACACGAGTCACAACCGTTTAAATTAAAAGTTATAACTCTCTTGATGACGATTCTCTTGTAATGGATGGGCGAGCTTTTATCTTTTGTTTCCCAGAAAAGATATGGACAAGGTAAGCCACAAGGGATATGGGAAACGACTGCTTCACACTGTCATGATGGCTTTTACCGTTTTATATTCGTTCGTTTTTTTACTAACACAGAGTCTACATCAATCATACATAGTTATAAGAAAAAAATAAAAGCGGCAGAATAGAAGGGATAAAATTGGCAAGTTAATGTGAGGAACGTTAAGATGGATGAGTTAAATGACGCAACGTTGGATGAAAATAGTAGCCGTGTCTTACAGTGCCACTAGAAAATATGAACGAAAAAACGGAATTGAACGAGAAATAAAAAAGAAATAACGGGTGCAATTGAAGAAATACCACAGTAACAACAACAACAAGAACATTTAAAAAGACACAAAATAAAAAAAATCCAAACTATTATATCTTAAATAACGTGATAAGGCATTCTTATAAATCAACAGTACTTAGTGCAATGCCTAAATATTTATTTAATTAATTGATGATATTTACATTGATGAACATAGATTAATTAATGTATGATAGTTCAATAGATACACACACATTAATTAATGTATGATAGTTCAATAGATACACATAGATTAATTAATGTATGATAGTTCAATAGATACACACAGATTAATTAATGTATGATAGTTCAATAGATACACACTCATTAACTAACGTATGATAGTTCAATAGATACACATATATTAATTAATGTATGATAGTTAAATAGATAAACATAGATTAATTAATTCATGATAGTTCAATAGATTAACATAGATTAATTAATTAATGATAGTTCAATAGAGAAATATAGATTAATTAATTCATGATAGTTCAATAGATAAACATAGATTAATTAATTCATGATAGTTCAATAGATAAACATAGATGAATTAATTTGTGCTAGTTCAATAGATAAATATAGATTAATTAATTCATGATAGTTACATTAGATTACCATAGATTAATTAAGTTATGCTAGTTCAATAGATACACATAGATTAATTAGTGTATGATTGTTCAATAGATTAACATAGATTAATTAATTAATGATAGTTCAATAGAGAAACATAGATTAATTAATTCATGATAGTTCAATAGATAAACATAGATTAATTAATTCATGATAGTTCAATAGATAAACATAGATGAATTAATTTGTGCTAGTTCAATAGATAAATATAGATTAATTAATTCATGATAGTTACATTAGATTACCATAGATTAATTAAGTTATGCTAGTTCAATAGATACACATAGATTAATTAGTGTATGATTGTTCAATAGATACACATGGATTAATCAATGTATGATAGTTGTTATATACACATAGATTAATTAATGAATGATAGTTCAACAGATAAACATAGATCAATTAATTTATGATAGTTCACTAGATACACATACATTAATTAATGTAATATTGTTCAATAGATAAACATAGATCAATTAATTTATGCTAGTTCAGAAGATACACGCAGATTAATTAATTCATGATAGTTCAATATATACACATAGATTAATTAATTCATGATAGTTCAATAGATACACATAGATGAATTAATGTATTATAGTTCAATACCTAAACATAGATTAATTAATTTATACTAGTTGAATTGATAAACCTAGATGAATTCATGATAGTTAAATATATACACATAATTTTTTATAATTTATGATAGTTACATAGATGCACATAGATTAATTAATTCATTATAGTTCAATAGATACACATAGATTAATTTATGTCTGATACTTAAATAGATACACATAAATTAATTAATGTATGATAGTTCAATACCTAAACATAGATTAATAAATTCATGATAGTTCTATTGATAAACATAGATAACTTATTTATGATAGTTCAATAGATACACATACATTAATTAATGTATGATAGGTCAATAGATAAACATAGTTTAATAAATTTATAATAGTTAAATAGATACACATAGAGTAATTAATGTATGATAGTTCAAGAGATAAACATAGATTAATTAATTTATGATTGTTAAATAGATACACATAGATTAATTTATGTATAATAGTTCAATAGATAAACATATCTTAATCATTTCATGATAGTTCAATAGATAAACATAGATTAATAAATTTATAATAGTTAAAAAGATACACATAGATTTATTAATTTATAGTAGTGTAATAGATACACATAGATTAATTGATTAATGATAGTTCAAATAGATAAACATAGATGAATTAATTTATGATAGTTCAATAGATTAACATAGACAAATTAATTTATGATAGTTTAAAAGATACACATAGACAAATTAATTTATGATAGTTCAATAGATACACATAGATTAATGAATGTATGATTGTTCAATAGATACACATTAATTAATTAATTCATGAGAGTTCAATAGATAAACATAGATAAATTAATGTATGATAGTTCAATAGATACACATTAATTAATTAATTTATAATAGTTCAATAGATACACATTAATTAATTAATTTATAATAGTTCAATAGAGTTCAATTAATAAACATAGATTAATTATGTATGATAGTTCAATAGATAAACATAGATTAATTAATGTTTGATAGTTCAATACCTAAACACAGACTAATTAATGTATGATAGTTCAATAGATACACAGTAATTAATTACTTCTTAAGAGTAACATAGATAGCATAGATGATAAAGTTATGATAGTTCAATGGATTAACATAGATTACTTAATTTATAATAGTTCAATAGATAAACATAGTTAATTTATTTATGATAGTTCAATAGATACACATAGATCTATTAATGCATGATAGTTCCATAGATAAACAAAGATTAATTAATGTATGATACTTCAATAGATACACATAGATTCATTAATTTATGATTGTTCAATAGATAGACATAGATGAATTAATTCATGATAGTTCAATAGATAAACATAGATTAATTAATGTATGATAGTTCAATAGATACATATAGATTAATTAATTTATGATCGTTCAATAGATAGACATAGATTAATTAATTCATGATACTTAAATAGATAAACATAGATTCATTAATGTATGATTGTTCAATAGATAGACATACATTAAGCATATATAGTATGGTTAATATAACAGAAGTTCGCAGTTTTCTAATGAGTTGATGAATTTCCGCTATATGTTTTTCACAAAACTATTAACGTAGTTATTCCTCACAATTTCATGATAAGATTTGAATTGTACACAGCGTACTTACTATGATACATGACGAAAACTTATAAGATTTATGTAAAAGTGATTGAGAGATGAGACGTCATAATTTTGCTTTTTGTAAAGGAAACTTGTCGAAATCACTTGAATTCCGGAATAAGGCAATTTTTCTGGTTTCTACCCGAGTCATAAGCGGGCAAGAGCAAAACATTGCCGTTCCCTCAAGTACCTCAGCAAGGGTAGGGACGGGCAGACACAATGTTGTATAGTGTAACAAAACACGCTAACTATCATTTTGTCCATATATCTGTCTGTATATCTCTCTTTTTCTGGTAAGGGCCGTCCAAAATTGTTATCTGTATAAATGAAGATCTTATAAAAACTAAACATCGGCGTCTGAGTAGTCATATCCACAAACGATAAATAACCTGGGCTGCACACTATAAGGGATCTATAATTATTTTTATAAACAAAACATGAACTCACAATTCGGGACGGTATCAATTACTCAAATCATAGATCATTCAAATAAAATACATATTTAAAGCGGTAATTAATATCATCAGGAATGTATAAAACTGAAGACGCATTGGCTTTCAATTAAGCAGTTCTATAAAACACCAGTTAGTCATGCTAGTCTCGCTATTTTCTCTTAGAGACACTCCCAAACGCATGATGATTGACGATTCTGATATGGACTGCGATCTGCTGTCTAATGGGAGAGAGAAAACCTCAGACCTGCATCGATCATTTACTTTGAGACAGAAAAAAATTGAAGACACTGTTTACATAGAAAGCGTGAAGATCGGAACATAGTATAGAGAATAAAATATAAAATTGGAAAAAAAGTAAAAGAAGAAATTGGACAAGATTGATGCTTAAGAAAAAAAAGAACATTTTCTAAAAATATGCATAGCTTCTACGAAAGAAATGTAGGACATGAAATAGAAAAGAAAAACATTTCAAAGTCTAAACGAAGAATAGAAACACATATAGGCAACTTAAATATGTGGTGTGACATTCGCGTCTAGACACTTCGTTTAGCATGCATATGCATATGCATATGCATATGCATATATATATATATATATATATATATATATATATATATATATATACATATATATATATATATAGTTATATATAGTTATATAAATATATATATATATAAATATATATACATGTATAAAAAGAGTATCGTGTCAACGTTTGTTTCATGTATATATATACATCTCTATATATTTTTTATATATATATATATATCTATATACATATATATGTATATATATATATAGATATATATAAATATAAATATATATATATATATATTATATTATATGTTGATCGATACTTGAGAAATGAAACACGTTTCCAGAAACAACTACTTATATAAGAAGAAAAACGAAAAAGAAATTATGATTTACATTCCTTCTAATATCGTCTAAATTTCAAATAACGAAATAGTGACTTACACGTTCTTTTTTATTTTTGGAAGTTTTTAATTAACTTCGTACTTGAGCTTATCTTTCGACAGACAGAAAGAGAGAGAAAGAGAGAGAGAGAGAGAGAGAGAGAGAGAGAGAAATATAAACAATTTTGAAAGTTTTACTTATGTACATATTTAACTTTTGAACTGGTTTGTATTTTGATATCTTTTATATTTCTTATATTTTTCCATGTATGCATTAGAGGGAATTTTACTGCTGAATTTAATCTGATGATGAAATCTATGGGTATAAAAAAGTGTTTCTATATAACTATTGTTTGAGAAATTTGTGATTCAATAGATATTGCATTTCATACAATGTGAATCGGCATAATTATATATTCAATAAATCTTTACTTTCTAACTTTACGTCATATATTTATATATATATATATATATATATATATATATATATATATATATATATATATATGTGTGTGTGTGTGTGTACAGAGAGAGAGAGGGGGGAGAGAGAGAGGGAGCGAGAGACACTATTGTGGTTTACTGAGCTATACCGGTTTAGAAAATGTGTGTTGAGCAATCTTACTGTTTTCTATATATTATCCCTCTCTCTCTCCCTTTCTCTCTCTCTCTATCTAATTATCTAACTATCTATATATCTTTCTTTCTCTCTCACTCTCTCTCTATATATATATGTATATATGCACACACACACACATATATATATATATATATATATATACGTTCTCTCTCTCTCTCTCACACACACACACACACACACACACATATATATATATATATATATATATATATATATATATATATATATATATATATATATATACATATGTATATAAATGGGATGTTTTTCAAAGACAATAGTTAAACGTTCACACAATTACGATCATACAAAAAACATTTGTTGATGTCGAATTTTTGGAACGGACATACATAAATATATCATATTTTATATCTTTTAATTATAATATATATATATATGTATATATATATATATATATATATATATATATATATATATATATATATATATATATATATATTTATATATATATATATGGGGATTTCCCAAAATCAATCGTAAAATGGTCGTACAATTATAATACATTTAGAGGTATGAAATAAACAGACGATATTATGAACAAAAAAGTTCTTGCTAAAAACAACCGAAATAAATATGAATTGTCAGGCTATACATTATAGAAAATGCACTGGCTATATAAATAAATACATTATAGAAAATGCACTGGCTATATAAATAAATATGTTATAGAAAATACACTGGCTATATAAATAAGTATGTTATAGAAAATTCACATGTGATATAAATAAATATGTCATAGAAAATGCACTGGCTATAGAAATAAATATGTCATAGAAAATGCACTGGCTATAGAAATAAATACGTTATAGAAAATGTACTGGCTATATAAATAAATATGAATTAGAATTATATTATTTAGGAACTGGGCTAAACACGAAATTAGCGAACAGAACAAAAGGGTCGTGATGAGATTACTAGCATTTTGAGAGATTCGAAGAAAGTAAATCCAGAAGAAATAGCTTACGACACCATTTCAGCAATAGGAAAGTAATATTTTAACATAGAGCTTGATTAAACACTCCCATACTGTTCGAGCCAGAAGCTTAAAAAATAAAACAATAATCGTATTGAATCTCGCATATGCTTTAGGTTTTGTGTACTTATAGGTGGGATAGTTAATTATATTGCGGCGATTATAATGCAATGGAGATTACTCCTGACACTCCTGAGTCGAAACATTTCTATATTTATTTCACAGTTATCTATCCGATGACCGTAAAACAACCAGGATCGACATTGAAATGAGTTAACGATGTATGTTTAAGCATTGACATATTGTATTTTGAGAGTGCTTCCAATTGCCTCGTGAACAATATTAGCAAACTATTATGAATTGCATAGAGCATCTCTATGGTAATAAAAGTAAATTAGAAACGATCATTTCGGATTTAATTTCTTACATATATTCTCAGAAGATACTGTCTATGTATGTTGCGTACCTCCCCTCTCAGAGGCGGTCCTATGTCTTATTGATAACAACTAATTTGAATACACCGGCTCATATACGAACTTTGTTATCGCATGCCGACCACATTCCTAGCACGTCGTTCGTTTGTCGTTTTATGACAGGGAACACCAGTAATTAATTGTTTCACAACAACGAAGAATGAAGAAATCCATCGATTTGAAGAAAAATTATTTCCAACTCTTCACTTTTTCTGAAGACGTTCTCTAAAACGAACGAAACCGGTCAAATCTTTTGTTTTTGTTCTTCTCCTGCACTTTAACCTGTTTTTCGTTTGTCAATTTTCACACATAAATAATATATCTATATCTATATCTATATATATATATATATATATATATATATATATATACAATATATCTATATATCTATTTATCTCTCTCTCTCTCTCTGTATATATATATATATATATATATATATATATATATATATATATATTTATACACCTATCTTTGGAAAAGCAAATAAGAAACGTTTCAGATGAAACACGTTCAAAGAGGAAAGCAAATAGCAAGACAGCCAACAGCCGCAATCTGAAATGAACTCGAAAGAAATCTTCCACTATATTTCTTTAAAGAAAACGTTTCTTTTCTTTCTTTCTCTTTTCCATGCAAATTATTTTTTTAATTATTTTTGTCTTATTTTAAACTTTTAAGTTGTAAACGTATTCTTACTTTCTTATTTCCATGTCTTATACTTAATCGGTTGGTGCGTTATTTAATATTTACATATATATATATATATGGCCATACACATTTCATGGGATACAATATACATGTAGACATTTAATTTTAAAATAATAAATATATTATATTCAGTGCAGTTATGAGAACGGAAACTGACGAATGATACTTTTTTGCCATTGTTGGCCGAATGCTAACTCATCATTAAAGTTTTGCGCTACTGGATATTCTTCCTCATCAAAAGTCAGCCATTAACATGTCATCTTGTTCGAACCAATATAAAACAGACAACACATCATATGTCTTGCATCGTCGTTTACACATTTACAATTAGAATAATTGTTTTTAATTAGAGAATAATTTAACGAGGAAGACTATGAATAAAAATGAAATAACTTACCCTTTTGTATTATAGCAAATGTACCGGCCAGTAGTTAGATTTTTCTCCGATGATCCGGTAGACCGTGGTTCAATCATTATTTGATTATTTGATGCATACTAAAGACACAAAATGATAGTTGATACTAAGAAGTCTGAGATGAACATCGAGGATTAGTTGACTAAATATAGGAACATCATCCAATCATTTATTTCGGTGGAAAAGCTAATGCAACTAGAGTCTCCGAGTCATCTCCGAATATGGTCGATCAAGTTATCTTATTATTGATAAAACAATCTTTAAATAAGGACATTAAATCTGAATTAGCAGGATATTCCGCGATCTCAACCGGTGCATTCTTTACGACACATGACTAAAACACAAGAGATTTAATTAACCATACGCCGTAAATCATTATAAAAGTATAATTATTTACACATTCATTACATTAAACTTCTTTAGAAGGTTCAAAAGTTCAGTAATTTGTGTATTTAAGCCATCTTCAGGGTTCGTATCACCGACTGCATTTTAAGAATAAAGAGGCGCCAGATAACTAGACGTGAAGAAACTATTCAAACAAAAAGACTGTAATTATTTGGCCACGTCCTTGAACAATATCCAGCATATTTGATTCCCGAGGCAATAACGCCGGCTCATTACGGGAGGTGCACAAGAGACGTTGATGTCAACTAAGGATTTGTCTCTCTATGATAAAAAAAAACATCAGGCAGCTATTGCGTCGTTAGCGTTCGGTGATCGAACATACACTGGATGCTATACGTTGAAGATTCAGCTATGGCCAGACATAGATTAACGTCCTTGAAGTGTGATGCTGCAGATTCAGTGGAGACTTGCCACCCCCATGCCAGGATAATGACATCACAGGTCCAGATTCAGAACAATTTATAATTAAAAGTATCGTGTTTTTTGTCAACATATTGTTTTAAATGTTGTGCCTTTTCCCGTTAGGTAAAAAACACAGCAGTACATATTACAATAAAAATGTTACACGCTATCGTGTACTGGAAATATTATAATCGATAAAAGCTCTTAGGAATTAAACAACGTTGTATACCCTACACATATTAATGTTACGTTTCAATGCTTTGGGAATGAATTCTTTATAATAGCTATTATATCTTAGCTATTAAATAACGCACGAACAAGATGAAATTCCTTGAAAACAAAGTACGAATTATTTGCAATTTTAAATCTCATATTAATACTAAAACCAGTTTTATTTGCCAAATCAAGCTTATATAAACACATCGGTTGTTGATTCTGACTAGCCATTACTTATTTAGTGTTTTCGAAATATATATATATATATATATATATATATATATATATATATATATATATATATATGCAACACAAATTGTATCGGCCAAAAACATATATTTAAGTTGAAATACCCTATCAAGGTACGGCTAGAAATTATTTTCATATTTTTATTTTTATGCTTTCAAAATAAAGTTTTATTTACTCGCTGTAATTCCACTGCGGTAATGATCATCTGACAAGAGGTATTTTCTTTAAAAACCCATGGGTTAAGGACTTTCAATTACTTTGCTTGAACTTTGAATTGTAATCAAATTTGATTCGCACCTTATTCTATTCTTTCATTTGATCTTATGCTATATATATATATGTATTTATATATATATATATATATATATATATATATATATATATATATATATATATATATATATATATAATTTATTATTTCTTTCTATTATTGTTATTATTCCATTTCAAGTGGTTATAGTTGAGTACTGGTCGGAGATATTAAACTCGAACTTTCACTAAGCTATATGCAATGTTCCGATTACGTTCGTAGAACCCTCTACATCGTCCGATATTTACGGCCATCTGTATTTAGTCATAATGTCCGATGTCCGATGACCGCGATTGACTTTTGTTTTGTGATGCAATCCAGCGTTGTTGAATTTTAAATCGCCAAATACTTTGGACTCTACTATTGGGCAGCATTTTGGTGGAAAATCAATGATGTGCCAGTAACTATAAATTAGAGAGTTGTGAGGTGCTGCATAGAGCGGAGTAAAAAAGTCATTACAAAAAAATGGGAATCTGTTTCTATCGCTCTTCGTAAACATTCCTTGTGCCAGCAGAAGGAGTTTGTAAAAGCGCTAAGTCTCTTTTGGGAACTTTGATCCAACCCCCTTTATTTTTTATCTCACGCTGTGCTTTTTTAAAACAAATATTCAACTAAATGCATTTTAATCGCGTATTAGTATTCCCTGCCACTTCAATGCCCCCTTTAGCTTTTCACTTTCGCTAACATTATTTATTGATTACAACTATCAGTTTCTTCTGACAAGATGATAGTTTCAAAAGCTGTAGAGAGTTTTCCGCGAATCATTTTAAAAAGCATATGTACATTGTGTACCTCCAAATATATATATATATATATATATATATATATATATATATATATATATATATATAAATAAATATATATATATATATATATATATATATATATATATATGGGAAAATGAAAAAGGAAAACCAAAAAATGGATGTTTTTTATGTGTACATCAACGTTTCGTCTTTATTTATAAGACTTCATCAGGATGATAATATAGAGAAAAAATGTCATGCAAGTACAGATACATGTAGGGTAGAAATATTGGGAGGAAAAATAAAATGAAATAATGGTCAATACTGGGTGGACGTCCGTACTTGTTGGAGAATAAAAATGAATGTTGAAGAAAATGAGTGGGGAAAAATGGAAGGATTGGGTGAGCAAGGACTACTGTGACTGGTGGTAAGAGAAAGAGGTGGGGGATGAGCAGGGGTAAAGTTAATGGCAGAGAGGGAGTGGAGAAAGAGGGGGTAGGGGGGTGTTTGACCAGATGGTTGCGGTCAAGATTGAAGGGGAAAAGTAAGTGTGAATGTTTGTGTATGGGGGGTGTATGCAGGGAAAAAAGGATGGGTAGATATATATATATAGATATATATATATATATATATATATATATAGAGAGATATAGATATATAGATATATAGATATATAGATGTATATACATATATATATATATATATATATAGATATATATATATATATATATATATCTATATATATATATAGATAGATATATATATATATATATATATATATATCTATATATATATATATATATATATATATATATAGAGAGAGAGAGAGAGAGAGAGAGAGAGAGAGAGAGGGAGAGAGAGGGACTGAGAGTGAGAGAGAGAGAGAGTGAGATAGATAAAATAAAGAACAGGGATAAACATGTACGAATGACAAATCTATTTCAACTTCGATTGTTCAATGCAAGGTGTACTCGGTAAAACCATGTGTATTAAATGTTTTTATATATTTTATATTTTTTACACGCACACTCTCACTCTCCATTACTTAATATTTTTTTCAAATTTTGAATTGTTGCTTTTCCACTGTAAAATTATCCATCTATGTAATTCCTCTGATGATAAGATTTTAATCTTTGAAAAGCTTTGGCTAAAGGAAAGAATAATAAACAAGTTTTTACCGAGTACATCTTGCATTGAACAATCGAAGTTGAAATAAATTTGTCATTCGTACCTGTTTACTTCTCTTCTTTTATTTATCTTTATAATCGCTCTATCTCGTATATTGCACTTACACTATTTCACTGTAGGTTCTTTCTACTAAAAGTATACTTTTAGTGACATTATATATATATATATATATATATATATATATAATATATATATATATATATATCTATACAAAATATATATATATATACATATATATATATATATATATATATATATATATATAATATATATATATATATATTAAAAAATTACGACCTAAAATATAATATATATTTTTTTAATGTAAAGAATAACAACTCTTTTATCATAGTGTACGGAAATAGAATATCTGCAGTTATAAAATATGAATCTTCGAAGTTACAAAATCAACTAAATTTACTATTAATCATTTTCACTAAAATATTTATTTTCCTTAATTCTACTTACGATTACTCTCCAAGATCCGCCATTTTTAAAGCATAAAGCATAACTCACAAATTCAGCATATCCGGTTTAATACTATTACCTCAATGTAATGTTTCCTTTCTGTTTAGTTTAAATGACGTCAGTCTTAGCGATTCTCTTGAATCACTCCCGTAAACTTCTAATTTTCTATCTTATGTTCGATCTCATATTACTCCGTTACAATTTTCGTTACTTCATATAAAAAAAGATAAAGAATGTCAAGGTAAATAACATTGATTATGACATTGCGAACGATATCAAGATTGGGTGTAGACACCACCGTTTGCATAGACAAATTAAATAAAGTTGATCTAGCAAAATTATCTAGTTAAATTTCAATAAGAATGGCGAATTATAATAATTGGAAATATATTATTTAATATGAGAAAAAAGTCATTATTTTCCTATATATTTGTTTACCATTAGATTTTGATTCAATCTACGTCACAAGACTTGGCGTAATTGTCTGGAATCTTTTTCCATATGAAATTTACAATCAAATTGTGATTTAATTCCCCCAATTTTAGATATTTGTCTCAGTTCAATTTCAGAACTGTTTCGGTTTCTTAGTTTATATATTTTTAAGTTTGCTTCTTTTTTATTTTTAGATAGATCACACCATCACTCTCTGAGTATATGTTAGTCGATATTTACGGGATATTCGAGTGGGTTATCGTCCTATCACCGATGTAAAGCAAACTATAATATTACCAGATTAGTGACCATTTTAAACAGTCTAAAATAGCAATTAAAATAGCATTACCGCTTGAATGTTATGATTACATTTAGAGTGGCATAGGTCTCAGACTATGCTATTTAATTTTAACATGTTATTTTCGTGATACATCACTTAAGTTTGAAATATTATTTGCTTTCAACTCGCATAGTTAAGTTTAGAATATTCTGTCTGTCGGTAAATCATATAATCCTCACAGTATTTCAGTTTTAGTTTGAACTATTCTATCTAATGAGATATCACTCTTAAGTTTAACATACTATTTATCTTGCACTCTTTTTAAGAGCTAAGTGTTACATCTGTTCTTATACTGCACTATATTATTACTGTCCTCGGTCATTGAAGTAGTAATCGTTCTAGACTGATACATATTTTATATCTGTCTCGATATTGTGTTACCTATGGTTGAGCTGGATATTTATCACATGACAAACACACAAACCATGTGTCTTAACCACTCAATGCTTTATTTTCTGTATTGGTTGTAAATCTAAGATACCGAGTACCTATTTATCGGGTCTGCTGATGCGCCAACATGCTAATACATGTTCATATCATTGTGATTAAGTTGTTAACGACGTGGACTGAACACCTGAATATGCCACGTTCGAATCCAGTCCGTTCCACAAAAACACTGTAATAAAAACCCGCACGTGACCGTGCGTCTAACCTCCTGGAGAGGAGGTGAATAAAATACTGATACATGTTCACAGGAGGTGAATAAAATACTGATACATGTTCACAGGAGGTGAATAAAGTACTGATACATGTTCACAGGAGGTGAATAAAATACTGATACATGTTCACAGGAGGTGAATAAAATACTGAGACATGTTCACAGGAGGTGAATAAAATACTGATACATGTTCACAGGAGGTGAATAAAATACTGATACATGTTCAGATGTGAAAAAAAATGCAGTCTGACACATTTTCGTTGAATATTATATTAAATAAGCATTTTGCTGGAATGTGTCATATTTGAAACAAAAAAAGAGTTAAGGGTGAATCTGCATACGTGGGGATACAATCAAATAAGGACAACTGAGCATTAGTTCAACTAGTTAGCGAATACCTCTAAACTAAAGATCGTCTTTCTTGTTTTTCTGGTGTTGGTTCCATTACATTTAACGGATGCTGATCCAGAAGAGGTGCAAATAGTGGATGCACCAGACTTGCTTCAGTATAGACTACCTACGCAGCTACCCTCACAAAGAGTTCTAATAGTTCCTCTATACTGAAATAAACCAAGAATAAAAATAATGAACTATGTCGGAGGAGCGAGGAGAAAGGTGAGAGTTCAAGAGGTTAGGGTTAGTGTTAGGGTTAGGGTTTGGCAGCACGAGGAAAGTAGCTATTAGAGTAGAAGGCTCTCAGACATGTCGGGCCTTCCAAAGTGAATGGATGGAATTTAACTGATTGTCAGGTTGGTCTAGTGTATTTACGTCGAGGGAGGGCAAGAACAGCAAACCCATCGGAGCACACTCCAAATAATTGTAAAACAGGCACAGGGATGCCACATTGCTGCGATAAAACAAAAGCTTGAACTTGGGGGATAGTGAGGGTCCTATTAAGTTGACGGCTCTTTTTTCGACCTTCTCTATAAGGGAGAGACAAGTAAATGATGCACCAGCTTAGATGTTGCAACAATACTCCATGCATTTGCTTCTTGCAATCCAATACAAAACATTTAAGAACTAATTAAGCCAGAGTCCCTGAATTTTAATTTCTTCATACGACGCTTTAAATTTAAGCTTTACATTTAGACATTTTGTAGAATAGATGCTGATCAATATCGGTATAACGATTCTAGAAATAAGGTTTAGTAGCATTCTATCTTGATTTTCTTTCTAAGGAGACATAATATAGCGTAAATGTGTTCTGCTACCAGAAAAATGTTTACCTGCACTGGGACGAGTATACTTCCAGTTATACATATTGATGAAAGGGATATTGTCGTAATACAAACGGATGACACTATGTAAGTAAATGTGTAACGTGTCGAATGAGATTTTGTCAGACTAGACTGCATTGAGAAGTAGACATCACATTCTAACGATGAGTAATACATCAATTGAGATGCCCGTATTAAATTCAGGTAAGTAACACGCCATGAGACATCCATGATTACGAAAATTATCAGCATAGTGGTTATGATAAATAAGGCGCGAGTGTATATTGTAAAACAAGAAGGATAAAGAAAATCCACAGGGAGGATCAAGTCTGCAATGCTAATACATAATAAAGTTTAACCGATTAAAAATGTTGTCCAGCTGCGAGAACATCAAGTCCTTCTTATCGCCTACCGCCTCCCCTATACTAGCTCGGTAGGTGCGAAAATGGAAAAGGAAAAGAAAATAAAGAAAAATATAAAAAAAGAATAAGAAATACTTGTCAAATCATATTTCAATGTAGTTAAAAGGCTTCTCATATTGTCCAATCGGATCATTTTTTCCTTCCCCTATATGTGTGCCTTCAAAATAAAATTGTTTCTAAATCTTCACTTTTTCTTAAGACGTTCGATAATACGAAGGAAACCGGTCAAATCTCTTGTTTTTGTTTTTCTCTTGCATTCTAACCTGTTTTCCATTTGTCTCTTTTTTCAAACATTTTGTCTACCAGGGCATTTCATTTTCATGACTTATCGTGTACCTTACCCCATAAAGTATATATGTAGTTGTTTTGCTTAATTAACACAGCAAAAACGTTAATAGAGTAATTGCGATTTGACGGTGGTGAAGTGACTAAGGATGCAGACAAAGGACTTCCAGCTTCCATAGTCGAACTCAGCCGGTCCCATGGTACCAAACTTATTTACAGGTATTTTATTTACCTCCTTCAGGAGGTTAGACACAAGGTCAGGTGTGGGTTTTAATGAAAGTGCTTCTGTGAAACGAACTGGTTTCGAACCCGGAAAAAACAGGTTTTCAGTCCACGTCCTTAAGCATTTAGCCACCGTGTCATCCCCATTACAGTTATTGCCAATCTTCATGAGTTCTCTTCCTGTGAGTGGCTGATACGAGAGAAGACTCGGGACTATAATGGAAGCAATAGAAAATCTTGCCCCAAATGTCGTAGCATTCTGAATCATAAGAATTTACGCTATTTCAAAGTATTGTGTAGCTGTAATTTTCTCGTTGCTAACAGCCTGCGTATACAGGACATTTATGTAGGATACAAAAATAAAAGAAATAAAAAACATGGTTCGCAAATCTAGAACAAGCTTTTACATTTAAATCAAAATGGCTGAGGCCAAGAACAATATTTCCTAATGGAAATCGAAGACATGTACAAGACGCAACAAATTAAATAAATCTATTTCAAGCGAATTGAAAAATTATATTCTTGTATCCAAATTTAAAGCAATCAAAAAAAAAAATCATTAATTGAGTTAATTAAAAGCTATTAATTGGGTAAACGTTTTAGTACGGAAAAATATGGGTGGAAATATACTTTTTTTATTTATGTGCTGGCGTCGTCGCAAATAGACGTCAGGTCTGAACTGGAATTGTTTTGTTTTGTTTCTATTTGCGACATGCGTAAGTTGTTTATCAGATCGAGTCGATTTGAAGAATTATACGTTTTTAACGCTTCTTTTGTATTGAATTGCGAAGAAAGCAAATGCAATGGAACATTCTGGAAGTTTAATGTGTGGAGTAAAAATTACAAGAAACAACAAGAAAGGATATTTAAACATGAGTCCATTCAATCTGTGCGTCTCTCGATGAAAGTGCTCGATCTACCTTAAACGTAAAAGACGATCGAAAATGAAAAGTAAAAGATAGCCTGGCCGACAATTGAAATGCTACTTCAAATTTAAACGTGAAACGATAGATCACTTAATCTATGGATGCTGTATGTTTTATATTGGTTTGAAAAAAAAAATACCATCGAATACACTGTTTACCTATTTAGAGGGTGTTCTGATGCAACATCATACTAATACCTACTCACACTTGCCAACAGGAAAGTTGCAGATGTGAAACACGTTGCAGTTTGACACATTTTCGTCAAATATTATATTAAACTAGAAAATATATGCTCCGTCCGGTTGCATATCTTTTCTAGGCTGAGAGAATGATATGATGAACTAACTACATACACTGACCCCACAGGAGGTGCTATTATTTCCAATTCTATCGTAGCAGGCCAACACGTATGCAATTTGAAACTTAAATATGACAGAGAGAGGACCAAATTATATCGCATATGCAAGCATGACAGGCAGAATGTAAACATGCAAAAATAACCCTGAAAATCAAATATGTTATTCAACAAAAATCTGACTGTATAACGAATGTGTGTGTAAGAAAAATCGAGTAATGGTTACAGGTGTAAATTTTAATCTTGGAGTACCGAGTTCGAATTTTGTCCGGGGCATTTCATTTTTTGCATTTATATTCTTGACACATCTGTGAATTCATACATCATTCCCCCAGTTATTTATTAAATCGTAACGTCGACAAGAATCTACAGCCTAAGTTGTGAAATTCATCAAGAAGAAGAAAAACTCTGTAATAATAATTGTTTATGCCTGCTTGCTCAGGTATTCTTAAAATTTTTACTTGATTCTTTCGATGAAGAACATGTGATTCGTGATTGAGCAACACTTGCTTTAGTATAGACTGACTACGGCGATGACTTTTGTAAGGGGTACTCATTATATCAAGAGACTGAAACAAAGGCAAATATAGCAAGTGGAAACACGTTATTAATGATAATATACTTATTCTTTCCGATGCAGTTTGTTCCCCAATATTAAAGCTTAACTTACTGATCTGCCAATTAGCCTCAAAGGTTCATAAACGTTTAGCGTTTTCTACGGTGTTTTCGCACCTTTCCCAGCGTGAGTGTCTGGTGCACCGAATAACAAATAGAACATTTAACGAGCATGAATAAATGAACAAAAAAGAGTTATTGTTCTCCAGATGTTATTGGAAATAAAATTTGGCAAATACATCAAACCACGCTTCTGAAATTGTGAATGCGGCACATACAAAGAGATATATAGGGAGAGAGAGGGAGAGAGAGTGAGAGAGAGAGAGACAGAGCCAGAAAGAGATACACACACAGATCCTACTTCTTTCTCTCTCTATATATATATACACATTTCTCTCTCTCTAACTCTCTCTCTCTCTATATATATATACATGCATATATATATATATATTTATATATATGTAAATACATATATATAGACAGAGAGAGAGAGAGAGAGAAATATGTATAACTATATATATATATATATATATATATATATATATATATATATATATTTATGTATAAATATATATGTATATATATGTATAAATATATATATATATGTATATATATATATATATATATATATATATATATATATATATATATATATATATATAGGTATTTGGAAATGTTTCATCCTTTTATGAAATATAATGAACTGTAAGCAATTTTGGATTGATGAAAATGGGTGATATGTGTTGGGAAGAGAGTCTTCTCGATAATAATAGAGATCAAATCTCACATTTTACTTGGCGAAAACAAGGAAATTAAGATAAAAGACACTTTATTGGAGAATAAAACTGTCTACATACCATATATGTAAAATAATATATATAGATGCTATATTGAGAAGTACGAATATATATATATATATATATATATATATATATATATATATATATATATATATATATATATATATATATATATATATATATATACGGGCCACGCCTGTTGATTTCTGTTAACAGCTTGCTAGATAGACGTGTAATTTGCGATATAGACATTTATTCACTCCCCCATTTCTAGACAGTTCGCGGTGGGCATATCGGCGCGTGCTCCGACTACTTAATTAAGTATGGTTTTTTGTTGGAGTTCGAGCTTTGTGACCGCCGGAGTTTGCCCCCACCCCTATATTGATGAGTGCAGGTTTGGCATGAAAGACATGCGTATATCGGTTAATAGATAATATTTTTTCATAAATAATCATATATATATACATATGTATATATATATATATATATATATATATAATTATTTATATATATGTATATATATGTATATATACATATGTTCATATGTATATATATATATAATTATTTATATATATATATATGTAAGTAACAGAGAAATAAAGATATAATATATAACTTTAAATTAGAACCTATCATTGGAAATTGATAATCGATATACGAGATAGGGCAATTATGTAGCCAAGTATATGATGAGAATAACGATTGTAAACGTACAATATGCATTGCTTCATCAGTTTCCCAAAACCTGGTGTTTTAAATAAAAATAAATTGATTATTTCTATCTTAGACCATAGATTTTCAAAGAGTAATATCTTATCGTCAGAGGAATACAAACGGATAATTCGGTAAAGGAAATTACGGAGCATACATAATTGTAAACGATATAAGATAATATAAGATTAGTGCACATCTAAATAAAAGCCGATGCAAAAAGAAGGTTTGAAAATATGGGAAAAAGTTAACCGTGGATGGTGCCATGACAGGTGCAGCAGCAGGTTAAAAAGACTTTACATTCAGGTAAAGGTTGATATATAAATAGTTCATATAACAATTTTGAAACAACACCGGATGTAATTTTAAAATTAATAAAATCATTTTTTTGTAGGCTTAAATTTTAGATGAATAAATAATTTTCAGATCATCACTTTATCGATTTCTGTTCTTCATTTTTGTTGGTATCAAACAAGGGGGGACAACTGTAGAGTCTGACGAATACACTATTAAAGAACATACGATTACATTCATTTCAAAATTGCACTATGTTTCTTTTTTAACATTTTAATCTAAAATATAAATATACACGGATGCTTGAAAGATGGGGTCTATTTCCTTATGATACAATCTTAGAACAATCATTAAACGTGAATATTTAATAACTCATGTTGGACTATATATATTCTAAAACACCTATTGTCATTCTAAATAAAAAAAATGAGAAAACTGATTATGCATGAATTATTTCTATTATACCATGAAAAGAATTTTAAATCTATAAACTCATGATTCTTGAATTATTTCCCTTGCAAAATACCATTTAAAACATACATTTCATTTTGATCTCAGACAAAACCTAATAATTGAATTAATAGATTTTGAATTTCTGTTTAAAATGTAACCTTCTCATCACGGATTCTTAAATAACTTTATTATTTGCTTTTGTTTAGTTTTACCAAATAGTACTTACACGTATGTGTCCGTTTATATTTAATAATATACCCTTCAAACTCAGGATTAACAAAGTCCAGGTTATTTTTTTACCATCAGCCAACCTGCAATAACATTTCGAAACACGCAATAAGCGAATTACACAAATATTCCGGTTCGATACTTGAATCAGTGTGTGTATATTCCGTTGATATATATATATATGTATAAATATAATATATATATATATATATATATATATATATATATATTTCTACATATACTATGTATATATTTATATATATACATACATATATCATATATATATATATATATATATATATATATATACTATTTTATTTATCTTCCTCTCACAAGGTAAGATGTGACACAAGGTCTGGAAAGTTGGATTTAAAAAGCCAGCGCCCGAGAAGGTCAGCACTCTACCCTACAAACATGCATAGGGCAGCCCCGTCGGCATTGCCCGGGGCGCCTCAGGTAAGCAATAAACTTACTCCACCCCAAAGAGAGGAGGCAAAGCCTGGTAGGGTGGACCTCCTAGAACTGCACAGGACAAACCCATACACCGGCGGAATCAAGACCCGAAGACCAAGACCACACCAGTGTATGGGGTGCAGTATCCATCGAACAGATACTACACTTTGATATTATATATATATATATATATAAGTATATATAGATATATATATATATATATATGTTATATATCATATATATTATATATATATATACATATATATACATATATATATAAATATGTGTTATTGTTTATTTATCTATGGACGTATACGTTTCTTGTCAATCGAGACTCATCAGCATAGAAGTACGACTATTCACAACCGGTCACACGATTCGAAACCCTGGATAACAAGTATTTTTCCACCCCAATCCAACATCGCTAACCGATAGGCCAGTTCTGAACAGCATATAAACAATGATAATTTTAACACATTTAAAGGCGGCGAGGCATACAGGCATTCCACTTCTATAAGTTAAGGAATAATGCATATAAAGCAAGTGACGTCACGCTGTGTTATTACTCTCATTTACAGTGCTCTACTTTTTAACGAGGAGCTTCAAATATATTATATACATATACATTATAAATATGTATTTATAGAATTAATATATATATATATATATATATATATATATATATATACAATATAAATATGTATTTGTAAAATAAAAATGTTTTTCGCCTATAGAGGATATTGTTGCAGTGTTGTTACACTCATCAGTAGAGGAGTTTCAATTGTACTTGGTTGCATGATCTCCAACGCCGTCTGTGGATTCAGTGTAGAATCACGAGATAACCGCTCAGGACAACGCGGCCGCTCGAAACTGACACATACAGTAATTAAAATTAAGATACACTTGTTTAGGAGGCGGGGAAAGTGTCATTGCCGTCTACAGTGTTTGACCCTCGTGCGGGACTCGTTTATAGCAGAAATGACAACGAACTTTTGTAATTTCAAACATATCCTAGCTTTCAAGACTATTACATATTAAAATTGATGTTAACTATAACTATTTATGTAAGTATTAAAGTGTTGTTCATTCATATATATATATATATATATATATATATATATATATATATATATATATATATATAATGGATAAAAATGCCCTTAGACATTGAAATTTATTGCAGTTTCACGGTCATATCCGATCGTCAAGCGTGTATCATGAAGTGTATTGGCTATCACACTAAGCTGTAACCGGCGGAGATGTTAGGTATCTCCCTATGTTACTTATTAAGTTTGCCATAAATAATATTAATATGTGGTGATATATTCATCTGTTATTATAACTATGATTGCACTATTTAAATATCACAAACAAACATCACATTAATATTATTGTAATTATTTTAGAATGAAAAGAAACATTAAGTTTATTTATTTGGGATGTTTTATATCATCGAAGATGCCGTTGTCTGACATGTTTGCATTTCTTTGATTTTTAATCACATATTCTTCAATGTCGATTGTATTCTGCATGGATACATTTTTGGCTATCAATATTGTAATGCATTTCTAACATAACAAATTGAGGTGCAGTGTACATTTATTAATAGATAATACTGACTTGAACTGTGTAAATTGTACAATATTTAAAACTGCGGTAGTAATGTTATTTTAGTTGACCCTTAACTTTTCTAATTGAGATGACGTATATTCACGGTGGAATAGAATGTGTTATGAAAATAGCCAAATTTTTCTTGTGTACGGGTAATGTCGCGAGTTATTATTTGCTATATATTTTCAATAAATTATTAGGCAATTCATGAGTTTTATTTTCAAGAATGAATAATTACAGAATTGTTCTAGCATGAACTGGGTATTTTTAATGTGTGCACCCGTTTCATTTTTTTATTACACATTCTTCAACGTAGATTGCATTCTTCATGTAAACATCTTTCATAGTGTACAACAGAAAACAATAGTTGAAAACGTTTCAGTTGTCTTTTTATTTGTTGAAAATGAGTACGTATTTTATTGAATAAATCAATGTCTTTAATCTTCGCCGCCTGCTTTTCGAAATGGGCAGAACCGCCTCTTTTGAGCGATGGCCACACCGACAGTTTCTGTTACCCAAGTTTACCTATTTGGGATCGAGCCAGGCTAGGCTGAGCTGAGTCAATACATTCTTCGTTAGCGTCTGCGTTCTGTAGCCACAATTTGCAGATCAAAGAGAGACTGCTTCCTCATTCAAGAGATAAATTAAATTGTTAAGATCAAAGAAAGAATGTGAGAGAGATATGTAAAAAGACAAAGAGAGGCATAAATGGTGGCAGGGAGAGGAGGAGAGGTAGACAAAGACAGAGAGAATGAGAGGGTGTAGAGGAAGAGATAAGAAAGGTCACAAGAATGAAGTCAAAATGAGACTAGTTACAACAGAAAGAAAAAGAAAAAAAAAGGATCAATAAATGAGAGAAAAAGTAGAAAGTCCTTATGTATTTGTCTCCCCAAGAGAGCAGAGTTAGACATAAGATCGGGAACATCCAGCTCCATTGATTGAGAAGAAAAAAGTTAAAAGTAGCATCAGAACAGACACCTTTCTGTTTATGTCTTCCAAATTTTCTTTTTATGTTCTTTCTTTTTACACGTTTTTTTTGTTCTTCCTTTTCCTATTCTCTTCCAAATATTTTGTTCTACTTTTCTCTTTTCTTCTGTCTTCTATATTTTTTCTTTCTCTTTGTCTTTCCATGTTTTTGTTCTTTTTCTTTTCTCTTCCATGTTTTTGTTTTTCCTTTTTCTTTTTCTCTTCCAAATATGTTGTTCTACTTTTTTTCTTTTCTCTTCCATGTTTTTGTTTTTCCTTTTTCTTTTTCTCTCCATGTTTTTGTTTTTCTTTTTTCTTTTTCTTCTATGTTTTTGTGCTTCTTTCTTTTTTCTTCCATGTTTTTGTTTTTCCTTTTTCTTTTTCTCTCCATGTTTTTGTTCTACTTTTTTCTTTTTTCGTCTATGTTTTTGTTCTACTTTTTTCTTTTTTCTTCCATGTTTTTGTTCTACATTTTTCTTTTTTCTTCCATGTTTTTGTTCTTCTTTTTTTCTTTTTCTCTTCCATGTTTTTGTTCTTCTTTTTTCTTTTTTCTTCCATGTTTTTGTTCTTCTTTTTTTCTTTTTCTCTTCCATGTTTTTGTTCTACTTTTTTCTTTTTTCTTCCATGTTTTTGTTCTACTTTATTCTTTTTTCTTCCATGTTTTTGTTCTTCTATTTTCTTTTTCTCTTCCATGTTTTTGTTCTTCTTTTTTCTTTTTCTCTTCCATGTTTTTGTTCTTCCTTTTTCTTTTTTCTTCCATGTTTTTTTTTTCTTCCATGTCTGTGTTCTTTCTTTTTCTATTATCTTCTAAATATTTTGTTCTTTCTTTTTTCTTTTCCATTCCATGTTTTTGTACTTACTTTTTCTTTTCTCATCCGAAATGATTGTTTTTCCTTTTTTCTCCCTTAGCAAAGAACAATAAAGAATAAGTAGATAGTAAATGTTTAAAAGAAAAGTGTTTAAAACACGAAAAATACTTTTCAACTAAAGACGAACTATACTCACATTGTAATCTCACTGATAATATAAATAGCAAGTACTTTCAGACATTACCGTTATTTATTAATTTTTATTTGATATATTTTGTTTTATAATGTTGAATGTTACAATTTAATTAAACTGTATTCATGCTAGTGATCCGCTAAAATAAATATCCGATTTCACAATTAATAATTAAATTATGTTTTGCCGTTTATAATTATTTGGTAGAACATCATTTTCTTTTTATTTTAACTTGTCAATAATATGAACACGTTACTTCATGAAATGTTTAGAGGTTTTCTACCCAAAACTTGGGATTCTCCTAACTGTCTTCGTCCTTTCTCCATACTCACACTTCTATAATTTTATTCTCTACTTCCTATTCAGCTTCCTTATTTTAAATTTTGTCTTTGACCCTTTATTCCTTTATCGTCCTTATAATTCTTAATAAATCATTGATCAACTCTTCTTTCTCTACTACCTTTTTTCTCATTTACCCTCCGTTTTACGTAGAGTCGATCTGTATTAGCATACGTGTGTATTGCATTGCTCATTCCAAATCTTCTGGTTCATGTACATAAGGTTTATTTTCATCCAACCTATGAAAAGTCAATTATATTTTACTAGTATGTATTTCTTTTCAGGTGTCTACTATATAATTCATTTTTAAGAATTGGTTTCTTTTTCTCAGAATAACATTTCTGTTGATTAGATGCTATCTACTTCCGGTGTATTTGACATAAGGTTGGCGTTTACGCTAATGGTTCGGGCAACCAGGGTCCATTTCTAGATTGAGGTATACTAAAGACTAAAAAAAGATGAACTTGATGACCCCCTGGCATGATAACCGTGACGGTCAATAGAAAGTAAAGTTATCCTGGGAAAGGAAGAGGCGCACTCCCATACGCCTCGGTACAGTAGCTAATTGAAAAAGAGACTTCGCGTCAACCACGTAACTTTATTTACGGGACTCACACATTATTATTATTATTATTATTATTATTATTATTATTATTATTATTATTATTATTATTATTATTATTATTATTATTATTGTTTTTTATGATGATGATGGTGATGGTGATGATGATGATGATGATGATGATGATGATGATGATGATGATGATGATGATGATGATGATGATGATGATGATGATGATGATGATTGTGGCGGCAGTGGTGGGGTGGGCGGGGGCTTGTGGTAGTGTTGATGATGGTTGACATACAAGAGCCTGACCAGAAAAAAACAGGGACACACTAAACGAATCAAAGCATGGGCTAAACATACGCTTGGTTTACTTAAGCTATGCACAATCTCATTCGCAACAGCATTTGGTGTTCACTGCATTGTAAGTAACACTAGTCATCCTCAGATTTCCAGCACTAAGTTTCTTTTGGTCAACATGTTCTGCCTGTAGTCATTTTTCTAGCTGATACTGGTCGTTAGTTTTCTCTGGAAATTGAGTTGCATTAAGCCGTCTCGTGATGATGATGATGATGATGATGATGATGATGATGATGATGATGATGATGATGATGATGATGATGATGATGATGATGATGATGATGATGATGATATTATCATCATCATTAATTGCAACACTACAAAAGATAACGGTAAAATAAAGCCAACCGATGTTATTACTAATATAAATATGTTGTAACTATACTATTACTTCTATTAATTGCACTTTTGTCATATCCAATGAATGTTATTATCCTATTTCAGTTCAATGTACTTCGTTTCGAGGATCGCCTATTATCTGTTCTATTCTCATGAGACCATGCTCTCAGACGTAATATCCCCATTTGAGGAATAGTGCAATATCTGTTCTGTGATTAAGAGACCATCGCTTAAAGACAAACACCTCTTTAGAGGTTTAGTGTAGTATCTGTTCTGTTGTCAAAGTACTATTTTCTCGGGCTTTATGACCTCGTTTTGGGGAGAAGCAGTATAGTATATGTCGTGCTCTCTTGAAACAATTTTCCTACGGAATACCTCCTCATTTCGGTGGCGTCTTTCGTTTACAAGATATTATTAAAATCTGCTGTGCATAAACACTCAAAATGTACATATATACAAAGAAAATATGCAACCACAGGACGTAGGTTATTGCTAGTTAAATTAATTAACTAAATATTATAAGTCGAAGTTGATACTGCTATTTGAATACCTTAAAATATCCCCTCCCCTCTCTCTCTCTCTCTCTCTCTCTCTCTCTCTCTATATATATATATATATATATATATATATATATAAAATATGGCCCGAATTCTCAAAATTAATTCCGAATAAGTGCGATCTAACTACTACTGAACCCTTTATTTCCATCTGTAAATCTCTGTTCACTGGACACCTAATCAACGGACATTTACCAACTGGACAGACACCATATCTTTTACACGCACTTTCTCACTCTCCATTACTTAATATTTTTTCAAATTTTGAATTTTGACTTTTCCACTGCCAACTTATTCATTTATGAAATTCCTCTGATGATAAGATTTTAATTTTTAAAAAGCCTTGACCTAAAGAAAGAATAACACACTTATTGCTTACCGAGTATACCTTGCATTGAACAATCGAAGTTGAAATAAATTTGTCATTCGCACATGTTTATCCCTCTTCTTTCATCTCTCTCTCTATCTGTCTCTGTTTCTGTCTTAGTCTCTCTCTCTCTCTCTCTTTATATATATATATATATATATATATATATATATATATATATATAACTCAATGTATGTGTGTGTGTGTGTGATGTCTCTGTGTTCTCTATAGAAAAATGTTAGAGCATGTACATAACATCTAATAGTGTATTCTTATGTACAATTTATCAGAAAAAACAATGGGGGTGTTCCAGAATCTCTAAATGAACCCCTAAATGATTTCGACAACATAGACAACCTTAGTCTTCAAAAAATTCCTATTTTTATGATATTTATATCATCTGTATATGAAAGTTTCTGAAGAAAACCGTGGAAGTAGTTCCGAAGTTAACTTCTATGTGCCGAATACGTGCGTGCTCTCATCTCAAAGTAACGAATTGGAGGAGAATCCCCTTAAATCTTCAAATAAATATATCCGATTTTAATGTAATTAAAACGATATATATATATATATATTCATAAGACACCAACGAAGAGAGTGTTCCAACATTTCAACTTCTTCCACCTACCTAAGGAGGCAAAACGGTAGTAACAATCAACAAGATAATATGCCGTTATGAGAACAGTGGAAAAGTACATCACAATAGTCGTAATTCAAACCCGAGCAACGTCGAGTTTTCCAGCCAGTATACTATATAATAAACATAAAGTAAAATGAAAGTGACTAATTATAGATCTTGCTTTCGTTAGACACATGTTGAGTTTACTGAGCAAACAAATTTGATCGTATCTCTGAGAAGTGCACTCTTTAAAATCAGTAGTTTTTGATGAGCATATGTGAGCGGTTATTCAGCGGAACACAACTGCGTTTTTCGCTCATCACTGCGCAGCTCAGTTGACCATTGAGTTACATTAGCCGTAGCATTCATTAAATACGTCCTATCATGTGAGACTTCCACCTTTAGCAGAAACATTTTTTCCCATGAGATGATCTATAGATTTTCACTGACATTTAATTACTGAACATGTTCATCTGGGATATTTCGATGAATCATCCTTCATTTAATCTGATGTTTATTTTCACCATATACACCGCCATTCACAGTCTGCTACTCATCTTAGCCTTTTGGCTAAGATCAAAGTGTAGTATCTGTTCCGATGGATACAGCACCCCATAGACTGGTATTGTCTTGGCCTTCGGGGCTTGATTAACGCCTGTCTATGGGTCTGTCCTGTGCAGTTCTAGGAGGTCCACCCTCTCAGGCTTCGCCTCCCCTCTTTTGGGAGGAGTAAGTTTATTGCTTACTGCCTGAGGCGCCTCTACCGGGGAATGCCGACGGGGTTGCCCAGGCAATTTTTAATGGCCAGAGTGCTCACCTCTCGGGCGCTGGCTTTTCAAATCCCACTTTCCCGACCCGACCTTGGGTCACATCTTACTTGTGGGAGTAAGATAAACACTGGCCTTGTGCCTAACTCCTGGAGAGGAGTCATCAATACTCATATACTCTTCTGTTTAATTTTCCAGTTTCATGAATGACTGAGGAATAGTTAATAATAATTACTTTTTGCAGTAATGTGTTTTTCAGTTCGATAATCTATGTATAGCACTAACAAAGTATACTATGTTTACTAGCATTTCTTTACATTTAAATATTTACCTGCTCATGCATTTTCTTTAAAACAATATTTACTAATATTCTAATTAGTATTTCTGTACTTGGTTTAAAATACTACACATTTCACATTAAAAATATTGTTAAAATGAACGGATGTATGAACAAAACTTTATTGGAAACAGTTGGTTTACACAAAATATAAAAAACAAAATAATTATTGATTATTTCAATTTTATTTCCTGTTCGAAATGTATGTATCTGCTGACTTTATTATAAGTAAGTGAACTCAGAATCAAAACAAAATACTGAATTTTAAATTGTATTTTAGAAATAATTTGTGTATTAAAAATCAGTATTCGAATTTAGTTGGCAGATACCTAGTTGATGTTTTATCTTTAATTTTCTGTGTCCGTTTATTTAGATAAACACCGGTATATATATATATATATATATATATATATATATATATATATATATATATATATATATATATACAGGGTGATGCAAAAGTCGCGCATTGTTTTGTTTAAGTGATAGAAACTACAACATTTCAAATAATTTACTAGGCTTTTCTGATGAATAATACATTAACTTGGTAATTTTGTTGCAGTAAGTTTTAAAAATAATTTCCTTTAAATTGCCACCATTTTAAGCCTCACAATGACGGGCTCTAGTTAGGGCATTTTCCATTACAGTCATTTGAATAACTGGCTCTAGTTCTTGGATTTCATGTATGATATTGTTTTTAAGCTCTTGAATCGTTGTAGGCTTGTTCACATATACCCTTTCCTTAAGATAACCCCAAAGGGAAAGGTCAGGGGCTGTTAAATCCGGTAAACGTGAAGGCCAGTTAAATCAGAAAATCTGCTAATTAAGCGCTCGCAAAACAATCCCCTTAAGAGCGCCATATTTTGTTGGGCAGTGTGGGCAGTAGCTCCATCTCGTTGGAACCACATTTCTGGGTTGTCCTGAACAGCTGGCCTTAAAACATCTTCAATCATTTGTTGATATCGCTGTGCAGTTATCGTCACCGCGACACCTTCATCGTCTTCAAAGAAATATGGACCGATCACTCGTTCGGAGGTAACACCACACCATACGATACATTTTAGTGGATGTAATTCACGCTGATGAACGGTTCTTGGATTTTCAATAGCCCATATTCTGCAGTTTTGCTTATTTACGAACCCGTTCAGGTGAAAATGGGATTCGTCGCTCATTATCAGCTTATGGATTAACTCATTTTGTTCTCTGGCTAATTGCTGAATGTGAACAGCATAAACTACGCGTGATTGTAATCTGTGGGTTGTAATGCCTGTACCAATTGAATTTTGTATGGAAACAGATGCAATTCACGCAAAATTCTTTGAAGTGACCTTCTGGACATACCAATCTGAGTGCTCGTCTTCGAGTTAAGGTGTCTGGATTTTCAGCAATGCTATCCTCAACGAGTGCTACATTTTCTGCTGTCCGTACTGAACGTGGTCGGCCAGATCGTGGAAGATCACTGACTGAACCCTGCTGTCGAAATCGGGCTACAAGACGATCAATTGTGGTCTGACTGGGAGATTGTCTGACATTATAATGCTGACGATAGGCTCTTTGGGTTAAGGTTATTGAACGATGGTTTCCGAAGTAAAGTTCAATCATGTTGGTTCGTTGTTCAATCCCATATTTTTCCATGATAAATTATCAATATTAATATCTGTAATATTTTGAAAAATAAGGAGAAAATTTGATTAAATGTCTAACTTGTTACTGATTCAAACTAATGCGTTACTTTTGCGCCACCCTGTATATATACATATATATATATATTTATATATATATGTATATATATATGAGAAAAAGTAGAAACAATGTTTCACACAATATGTAAACATAAAAATGGAATAAAGAATAAGCAATTCAACAACTAACAAAAATAAACTAAAAAACTCATGGTGTAAAGTTCTGCGGAGATATTTCGGTCGTTAAAATACGGCCGTTTTCGTTCGGTTGGTAAACTTTATTTCAAAACGGAAATGTTTTCAAATTTATACAAAGAATGCGATTGGAAGAAAATTGTTCTCGGCACGTGACATTTTCTTCCAATCACATTCTTTGTATAAATTTGAAAACTTTTCCGTTTTGAAATAAAGTTTACCAACCGAACGAAAACGGCCGTATTTTAACGACCGAAATATCTCCGCAGAACTTTACAACATGAGTTTTTGAGTTTATTTTTGTTAGTTGTTGAACTGCTTATTCTTTATTCCATTTTTATTTTTACACACACACACACACTTATATATATATATATATATATATATATATATATATATATATATATATATATATATATATATATGTTGTAGTATATATATGTTGTAGTATATATAAGTCTTGTGGTCTCTTCGTCTTACCGGATTCAATGACAAGCATTAATCTAGTCTTGTGGGGTATCCAGCTTCGTGCTGTTTCGAGAAGCAACATCAATTAAAGTAGATGCATCTTTACCTGTATGAGCCAGTAGATATCTGTGGTGATGGATCTTATTTTTAGCTTCGAATACTATATTATTTTCAATATTTTGTTTACCTTTATGTACATTATACTGGCAACCCCTTTTACCGATAACACTAGGGGGTGTCTCATAGGAAATTTAAACTCTCCTTATATATATATATATATATATATATATATATACAATATTCTCTCTCTCTCTCTCTCTCTCTCTCTATATATATATATATATATATATATATATATATATATATTGCTCTCATCAGTGCAGGAAAGTAACAATGTAAGACGGTCGGAAGGCGGGAACTCGGTACACAGAGTCAGCCATATCCACTCGGCCAACGGATGCTGTTGCGTAATAAAGGGAAATTAAAATGTATATGTACATAGACGACTAGTCGAGAGTCTGGTATATTATTTATAAATAAATATTAAATTATTCATACATACAGACGCTAGCGTTTCAAGCTTATTGCTCTCATCAGTGCAGTAAAGTAAAAATTTCACACTGATATATATGAGGGTGTGTATATCAAATTTGTATTTTCCTTGTTTAATATATATATATATATATATATATATATATATATATATATATATATATATATACTCATTTATTAATATGCATATATAATTATTTTAATATGTAATGTTTATGAAAGCACCTGTTCTTTTATGCCTCGCTTAATTGTTTTCGACAAATGTGAAAACTAATTAATTTTCTTAGTTATGATTATTCATTGAATTCTCTTTTGTTTCTTATTCATTCCACGTGTCTTTTACGTGCCTACGCTTTCAAATAATTAACTTTTTTGTTTCTTTACTTACGATTATTTTTCTTAGAGTCGCGGTGTCATTTCATCGTTGTATGATATACTATTTACATTTCATCTCAATATGCTTTCATTTTCTGATTCGTTTAAGATTTTTCTACTTATTTTTTCATTGGTATTGTATCTTAATTTTTTATATGCTCTCTAAATCGCACAACGCACTGTGTTCACGCATATATCTAAGTCGTTGGGTATATTGGTTTATATGTCTGTCTGTGAGTGCGTTTTTCTGTGGTTAGCATGTAGCAGTATTAGATGATCGCCAGTGTACGTCCTCCCTCAAAAACGATTGATATAACATGTCACCCAGATGAGGACATAACGCCTGGGAGCATAGTGTCTAACACCATAAATATATTATACAACCCTCCTCCCCAAATTTGAAGGTTATACCTAGGAGAAATATTTCATTACACAGGATAGATATTTTTCGACCAATTTAAAATAAAGAAATACTCACTAAGGGAATGGAATTATATGCACCGAACAAATACTACACTGCCCTCCAAAAGAAAAGGTTTACGAAGGAGTAAAGTATAAACAGACCGAAGCATATGTTAAACAAACCCCACTCTCTGAATTTACTAATGATGTATACTAAAATCGTCCGAAAATTATGTAATAATCTGAATTGAGCATTATAATATAGTAATTTTATAGTTTCGTCTTCAGATAGACATATATCAAATCTCGATTAGAATATATATTTATATAAAATTATTGAATTTCGAAAGTGATTTACTTATGCATATATACATTTTTATGATAACTTTTTTTTTTACAAATTAAACAGACACCACCACTTTATCAAGGTCGAGGCCACCCGTGAACAAGTGTTAATGTGATTTCTATTCATCCCCCTCCAGGAGATTAGACAAAAGGTTTGATGGAAGCGTTTTCAGAGGAGTGACTTCGATTTGAACGTGGCACACCCAGGTTCTCAGTCCGCATTATTTTTCTTCTTTCCTTTTTTTCCATTGATGTTTTTTTCTGCGTTCCCTTTTTAAAATGTATCTTTCATCCTTTTGATACTATTTTATACTTCCATTTAGTTTTCTCTCTTAGTTTATAACCTGTATTCCTATTTTATTCGTTTATAATCTTCCGCTTTTTTTCGTTCTTTTTTTCTTTCTCTTTTTCTTTCTTTTATATTCCTTCCCCTTTTTATTGTGTCTACATAATTGTGGTAAATCTGTGATAATTTGCCTTGGTCACAATATCTGTCGATTGAGTTATCTCCACTTTGCAGATTGGTTTGTCAGAGTCTATGGACATAGACGGCTTTGGTTAGTAGGCAATTTGCAATTTAAGATCTTTCGATGCGGTAGCACCGAATGAATATTATTTTAATTCAATTATCGGAGTACATTATATAAATAATTGTTTATCCTTTTTTATTGCGTTCTTTTTACTTCCTATCTCTTTTTCTGCCTCTCTTTAATATATCGATTTTTAATATTTATTTCTCTTTTTATTTCTTTTTATTTCTTTCATTCATTTTGTTTATTCTTTCTCGCTGTGTAGCGTTTATTATGTGTATATCATTGTCGTACTTTTATTCTTTTGCCCCAATTTTTTTCTTCCTACTTACATCATTTTTCTTTATGTCTTCTGTTATTCATGGCATTTTATAATATCTTCAGTCCCCTCCAAGATTACCATTATACAGATTCTATTCCCTTCAGAAAACGTGGATCGAAACGTCAATACACATATTTACGGACAAAGTTACATTCCAATGAGTTAAAGTCTGCATTATATTTTAGTCATTTTTATTTGTCCATCATAGGTAGGAGGGAAAAATTGAGGGGCCACTTTCGGGAGTTTTCAAATGAAATATTCAACAATATTTTATCTGGATATCGATACTCTACGACGAGTTTGAGTTTTTGTAAATTGTTTCAACAGTTGAATTGAGAAGGTAGTTAAAGGGGAGACACCCAAGGAGGCATAACAAAAAAAAATTGAATTTCTTATTTACGTTTCATTTCAGTATAACGATTTTATATTTACTGCTAACAGGTTTTTCGTTTTTCTTTTATCATTTTTTAAAATTTAAGCAGCTTTCTTTTTTCACACATATAGTTCTTATTAAAAAAACAATTCATTTCCAATAATAAGGCTTTAGGAATGAATGTCCACGGAAGAACTAGTCTCATAGAGGTTAACCATATATTTAAAATATAATGGATACTACTATAAGTCATGCATTTACCTAAACTTCACCGTTTTCTCTCAGCGGGCCAGCTACTAAAACACCGTAAACAAACTTACGTCACAAAAGATACACAAACCGTGACGTCTTGGAAGTTAATTAATTTCGTATTTGTTTTCTATGAAGAAACAATAAAAGACAAAATAATATTTAAAGATTATCCCTTTGGTTAAACCTGCGTTATTCTGTATAATGATGTTTATTCAAACTTTTATGCAATTGTTGTGTTGGTATCGTAGTTGATGCACCTCTTTTGTCCCCCTTTTTTGTCCATTAGGTTCTCAATTAAATTCTTGCACGGAAAATGTACGCACGTAGTACTAGTACATAACACGATATTTTGTTTAGATCGAATGTTTCAGTGAGACCTTAAGAGTCAAGGGTCACACCAGAACGGAAGTCACTGAAATCGCTTGACTTCCGGACGGAAATATTTTATTTAGAGCTGACTTCAAAAATTAAAGACGTGCTCGGAGTGCCGTCATACATTGTGTGCAAGCGAGCCCAATGTAACATGGTGTCTGTTTCTCTCTGTGGTTTCGCTCCCACAGGTACACACGTACTCTGCCTCTCGTATGTTTTCTGTGAGTGTACACCTTCTTTATAGACATCAAGGTTTGAAGGGTTTTTTTTAGGAGCCGAAGAGAACCGGGGTTCCGATCGGGTGTATAATTGTTTATACAGGCGTCTCTTAATTAAAATTTTTAAAAATTATATCAATATACAGATAAATGTTGGTTTAATATGCCATTCGATAGTTTCCAAAATTCCCATTTAATGCCATTTTAAAAATATGTGATCTTTTCTAAATTCATTTTTAAATTGTCGACTATTTCCACTACTTTGATGTTTACTCCTCATATTATGAGCGAGGTTTCTGAGAAAGGGGGAATCCTTTTTCTCTTTGAAGTAGTCTGTAGTTTGAATATATGTCGACATTTTGTCAAGCCTTTCATCGAATCACCATCAAACTGCCGATCTATCCATTTTATTTACTCTGATCCTCAATTAGTTACTAGCCTTGATAATTGGACTTATTATTAAATCAAATGGGCACCTCAGTTGATGAGCTTCCTAGGCGGATTGGAAATCTATTGCTAAATGGTGGCGTTTATACTGAATTAAAATTACAATCCTATGGAATACACTTCATTTGTTTGTTACAATCATATTTCGGTAATAAATTACATGCACTTAATAATGAGTACATTTTAAAACCTATTCTATATATATGTACATAATCTTAATAAATGTTGCTATTTAACAATTAATAACAAACATTATGCCTGGATGTATGCTCTATATATAGCACTTGAGTTGGAAAACCATCTCTCTCTCTCTCTCTCTCTCTCTCTCTCTCTCTCTCCTTCTCTTACTATATATATATATATATATATATATATATATATATATATATATATATATATATATATTGGAATTTTTTAGATAAGGGTTGATAATTTGTACAATTTGATATATTTGGACTACTGTTTTCATCTCGTTTCGGCCGATGTAACCTCCGACCTTCTTGATCTGTACTTTGTCGAACTCGGTAATCTTTCTGTTGAACTCGGGCATATGGACGGAATTTCGAACGGAACCCTTTATTAAATCAACGAGGGTCCGCAAGGACTCGTTGTGCAGTGGATTTAGTACTAAGTAAAATTAAGTCTTAAGTGATAGTCATCTCAAGGTTGAATGTTTAATCCTCAGTGCGTGTGATACGAAGAATTGCGAATTACTGAAGACTTTTTCCCAGTCGTGACAGATGGAATGAAAGCATGCTACCCCCGTTGATTAAATAAAGGCTTCTGCTCGAAAATCCGTCCAGATTCCTGAGTTCGACAGAAATATTGCCAGATTCGACAAGGTACACCTGCAGAACGGCGGAGGTTACATCGGCCGAAACGTTGTGATAAAAAACACCCAAGATGAGAACCGAATTATTTATGTACCAAAACACACATCCGAATGTGCCCTTTATTATTTTTCTCTCGGGCAGTCATCGGTATCCCGATTTAGATAGTTTTGGTAACTCATCTAGGGGTACTAACAATACTCGGGATGTTTGAGTATTTCGTGAGTTTCTCGATAAGTTTGATATTGTCGATAAATTCTGAAATGAATAGCCCCGTTATATAGTAGGGACTTGGACATATATCCGAAGTTCCGGTTCGTTACGACTGTAGAGTTATATTGACCGGTTTTAATTAAGAGAGTCGACATAGTATTATCAAAGTGCCAAAGTTTAAATGATGCAATTTACTCGGAGCACCGACTTTTCGGGTTCGTGTAAATTTAGATATACCTAAACCTATAATGGCTGATTGCTGGAAACTCAACACATCGTTGTTCAATGTAAATGGTTACCAGAAACACCTGATACTAGCCATATTGTGGGAAACAACGGGTGCTATTATTGGAAATACACGCTTGATTACACTTTAAAAAGTAATCAATTCCTTTTCTGTTGACATTAGCCGAGGACTGAACTTAGAAACTAAGTCAGAAAAAGCGACACTAGAAGCTAGATTAGATTGGACGGTGGATGCAGAGGATAGCACTAATATAATGATAATTAACGCGAACAAGAAGAACAAGGGTTCAGTAGTTACGGATAGGTTAACAAAGTAGGCCCCAGGAAGCAACAAATATGGCAATTGAATTGCGCGCAGAGAAGCTTCGACGTATTACGGATCGAACTATTGCACGTGTCACATTGGCGGACTGATGATTTGAAACCACAAATGAAAGTATTTTTCAGACGGTTATGTCTCATTTTCAAGATTTTTTTAATTAGGGAGCCTGGTTTTTCATTAGCACATTTCGACCATCATCTAGCCGACTTTTTTCGCCCTGAGGCGGCCAAAGCGGCGAGGTGTGAATGTTGCATAAACGAAGGAGAAGTATTGCAAGTATTGGGTCAGGTCGACTTGACTAGGTCTTCTGGAATCGATGTTTTGCCCTACGAGGTGTATTTGAAGGTGTCACCCATTTTCGTACCATTGTTGACAGTTTTGTTTAACTATGTGTGTATCACCGGTGCTATTCCTCAGTACTTAACAGGATAAATTGCGAAACTTGTACGCAAGAGAAAATATCGTAGTGATGGGATAGGTAATTTTCAGACATAAACGATGTTAAATACAGAGTTAGCGATTTGGGCCAATATTTTAGCCAATCATCGGCTTGTTGTCCTGCTTGTTTTAATCAACAGTTAACAATTTTTTTCTGTTAGGGTATGACCTTTCAGGATTACTTGCACGCGATCCGCTTGATCATTGAGAAAAATTGACTCAGAAGCCGCGCTGATCAATTTACATACTTATAAAGCATTCGATAGAGTTGACCATCGTTACTTCGAGGCTCTTTTCTCTTCGGCCGGATTTGGCCCGTATTTTCGCTCTAGGATTTGCTTCTTGTATGCAAACTCCGGTGCGCTGGTGTTGGTGAATAGTTTGAGATCTGAGCTCTTTAGATTATCAAGACTTATTTGTCAGTGTTATCCGCTTTCATCGATGCTTTATATGCTTGTGGTCGAACCTTTCCGTCATAGGATAAAGGTGAACCCGGTTTTAGGTGGGATTACTTTGAAAGCTGCTTGGGCCAGTTAAAAGTATTCAGCATATGCCGACAATGTAACATTGCTTTAAACAGGCAGTGCCTAAATAAGTGGCGTTGATAGAGGAATCAGAATGTATGATACGATAACAGTGTCTCAAATAAACTGCTACAAGTCCGTGGTCTTGCCCATCGGTCCTTAGTATGTTGTTTCACTAGAGGGGGTCTTCCGCTAGATTGGCGGGCCTTGCAAGCTACTCGGCGCCTGATCTTCAGCTAGAGAAACATGGTCGGAAGTACTGAAAGCATTTCGGGCTGCAGCTGCGTTGTGGGTTCGTAGAACTCTTTCGTTAAAGGGTAGAGCGGAAGTGTGTGTTTCAAAACTTCTACCCTATCATTCTATATCGTTTACTAGTTCTCCCACTCCCGTCAAATACGATGCTTGAATTGTAGCGGGACATTTCAAAGTTCTTATGGCTTAGTAGGCTGCACAATTCTAGAGACAGTCTGCGTGTGCCTAGCGTTGAGATTCAACATACGCTACGGCTATATTAATTGGATCGAATGTGTACACAACGTGATGGAAACGGTGGCTTCTGGAAGGAAGATACTTAGAAAACCGTTACAGTTTTGAAAAGTGTGCACTTTAATGAGGGCGAACAACACAAGTTGTTCCGAGACGAGTGCACCTTTTAGCGCGAGTGTCGATGTGCCCTGAAGTTCCTTTCACGGGTGAAAGAAAAGCATTATATCGGGAGGCATTATATCGGGTTATGGTAAGAGGATATGTTCAAGATGATAAGATTGAATGGCTCGGTTTGACGAGGGGTTTCTCCGCTCAATCTGGTCTTGTGCGCCTGAGTTAGGATGTTCCGAAAACGACGAGGCATCTCTGGCCTGGTTAATGATAAGAAAATATATCTGAGTCGCTAAGAGACTTCATACAGCTTGGGCCTTTTGGCTAAGATCAAAGTGTAGTATCTGTTCCGATGGATACTGCACGCTGTCCTGTGCAGTTCTAGGAGGTCCACCCTCCCAGGCTTCGCCTCCTCTCTTTGGGGAGGAGTAAGTTTATTGCTTACTGCCAGAAGCGCCCCTACCGGGGAATGCCGACGGGGCTGCCCAGGCAATTTTTGATGGTCAGAGTGCTCACCTCTCGGGCGCTGGCTTTTCAACCCCAACTTTCCGACCCGACCTTGGGTCACATCTTATTTGTAGGAGTAGGATTAAACTGGCCTTGTGCCTAACTAATAGAGAGGAGTAAATAATACTTCATACAGCTTGCTTGGCTAATTCGTCTACTTGTGATTGATGCGGCGATGGAGACGAAACTTTGAGTAACGCATGTTTTATTGGCGCATTATTGTGCCTCTGATTAGCTTTTCTGCAGGTCTCATGGTTCAAATACTAAACGTAACGTCTATCGGTCTAGAACCGATTAAAGTTTGTAGCAATTGGGCTCCGACAACTGATAGAGAAGACGTTTTTTTTTTTTAGCTTACTAGCGATTGCGAGAGATGTCATATTGTTTACACGCATAAATCATTCTACGAAAACGAGGCCTTCACATCTCTCGGTCTTATTTAAATTTTTAAATATCGCCTGAAGATTCGCATTAGGGCCGAAAAGGTGAAGCTCCCTCCAACAGAATTTGGTTAAAATATAGGAGAGAGTGGCGCGAGTTTGGCGAGTGTCAGAAGCTGGCATTGAGTGGTATTTGCACGTAAGTCAAGTAAAGTAGTTTGGGTTGCAGAAACAACCATCACCACTTACTTGTTTAAGACTAGTTTATGTTACCCTTTGTTGTTATTTTCGTTCATAACTTAGCTAGTGTATGAATAATCTCATTAGACCCTCATTTGTTTTCGTCATATTCCTTCCTTTTTGCCCTATTTTTGTTTTATTATATCCCCAGTTCCGCCCCAATAAGTAACATATGGCTTGATTTGCAAGAGACGCAGGTTACCCTTCGAAATTATCAAAGGAGGTGTAGATTTAATAAAAAGTTGGGGTCTGCTTCAGCTTTTTTGACTCGTAAATCCGTTTATCTTCCAAAACATTTAAGTGGAGTGTCTCATCATTGTACAATTTTATATTCGCCACCTGCCACTTCTTATTTTGTATATATATTTTTTCATATGGGTTTTAAGTAAGATATTAATTGTACCAGTTTGTTGTGGTGAATGTGTGAATGATAGGTATAACTGTGGTAGTTTGCTGAATAGACTGGTCAGTGAATGTGACTAGCTAAATTAGTTTTAATTAGTTAGAGTTAGTTAAAATCACATTCCACCACACTTTCCTCACGCCCCCCCCTTATTTTTGCCTTGTCTCATATATATATATATATATATATATATATATATATATATATATATATATATATATATATATATACTTGTAACCATACCAGTCCAATACTGGTAGTCAAGACAGGCGTACAAACTCTCTTGTTATATGGTGCATTATAGTTTTCAATACAATTGTCTCTAGAAATTCCGAGCTCATGTTTTCTTACTGGACCTTTCACAGGGTCACAGCAATTGCATATCTAAAAAACAAATATATGTTTAAGGATCCTAACCTAATTCTAGAATTATTCGCATGGGCCCGTGCCGTTACGGATGAAGTGCTAAGTGATATACAGTTTTAAGTGACATTATTCTGCGAGTTCTAAAGTTCTATTACAAATTATTTAAGTCTTCTACCCGGTCATGGCAGACAAAACTGGACCAATGGATGAAATAAAAGTTGACGGTTTGAATTTCGTACAGAGTCCTAAGTTGGATGAAAATATTCCGGACTTGGACAATATGCACCTGAAGAAAGTCCAAAATTACTTCGGCCGAAATGTTGTTTTATGAGAATATCATCTAAGATGAACATAGTAGTCTTAATAATGAAAATAGTACAAATAATCAATACTCATATACAAATATATATATATATATATATATATATATACATACATATACATATATATATATATATATATATACTTAGCTATATATATATATACTTATATATATATATATATATATATATATATATATATATATATATATATATATATATATATATATATAATTTTACAGTTATTATATTAGTTTGCTTCTAACATTATTTCGGGAATTTAAAAACAAGACAGTATTTAATGTCATGGCTTCCCAGCAGAGTTGATCAGACCCCACTTCCCTTAAAAGACAAAAACATAAACGTTCCGTATACTAAATCTAAGTTTTGTTCCGTATAAATGTTTTGCTAACTTATATTAGTTATTAAAAAAAAGTCCTCCTTAACTGTGTAGTTCGTCTGTCTAATAAAATGTATCTGTTACTTACAAAAATGTTGATGCATTTTAAAGTGTGTAGACGAATCCATTACACTACTTTTTAGGTGATTAATGTATTTTTAATTTTAGTTTTATATTAAAAATATAAAAAATATCAAAGTATAAAAATATAAACAAAATTAAAAAAATGATATATATAAACATATATATACTTTTAGTCCTTTTTTCTCCCACTCTTCCTTCTCCGCCTCATCCTCCTTTGTTGTTTAATTCCTCGTCATCAATTTTAAATAAATACTAATCTTCCTGGCCCACTCACAGCGTTCATAATCGTAACTGCCGATTTTTTCTCTCTTTCTTCTTCTTCTTTTTTTTTTTTTTACTCAGAGCGTTTCCAATCGGCGTTCATAAGTTAACTGTCGATTATTCCCTCTTTATTCTTCTTCTTTTTTTTAACTCACAACGTCTCCAATCGGCGTTCATAAGTTAACTGCCGATTTTTCTCTTTCTTCTTATTCTTTTTTTTTACATTTCTTTCTTTCTTTATCTATTTCTACTGTTTATTACACGTAACTATTTTTTATATAATAAGTATATGTGTTATATATACGTTTATACATATTCTACATTATTTTTATTTAGATAGCTTTGGAGTTGCTCTATCAACTTATTTTGATTAAGTTGATGAGACTTAAAAGCATCAGGATGGCGAGCAATTCCCTTATTTAATTGTCTAAATATTTTATTTTGATCGCCACCTTGTTTAATCATTCTTATTATTAGGTCAGAAATTGGGGGCATAACATCTACCAATTTAAAGGTAACACGAGCAACCCTCAGAAATTCGGACATAATACTCTCGTAAAATATATACACAGGGCAGGTACTATTTTTATGTGGCATCCGCACGATACGAAAAGGGAATGAATTTCTTTCATCAAACAGTTTATAGATAAATATTTTATCTTCAATTTTTATATCCAAATCAAGAAAAGTAGCTTGTGTTCCCCTATGTTCACAGTTTAATATTAACTCTGTAGGATATATTAAATGTTTAGTATTTGCAAACTCATCGTTATCATTAATGCAACCAAGGTCTTCAATATATCGCCTACATCCATGATAACTATACGCTCTAGATATATCATTTTTTTTATTAATGATGATATATACATATATTCAAGTCTATGTAAATATAGATTTGCCCAAAATGGAGAAGGATTCAAACGCATTGGAATACCTATTGTTGGAGCAGTACTTTATTTTTTATTTGAAAGAAACTCTCTTTCATGAGGTGATATATAAGCATGGTCAAACTAGTTTTGGACACACTCGTCTTAACATTTTTAGTTTTACACCAAAAGGCTTTAGATTTTGCAAAGTCTATGTATTTACCTTTTCCTCCTGCAAAAGCCAAAGCTATAGTATTACCTAATTCTTTAATAAGTTCTTTATGTGGTAATTTTGTATATACTGTACAAAAATCATATGTAGAGATTGATTTAGCCTGATACAAGAATTAATACGATCTAAATTATATATTCTAATCCAGTTTATTAGGCATCCACATAATAAAGATCCACATAATTTTAACCGGGCTTATAAAAAAGTGGTCAGTAGTAAATAATGATATTTTTATAATTACTTCTATTCATGAAGTTATTTTTATTTATTAATTACGAATAAAAATAATTATATATGTATAT
>OY744517.1:31651885-31756885 GCA_963556195.1 Sepiola atlantica | reverse complement strand
ATATATATATATATATATATATATATATATATATATATATATATACATATAAATGTTACGTGTAGGAATTGCGAATTGCTGAAGACTTCTACCCGGTCATTGCTAATGAAACGGGAGTATCTTAACTAAAGGGTTCCATTCGAAGTTCCGGTCATATTTTCGAGTTCGACACAACGATTCCTATATTTTAAAGTTCATGCATTTATTTGTTTGCTAATCAAATAATTCTATTGTTGTCATTGACTCCTACCATATCTAACTGGTTAAAATTATTTTTAGAAAACCTCGGGTTATTACGAGAGGGAACTCATGCATGTTGCCAAATTCGTAAGTGAAAGCGTTTCTGTGAAATTAACTTGATTCGAACTTACTACCCCCAGATTGTCAGTTTATGTTGTTAACTACTTAGAAAATGGCATCTCCATATCTAATGATAATCGAAGATATTTAGATGTTGACAGTGTGCCTGACACTTTAGGACGACCCGAAGCCATCAACATATATATAGATGAGTTTAAATCACTAATAGCATCACTCTATATTATATATCTTATACATTAGTGTTAGGAATTGAATGGAAGATTTCAACTTTAGTGTAAGCTCTTTCCTGCGACATCCAAGAACCATTGTCAATTTATTTATCTACCTCCCACAGCGGTAAGATGTGACACAAGGTCGGAAAGTGGGATTTGAAAAGCCAGCGCCCGAGAATTCGAGCCAACTGGCCTACAAAAAATACCTGGGCAGCCCCGTCGGCATTCCTCAGTAGGGGCAGCTCAGGCAGTAAGCAATACACTTACTCCTCTCCAGAGAGGGAAGGCAAAGCCTGTGAGGGTGAACCTCCTAGTACTGAACAGGACAAACTCAGAAACCGGCGGAATCAAGGCCCGAAGGCCAATACAATACCGGTTTATGGGGTGCAGTATCCATCGGAACAGATACTTCACTTTGACCTCTGCCAAGAGCCCGATAAAAAAAAAACTAAGACAAATTTCGCTACAGAAATCAGAATGTAACACATAGACGTTTACCATTTTTATAGTGAGAATGGGTGTGCCAATACTGAGCAGTTGGCTAACCTCCAGTGTTCACCAATGGCGAGTACTTTCACTAATTATTCGGCCATATTTTTATAACGACAAATAAAAAGTGATAAGGCTCGAGTTGGGGTAGAGTGTGGGATATATAATTACGGGGAAAGATGAAAACTGTATCAAACGTAATTGATACGGTCATCTTTTTACACTATTTTATTGATTTGTTATGACTAATGACCCAGATCGATTTAGTTTAAGAGAACAATCTTTATTATTATCCTCGTTCGTTGACAGACCCCCTTATCATGTCAAACCTGGTGACCCTTCTTTTGCCATCAGGTGGGAACGGGTTTATAATAGGTGGAGTACGTCAAGTCTGGTGGGCTGTTTCTTGTCCCTTTCTCTTATGTAGAGGCGGCGTGCATGTAATGATGAATAAGCGCAAACACGAATATTTGTGTTTGATAAGAGGAACTTAAAGAGTCTTTGTCGCATCAGATGTAACAATAAAAGAGATATAGTACAAAAGAAAAGAATGGAATACAAAATTGAAGAAACATATGATGATGTAGCACTACTTCTAGTACTGCTACACATTATAATAGTGTATACAGAGAAGATGGACGACCATCTAACTATCTCAGGCGAAACATATTTCAATGGAAGGCATCGTTATTCATACAAAAACAGTGAGCTCCAATCTCTGATTACACGCTGTAATACATTCACGGAAAAAAAACTCGTCTTATTACCATTACATGATTGCATTTTAAATTCTTACTCTTTCTGCATAGCATCAGACATGCTTTCCATGAATATAGATTCTTTCCAAGAACGCCTTAACTTTGTCATTCACGTGGTCTCTGTTCCCTCCAAACACAAGCACAACTTCACAATAATGTGTTATTTTTAGAGGTAATATTGATACTCGTGTCCTTCTACCAAACGAGCGGCCTGCAAATTAAGAAAAACATATTTTCCAACTGAATACTAACAGTCAATAAGCTAAAAGCTCAATGGCCTATCTGTCTCTGAGATCCACAGAAGTATAACTGAACATGGGGACCATCATCTGGTATGAAAATTATTTTGCAAAGTCGCAAGTGGCTCTCAATCACAGAATGTATCTTTGTATCAAAGAATACATTACTATTTCAAAGTCTGGCGCTACCAGATCATGCTGTCTGACGATACCGGCTCCCTGACCAAAAATGGACCAAACATTATTGCTTTTTTTATTCTCCACAGACGAAAACATGACCGTCTGACAATCCAATATCAACAATACAATATCTCCCTTTTATTACAATTTCTTTTTTATTTCCGTCATTTATTTATTTAGTTCATCGTCTTACACATTTTCTCTCAACGCTACTGCTTCTTCCACCCCTGTCTCTACTTATCTCATTCCACCATTTTGTTTTTTTAATTTTTCGCCCTTCAGCTAACCATCAAAATAATTAAATATGCCAACACACATACAAACAAAACAAGTAAGGTTATCATAGTTTTTGCTAACAACTATCAGAAACTATATTTTTAAAATTATATTTTTAAAGTTGCTGTAAGATATGTTTTTATATGTACTAACATGTCACCGTGTATGAAAGCTCATAAGTTATTAGAGGATGTTAAATGAGTGTGTCAGGTAGAGTATGAAACAACACCGTGAGTGTTGATAACGATGGTTTAAACTGGATAGAATTTCATTATTTGGGCGTCAGACTTGGCTAGAGTCATGCTATACTGCAAACAGTCGCGCCACCAAAAAACCCGAGAAACGTGGGAGCATATATTTACTAACACGCAAAATATCAATCCAATAATACAGGCGGCAGCATCGGACCTACAGATACAGACGAAAGTCACAGCTATACACGAGCAAATACGTCAGAAGAAAGACCTATTCAGTATGGACAGCGTAAGATACTGGTCAGTGCAACGTTCCCTGGATATATTCGATGCATGGGCAACACACCATTCGTTCGATGCGAAGGAATTCGGTCGCCGCGTGTTCGAGGTATGTCCATTCAATTCCTAACACTAATGTATAAGATATATAATATAGAGTGATGCTATTAGTGATTTAAACTCATCTATATATATGTTGATGGCTTCGGGTCGTCCTAAAGTGTCAGGCACACTGTCACACTGGCGAATCCACCAAAGTGTAACACGTCATAGCTGCGACTGAGGAATAAATTGAGTAGTGCCAACGCGTCATAAGAATTTGTGAACATTCAACTTAAAAGAGCCAATGTTGAAAAAAAACACTAAAACTTATTCAATTAATGGAAAGCTTGTTCTGGATACTTCTAGACTATTATAACATAATGAAGTGATAACTTATTTAACAATATTAGTATATCTTTTTGTAATTTGATAAGAATAAAATGTGTAATCTATTGAGTGGAAGAAGGAAAGTTTAGAATACGTATTACATACCGTATTCAGTAGCAGATGTAGGAAGCTTCAGGGTCCCTACCAAATAGAAGGACGGCTGTGTCACATTATAGCCTGGTCTTATGCCAAACTTGAGCGTAATCAACATCATTTAGCGTTGGTGATTTAATAAGAACCATGTGTCAACGTTATTATGATATATATAGTCTGCTAGGATACAGCCTCGTGGTTTGGTATCAAATAGATGAGGAGTCTTTTGTAAGAAACTTTGCTCACAGAAGTTTGGTTTAGTTTCAGTTACTCAGAGGAAGAAAAGAAAATATCATCAGTGGCTGTAGTTCAACGAGTTGTGTTGTTATTTTATTACAATAAGGACAATAGATTTGAATTTTATAAGAAAATTAAATATTAGCAGTTGTTGTAGTGAAACGAGTTTTGGTTGTGAACTATTTTACAATAAAAACCATAGATTTGAGCAGCGTCGATCAACTACCATGAGAATAAATATTCTAGTTCTAACGGTGTGGATTTAATTTAATTTTGTAATTGAATATAAGTATTCATATTGGAATTCAGTTGAGATCTCTTAGACGGAGTCGTCTGCAAGGAATCCTCCAAAAAGCAGAAAAGATGGAATAAATTGTGTCGTTTATTTTCATAATAATGAATATATAGAAAGTACATATACATAGAATTGTTTTTATTTATAATGCGTTTCTAACAAAGAAATTGACCTATTATAATAGTTACAACAGGTCAAACATTTGTAGGTAACAGCCGAGAAACAGATGCTCGTTTCTAAACATCAAAGTCCTGAAATCGCATTTCCGGTTGCGTGTGCTGACCGCTTTATTTAGTGTTACTATAAAGCATGCACATTTGCGAAAGGTTTCACATATTGTAAAGCACACATACGCTTTGGCTAAATTGCAATTGGCTGCTTCAACTGTGCAGGCAAAACTACCTTATCGTCGCCTCGAGCAAGAATCAGCTTATTGGCCGTTACTCACAACACCATTAAAAGTGAATATATAATATAGCGTACAAAATAGAAAATCTCACAGAAAGATATTCTGAAATCTGTAAAGATTACACTGTATATACAAATGGACAAGAAAGAAGACGTTACACAACTGTTGAGAGAAATAAGGAAAGTTTGTTATTAAATCTTAAAAGAAAATAATCACAGTAAAACTATATAATTCGTTCATTTAATCCTTTTTAGATTTTCAAAACAGCTGTTAGAGATGATGACCAAATCCAAGATCAAAGATATCCAGACATTTGTTTGTGTATGGTCGCTGTAGGATTTCAACCCAAGGCCAACAAATCCTATGAGAGCAAATATAAACAAATCATAGATTACAAAAGAAATACGATTTTGATAGGTTTTATGTTGAAATGTAAAGCACAGCTGCTGATCTCAGAACGAGACAAAGAGATATTTTTCAAAGGTCCTTTGCGTAAGAATGTGTTCTTTGAGATTCGAGGGGAGACTAGCTTTGTATCCAATCTCGGCTATGATCAGACAGGCTTTGTATTCATTTGTTATAAACTGACATGGAGACCAGGTTGTTTCATGTACTTATTCCGAAATCTGTAAATAAACATGTACACAATATATATATATATATATATATATATATATATATATATATATATATATATCGATCAGACAAATCCACAAATTTGATCGTCACTCTTGTTATTTTTCTTCTTCTATTTTTATATAAAAATATTTATTTCTTTATTCAGCTGGGATATATGTGGAACAAACGAACTATCTACTACGGTATTAGATTATGCTTAAGGTGTCTTTGGCCTCTGCCTAAAACGTGGATGTAAAAAATAGAGAACTATATATATATATATATATATATATATATATATATGGAAAGGAGTAAGGCTACCAACATTTGTAAAATATTTTTTTCATTTATTTATTATTTTGTTATTTTATCATTTTATAATTTTATTTGACGCGTTTCAAGCGGTGGTCTGCTTTCATCAGATACGTAAATCGATTTGAAGAAAGTTATTTCGATTTGAAAGAGTGTTTCACTTGGAGAAATGTGTTATTGTTTGACGTTTTTGCGCATGCGTGTGTTAGCGGGTTTGTGAGTACGTGTTTTGATGGTTTTATATCTTTTTATTTTTTATTGTTTTTATTTTTCCTGCTTCTCTTGGTCAAAGTTGTATGTGTTTATTAAGTACGATTTATTTGACCTTTGTTTTATCGGTCATCTTAATTTATCAGGGCCGGTAGATTTTCTTTTGGAATTTATTACTTTTTATTGGATGTCTCCAAGAAGGCTTATTTGCCTGTGTGCGCGTACGTGTGTGGTCAGCTCTAATTTTTGTACATAGGTGAGCGACATATACACCCACACATGCGCACATACACGCACACACGCACACACGCACACACGCACACACGCACACATACATATGTGCGCGCACACACACAGGTGTATGGTTAGATATTGATAGAGAGGCAGAAGAGAGTTGATAAAAGTATGTATTGTTAGACTTATGATTTGTTCAATGCTGGATTGAATTTAAATATGAAGTTGTGTTCTTGTGTTAGTAAATAGGTGTAATCTTGGCTTCGAAAAATTGGCATGATTGTCCGACTGGAGGAACTACGAAAAACTTTAACAAGAAGATGATACCCGCTAAAAATAATATACAAAGGTATAGAACTAGCAGAAAACATTCCATTAGAACAATTAAGTATCCCCCAAAAACGCAACAAAGAACAAATATTAGCATACATCTCTACACACAACAACAACAATCCAGAAGTATTCCCAGAAATAATAAGAACCCCAAGCCTACTCAACCATAACAACAAACTAAACAACATATTAAAAACAACGAACATAATAAAAAGCAAATGGCAACCAAAAAACCTCAAACAAATGTTAACCTCATCCAAACTCAACAAATACACAATACAAGTGGTCACAAAATGCAACAAGGAAAGATGTGGGGTATGTGACATAATAATAGATGGGAACTCATACACATTTAAGCACCCAACACAGACATTCACAATAAAAAAGACCTTAACTGCACCTCCAAGAACGTTGTCTATGTGCTAGAATGTACAACACGTAATGAAGCTTATATAGGTGCGACGAAAACATTTAATAATATAGTTTCTTTGCATGAACGTACATTTAAAATCAAAGAAAATCGTAAAGTATTCGTCTCCCAACGTGTGCACTCATGCAGCGGAGGAAAATTTTAAATAATGCCAATTTTCAAAAGCCACGATTACACCTATTTACTAACACAAGAAAAAACTTCATATTAAAATTCAATCCAGGATTGAACAGATCATAAGTCTAACAATGCTAAGTCAATCTGTTCTTCACGAAACTATAAAAAATCTTGTTAAACGAGAAATATTGGTTATGTAAATTCAATGTATGCTATACGCAAATTAATTTTAGACAAATTAACGATATATAATTACAGTTTAATTTCAGTTTATGCCTTACAAATATATGAACAAATCTCACTAAACGGGAAATAGTTACATTGTATAGTTAGTCTTACCTAACAAACACATTCAAAAATCATATTTAAAAAGAAATAATTACAGTGTAAAGTAAGTGTAAGCTTCATGATAATAAATGAATACATCTAATTAGATAACTAATTACAGTGTTAAGTCAGTCTATGTCTTAGGAAAATATAACAAACATCTCATAAAACGAGAAATAATTATAGTGTAACATTAGTCTATGCTTTAAAAGATATACTTCTTTATTAAACTACAATGATTACAGTCTAAAATAAGGCTATGGTTTATTATTATATAACAAATCGTATCAAACAGGAAATAATTACAGTGTAAAGCCAGTCTATGTTTTCAAATAATATACACATCTTATTAAACAAGAAATAATTACAGTTTGGAGTCAATATGTTTCTTATTAAACTATAGTAATCTCATCAAACGAGAAACAATTACAGTGTGAAATCAATAGGCATCTTATGAAACTATAATGATCTTATAAAATATGAAATAATTACACTTTAAAGTCAATATATATCTTATGAAACTATAATCATTTTATTAAAAAAGAAATATGTCTTACAAAAATATGAAAACAAATATTAAACGGGAAATAATTACAATGTAAAGTGAGTCTAGTTTTTACAATTATATACAATATCTTTCTAAACGAGAATGAATTGAAGTGTAAAGTCAGGCTGTGCCTTATAAATATATAAAAATAATCTTATTACGCGAGAAATAATTATAGTGTAAAGTCATAATACTTCATACAACAATATAAAAAAAGTCTTATTAAACGATAAATAATAACAGTGTTAAATCTGCTAATGTCTTAATTAAAAAGGAAATGCTTACAGTGTAAAGTCAGTCTCTGTCTTACAATACTATACACATCTTATTAAACGAGAAATAATAACAGTGTAAAATCTGCTTATGTCTTACTTTAGCATAAACACAATCCAATTAAAAAGCAAATTATTACAGTGTAAAGCCAGTGTGTTTCTTACAATACTATAAACATGTTATTACACGAGAAATAAATACATTAAAGTCACTCAAAGTACAGAAATATCTTATTACAATTGAAATAATAAGATTGTTATACAGAAAAGGAAAATATACAATTAAATCTAAATCATTGTATTATCGCGACACATTTGAATTAATCTTCAATGGAATAATCATTTGTCTTTATTACTTTTGCCAAATACCTTCAATGTGTATTATTTTTATCATTCGAATTATATTTCTCATATGGATTGCGATGTACACGAAGGTATGTCCGATGGAATGTTCGACTTCTTTCAGATCAATCTTTACTTAATTAGAAATATTTATGCCTGACTCAGTTAACAGTATGACATTTCGAAGTAAACATATTATTTAATACACGGCTTAGTTTGTTCGCGTTCTTTTAGCCATGATTGTGTAGGAGTAAATCTAAGTTATTATCACCTGTAGTAAGGATTAAACCTTCAGCATCCAAACGTCTTATCACGTAGAATTAATTGTCGATGAATGTATTTATCCGTTTCCACACAAGATAACAGGAAATATGACAATAGTAGTCAAAATAATATAAATTATGCAAATCCTCATCCCCCAAAAAAAAGTAACAGAGTTGTAAGAAGATTATATAGGTTTCTACAGTAAATATTCACAGACATGTCGAAGAGCAGTCGATTTTCTAGAATTATATATTTATGATTTAAAATTCCAATTAAATTTCTAATTGTGTGTAAGTATTTGTTTTATTTGGAAAAGGGTACCGTTTCGGCCTGTTATCTATATATAATTAATCTACTTTGGTATAATATAGACACTTCCATTGCAATCTACGTCTCATGAATCTACTTTACTATGCGATGTACAACTCATATTACAATTAACACGGTACAAGAGCAAGAAAACACATTTCTAATTAGCCACTAAAAACGTGGAAAAAGGAAGCCTGTAACTCTAATTTTTACTTCCAACATTCCCCCGCCCATACCCCGTCCTCTTGACCCTTACTAAAACCCCTAACTCTCACATAACCATTAAACCTAACTCCTAACCATACCCTCCAGAGCTAACTGTAATTTTAAAAGAAGATACCATGCGATACTTTAGCTTATTAAACAACGAGATGTCACTGAATACTCAGTAATATATTACTTGTAAATATCAAGCCAATGTAGATATGTGTACAGTATAGATAATTTCGCCAATGGTTTGTCGCGCTACCCTCATAAAAACAGCATTTTAATTATTCCACTAATAAAGAGAGCTATTGACGTTGACAGTGTTCTAACAATACAGTATATCTTTGTTATTCTCCAATTGTTCAAAATATTATACCATTTTTTAAACAACTAGTATTTTAATAAATCTTTAGTACTTAAACACATATTTTTGCAGATAGGTGATCAATCAATAAAGCAGCAGCTATTTTCTCTTAACCCTTTTCCATGGAAAGGTACTGGCTGCTCCCTGTGCGTTAACGTTATGAATAGAAGATTGGAAAACCCCAATTTTAATCGCCATTTTTGTAAACATGATTCAGCAAAAAATCGGGTTTCACAGCTAGAAGTTCTTTTGGAATTTATTTGGCAAAAATTAATCCCTCTCACAGGACCAACGAAAGTAACTTGACATAACGTTCATGAGATCTCTAGCTCCTCGCTCAAAATGTGCGCTTCGACCCGCTAAATTTTAAAATTAGTTTTCTCAATGAAGATACATGCGAACATTGATATGTATCAGGCTCAATATATTAACTTGACTAGCAAAAAGTGACCATCTCTTGTAGCATCTTTTCTGTTCGTAGAGAAAGTGAAAGGTTATACCCTGGGAGAGTGGTGAATCATCACCAAACCGGTCGCATATTTGTGCAAGTAGAGAAAGTAGAACGTAATCCCTGGGAGAAGGTATCATAACTATATATAAGATATCACCTAAATAATTGAGGAGGAAACGCCTAGGGGGATGGTATAAAGACGTACAAAGATATACTACACTTACGCTAAAAGAACCGGGTAATAATAAAATACTACACTGCATCGACTCACAAAAGTAGAACGTTATGCTTGAAAAAAAACAAACTGGTATTATGTCATCAGAACATATAATATACAACACTCTAAATTGAATATCGAAAGATAGTACATTTGTCTGAAATAGTATACTAAACTGAATTGAGTTTGAAAAATAATAAAATAGATGAATTAGTATAAGCAATAGTTCGACTTCTGACAGGCATGTATCAAATCTCCATTATTCAGATGTTTCCTTAAACTTTATAATATTTTTTCCGTTCTAGAAACAAAAATCGTCGCGTATTTATTTAAGTTTCTCTGCCCAGACATTTCAATAATATCCACTAATAAATCCATCATTACACGAAATAGCTGCCACGCCATCTTGAACACCTTACCTTTCCACCAACGTGTAAACGAAGAGAAAGTTGGGTTAGCTTGAAACAGGCACCCCCCCCCCTAGCTGACTAACAGTAGACTGCTCAGACGGGTATGTGTGGCTGGTCACTAACGTAGAGAAAGATTACGATAAAGAGATCCCCTAAACCCAACCTTGCAAGCCATATGGCCGTCGGCGAATCATTTCGCCCCTTTGATCAAGCGTAGTTTCTTCTCCAATCAGAAGCAAGTGTTGGCGAGATAATAAGTCTCAATTACGGGCCATATTCTTTTCATTAATTGATTGAAGATCACTCGACTCATATACGATCGCGTCTATCAATAGACACACACCCTTTTATAATATGATGTCGCTTCAGGCAAATTGCCTTAATCAGCGAGAGCCGATGACAAACTCCGATCATCGAGGTTAGATCTCAGCCAGATGAAGAAGGCCGACCCACAATATTTTCGATTGCACTATAACCTATATTGATGTGCTACCATACTCAAAAATATACATTTTATTTTGTTACGATTATGTACTAGTTGAATAACCAGTCCACAGAAAGTAAGAGATTATAAGAATAGTCTTTAAAGTCTATCATTATATAAAATGTTAGTCAATCAACACTTGTTTCTATAGGGTGTTCTCCTGTATCATTAATAACACAACATTCATGCAATAACCTTTAGTTATGGGATTGCGTTTTGATTGAAAGAAATACATCGTAATTGTTCAAATTAACCGTAATTTATAATTAACTGAATAAGTAAAACATTTCTATCTTAGCTAAGTGTGTATTTCTGTAACACACAAAATATATGTTGATTCAAAAGTCTTTTAATATATCTTAACCTCTCTGTAATAATTAATATAACAACATAGTATTTATTTGTATGTCTGGTTCCGCATATCAGAAAGACGTATGCAAATTAGATGGCAAAGTATTCATATTCTTTATTTAATAATCTATAACTAACGGTGATTGTGTATATGTCTGAAGACGAAACTATACTATCTAAGACTATAGCATTATTGTGCAATAGTCTTAAATAGAATAGGGAGAGGTAGTGTAGTATAATACAGGGTGAGATAGCATAGTGAACGTTCTGTTGACATAAGACAATACTTCTCTGCAGTATTTCCTCCTTTTTAAGAATGAACCACCCATGCATAACCTCATTCCTTGGGATGAGGTTATGTAATATTTATTCTGTTAACCTGAGACTATTATCACATACATTACCTGCACCTTTATGGTGTAGTTTGGTATGTGCACGTTCGTCATAATACAATACTACCAGTAATCATCCTTTCTCTAATAATATGCTATTTAAGGGGGTGATAGTGTAGTATCTGCTATAGTTTCTTGAAATCAGTCTCCCAGGAATTCTGCTCTTCCTTAGTGTGTTAGTTAATCTATTGCATACTCTATTGTTATGAGGCTATTCTTCTCCGTTACTTTGTGTACAGGGTAGTTGCCTGTTGTTATTATACAATTCTCCCAGGATTTACCTCATGCTTTTGAATATAGTGTAATATATATTCTGTTCCCCTGATATTATCCTCTCAGCTACTAACACTGCTCTTAAGGGGATAGCGTAGTATGTGTTTGTTTGTCAGTATATCATCCTCCCAGGCATTACACTTAAACACATATAGGTGTGATAATATAAAATCCAAGCGAGAAAATATTTGCTGCGAATAATAATAATAATAATAATAATAATAATAATAATAATAATAATAATAATTATGAAGAAAAAGCGAAAGAAGAAAATAACAACAATAATAATAAAAAAGAAGATAGAAATGTTATAAGAATAATAACAATAACAAAAACACTAAAAAAAAAAAAAATAATAACAACAATAATAATGATAATAAAAATGAATTAAGAAAAAAGATCAACATAATAATAACAACAACAATATAAATGATAATAATGATTACACAGGAAAAGAAACAGATAATAACCATAATAATAATATTAATAATAATAATAACAACAAAAACAACAACAATTATAATAATAACACCAAGAAAAAGAACATAACATTAATAATAATAACCACAACAACAACAATAATGTATATATTTATACGATAGCGGGTTTTTTTCTGTGCCACGCTTACATCAAAAGGCTTACGTATGCATGTCGCAACTAGATTTGGAAAAGTATTCAAGTCACCTAATTCTCGAAATATTCCAAGTATTTCCCTTTGGCGCAACGCTGAGCGACGTAGTAGTTTGACGTCTGCCCGACTGGTTTATAGTTCGATCCAAACCAAGCTCTAAGATTATTATCTACGTCAAAGGGAGAAGGGAGGTAGAGAGGGGACGACCGGTAAGACACATATTAATATTAAACATGTATAGGTTAGGAACAAGATAATTAGTATTGAAAACATCAGTTCCTGTAATTTACACGAGTTCCGCTACTTTTACTACTACTAATACTACTACTACTACTACTACTACTACTACTAATAATAATAATAATAACAACAAAACAACACTAATAATAATAATAATAATAATAATAATAATAATAATAATAATAATAATAATAATAATAAAGAAAAATAAGATAAAACAAAAAAGAAGAAGAAAAATGAAGAAAAAGAAGATAACATAATAAGAAGGAGGTGAAACGGGCAATATAGAGCAAATGACTTATATTTTAGTTATATCAGATGGATTCATAAACCATATCAAACTCATCAGTTTTCGAATGAAATTGAAGTATAGAACATTATTTGTTACATTCAGATAAAGTACAATATAGATTAGAGTTGTCTGTCTTTATTCACAAGCTCAAACAGTACTCTTTTTCGGGGGAGATATTATAAGTATAATCTACGAAATACGCTCAAAATCCATGGAAATTATTTACAGGTTGAAAGTAAAGTCAGTAAGAACGGCATGGAACCAACATTTGATCCCTATCATTGGATACATTAGTAGAAGCAATCAATTGTATTATGTGTTCTCATCTGAGACGTTATCCTCACAACGCCCCGGCGGATGTAACCTTTGACCTCCTTTAGTAGCGTTATATAAAACACGGGAAGCGTCATACTGCATTTGGGGTCTGCACAAACTATGGAACTAAACACTTTATTTAATCTACGGAGGTAGATTGTTCTCATCCCATCACTACTTACCGTTTCGAATCTTAAACAATTGTATTATATTCATAATTAATATCGCTTGTAGTGAAAAGATAACCTTCAACATCCATAAAAACTGATTCTTAATTAGCACTGAATCGGTTTGGTCAAAGCTCAAACATAAATAAATAAATGATGTGGTATTGCAGACACTGGGTTCGAACCTGAGGAACCCAGGGCGTCAGATAACGTTTGTTTTTTCACTTGGACAGAGCATTCAAATTCAACTGTATTCAAATTAACGTATAACATTCATGGTAGACAATAAGAATTGTTTTTCGGTGTTACATTAAAAAAGCGAATTCAAACAGGAAATCAAATCGCTAACATAAAAATGAGTATATGATTACATATCTGAGCTGGTTCTCAAATGATGAGTAAATTAAAACTCCTCGGCCTAACCTTCACAGGCAACATGAATTCGAACACATACATTGACGATATTGCCTAGGCTGCATAAAAAAGTGGGCTCCCTCTACCGTGCTAGTAAACTCCTCACACATGGCATTACCATGTTCCTCTACAAAGCCACCATCCACCGATGCATGGAGTATTGTTGCCACATCTAGGTGCATCATCCACAAGTCTCTCTATCTTAGACAAGGTCCAAGAAAAAGTCGTCAAATTAATAGGCCCCTCACTATCCACCAAGCTCCAGCCTCTGTCCCATCGCCGCAATATTGCATCCTTGTACTTGTTTTAAAAATACTTCAATGGATTGTGCTCCGACGTAAATACACTAGACTAACTCGACAATCAAGTACACCGATTCATTCACTGTGGAGGTCCCCAGATGCAGGAGAGGCTTCTACGCCAATAGCTTCTTTCCTCGTGCTGCCGGTCTCTGGAACTTACTGTTTCCCCGACAGTACCGCCATGCACAGGTTAGAAACTAATGTAAAGAGACATCTCGCTACACATCTCCCAACTTAGGACGACACACTAAACCTACATCCTAATTCTCAGTAGTCCCATACGTCTAGATTGCGACATGTCTTATTTGGGGTGAATTTTGATAAAATAAATAAATAAATCGCGGTGTGTATGATATATGTTCTTGATATAGTTGCATATTTGATCTCGATGATTTTCTTTATTTTGGTGATACAAAAGTTATGTACGTTTATCCTCTCAAGTACGACAAGCTAACGTACGGAAAGTACTATCCACAGCAAACATTATGTGATAACAACCTTAAGGGCCCATTCAGCATCATTAAAATATCATTACGGTCGACCGTTCATTCCTGAAGGGTTTCCTATTTTGCTTATCGATCATAAACCGCACCTTCACAATTCAGACTTAGGACATAAAATATCGCACCACTTTATAATACATACATTTATAATAACCCCGCATTAACTCGAGCATAAGAACCTTCCAAAGATACATATAAATAACATATGAACTCTTTAATAAAATATACAATACATAAAAAATAACCATGTTACCATCTAGAACAGAACTTTATGAAATACACAATAAAACCACACGACAGTCAATCGTAATCGTAAAAGTAATTAAATTGTCAGGCTATTCCCCCTAATGTCAAGCACACTAAACAAACTAATACACAAATAACAGCTGTAATAAAATATATTAAGTTTTAATGATATGATATTGACCTGTAAGTAAATAATAAGAGCCACAATAATTATCATAGACAGTCCCCGATCCCTGTCAAGACGGAACTTCTCTCATAAAAGGCGAGCTAAAAATATGGCTTCACCCACAAAAAATCGGGTACACCTTAGTTGTTTCGTTTTTTTTCGGCTCGTACTCATTTCTCAGGATGGTGGCGAGTAAAGGCATGCATGAAGAGCAATTCCTAAACTGTAGTGGACTGGGTGTGTCAATGAAACCCTGGCTCATCAACAGATACAATAATATATAAGTTTTAAATAAATAATCTGTATATTAGCTCTCGCAATCTTACGAAAACTTTATTTATTTCTTCTCAACATACGTTCACACATACACTATATATATATATATATATATATATATATAGAGAGAGAGAGAGAGAGAGAGAGAGACATATATATATATATATATATATATATAGAGAGATAGATAGATATATGTGTGGGTGTGTGTGGTTGTACGTATATGCGTGTTTTATTTTAGTAATACACAATGAAGATTACATCGAATGCTACCCGACTTACAGTTAATAACTCGTCCATAACTTGGCCTTTTGGCTAAGATCAAGGTGTAGTATCTGTTCCGATGGATACTGCACCCTATAGACTGGTATTGTCTTGGCCTTCGGGGCTTGATTTACGCTGGTCTATGGGTTTGTCCTGTGCAGTTCTAGGACGTCCACCCTCCCAGGCTTCGCCCTTTTTGGGGAAGAGTAAGTTTATTGCTTACTGCCTGAGGCGCCCTACCGGGGAATGTCGATGGGTCTGCCCAGGCAATTTTTAAATCCCACTTTTGCGACCCGACCTAGGGTCACATCTTACTTGTAGGAGTAAGATAAAAACTGGCCTTGTGCCTAACTCCTGGAGAGGAGTAAATAAATACCCGACTTACAGTTAATATCAACCTGTTCGTTAAAAGAAGATAAGTTTTACTGATAAGATATAGATGTTCTGTCGCTATACAAATCTTAATTGTACAGTATGTAAATAAAGCACATATACTAGCTATTACAATGGAGTAATTGTATGTATTTTACTACTGACACGAGGTTATCTATCGTTACATATAAATGCAGTTGAAAATTATCATATAAAGCATTGAGAGTCCACTTGCCAACAGCGTCAACCGCCTAGTAAAGTGGTTAGACGGTGACTATTAAATGTATGGTTCGATCCAGGCTGAGGGTGGCTAATCATCTATTTAGAGTGAAGGGCTGAAATACAACGAAACCGTATGTCTGTGAATGACTACATGAGGGCCCCATTGGAGGTTCGTACCGTGCTAAGTGATATCGAAGGCTACTATTTGCGAAATGCAAAGCCTTTTGTAAATAAACAAACAAATAGAGCACTCTCATATCGTTGAGAAGTGTTATATAAAACAATGTAATGGTATTTGCCATGTAGGTGATTAAAGCAATATCGAAGAGCTATGATACAGCGAAACAGTCTGTGGCTGACTATATATATATATATATGTGTGTGTATATATATATATATATATATATATATATATATATATATATATATATATATATATATATATATATATATGTGAAGAGTTCGAATGCAAAACGCGATTAATCCAATTTGTCTAAATTGAGAGAGTGAACAATACCAGGTCAAATACATTTAATCTAGACTTCGCCTAAAATCTTATTCTCATTAAAAGTCAAAGGAAATTATGCCGGTATCATATTAGGTAAAACATACTTTTGACATGCAATCCAGTGTTGAGATTCAACACTTTTTGTGGTGATCGCTTAATAAATTTTTTAATGGCGTTTATCGCGTTTTGCACTCTAACTCTTCATATATATATATATTATATATATATATGTATATATATATATATGAAGAGTTAGAGTGCAAAACGCGATAAACGCCATTAAACAATATATATATAGAGATATATATGATTTTTTTATTTACACAGACATGTACAAAATCTGCGACACTGGCATGTCAATGTTATCGATCAACAGTTACTATAAACTTAGATCTCATCAGGCAGAGTTAGAATCCGATCTTAACCTCAGATCATATTTCTCTCCAAATTGATCTGAGGTTAAGATCAGATTCTACTCTGCCTGATAGGATCTAAGTTTATAGTAACTGTTGATCGACAACATCGATATACCAGTGTCGCAGATTGTGTACATGTCTGTATAAATAAAAAAAATTATCATATATAAATCTCTATTTTGATATAAAGCACTTTTCATAAACCCGGTTAAAATTCTCTGGATTACCACCCTGTGGAAATATATTTTACCTGGATTATTACCATTATATATATCTATATATATATATATATATATATATATATATATATATATATATAAGTTTATACACACACACACACACACACATGTATATATATATATATATATATATATATATATATATATATATACTTACAGATACACATCCACATCCGTTTATATATATATATATATATATACACATATATATGTATATATATGTGTGTATATATTATATATATATATATATATATATATATATATATATATATATATATATATATATATATATATATATATGTATGGGTGTGTTTGGGTGTGTGTATGTTTCTATATTAAACATTTGTGTGTGCAATATTACTCCACACATTCAGTATATACATATGTGTATCTATTTCCTTTGTAAACGTATTCGCCTGTCATTTATTATCTGCCCTTTGTTCTTCAAACAATGCATTATAGAATGATGTCTGATGTCTGCGTAATATTTGTAGCAATGCTCATGCTATTTACGGACGGAGAAGAGCGCAAAGGAACGTAAAAATATCAGAGCTGATGCCGACTCTCAGAGTTTTTTATTTTTATTAGTGATCTGTTTTGACACCGCCTAAATGCGTCCTCCGAGAGTTCATGAAAAGGCAGCGCTGATGCATCTGGCATTCGTTATCTCCTTGCCGGATCGACTCACTGTCATCATCCTGCAAATAAAAGGTGTCCAGCATAATCTTCTTTTCGGCAAGCCAGATGTGAACGATTTGACGGCACATAAACATATGTGAGTCAAACGTATAACATATTGCTAATAACTAAAACTGGTATTTTTTTTCAGATTTTGATATAAATTGTGTATCAATTGGTGTTCAAACATGTACACGACTAAATTTATTATTGCATCGCAAAACACCATTTTCGGGTTTGTGTATTGTGCTAGTTTATATAAGAATTAAGTAATCTCGAAGTGAAAAACAAACCGCTACAAGAAGAATTTGAACGTTAAGCTTTTGTAAGTATGGATGTCCGAAAAGACAATAATATTGGTAAAAAACTAACAACCGGGGTGAATGACGCTCTACGCGCGTGCAGCTAAACAGATAAAAAATACATACAGTTTAGAAAAAATATTTTTTTGTTTTGTTTTGTTTTTTAAATTCCATAACGTTAATTTAAATTTTTGATACATATTAATAAAGAAATAATTCATATTTTTGATACACAAAAATAGTCTTCAAGAAATATGTCTGTAATGAACAAATCTCATGACGTTACTTTTATTATTCTTTTAATATAAATAAAAAAAAATGTATGTAAAAAAAGTCCATAGTGTTAACTTCATGTAATTTTTTTATTTAATATTACTTAAAAAAAACTAAACATTAATGTTCTTTAATAAATCAAGGGAGGCGCGAGAGTGCTCTATCCCTTAATAGACTTCAAAAACGGCCTATGCTTGAAATCTGATTTCTTTGATCAATCCTAACTCAAAGACCAATCAACCAAATTAGTTAAAACTTTGCACAACATTTGTATTTGATAGGTTCTATAAGTGTGTAGAATCTCAGCATCATTAGTCAAGGCAACCCAGAGATCCAGAAAGGTCAGGCATGAGTTTGTGTTATCCGTGTGTACGTAAGTACGTATGTGCCACCCTGTCTCATCAACTATTTAATGGATTCAGCTGATTTTTGACAGAGATAGAGTTTCTAGGGTCTAGTTAGTGGCATTTAAATTTCAGTTTACCATATATATTAGTTTTCCAGAAAATTAAAAAAAAACTTAAAAATGACCATGGTATGGAGGCATAGCCTTTACAAAAGTAGTGACATTCCATGATACATGCCAGTATACTGAAATCGTATGTCCTTAATAGGGTTAAGATGAAAATTCATATAAACTAAATGCACAAAAGCAAGGAAATTCCCAAATGTTTACACTTTTATTCTCATTAAGGGTATGCGAGCACAACAGGGCTATGTATTTTCCTGGTAGGAATGTTTCTTCAGCGCACCTAACACACTTCATCGATTCATGCATAGATATTTATACTGTAGTGATGTGATAATGAAATGGTTTTGTTGATATGTAGTCATACCCTTAATTAATGACAATAAAAGTGTACAAATTTGGGAATTCCCTTGCTTTTGTACATTTAGTATATATGAATTTTCATCTTAACCCTGGCATTATCATGAAATAAAAATACAGTGAAGCTTCTGTGTCGTAGTTTTTGAGTAGGGGATTGACAATTTGTACTATTTTTATTATACTATTCCCCTTTTCGATGTTATTTTATTGTTGAATTAGTGTCTAATAAGTATGTACAAAACTGTTGGGGCAACTCAGAACTATTTGAATTTACAAATATGCTGTCCACTCCATAATGTAATTATCATAATTCTTTAACTACTCCCCAAAACACTATATCTATATATGTTAAGTTTTGTAAATATATTAATGGCAATTAAGCTACACAAAGGCTTTCGCGTTTCATCCCCTGGGGAATCTTCAGGCTAAAATGCATTTTGGCCTGAAAATTCCCCCAGAAGATGAAACACGGGAGCCTCTGTGTAGCTTAATTGTCATAAATACATTTTTATAGCTTAATACTTAGCTCTACTAAGGTATCGAGCACTTTCAAAGTAAATACTGAAAATTGATACGTAAAAAATCTCCTTATAAAATTTTATGTGGATACAGGAAATAGTAATATATATATATATATATATATATATATATATATATATATATATATATATATATATATATATATATGTATGTATATATATATAATGCCATTTCTCATGCATACAAATATTATTGGTTACCTCTGTGAATACATGTTTCAACAGTGTGTTAAAGTTCTTATACCGATCAGTTAAAATTGAAGTGTTTAAAAAAATAACTCAATCCCTAAACTGAGGAATATTTGATTAGATGTTTTCTGTTATTTAACTTCATAAAGAGATAGGTTATGGGAAAACCTTGTGTGAATCAGTTATATAATAAAAAATATATATATATATATATATATATATATAATGTTAGTTCAAATCAATATAATTTAAATATTGTTCCAATAATTCAACACCAAAGAGCATTCGGCGTAAGTCGTCTCGAAGAATTTCTCGAAATATTTTCCTGTTCATTATTTTGTGTTATTCTTTTACAATACCAAAAAAGATCTTCGTCACATCGTGCTATTACATCGCATACAGAAGTTACATGTAATGAAGCATCATATTTCAATACAAAGGATTTATTCCGACTGACAGTATTTTTCAGAAAAGAAGGAGCTCAGCGAATTGATTTATCAATAAAAATAATTCAAAACATTCAGAGTATTTGTAAGATCATGACTGGCCCTGTATTTTAATGTGTGTTGATCGACTAGTATTAATTGTGAAGGAAATAGGAGTAAGTACAATTTAAGGGCATATGTGATTTTGGGACAAACAACTATGTATCATAGTAACTCATTTTGTAAAGCCATAACCAATTTTGATGTATGCCGCCGGAGAGGAAATGCTAGGGTCAAAAAATGTTAGACAACATGAGTGAACAAATGTTTTAGCATGACGATAACACGAGTACATATGACGTCACACCCTGTTGCAATATTCGTAGCATCCCCCAGCAGGAAGAATGAAAAGAACGAATGAGGATCGAATAGAAGAACGAATGGAAACAGAACCCTTTTCACAACGCACGAATAAAAGGTTGAATCTCTTTGATGGAAAATCGTCTCCGCGTTTCTCTTCTGCCTGTCAATATACTTTGCCCACATAAAACAGATACTCCACGACGATCACGAGCCAGCAGCGGAGATGAGGTTCCAACGAACTCACGACCAGCGACGAACGAGAACTGCAAAGGTAATTTTCTTAGTTCATTATCAAAAGAGACTTAAAAGACTATATTTAAAGTGTTATATCGGAAATGCTATGTTTGAAAATGAACCGACAGTTTCAGGGGTTATGTAACATATTCACATATAGTTCGAATCGAGATGAAGAAACATTACATAGATATAAAAAATACATTAGTGAAAATACTTCAATAACAATAGGATAGAAAAGTGAATAAAGTTAGCAGTTAACTCTATTAGGAGCAATACGATAATTTTCTCAGTGATACCCCATAGTTTAGTATATCATAATTAGAGATAAAATAAAGTAAAATAGAGTGAAGTTAGATTTTCTATATGAGACGACTATATTGGGAAACAGAGTACTAAGATAATACTAATAATAATTGTTACTAGTAGATGGAACTCAATAATATTTGTTTGAAATACTACAAAATGATGGGAACAATTATATAATAAAGTTAGTTTACAAAAGGATGGGAACAATTATATAATGAAGTTAGGTTAGAAATTTATAAATAAATAAGAAAGAAACTGATAAATAAGAAAAAGAAAAAGGAGAAATAGAAGCAAATTGATTCAGTTAAATAGAAATAACTAAATCTTTTTCTTTTTAGATGAATAGAGGTTTAAAAAAGGAGGAAGTTAAGTCTACAATTAAACTTGAATCACTAAATGTGTTTCAGTCAATAACAGTTTTTTTATTTATGTAAAATTTTTCATGAATTATCTCCCTTGAACAATTTGGACAATTTAGAAATCTTATTCATTTAAGTATTTATTTATATCTATTTTATTTATTTATTTATTTATTTAGCTATTCGCTATATTTATTTTTATTTATTTATTTATAAAAAAGAAAAATTCTCTTCGATATAAGAGAACGTTTTCACACAACAAAGATGTAAGACGCTCAGCCGTTAAAAAGAAAAACAAACACAGACGAGACGCTGAAACATCAAACGACACGTGAGACGCTAAGCTGTTGAAAAAGTCAGTTGTTTTGATTTCATTGAACAGTTAGATTGAAATGCGAGTCAGATAATGGGGCCTCACATCAGTGAGGGGGCCGATATACAAAAAAAACGTCCAGAGAAAGGTCCTGAAACAGTGCGTATTCTCTCCTGATTACCCGACATTGTCTGGAGGCTAAAATGAAGTATTCCATCAGTAAAACAGCCGAGGAAATATTAATATATATATATATATATATATATATATATATATATATATATATATATATATATATATATATATATATATATATAAGTTATGAGGTTTAAAAAGACCAAATATACATTCGGATTGTACACATTATAAGTTATTTCGACCTAAACTAGGTCTCCTCGGATGTGTTTCCAACCACAATTTCTGATTCGAAATCCTATCGAAAATAATCGAACCTGAAACTATATATATATATATATATATATATATATATATATATATATATATATATATATATATATATATATATAGATTTAGATTTTTCACTTATAAAATAGATCATTCAGTGAAGACCGGGGTTGTTCTAATAAAAACAAGCTCGATGATACTCGATTACAGAGTACAGAACATTTATATGTGATTTTATGAAGGCTTACTGAAAGAAATGCTTTGGTAAGCCTTCATAAAATCACATATATATATATATATATATATATATATATATATATATATATATATATATATATATATATATATATATATATATATATATACTAGCACACCAGGTAAGCTGTTTTTTTTCTTCTAAAGAACAATATATTATGTTATCAGCTAGCTTCAGAGCGAGTTTTTGCTACTGTTCCGGTAGCTAGTTTCATTCACCCAGCGTTACATTATTTTGTGTGAGATAGACACATAATTACACTCTACTTTCCTTAGACGTACTAGTGCATATATCTGGTCCGTGGTTTCTTACATATGTTTACGCAAACCAACATTTCCAGACTTATACTACCATTGTGATTCTTTTTGCCCCAAACAAAAATAAATAAATCTGAGCAAATGTTTGATCCATCGCACCTAAATGATTTTCTCTGAATCCCTGATTGATTTGGAGATTGAATTTATCAGATAGGTTCTTATCGACCATTGTTACTATTTCGATATTCTTAGTTCAAATATCATCGCCAAGATTACCTATTTTCATGAGCCTACGCCTTTGTAACGCAACCCCCAATGTTTCCCCACCCGGACCTGTCACTGGTCTTTATTTAATTACGATATTTTATGTTTTGTATCGCAGTAAATGAATATACTTTTTACGTATTTACTCTAATACGTGTGGACGAAAGCAGTCTATATAACTTTTTTCTCGTTTTTACAATATTTTAATTTCACAGCCATATGTATATATATATATATATATATATATATATATATATATATATATATATTGTGAATGCTTTTATTCAAATATATATAGTGAATGCTTTTATTCAAATATTTATTTGAATAAAAGCATTCACAATACAGCTCTATATTTTTTATTGAGCACTCTTTTATAAACCCGGTTTGATTCCCTTTGGATTTCTACCCTACCTGGATTACTATATATATATATATATATATATATATATATATATATATATATATATATATATATATATATATATATATATACGAATAACTTATTTTTAAAATATTTTACATATATATGACATCGTTTCAAGCTTATGGTTCTCATCAGCGCAGGGAAGTACCAATCTCAGACAGCCATAGGGCGCGAACTCGGTTCACAGAGATACCATCTATCTGTAAGCGATTCACCCAGTCCCACTAACACACGAGGGATTTTCACGTAATAACAAATAAATTAACTGATATTTACACTTAAACTGCGAGCATAGATATCTAAACATTCCATGGTACTCAACGACAGGGACGGGTCCTTGCACTGAGCTTTTTAGGTGACTGTTATTTTTAATCTTTCTGACAGTGCTCGACTTTCAATTTTACTTGAAAAAGGCGTATAATATATATATATATATATATATATATATATATATATATATATATATATATATATATATATATATATATATATATATATATACATATATATATATATATATTGTGTCATAATGAAATAATTCCAGGAGGAAATCCGCGTATGAGAGCTCACCGTAATAAACAGAGCAAGAATAAAATAAAATGTAGTAACACGAAATTACATAATCATCGATGCAATAATCAATTTCGACTGTGTATTATTTTCAAGCATTCAATTTAGATGATTACATTTTCAAAAATGTAATCACCACAAGGTTGAAATAAATTATTGCATCGATGATTATGTAATTTCGTGTTACTCATTTTATTATATATATATATATATATATATATATAGTTTAAGATGTGTATGAATATGACTTATTTTTCTAATTTCCGTCAACGTTTATTTGTTTCAGCATTTTTTTTACTTATCTGTTACTTTTCTAGAAATATCTTTGTTACTTTACAGAAACTCTTATTTATTTATTACATTATGAATTTCATTCGCAAAATACAATGTAAGTTTTCATATACCGTCTACTGTCTGAAGTTGCCCCAAAGTTTCAATTGTATTTCTCAGATCTTTTATCAATTTTTTCTTCTGAACTTTTATGCCTCTATTTACTTATTTGAGATGATTGCTTTTTAGATAGTTTTTTTCTTCTGTTCCCAGTAAATTTCTCCAATTTCTTTTTTCCTTTACAGTTCAGCAGTTGCTGTTTTTTATGAGAACATGTGGGTTTTTTTCTTCGTCTCTTGCCTTTACTTTGCAATTCCTGTTTTTAGTTCTCCCAAAAGGATTGAAACGAAGACATTGCTGCCCCCTAGTGTGTTCCGGCTGAACCTATAACAATCCCCACTAACAATATTGCGATCGGTTTGGGGAAAGCGATAGGTAGAAAGTCTTTGGTTAAAAATACCAAACAAAAATATTTTGAAGAGATTTTTAGCACTGAAGCAATATTTCTTGTTCATGTATTCTCATGTTTTTTTTATTTTTGAAAGTCCCGGCTCGTCTATTTTCGTTCCTTAAAAAAATAAAATGTTAGAATACTAACTATTTCTGTTCTTGCTACAACCCTTCGGGGAGAGAATACCCCAATTAATTCTCAGCCGTTTTAATCGAAAAAAAAAACTTATTTAAGAAAACTGAATAAATAAAACAATATAACTGTGTAGACAGATTACTGAATGGAAACAACTAATAAAAGTATATATATATATATATATATATATATATATATATATATATATATTTATATATATATATATATATATATATGATTTTTTTCATGTCTGATTCTTAAGTTTTGCGTTTTGTATTGTCTTTTCGTCTCGATGTTGTCAAATTTGTACACGATAATTAACTATTTCAGATCGATTGTTAGTGGCAGATATTTTATATTGTGTTCAAGCCGATATCACTTTTTATTTATATGTATTTATTGTAATTATTGTAATGACAAACGAGAACAGACGTAACTTGAGAAACCTTTATTCGGCATACAATGTCGTACAATATTAGTGCTGCTATTTATATTGTTTGGTAAAAGCAGGAAAGCTCTCGAAAGGGGAGATAATTCTAAAATAGGGAAAGATATTCGTAATTGTTCTTTACAATATTGCTCTTGTTTTCTCTGGATAAAATTGTTTTTCATAGCATCCATTAAACATTTTTTAGTCGATAAATTATGTTTCAAAACATTTCAATAAATTATTTTTTCAAAACATTCTTTATTCACATTTTTTTTTCAAATTATTCGTTAAGGTCTTTCAACAATAATCTAACCACAATCTAACCCTAACACAAATTGGCAGGCATTTATACTTAGTTTTTGTAATAAAAGATGGGGGCTGTCTTAAAACAATAGAATGGCCGGGCAATAGTGAATAGAGATTAATTTTCGTAAAATGATATACGAAATTGATCCCTTACTCTAAATTCTAAAATAATATTTTTTGGTTTTTCTTCCTCTTGCCAACAAGTTTCACCAGGTGTTTGCACGCAATCGTTTAAAAGGTAAACTCTATTTTTTTAGTGAGGGGCAGGATATTGAGTTAACCTCCATATGCACCAACACATATATCTCGTTACAGTCTTATTTTTTTAATTAATTAAAGAATATAAGGTATACAAAAACACATATTAAGTGAAACGAAGTTGCTCGAATCAAGGTAGTTCAAAAGTACACAATTATTTACTGTTGCGTCTACCAAAATTGCATTTGAGTATAGTAATGACGTATGCATAGTAAATATAATATACATGCGAGACAAGATATACAGAATACTTTTAATTGAGACTTTGTGGGAAATTCATATGATACTTTTTATTTCATGCTTGTTATCCCTGATTTAATAAAGTATAAGCGGCCACTATACTTTTCAGATAAAGAAAAGCAACCCCAGACGTCTCAAGTATAGATGAATAACACTTACTGATTAGGTTAGTAAAATATAGAACACATATTTATATTTGAACCTAAAGCCTAAATGTTAGGACTAGTATTACGTGCAGGATGTAGGGTGAAGGCAAGGGTTAGGGTATGGCTTAGATAAAAAACTATTCTTCTTTATTTTACTACAATACGTCAGCAATAGTCGCTTTTTTACTTGCTCATGTCTGGTGTCAATTATTAAACGCAACTGTAACCACGTAAAAGTTTTTGAAGTGTAAATATAAGTGATTCTAAATCATGCTAAGTAACGATCAACGATATTATAGTTGCCACGTGACGATAAAGAAACTATACACAATATCAAGCGCTATGTTTTGCTGGTATTTATTTGATTTTTAAAACGTAAATATACATATTTATATAATGCAACGTCAATCAATATGTGAAATTAGAAAATAGGCTGACCCCTTTCACTTAAAACAATAGCTTCGGTAAAAAAGAACGCGAGAACAAAGTGTATTAGAAAAAAGTAACACACACAAATGTTCGTACAGAGTGAAATTAAACTCTCTAAATTGAACGTAATAATCACGTTTATTTAAAAAAGATTCAAATGAAATGATAACAAATTGTAACATAGCGAACGAATTTTCTCAAATTAACTGATGGACGACGCATGTTGTCTGCACGCTAAACGTATGATATTTATTGTAGTAGTAGCGACAATTGTTGTGTCCCGTCTCTATCGTAGTAGTAGCTACGTGCAGGCGTTGTCTATCTATTATTTTACTTTTTGTTCGTAGAAAAGTTGCAATCGTTCATTCGTAGAATAAGAATACACATTGTCGCATTGTGGTTTTAATAAATGTTCGTGGTATCACGATGTTACACATAGTTAATGAAGTATTAGTCTTTCTTCCACCCGTGCCACGCCAAGTAGGAGAAAAAGCCATCAGAAAACACACCTGTGTCATTCGCAGACAAAACCCAAGAGACTTGACTTTTCTAGTCGTCTCGCACCATACTTATAAGCTTAGGTTTCTATCGGAGCGCGACTTCTGCTGTTTATATGCTTCAGTCATTATATTATACTTGCAGCTCTACCTGGCCTTGTCCAGGCCATAAACACAGCATAGAAAAAGTTAGAATGGGTGTGAAACATCTTTATATTAAAACTTCTATTTCATTATCTCTCTTAATCTGCCTCTTTATATTTCTCTCTTTCAAACATTCCCCATCCTCCTTTTTATTGCTTCTGCCCAGCATATGTATCTCTATTGAAAATTATAATAAAGTATGTCATCAACTCTCCTTTACATAAAAGATAACATTAGAATGACTGAAACAAACGACATCCCCTGGCGGAACCCGGATCATTTAATACTTAAAGAATCTGTTTGTTTGTTTTTAATTTAAAATACTATTAAATAAGGGCAAACCCAATCAGGAATATACACACTTTGTGGGTGTTTGTTTTGCATTTTATTATTTTTCGCTGAACATACAAACACATACACATCTTAATGATGGATTAAACAGATCTGAAAAGCAACATATTACAAAATATCAAGGTCTTATGTACACCATGAAAATACACTGGAATCTCAGGAAGATCTTTATTATCCCAGTAATTATAAGAACAACCGGACTAATGAAGAATAATTTTTTAAAACACCTGATGAATGTACCCGAGGAAACCAAGTTCAAGATAAATACAAAAAAAATCGCTTAATGAGACAGTTAGAATCTTAAAAAGATCTGTTTGCTAGAGTGTATTGAATGGCGGATAAATGTATGCCATCATGTAGGATGCTCAATCCCCAACTAAAACAAATAGATAGGAACAACTTAATTTAAATTCTTATTTCACTAAAAAAACAGCGGAAACTCGCCGCTTTCAGGTAAATCAAATGCATGCTTGCGTGATTTTTCTTCATTTTTCTTTATCTTGAGGAAGTCTTACAATCAAGATGAAACGCTGATTTTTATACAAATAATATAATGTTTGTAATTTTATTTTCATTTCCCATACATATATATATATATATATATATAGAGAGAGAGAGAGATAGAGAGAGAGAGAGAGAGAAAGAGAGAGAGAGAGAGAGAGAAGAGAATAACAAATTGTAAAGATACACTATTTATTAGAATCCATCCCAGCAGGCAAATAGTTATTTTCGTCGCCGCCTGTTAGCAACACCTTCAATCCCCTTTCGGCTTGAAAAATTATCGGATAAAAATCCATGTCTATAACATATCGATACACTGATCAATCAGGGAGCTAGAGGTGTTCGTAATGCACACTTTGATATATACCGAACTCTAACTGACAAACGTATAACTATCAGCCTCGTAACAACAACATTTAGATTCCTAAACAATTTGAATATTATTCTTTTTCAAACATTCATTTCCAATATAACAGCTGTTTTTATTTGACGCATCCACCCTGACTCTACGCTCTCATCTCAATATTACACTCTTTACCTTTTGGTCTTTATTTTGTTTTATTTTATGTAAATTTTCAAAGTTAAATGTTGCCGATAATATTTACAATTACATTGTGGGTTTTTTCTCGATCCTCTGATGAAAAGTGTTTATCTTTGAAAATCCATAGATTTGGGATATGAAGCTCCTTGCTGTTGATGTTCTAATAAATATTGTATCTTTACAATTTTAATTCTCATCTTTCATCTCTAAAATTGATTGTTCTATTCAATATATTGAGCATTATATCATCACGATAGATTATTATTAAAGCATAATTCAATTATCTTTAATTTTATTTAATATTTATATATATATATATATATATATATATTAATATGTATATATATGCTAATATATATGCATATATATATTTACATACACACGTATATATATATATATATATATATATATATATATATATATATATATGTGCGTGTGTGTATGTATGTATATATTAAAACATGAAATCAACTTTTGAATAACTGTCCTTTAGTTATGAATTCCGAAATGTAGACGCAGAAAGGGAAAACGTGATAGAGGTTCAAGAGAATTAACTAAAAGTTAAGCGTATCTAAACTCATTGCTTCAGTTTCACAATTAATCCATTCTACAGAAGTATTTTTATATATCTAACATTTAGGTTTCACTTATTTAAATAAACATCGTCTGCGACCGGAAAAATGGTTCTATAAGCTCGGTGTCTAACTAAATGAGCGTATTTTACATATACATATATACAATGTTATTTACTTAATATTGAACTCACTAGCATAATTTTAATATTGACTTAATGATGGGATGGATTGTCTCTTCACTACCGTCCGTGTTAACAATGGAGATGATATTGCGTAGTGATGAAAACAATCTTAATGCGAAAACAATACCGTCAATGAATGGGTTCATGAATGATGTAACTATGGTCAAAGAATCCAAATAACACATAGAATAACTGATGATCCGTCTATAGAAACTCTTCAAATGATGTTAAAGACGTATCCATAATTAAAGAAGCTTTCAAAGAAGCATGTTACTTCCTCGATGAGAACAAATATCCAACAATCTGCGAAAAACGCCAAGAGCCTTGGTCGCTGTTACCTCTATCTGATTGACATCATTCGCATGAGCTAAAAAACAAAGACAACTTATGATGAATTTACTTTGGATTGATTATCAAAGCTAATGCAGGTTTATGAGGAATCATTTCAAAACATTGAAATAATGCAGCGTATGATAAGTAAGTTCATGCAAATGTGTTGAGTGTTCGTAATTTCTTAACAAAAACGGCACTGCAAAGTGTATCAATGCCCCTTAATTCTTCGACCTCGTCACCTTTTGAGAAATATCAATTGTTATAGCGCGATTTACTAGATAATACGTATGTTATATCATGATGGACGTAACTTGTGGGATTATAAAAACCTTAATGATAATGTTATATAATGATGGACATAACTTGTGGGGTTATAAAAACCTTTATGAGAATGTTATATTATAATTGGCGTATGTGGTAGAGAACGGGTGTGGGGTCGTTGGTTTGGCTTGTGGGATTTAGTATGTGCCGACGAGTGCATAGAGTGCGATGCTGTTTCCGGGAATCGAAACGTGACAAGTGACGAGACGATAGTTGACCCTGGTTCAAAAGGGCATCCTGCACCTGTGTAGTTATCACGTGATATTACGTCACAGTTTTGATATGTGAGCAAATTTGAGTTTTAAAACCAGTACGGACTTAGGAGGCGCAGAAGTCGGATGAAGGAATTAAGATGTAGACAAGTCAGAACGAGAAATGTTTTTTTCCCTAAGAAAGAATTCTGGCGTACAAGATGTCCTTCTCCCCCCTGTCTCCTCAAATAACAAAGGACTGATTAGACAATAAGCTAGCTAAGAATTTACCACGATATTCGAAAATCTTTCTCTCTCTCTCTCTCTCTCTCTCTCAACGATAGCAAAACATCTCGACTGGCAGTAGAAACTGACGCCGAATAAAAAGTAATTAAAATGAAAAGATTGTTGTCTTATGAAGCGGGTGAGAAAGGTATTTTGTTACAGACAACTCACGGAGATGACCACTACAGTGAAGAGACGAAGAAAGTACTCAACCACTAGACGACAAGGAAAACCGAGTAAAAACGAAGGTATGAATTATAAAGGGGCTATGCAACACGTAACCTTCGCGACCCACTTGTGAAGAACACCCAACCATACGAAATAAATTGTCGAAAGGCATGTAAGATGTAAGAGATGCAGGAATGACTCTTAGGATGAAACCAATAATTGACACAATAACTTGTACAGGAGCAGATTTAAGTCTTCAGTTACAGCTTTGGTGATCCACTGAATCGACAATGAACCAAGTAAATGAGTGCAAAAGACAGAGGTTCCACATAGCGCGACCTTAAATGCATGCACCCTAAACAATTGTTTTTTTAATGAAGGCTGACATATTTTCTCTGGATGGCAACATACTTACCTTCCAGTAGACACTAATTGGAGTATAGAGGAATCGTGTACGGAGGCTTTAAAGATATGATGCAGCTCTCAATTTACCGAGCAGAGTGATGTATTTCATTAAAGAAAAATAGTTAAAAAGCTTTGTGTATAAATAAGTAGAGGTTATCACTGTATCATGGCTTGCACATACTTGCTAGTCTTACTCGACTTAAAACACCGGCTTGCATTTCCAACTGAAATAACAGTAACGCATCAGCGTCCAACTATTCTCATTTAGTCCGTGAATTTGAGGAAACGTTACGCTATTAAATTAACTGTTCACATTTCGGGATTTTTTAACTAAGCGCACAAGAGAAAGTTTTAAAATATGAGAGAACATGTCAAAAGTCTCTGGGAAACACTGTAAGTCCTATCGAGTTCGAATGCTAAAATTTCATCGTCAACTCAACTTTTACATGATTGAGTAATCTTGTACTTTCTCCCTGAGACAAGACAAGTTAGATAAAGAAGATAGACGACTAGTATTCAACGGTATCAGCGGAGATATTACATTCTTACAGTATGGCGACAATCCGACAGCATCTGACAGTATTGTTAGATACTGCAGGGGTGCTCGTTGCTAGTAGTAATGAGACTTAGGTCCCGAAATCTTACCTGACCCAGAGTAACTATCTGTTCAGATCTCTGTTAGAATCAATTTTGATGTACAAAGAACAACAATTGTATAAACATTTAATAACTTTTATTAGTAAAGCTATCGAGTACAAATACTGGAAAAATAGGCTTACACAAACACACACACATACACACACACACACACACACACACACACACACATATATATATATATATATATATATATGTATATACTAAAAGGGTTACCCAGTGTAATACAGGGAACTCACAAATTAAAACGCTATTAAGATGTTGTTTGAAATCGTTAAAACTGTTATCATGATGAAGAGTGTGCTACTTTTTATCGTACATCAAATTTATGTTACGACTCTCTTAAGGAGCAGTCGATAGGTCTGCAGTTATTGTCCTGCCTGACACCTACACACACATGCATATATATATATATATATATATATATATATATATATATATATATATATATATATATATATATATACATATATATACACACATATATATATATATATATATATATATATATATATATATATATATTGTTTTGTTTTATGTTGTTTTAGTGTGTTTTGGTTTGGTTTGGTTTGGTTTGGTTGGGTTTAGTTTATTTTCGGAATATCTACCCTGTTGGCAAATGAAATTTCGACAAACCTTAAAAAAAATAATAATACTTTATATCCATTTTGCTTGGTAGAAAGATTGAATTTTGACCGAATACCTTGTTGATAAATTGTTTAAAAATAAGATGTTCTACGTATATTTTTGGACCATCCATTCGGATTGATTTACTTCCAAAGGTTAGATAATCATGAGTGTAATGTCATGAACAATTTACTTTGAATACAATAACTCTAAACATATATCTTACACTGTAAATAAGGCACGAAAAACAACGGAATTCAATCTATTTTCTTTTAAAAAAATATATAGGTGTGTTACGAATGTTTGTCCTATTAAAGTTCAGTCAGGATGAATTTTATTCCATAAAACTTTTCTAGTTCAATTTATTGTCTTTTTGATTTTCGTCAGTTTTTGTCTGTAGAGCTATTCATAAGAATTTGGGTTACATATTCTGCGACAGTTTCAAGTGTTTTATCAAGATAGTCAATTCTAGTGTGTGTATCGATACTGGTTTTATTCAGCTACATCTTTTTTTTGTTTCAAAATATGGTTCGGTATTGTATCATAGAGTTTACTAATTCTGAATAGTTATTATATTCATCCAGTCAGGATCTTCAGCCTGTACAAACTATGATTTAGCTTGACCTCATGTTTTTGAGCAATAAAATGAATGACTGTAAACACATCTGACAGAATTGATTAAGACCTTACCGGTCTTCTGTGTTTATTTGCTGCCAGTGATAGCAGCAATCCATACTAGGTATTTATATCCATTTTATATAATGGGATTATTTCTCAGTGCATTAATTCCTACCAGTACACCACCCGAGGCATTTGAAATCCTATCAGAACAGAATGGACGGTGTAATTGTGCGTTTTCTTTTACCACCCGACATTTTCTTTTGTCTTATGGCGAGGCGGACAAGTCTTTATAGTCGGTGTCTCGACGTTCGGAATGCACGTATATTTCTCAAATTCCTTGGTGGAATTTGGGATTTTTTTTAAATCGCTATTGACTACTTTCGTTTCAGAGATATAAATGAACCAGTAAACTGCGAGAAAACCTACTTGATTTTCTTTTATTATATTTAGTTCAAGTTTAACACACGTGCGCGGTATTGAAGAAAATTGCTGAGGGCGTGGGGAACAAGAAAAAGAACAAGAGTAACATTGCTGTATGGAACCAAATTGCGTTTGGTAACTCCAAACTATACGACACTTGTATTGATCAGTCTTTATTTATTTGTAGTCAGATACTTAGTATTTTCTGAATTTGTCATTTTATATCATGAAATAATACATAAATGTACGTATATGTATTTAAATCTTTAAAACAAATCAATCACTTGACGTTTGAATCAATTGCTAGATTCAACTTTTTCTGAGCATGTATTTGTAAATATGACAGAGCCGAGTTTCATAGAAATTATTATGATTTTAATACATTCGACTTGTAGATTGTGATGTATTAATGATAGACAATATCGCTACGTTTATACAGGGTGACCCCCCCCAAAAAAAAACGGGCCCCAACTCTAATTAGGCCCTGTTTCTTAGTGGTTCGTCCGAATGAAATGAACTTTTGGTCATATCTAGTTTATTATATTAAAACATCACATCAAAACACTAGGGTCTTTGGCCTTTTTTTCTCTGTTCCACAGCATGTATTCTAGATGGCCTGCATTTAGCTCCGTTCATTTCTTGAGGTGCAGAACGAAGTTGTCCATGACGTTCTTACAGACTGAATTGGGAATGGCTCTCATCTCCTCCCTGATGGCTTCCTTGAGTTCCATGATAGTTCTGGGGTTCTCTGCGTACACTCTGTCCTTAAGGAAACATCTGGGGGGGCTTAGGTCCGGGCTATGGGGTGGGCACTCAAAATTAGTCTTGAGACTGATCAGTCGGCCTCCGAAGTTCTCTTTCAGCCAATCTCGGTACAGGTTTGAGGTGTTAGAACTTGCTCCGTCTTGCTGGGACCACAACTTGCTCATGAGCGACGGGTAGAGGGTCTGGAGCTCACGCTTGAAGGTTTTGAGGAGCTCCACATACCGCTCCTTCGTGACTGTCACTGCTGCGCCAGATTCTTCGATGAAGATTGGTCCGATGATGCCTCTGACCGAGATTGCAGCCCCCACCGTGCACTTAGGAGAGTGCAGGGGCTTGGTGGCTACTTCATTGGGTCTGGAGGCCCCCAGAAGACAGTTGTCTTGGGGTTCGCCTTTCCGTATATAGACGTTCGGTTAGTAATGTGCTGAACGCTCGCAGTGATAATTTCATGTTCAATTGTTTCTTATTTTGTTTACTCTGATCTTCTTGCAATAGCACAGATAAAACTGGCATATCGAATTTCTGATCTCACAAATGTTTTGCATAATTTTATTAGCGATGTCTGATCATGTATCCAAACCGTTAGTTGGCTTGTTACGTTTGTGTCTAAAATATTTTGCATGCAGAAATGACGACACGTCTTTATCAAATATGGCGGATGTTAGACTTGGCGTTATTAATCTATAGAAACTACATAATTTATAAAATAACTTACTAAATCTGACACAACATTTTAAAGTGTATAACCTTGTAATACACATTAGACAGTTATTAGACGTTATACATTATGCTTTTTTATTCCGTATTCTACCGACTTATTCGAAGCCGGTATGGCCAACTAATTCACGAAGGAACGGTTTAAAGGTTTTTACTGCAATGCCCAACTGGGGAGTAGCAACAGTAGATTGACTTATTGAGAATATATATACACATGATTAATGGACAAAAGTTTATCCATAAAAAGACACCTGAACCAAATAAAGAAACCATATTTTGATTCTGTCGAAAAGCGTTCTCCAGAGAAAGACGTTATTGATGTCATGTTCGACACGTTTTAGATTCAAATAAAACAAACGGCTTAAAAACATAGATCAAAAAGAAAACCATAGATCACGTTCGTAATTGTGATAAATCCTCTAAACAATAAATTGACCCTTATACGTATAAAGGTTAAACAGGCGGGTTTATCTGTGATCTACCCGTCTGTGTTACTATATGAACTCTATCCCGACATTATGAATAGACCAAATAACGATGGCCAGAAGCAGTCCATGGAAAGAATTACTTGGATAGCTTCTGCAGACACTTAACTTCGTTAACTACATACTTTTTCTCTTCTTTCTTTTCGGCTTTTAGGATGACAGAATGTTTTTTCACTACTTTACTCACTTCTTTGCCTTTTGGCTAAGATCAAAGTGTAGTATCTGTTCCGATGGATACTGCACCCCATAGACTGGTATTGTCTTGGCCTTCGGGTCTTGATTTACGTTAGTCTATGGGTCTGTCTTGTGCAGTTCTAGGAGGTCCACCCTCCCAGGCTTCGCTCCCCTCTTTGGGGAGGAGTAAGTTTATTGCTTACTGCCTGAGGCGCCCCTACTGGGGAATGCCGACGGGGCTCTCCAGGCAATTTTTAATCGTCAGAGTGCTCACCTCTCGGGCGCTGGCTTTTCAAACCCACTTTCCCGACTCGACCATAGGTCACATCTTACTTGTGGGAGTAAGATAAAACTGGCCTTGTGCCTAACTCTTGGAGAGGAGTAAATAAATACTCACTTCTTGGCCTTTTGGCTAAGATCAAAGTGTAGTATCTGTTCCGATGGATACTGCACCCCATAGACTGGTGTTGTCTTGGCCTTCAGAGCTTGATTTACGCCGGTCTATGGGATTGTCCTGTGCAGTTCTAGGAGGTCCACCCTCCCAGGCTTCGCCTCCCCTCTTTGGGTAGGAGTAAGTTTATTGCTTACTGCTTGAGGAGTCCCTGCCGGGGAATGCCGACGGGGCTGCCTAGGCAATTTTTAAACCCCGCGTTCCCGACCTGACCTTGGGTCACATCTTACATGTGTGAGTAAGATAACAACTGGCCTTGTGCCTAACTCCTGGAGAGGAGTAAATCAATACTCACATTTATATATTACAATTTATCGTATTGGCAATTGTACGGTCGTACTCAGTAAGCAGGACACCAGCATACTTAATATATAGATTCCAAAAAATGTTCAGTTGTTTTGTTTATAGACTTGTATTCTTTAAATAAAGTCAGAGAACAATTTACACTGGTAGCCAAACACAATATTTCTTCCTTCGGTTTAAAGGTAGAAACCATGTAACTGTATATATTCGTAGGTTCTATTTTTAGCGTGTTTTTCTAACAACTACGTGTGTATGACTGGCAAGTTGTCTATCAGGTTTTCGACGTGGCCTTTGTGAATGCTCGTCTGACCGATTATGGGATTGAGTTCAAAAGAAACGTTTTGGTTTGTGTTTTAGAGTGTATCTAACCGCAATTCTAATTTAAAAACAAAAAAAAACGAGTAACTGAGGAAGTGCTGCATAGAGCATCTGCTCTTAGGTTGCATTACATTTAATTATATCAGATATAGCCCACATTAACATCCTGCACGCCCAATAGTCATTTTCCAAATTCATAGTGATCGGCGTATTACTTTTTAACAAACTCATAGTCATGCGAATGTTTAAAAATAGTTAATAAAGATAAAGTTTTGAATAGTATTACCATCGGTATGAAGTTATTTATTATTGAATTTGTTATTTGAATGTGTCCATTTTTACTATTAGAGTTATGTCCGACCGGAAATCAAACCGTCCATCAGAAACCTTTAAGTTTGGAATAATATTTTTATTTGATCGCGTAACAACAAGATTAAATACACACGTCTTATGGATATCAGTTCTATATATTTTTATAAATTTTGTCTTGCTCTTGTGTTCTTTTATTAATGTTGTTTCATGGTTTCTGTGTTATCTTTTTCTAAATTACTGAAGTAATTAAGCGTTTCGATTTTAATTTAGCCTAATGTTTGGATAAATGCAAGTGAAATTCGGTTAATGCTTTCGTGCTGTCTTGCGTAAGTCCATAAATAACTGGAAATCAATTCAATGGGCGCCAGGATTCCAGAATGCATGTGTGTACTTTGTTTAATCCACTTTCTAAATAATTTATCATAATTAATGTTTACGTTACTTTGAGATAGGGCACCGATATTTAAATATTGATTCCAGTGGAGTCAATAAGGAAGAATTATTAACTGCATGCCTACCGTATACACATATAAATACAAACACATTAATATACGTCGACATGTATTATTATACAACATTGGAGTTAATCAACATTTTTTTTAAAACTTAGTTCAACCCAAACAAGGCAAGCCGCAACTGTAGACCTAAGGGGCTTCTGAGAATTAGGGTAAACGTTTAGGGGATTCATCCTAAATTGGGAGCTGTGCAGTTAGATGCTTGTTCGCATAAGTTTAAGATTTCTTCATGTCGGGAGAGTTGGAGAAAAAGAGAACAGGAAGGGAGTTCCAAAGGCCGGCAGCTCGAGGAAAAAAGCTATTATAGTAGAAATCTCTCCGGCATAAGGGACCCTCAACGATGTATGTATGTGATCTAGCTGACTGTCGAGTTGCTGGAGTGTATTAATATATACTTTTTTCACATGAACTACATGCTAAAGTATTCCTTATTATTTATTTAAGAAATTCCATTTTAAGTCAGCCCTTCTATTCATAAAGGTGTCACTCACTACCCGTGAGTAAATAAAACCTACAAGTTTATAAAAGCATTTCTATTTGCCGAAGAGTGCTCTACTTTCTTTACACAAACGTCCTTGATTAAAGTTAGTGATTTCTTTTACCACACTGCTCAAATAAAGGAGAGTACATAGGTAACCATCCACAGAACAAGCGTTACGCTTTATAAGACTTCATCAGTATTGACAGAAAATCAAATTCTTCGAGCCGCAATCTAAACTCGACTATCTAGTAAACAGTACGTGCTTCTATCTATTCGACCGTCTATCAGTTGTTGTAACCAAAAATACATCTCAATGATTATCTTAATTTGCAATTAACCCACCAAGTGACCCATGTCTTTCTTAGTCTTTCAAATGCTGTCAATTAATGCTGTTTCATCCTATCGCTGGACTAATTTTATGAAATTTCTATCACTCTAGCTTCCTCTATCGTTCTATAATTAGTAACATTGTTATATACCACTATTTATAAATAGGTTGGAAATAGTGCATTATAAACTAAAGGAAATATCACTACACGAGTAATAGTATTTAAACCGTGACAAAAAGCGCAAGAAGAGAAAAAAGATAGAAAGAGAAAGAGATTAGAAGAGAGAGAAAGGAAGAGATACCAAACAGAAAACAACTAATTTAAGAGTTTATCTTTTTAATTAAAAAAATAATAATAGTTAGCTTTGCAAACTTACATAATTGTTGATTCTAACAATATAACGCATGCTCAATGCATCAGTCAAGAATCCACAATTTATGTAGTATTGGATGACAGTATCTTTTTGATAGTATTGTAATTATTATCATCACGTTTGTGGACAGTTTATGAAAGTTTTTCCAATATTATTATTTGTACTCACTAAGAGTTCTCGCACAGATCATCGTTAGTGATTGCTCGCCAACAACAATCAGTGGTATTTCCTTGAGTCTGAATGACAACATACCTCCCCAGATGTCCAGTATTCTTCTCCTATTTTCGATAACAACAGCAAATAACCTTGCGGTATCGCAACATGCTCTTACCATTGATTTCTCGCTAAGGACAATTGGTCTTCTCTGGGTTCGGGTGGCAATAAGCCTCCCCAAGATCACAGCATTCTCTGCACATTTCCAGTGGAGTTCTGGTTTGTGCTGTCCCTCTTCAGTCTCCTCATCCTCCTCGACCCTCTACAAATATTTTGTCTGGTGCAGCCTAGGCCGGTACCATCTTTTTATTTATTTATTTTTTGGAAGAAAGGGGGAGAGCTTATAGTGTTTATTGTAATTTCTGTTCCTTGGTCGATTTTTGTGTAGTGTTAGCTGAGGCCAGTGTAATTTATTGGGATGGGATATTATGAAGTGATGTTTCTTTCAGTTTATGTTCCTGGGCTCGTGTTGTGATGTTCTTCGTGTGGTTTTGTTTTCTTCCTGTTGTAAATTCCTCGTGACTGGTTACCCTTTGTAGCTTATGCAGGTTTATTATTATTATTATTATTATTATTATTATTATTATTATTATTATTATTATTATTATTATTATTATTATTATAATTATTAGCATGATTATGATTATTATTATTATTATTATTATTATTATTATTATTATTTTATGATATATTATAAGTATTATTATGTTTTTATTATCATTATGTACTCACTAGGAGTTCTCACACTGGTCATAAACCGTAACTGCGCACTGATCCTACCGGCTGTGTTCCCTGAAGTCTGAGTGATAAAAAGTCTCTCAAGATTTCTAGTACTCTCCACATCTTACTATTACCATTGCAACTGATTTTGCGTTATCACCACAACCAATTACCATTGATTTCTCGCTGGCAACGGCGATTGGTCTTCTCTGTGATTTGAGTGCCAACAAGCCTCCCCAAGTCTCCAGTACTTTCCGCACTCTTCCAGTTGAGGTCTGGTTAGTGCTCTCCATCTTTGGTTGTGCTATCCCTCTTTGGCCCGTGACGACTATTTCGTTCTGTATCCGCCAGAGCTGGTTCTATCATTTTATTTTTTTTGGGGGGGGAAGGGGTAGTTTTTTTACATTTCTTGGAGTTTCTATTCCTATGGGTAATGTGGTGGTGTTCTTTCTGTATTTTAGTTTTCTACTTATTGCAACTTCCGTGTGACTGGTGAGCATTCGTGGCTTTTGTGGATTTGTTTCCGCACTCGAGGATTTTCCTTAAGATGTTAGCTGTTTTTATCATGCACGTCCGTTGTATTGTCTCAGTCTTCGATTTGATTCCAATTTAATCAAGTCTTTTTCCCAGGTTTGTCGGAACTTTTTCTAGTGCTCTTACAAGTAGCGGTATTCTTTTGATTTTTTTTTAATTCTCTACATCCATTAGAATTCTGTAGAAAGATCATTATATTTGCTTCGTTTTTCCTTACTTTTAACTCTGAGACTGTTGTAAGATAATGGCTTGGACACATCTATTCGAGACGGGTTTGACTTACGCGGTTGTAGCGGAGTCATCCCGTACAGTTCAGTTCGGGCACGGTGACAACTGACACAACCTTAAGGTTACGAGAGGTCAGCAATTGACATCACACCTGCGTGTTGATCGCGAGATTTGGTAGCGAGAGTTCGGCGTGGGAGAATTAAATCGAGATTACATCAGATTTGTCTTGGAAGCGAGAAAGTCAACATCGCCACATATGTAGCGGTTACGAGAAAGATTCCGAATGACGGAAATCTAAGAGCCAATTAGTAAATCTTCCATACACCATCCTTTTCAAGTAATTAAGAATATTAACTAGTGAACTAGTTAGCGTAAACCCCTCTCTTGATCGCAGCGAACTCGTTCAGGTCGGCTAATTGAACTAGTTAAATAAAAGCGGCTCTTAAAAACAGAAAAATACTTGTTATACTTTAAGAAATTGATTTCAGAGAGCGAGGACAACAGCCCGAAAATGTTAACAGCGGCGAGCGACCGGAAGATGATAAGAGAGTAATGACGGCGGCATCGGCGGTGACGGTGACAACACAGCAGTGCAACACAATGGTTGCAGGCGAGAAAAAGGCAGTACGAATATTAGCGACGACAGCGACTGAGAAGAGCGCACGAGTTGTCGGTATGGCGGCGACGGCGATCGAGAATCAGATCTAAGTAAATACGATATATCGTCCCTTTTGGATCAACAGCAATAGTCTACGAGAACTAAAAGTGTTATTGGGAAACTAATAACCAGTAATACAACACTGCTGACACGACAAACTCCCTGATTCGGCAAGGTTTTTCATCTTGATGACTCTTCTGATATCTGATCTCCTTGTTTTATTAGTTTATCTGTGTGCAGCTCTATATCCCAGAGGAGTTTGTGTGTTTTGTTTATCAGTAATGTTTTGGTTTGTGTATGCATCATTTGTCCACGTATTCGTAATGCAGTCGTTTGCATAGTTTCTAGTGTACTGCTTTCCCCACGAACTCATGTTTTTCGTTGTATACTTTTGGGGTAGTTTGCTGCATTTACTCATTATGTGATTTACTGTTTAGCCACTTTTCTCACACAGTCTGCATTTACTGTTTGCCTGGGGTTTATCTATTCAAGCGTTAACATAGTTTGCCTTAATCGCACTATTCTGTGCAGTTCTCGGTAGAGATTAAAGTGTCATTTCCTTAGCCATGCCTATATATTTTCGTGAGTCTCTTCTCTTGTCATTTTTATGAAATTAACATGTCCCTGTTTTTCTGTCCAGTTTTTCCTGTCTTTTTGGGTTCTGACTTAAGTATTTCCCTAGGACTTTCTTATGTTTTCCACACAGTCTTCTATACTAACCTGTTCACCTCCCCTTCGTTTTTTTCAAGTAAAGTCTGCCCGTGTCGTCGTTTCGTGTAGGGCGTTGTACATGCTCATTACTGTTCTAGTCATCTGATCAATGTGCCTGAGTTCTTCTTTATTGTTGCCTATGAATGTTCCAGAGTATCTTTTTAGTGATACTGCCCAGGAATGAATTCATTTTACTTAATTTCTGCAATATCATATCTTTTCTAAGAGTTTCACTGTTTTCTCAGTTATTATTTTTTAATCTTCTCTTTCATTCTGTAGATATATGGTGTTTACTTCTAGAATTCCCAAATATTTATAGCTATGCAGTTAGCCTAGCTCCTACACTTTCTTTTTGTTGGACAGTTCCATGCCCTTTATTGTCTCCAGATTTCTCCATTTCATCTCTAGCAGTGCACAGATTTCCATTCCGAATTAGATTTGAATGTCCTGGCTGAAGATTAGTGTCGTATTTATCAGCTTTTGCAGTTCCTTTTTGCTTTTACAAATAGCTTCTGGTCGTCCATGCATATGCTGTTGTTTATTTTTTGTTTTGTGCCTGTAAACTTATATCCGGCACTAAATTTCCTGTGTGTGTAGTTGAGTGGCATCATGGTTATGCTAAATAATAGTGGTGATTACGAGACTCTTTGGAAGATCCCTATCAGAAGTTTTATCTCAGTCAGGCGTTGTACTTCAGCTTTCAGTTATAGTTTCACCGTTCCCATTACTTTCTTAATATATTTCTTTAACATAGTTCACTCCAAAAAGACAGCCCGCCACTGTAGACGAAATGGGCTACTGAGAATCAGGGTGGAAGTTTCGGGTGACATCCCAAGTTGGGAGCTATGCGGCAAGATGTCTGCACACATTAGCCCTAAACTTCTGCATGTCGGTACAGTCTGGGGAACAGGGAGAAGGGAGGAGGCTCCACAGGCCGGTAGTACGAGGAACGATGCTATTGCAGCAGAAAGTCCTCAGGAACCCGGGGACCCCCTCAGTGAATGGATTGGAATAACCTGATTGTCGAGTTCATCTTGTGTTTTTACGTCGTGGGGTTACCAGATCAGCGAGCCCATCGGAGCATAATCCATTAAAGTGTTTGTAAAACAATATTGCAGCGATAAGACAGGGGTTGGATCTTGCTGGATAGTGAAGGACGTATTAAGATGGCGACAGTATTTTGGATCCTGTCTAAGAGGGAGAGACTAGTGGATAATGCTCCTAGCCCAGATGTGACAACAGTAATGCATTCATGGGCGCATGGTTGCGCTGTAAAGATATAAGATAATCTTGTACATGCTTAAACATTTCAGTATCTATGCTTAAGAGATTATTTCGTAGACTTTTTTTGTAGTCAATCTATGCTATTGATATTTTTTCTGATTTTGAACTCCTACATGATATTTTGATCATGCGTCTCTTTTTTCTCTTTTCGGTATCATTTTTGTTTCTCGGGAAGCAGACCAATATTGTTTAGGGAGTAGTGATTGTGTTCTTTCAGTTGTGCCGTTAGGATTTTCAACAATGTTGGCAAACAGGTTATTATTATTATTATTATTATTATTATTATTATTATTATTATTATTATTATTATTATTATTATTATTATTATTGTTATTAAAATGTGAATTACTCAATGTTTATTTCTCTAATTTATGTTATTATTTTATATATTACTAGCATGGCATGTGTCACGGCGTTGCCCTGGGGAATATAACACACTGATAACTTTAAAAAAAATAACAATTAGATCGGCGGCACTGTTTGTTTTTGTCTGTGAAGGCCGTTGAACGCCATCAATCACAATCAAGTATTCGTCTCACCTGACTTTAATTAACTAATAAATTCCAACCATTTAAAAATTATGAGAATAGTGTATCTTAAATATAAACTCAAATATAATTCGGTGCTAATTTTTACGCGTCGCTCACTCAATATTGACTAACCTTATAATTTTTTTAGCTTAATTTTTATATTTATTTAGTTATTTTTCAAAATCAAATGAACATTGCTGCATTTTCCCTACATTAAACTGACATTTTGTCTGATTTTGCTCTCGCTTCAAATATTTCTGTTTCGGTTTATTTGTGTTTATTTTTTTTTACTTTTCAAAACAGAATTAACGTTAGACTATAATATCTGTTCTGATAAAGTATATTTATCATCTGTCAGTGATGAAGCTTCCCTTCTAGTCTGCGGCAATTTCAATTTTTGTTCCAATCCAGAGTGTCACCTTTTTGGAGTGATGGATAAGCTTTCTCTGGTGGAAATAAGGCATATATTCCCATTACATTTGCCGTGCGCTATTTGATGAATTAACAAATATTTATTTGATATATTTTTGTTTAAATTTGTGTTTTTATATTTTCATAATACGTTTCTGCTTGTCAAGCTAAGAACATGCTATGATACACCTTAATGTGATGGGTCGATTGGAAGTTGAATGATAAATACTCAAAGAAGATTTACATTTTCCACGTTAATCAATTTCCGATCTAAATAAACTGATGTTTCCCCCTATGCAAGATCAATCGCTCATCGAATGTGCGGAATAAATGACATTATATGAGTATTAAATTATTACTGAGTTTATCAAATGTTCGTCCTTGTAAAATCAGTTGATGCATCCCAGGGCGGCTTTATGCGCTAGTGCAACAGATTGGCGACCAAAATCAACTCTAATTGAAACCCTATGCTATACACTATCCTGTCATATTTATTATAAGAATTATATTTTTGTAAAAAAATACGAACACTTAATAATATAGAAGTATATTAAAATAATTGTGCAGATATAATATATCAATTTTCCTTTTTGATACTCGCTTACTTCTTGGCCTTTTGGCTAAGATCAAAGTGTAGTATCTGTTCCGATGGATACTGCACCCCATACTGGTGTTGTCTTGGCCTTCGGGTCTTGATTTACGCCGGTCAATGGGTCTGTCCTGTGCCGTTCTAGGAGGTCCACTTTCCCAGGCTATGCCTCCCCTCTTTGGGGAGGAGTAAGTTCATTGCTTACTGCCTGAGGCGCCCCTACCGGGGAATTCCGACGGGGCTGCCCAGGCAATTTTTAAACCCCACTTTTCCGACCCGACCTTGGGTCACATCTTACTTGTGGGAGTAAGATAAAAACTAGCCTTGTGCCTAACTCCTGGAGAGGAGTAAATCAATATTCGCTTACTTCTTGCTATCTAGACACATTTTATTTTACAGGGCGTTCGAGACAATGTTATATTTATTATATCATTCCATTTATATTTTAAGTATTTAATAGTGCTAAAGTATAACGGATATTTATTACGTATACTATTAGTATATTTACGAGAGCTGTACTATGAAGAACTGGAACCACTGAACTATTGCGATAGAATAGCCTGCAACATGATTATTGACGCAGTATTAAAAGAAATGGACATCTTAGCTGGAGCTCAGTGTTTTTTAATACATTTAAGGCCGTAAAATATTAGGTGAAGATTGCGACGGAGATATGAAAGCATTCGTTAAGCAGAACATATAAGTGCAGGCGTTCTGATCGTATACGCACAACTACATTCATCGTGAAACTACATGAAATCTGTGTCTCAAGATCAAGGCAAGGTAACGTAAACCGTTGCTAAAGAGATGAGTGTCGTGGTGGCGACTATTAAAAATGTACTGAACAAGTATATGCGCTACTCTTCATACCAGCATTGCAAATATCAACTATTCTTGACAAAGACTCAAGAGAATCGCCTTACAAAAGTAAAGACCCTCATCAACAAATACAACAACCCGGTCAAGTAAGGGAGTCCCTGTTTCGTTCTCATGACCAATTTCAAAATGCACAGAATATATTTTCCATCAAAGGCAGTTGTTTGTGATGTCTGTGTGTATGTCCATCTAAAAAACAATGCTACAAAACAAACAGCTATAAGTTTATATATTCTTGATCGACGTTGCGCTGGTGTATAATATATTCAAGTCAGAAAAAACACTATTTCTCCTTTGGAAGTCAACTGGGTCAGGATTCTTTCAAGGGTGTTAGGTTTTTCAGCCATTTCTGATGTTATATATTTATAAAGAGTAGGTGAATGTCTTTTATTATAATTATGTTCAATACGTTAACACAAGTGAGGAATAGGCTGGGCGGAAGTGAAACAAAGCGGGGATAGTGGGATGTTGGAAACCCGAGAGGGGGGGGGGGAGAAAGATGAAGAGATGGATTGAAACTGGTAGAGAGATACGAGTTTTTCTATATAAATATGTTACACCCACTTTTCAACCTATACTATCTGGCTTTAATGAATACGGGCAACGCCGGAACATTTTGCTAGTAATAAATAAACAAAAATAGTAAAATAAAATAAATCCATGCATGCCACATGAATTTATATTACAGGAAAACAAAGATTAGAATAGTTGAATCGACACCAACTCCGTATTTGAAAAAGAAAGTGTGTCAGAAAGAGAGAAAGTGAAACAAAAAAATAAAATGATGACACTTTCAAAAAAAAAAAAAGAACATATAAAATCAGAATATTTGGAAATAAAATGGCAACAAACGTGAAATGAATAGGGATGCGTGTGGTAACAAGAACTAATGTAATAAAGAGAAATAGCGTCGGATATGGGTCAAGGGACGAACACCATTGATATATTTGAGAGCGATTGTTTATTAAACAGGACTCTTTCAATTGCTAAATGGCCAAAAAAGGCACAAGTAAGACAGGAGTAATTTTGGAGCGATTACGTGTTCGTCTGCAGTGAACTGCGATAAAATACCTAAATAACAAGGAAAAGAGAAACAAAAATAATGAATAAAACCTCTTCAGAATTCCAGTACTCACCATACCCTTCCAGCCGATGTCTAGACGGCGCTATCTTTCGTTAGTTATTCCATGTTTATTAAATTTTAACGACAATTTGATTACGTACACTCCGATACTGGTGTCATCATCTATTATTTAGGGAGGACGCAGATAATGGAGCTCCGGTACTCTCTGTAGACTACCAGTTGTTGTCTAGATTCTGATGACAGTTCTTGTTAGCTCAATCATTTCAGATCTACAGCCACCGCCTGTTGTACCTACCCATTTTGTTGTCCCTTTGTTCTTATTTGGCCGGTGATAGAGATTATTACTATTATTTACTCACTAGGAGTTATCACACAGGTAATCGTCAGTGATATTATTATTATTATTATTATTATTATTATTATTATTATTATTATTATTATTATTGTCGTCGTCATCATCATCATCATCAACATCAATATATGTATTGTTAACTCATTAGGAGTTCTTTCAAAGGTAACCATAACTGATTGCTCACTGCTAATAACCAATGGGGTTCCCTGTTACCCTGCGCTTCTTTTGAAAGCCGTTGAAACTAATGTGGCGCCCCCTTAGCAGCCGTTTTCCTTTGAAATATTACTGACACAACGTTTCTCGTTAGATTACTGAAGTTAAGCATCGTTGAGCCTGGTAAGTTCCAGATGTGTAACTATTTGGAAATACCAGGCGAAGTATGTAAGATGACGTTCACACTAATATCACAATCTCTTCTAGGGGGCATCTTTTGAATTTGATATTCCTTAGACACTTGTTTATTCGGAAGAAGCACAGTAGCCTGGCTTGTGTGAATCCCGTTTCGTCGTCGACAACGACCGTTAGCATTTCTTGAAACTGACTAGCACTAAGTCTTTCCAAGATGTCAGTGATTGCAGATCTCTATGATGATGCCCTTTCGCGGCCTTTTCATTCTCCCTTACACTTCACGACCATGTACTCGATCACAACCGATTCTGACTCCATCTTTTCTATTTTTAGGGATGGTTACTTGCAAAATGATATATTTCCTATATCAACAATGCTAATGTCAGTTCAGTTTGATTCGTGTGAATTTGATACAGTTGTAGCTTTCCGAATTCATTTGTCTCCCCAATAGTTACACCAAAATACGGTTTTGATGTGGCGAAAATGCCGCTACACAAAAAGTGTACTCCTGAGTTAAATAAAATAAACATACTGTGTTTAGAAGGATTTCTTCTTCACTGAAAACAGGGAAGATAATGTGTAGTATTCTTTATTCTGTGTAACTTTACTTGTTCTAAGGCGGGATCATATGCTTATATAGAGAGGCTTCTGCTCTCGATGATTTTTGACAATATTTCAGATATGGTAATCGTTGCTGTACTTTCTATAGTTTTAGTGTTTCCATAGTTTTAAACGTCCTTTAGATAAGAATTCCATTTAGTCCTTTTTCCAGTGTTAACAAAAATGTAATTTATACTCCTACACTTATTTGTATTACCGTCATTTACCTCATGTTCATGTCTTTTTAAATCCCTGGCAAAGTCCATATATTTGCGTATTTATGTATTTTTCTGCATCCTTGCTCTTAACCCTGTGAACCGCTACGACAGCCAAATTAAAACGTGTCCCGGGTTTTAACTTTTTATTGATTATTATGACTTCTGGTCATCTTGCTTTACTACAGTAATTACTTCTTGCGAAACGTAAGGATTAAGGTCTCGGTTTATAGTTAAAGTTTACTGGTGGGGAGGGAAAAGGATACACAAACCTCATTCAGTTTTCACAATTCGAACGTATAATTTTAATGAATAACATCTCAATAACTATATATTCACTAAACAGTATATGTCTACAAACAAATGAACGCGAACCCTTACACATATATATATATATATATTTATATATATATATATATATATATATATATATGTATATTTATATATATATATATATATATATATGAGGATAAAATACACGATATATCATAACATGAAATGACGTGTTTACAAGATATATATATATATATATATATATATATATATATATATATATATATATATATATATATATATATATATATATATAATTCGCTTGTTACAAATATCCAAGGGATATACATCATGAGAGTTCTCAATAAAAATTCAGTGCAAAGTATATTTAGTTGATGGTTTATTCCATTTACTACAAAATATATTCTGTTTCATTAACGCTTAAAATAAGCATCAATTCATCAGGCATTTCGGAACCATTTCGGTTGTTATTAAATTATACAAATCTGAGCAGTATGGTTCCGAAATGCCTGATGAATTGATGCTTATTTTAAGCGTTAATGAAACAGAATATATTTTGTAGCAAATGGAATAAACCATCAACTAAATATATATATATATATATATATACATATATATATATATATATATATATATATATAATCCTTTATAGTAAACTATACATATCTTAATGCAGAATGACAATGTAACATATATTTACAACTTGCCATGCAAATACACTTCCAGGCATTTCTGTCATAATATACTGCGATGTTGAAAAATATCTTTCCACAATAACGCACTCCACAAACTACCCTAATTTTCACCTGAATCTTCTCACTACCCTTTTTCTTCTACACACTAAAATACGCAACTCCTATATCCACATTCCTATTTAACACCCAAACACTACTACCAACACATCTATTATTCTCTTTTACACTCTAACATGTTCGTGACTTGAACTGTGAGAATATATGTGACGCAACACTACAGTTAACAGTATGCATATATAGAACCCAACCAGACATAACAAGAAAACAAAAATATGTGCACAAAAATACATGGAATAAATTACTTTTTTAAAAGTTTCGTAAATGAAATACGATATTTAAATTAATTCAGGATTGATATGTGTCGTTTAAGAAAATTGTCTAGTTGGCTCTTTGGTTGATGTCGTTAGTTCTGTTCACGTATGCATACATTCTGTCAAATACATATATATATATACATATATATATATCTATCTATCTATCTATCTATCTATATATATATATATAAGTAGATAGATATATATAAGTATATAGATATATATACATATAAATATAAACATATATATATATATATATATACATATCAATATTAATATATATAGATATACATATATAAATATAAATATATATATAAATATATATATATAAATATATATATATAAATATATATATATATATATTTAACTATAAATATATATATATATATTAAAATATAAATATACACATAGATATCAATATTAATTTATATATATATATATATATATATATATATATATATATATATTGATGAAAATAACTACATATGAATATGTATATATATATATATATATATATATATATATATATATATATATATATATATATACGCAGGTTTCTGTCTAGGGACGCGGCTACACTGGTGGGATGGATTCGCGTTTAGTCTTTGTTAAGACAGGCAATGATGGGAAAATATGATGTCTGGTGTGCATGCTATCTTTAAAACACTTTTGCACCGACTGTGTATATATGTATATATATATTCATATATATATATATATATATATATTCATATACATGTATATATATAGATTTATATATATGTATATATACACACATGTATATATATGCATATATATATTTAATATATGTATATATATGTATACATATATATTTATATATGTATATATATATATGTGTATATATCTATATATATATATGTGTGTGTATATATATATACACATTTATATATATATATATATATATATATATATATATATATATATATATATATATATATATACATAAAGCGAATGGTTTCCCTGGAAGCGGGTCATCTTATCAGCCAGAGACAATAAATCTTCAATTAGCTTAAGTTTTAACACTGAGTTCAATGATTCATATAAAGTTTACGGTGGCTTTTTTCTAAAAGTATTAAATATGTAAGCCTTGGATAATATCATCTATACTTTAATATTCATATTTCTAATTCATCTTTTCGTATACTACTGCATGTTTGTTTTTAATTGCTTACCTTCTGTATTTGCATTGTTTTCCTTTATACCGAATGTTTCCAGCATCATTATTAAAGTTCTGCTATAGAATAGACAGGATAAGAACACGGAACGGCGAGTCGTCAGTTTTCTTATTGGTATCCTTTTAACGCTTCCATCTCCGACTGTGTGTATTTCGAAAGAGTGCACAGCTTTAGTATAACTTGAACCCGGCATGCCAATACCACATTACACGCAAGAAAGCAAAATCAACATGCTCCTATTTTAAGTACATAAGGGCATAATTCAAATGTGAAAAGTTATTTCTTTGACCAATTTGATCTCATAATTCATTATTTGTTTTTCATTCAATAACAAATTGGCCTTTCTAGAATTCATATATGTGTGAGAAAATGCTATAATATTAGATGTATACACATGTATATGTGTATATCTAACTGTTTATATGATATTATGTATTCTGACGTGTGTATACATGGTGAGAGGTTATCAAACAGGGAGAGAGGTTGTTTTGTTCCCTCACTTATCATAATAGCGGGCTGCCTTTTAAAACCATTACTGAGGGTCGTCGAGGTCGTCCACATTTATCAATTATCTTTTACATTTATTGGCAATGTTTGCAATTAAGTCGGCGCGGGAGGTGGAAGGTCCGGGTATCTTTTTTCAACCTTAAGTGGTCACGGCTAAACTTTTGCCAAAATCCTTGTAATTGCTCGCATCTTATATTATTGAATGCAATTTCAGCTCTTCACATGACTTATTCAATAATCGACGATTTTAAAACTAAAAATAATGTCTATTTGATTTGCAGTTTATACTTGTTGTGTTTACTTCCTCTCATTTAATATTTAGAATGTGCACACATGTATGAATACTATCAGACGTACTCCTCCCATCGCAGGCTCATTATTCTAAGATGATTGCGGACATTTTATTGACCGTAAATAAAACAAATTATGTACATATTGCATAGCAATTAGAAACAAACTGACGTGTTAGATCGACTGTATTATAACTAGAAAACGGTGCATTTATGTGTTCAGTTCGGTAGATATCATAGAGGTTTAGATATTTAAGTTAAAGTAATATCGGAAGTCTGTAGAATTATATGCGATTTGTCGTTTTTGTTTACTGAATATACATTAAGATGATCACAAGACATACTATTTAACCAATGTTTATTGTTGAAAAAGGTATCAGTAACATAAGTGAACAATTCCATTATATATATATATATATATATATATATATATATATATATATATATATATATATATATATATATGAATGAATATAAATTATTTCTTACCGAGAGCCATCGATGTTTCATGCTAACGCAATCTTAAGTGCAGGAATTTAATTTCCGACGGTCGGCGGGCGCGAACTCCGATCACAAATCGCCACTGATTTGGCCACCACAAATTAGCTTAGAATTAAGGAGGAATTTAACTTTGTAAATACCAAGTCGACGGGTATTTTACAATGCGCAGCGAAAGTGATCTACAACAACACACTGTGTTGGAACTCGCAATGAAGCTAGTAGTACTGCTTGTAATTTAACTCACTCAGAGTGCCCGGCTGTAGTAAAGGATTTTTTAAATAATATTTATGAATAGATATTAATTATTTATTACCTACAGACATCGATGCTAACGCAATCTTCCGCGCAGAAAGTAAATAAGAAATAAACCCGTACTCTGAAAGACGTGTTAAGACCGAGTGTGTTATTTACTCCTCCCCAGAAGTTAGGCACAAGGCCAGTTTTATCTTACTCCCACAAGTTAGATTTGACCCAAGGTCGGGTCGAGAAAGTGGGGTTTTAAAAGCCAGCGCTCGAGAGGTGAGCACTCTGGCCATTTAAAAATTGCCTGGGCAGCCCCGTCGGCATTCCCCGGTAGGGGCGCCTCAGACAGTAAGCAATAAACTTACTCCTCCCCAAAGAGGGGAGGCAAAGCCTGGGAGGGTAGACTACCTAGAACTGCACAAGACAGGCGTGCAGTATCAATCGGAACAGATACTACACTTTGATCTTAGCCAAAAGGCCAAGGAGTATTATATTATTTACCACCTCAGGAGGTTAGGCACAAAGCCAGTTGTATCTTACTCCCACAAGGAAAGATGTGACCCAAGGTCGAGTCGGGAAAGTGGGACTTGAAAAGCCAGCGCCCGAGAAGGTGAGCCCTCTGGCCATTAAAAATTGCCTGGGCAGCCCCGTCAGCATTCCACGGTAGTAAGCAATAAACTTACTCCTCCCCAAAGAGAGGAGGCAAAGCCTAGGAGGGTGGACCTCCTGGAACTGCACAGGACAGACCCATAGACCGGCGTAAATCAAGACCCGAAGGCCGAGACAATACCAGCCCATGGGATGTAGTAGCCATCGGAACAAATACTACACTTTGATCTTAGCCAAAAGGCCAAGGAGTATTATTTACTCCTCTCCAGGAGTTAGGCACAAGGCCAGTTTTATCCTACTCCCACAAGTAAGATGTGACCCACGGTCGGGTCGGAAAGTGGGGGTTGAAAAGCCAGCGCCCGAGAGGTGAGCACTCTGACCATCAAAAATTGCCTGGGCAGCCCCGTCGGCATTCCCCGGTAGGGGCGCCTCAGGCAGTAAGCAATAAACTTACTCCTCCTCAAAGAGGGGAGGCAAAGCCTGGGAGGGTGGACCTCCTAGAACTGCACAGGACAGGCGTGCAGTATCTATCGGAACAGATACTACACTTTGATCTTAGCCAAAAGGCCAAGGAGTGTATTATTTACTCCTCTCCAGGAGTTAGGCACAAAGCCAGATTTATCCTACTCCCACAAGTAAGATGTGACCCAAGGTCGGGTCGGAAAGTGGGGGTTGAAAAGCCAGCGCCCGGGAAGGGGGATTGTATTATAAATTTAAAAAGGTTTTATTTATGTTTTCACTTCGGTAGACATTATAAAAGTTTAGATATTTAAGTTAATGTAATATTGGAAGTCTGTACAATTATATGTGAGTTGTCGTTTATTTTAATGAATATAAATTAAGATTATTACAAGATATAATATTTAACAAATGTTTATTGTTGAAAAATGTATCAGTAACATAAGTGAAAAATTTAATAATATATATATATATATATATATATATATATATATATATATATGAAACGCCGACCGTCAGCTCGACGGTCGAGATCAATCCCGGCTTGAGGCACTAACTGGTCTAGCCGCACTGATGAGCTGTGAAACAGCGAAACAGTCTGTATGTGGATGACTATATAAAGCTCCCTCCAGGGGTAGAGCTTAATTTGTTAGGATATCGCCAACTTCCATTAGCTTTAAGGCATAGCTCATTTGGTAAAACTAGTTCGAGCCACGGCAATTGCAATGTTTACATTGAGATATATCTTACATTCAGTCATGTCGCATCATAGCGTAAGAGTTAGAAGCGTCGACAGTCGAGTTTCAATCCCGGCTTGAGGCACTAACTGGTCTAGCTGCACTGATGTGAAACAGCGAAACAGTCTGTATGTGGATGACTATATATATATATATATATATATATATATATATATATATATATATATATATATATATATATATTATTGCGAGATCCAACATAGTTTGTTGTTGTAGATCACTATTCGCTGCTCGTTGTAAAATACCTGCCGACTTTGTATTTACAAAGTGAACTTCCTCCTTAATTCTAAGTTAATTTGTGGTGACCAACGGGAAACGCTTTTGACTGCGGATTTCGCGGTCGCCGACCGTCGGCAATGAACTTCCTGCACTGAAGATTGTGTAAGCATTGAACATCGATGACTGTAAGTAATAGATACTTAATATTTATTCATAAATAATATATATATCAAGATATATATATATATATATATATATATATATATATATATATATATATATATATTCATGGTAAATATGCGTGAACAATTTCATATATATATATATATATATATATATATATATATATATTGCAGATCGTATATTTAGTTTACAAAAACTGGCCCACACTACATGTATGTTTTCGAATTTACATAATTCATTTGTTTTCAAGTTTTAATCAATCAAATTAGTTATAACTTGTACTGTCAAATTAATTTATGTATTTATAGTATTTTTTATCGATAGTAATATTAATAAAAATTATTAATAAAATGAATTAATTACGTATTTAAATAATACGTTATTAATTAATTTTATTAACGCGGTCGTTATTAAGCATACTTAGACTTGTTGTTACATGAACACTTCTATGTATTCATTTTGAAAAGTGCATACTCATTGTTTCGGAAATTACGTAATTGTGAGAGGGAAGCGGACGGGGGCCTCGTCATTGTTTTTATTTTCGATTCACACTTATTTAATTGTGTAGATAATATTTCGATTCTTTTGTACAACTAAGGCGCGAACGTAAACTTTCTTTATCATGATATCATGCACCCAGGCATTAACTCTTACTTTTTGATAAAAAAATAACTCGATTTAATCTAGTGTATTAATTATGTGAAGTTTATTTATATTCGTATTGATACATTCATCCCAGGCATTACCTCACTTTTCGGTAAGCGGCGCATTATAATATACGTTCGTTCTTCAATTATTACTGTCTGCTTTTTATAAAGAGATAGTGTACTAAATATTATGTTGTCATGATATCATGCCCACATGAATTAATTATTACTTTTTTTAGGGTAGGGGGTGTTCGTTCGCTCATTTCATTTGATTTTTGCACCCATTTCAGATGAAATTTATTATTTAGTTTTAAATTGTATTTTTGATCGTACAAATTGTAATTAATTTTTAAAAAATATTTGGAAAACTTCAGACAGATTCTTCCAAAAATTACGTCATTGTGACAGATAAGCGTAAGGGCATCGTCATTGTTCAATTTATTTCGATATACGCTTATTTAATTGTATAAATAAACTTTCGATTCTTTTTTACACTAGAGGCGCGTCCATAAAATGTCGATTCTTTTGTACACCGGAGGCGCGCCTGTAAACTTCGATGCTTTTGTACAATAAAAGCGCAACTGTAAAATGGGGATTATTTTATAACAGATGGACACCAGGTGACGCAGTGGCCTAGCAAAAAATGCGACCAATAAGGAGCATTCTTTAGTAGTCAAAATACAGATTATATCAGTTCTTTCAATTCTAAATTTCCGCACTTCAGTGGAGAATTATCATTTGCATTTTCATCTTACATACAAAACAATCAGTCTTTTATGTTAATCTCTTCGTAGACCTGCACGTGTTTCTTAGCAGATGGAACAAAAATTACAGTTCGAAAGTCTATCTGTCAGTCATCAGGGCATAATAGAAATATATGGTGAATTTGTAGAAACAACTTTTACAGTCCAAAGGCAGAAGTAAAACACAAAAGAAAAAAAAACGATGAGAGGACCTCATAAAACTTTAGCCGACTTAACATTCGAGATGGCATAGAGTTACGTGAAGAAAAACGCAGCAAAGACACATTATATATATATATATATATATATATATATATATATATATATATATATATATATATATATATATATATATATATATATATATATATATATATATATATATGGGTGTGTGTGTGTATAAGGAATTCCATTATATTTATAAGCTCTGAGTAAGGGAAAGGTCGCAGTAAAAAGATTGCGATACACGTTTGATCCCGCGTGTTGACATACACTTTTTCTAAAGTAAGTAAAAGCAACCAAAACCGAATTGTCATAAACAATTGCCCACTTTTTTAAATTTTAACTTTCTGCTCTCAGGCAACGCCTTGTTTCTTAGCAATTTAAATAAATGTAATAAATAAAGAAACCGCTGTTATTTTTCTGTTGGCATAAAAGAAAATGTCCAGCCTTCCTATTTCCGTGAGAGTTTGCGTTAAAGAAAACACTCTTACCGGTAAGCATGTCTGCATGAACGCAAACCAGTTGTTTGTAAGGTACCCCCAATCGGTAGACGGAAAAGCGCCGACCTCGACCCAGACCCGCAACCGCAGTTGTCATTCGATCCCCTGCTATTTCGGGTGTTTCTGATAATTAATGTATTCCTGCGGGTGCACACGGGGCACCGGCACCGGCACAACCACTGTGCATTCATGGCGAGATGTCCATACATCTACGACCGTCGACAAGGCGTGTGACTATTAATTGAAGAGCCATAGAGAAGTGAGTTTAATATTGATGACGCACTGCGACACTTTACGTACTTCCGGACGTCGGCTGCCAAACGGTTCACCCCTGTTTCTCTGGATTTATGGCACGGATGAATGACCGCATGACGAATTACTACGTATGTCACTTGAAGTGATTAAATGTCTCTTTTCTGTAAGGCAGATCTTTGCATAAACAAATATAGTGCCAAACCGAACGACGATTTTTAAGTTTATTATTTTAAGATTTATTACATCAAAAAAATCAAGAATTTAAATAGAAATTTTGTTTCCGAATTTTTTTAAATGAAGATTGAAAAAGTTCGTTTATAAGCAAATGTATGGTCTTTATTGCTTTCTATTATATATAACGAATAGAATATAATGTACCGATTCCCACATGAGGCTCTGGAACAATAGTATCATTAGGAAGGTACATATACAATATTACCCCTCCCCCATTTGAAAATAAGTATTGCTTCGATGATGGTCTCATGCTAACAGTACAAATACTACACTACCAACATCCCCAAAAAGTAGTTTATGCCTTGGAGGATGGTTTAAAGACAACAGAATAAATACTTAATTACCCCCCCCCCCCCAAAAAAAAAAAAAAAAAAATTGGAAGAAATAATAACTGGGATGAGGATGTTCTCATTCGAACGTAACAAATACTAAAGTACTGTTCAGCCGTCAAAAAAAAGCAGACAACGCATGGGTGGATACTGTCATTGCAACGTAAATGACACTTAACTACCCACATAGATTTAGCAGAAAAATATATTAACGTTCAGTTTAAGCCACTAACCATACAGTTAGCAAATCTCTATTAGTAGTAGATTTAATAGTATAGTTTCGGCTTAATCACCATTTGTAATAGATTTAGATTTTTCGGACTACTATTCCCACCTTGGTAATTATATTTCCAATTTATAATAATATATAGTACTTAGTATGAGTACTAAATATTTATATAAGATTAAGTTAACTGCTTTAAAAATGATGCATTAAATGTCTACATTGACTAACGTCTGATGTTTAAGAGCGTTGGTTTACAAGCAAGGATGTGTTTTATTTTAATTTTTCGGACTACTGTTCATCTTTTGAATGTTATTCTGACAACGTTTAAGCCGAGTTAACCTCCGAAATTCTTCATGTGTCTCTTGTTGAACTCGTGAATATTTATGTCGACTTCGGGAATTTGTACGGAATTTCGAACAGAACCCTTTATCTTACTAAATGTGGTAGCCATGACCGGGTAAAACTCTTATGGAAATTCTTATTTGTATTCTTAATATCGCCCGCTCTGAAGATTAAATCATCAACCTCCAGAAGACTGTCACTTATAACTAGTCACCATTTACGCCACATGTCCTTACATACAATTTTCGCATGAAGAAGGCCAGAGGTTACATCGGGCGAATTATTCTGATGAGAATAGTTATCGAATAATTAGAAATAATACAAAATATCAATCCTCATGTAAAAAAATTAGAAAATTATCAATCATTGTTTTTCAAGACAATCCTTATTACATCAGATAATGACTAATAATATACTATTTTTAACATTTGTACATAATGATAGTTAGCGGAATTAGAACAATCCACCACATGGTTCAGTTTGTAATTGCTATTTCTGAGTTTGACAAACTTCCTAATTAAAAAAAAAACACATCAACATAGCGAAGGAGGTTATATCGGCCAAGAAGCTGTGAACATAAGAACAAAGATAAGAATAGTAGTCTTACTAATCTTAATAACAAAATAATGAAATGGAATATCAAGAATTATATATTAGGTAATTATTTCTATGCTTTGATATCTAAATATTAAGTATAAGTATATAAGTCTAGCGGTACCCATATACCTTTTGAGATGTCATTGGAAAATCATTTTCGAAATGCCAAATTATCCTACTTTTTTAACAGCAATCATATGCGACCTCGTTGTGATGTCTTACTAATAGCTATTAATTATTACTGTTTTAATTAGTATTATTATTACTTTCTCTGCCATCCATGGGTAATCTCTTTACAGTGCCGTCATAAATAGGCCAACCATTTGGATAGCGTAATTCACAAAACATACTGTGAAATTTACCAATTGGTAGGATCACTGACCAATCTGACATATCCCGAACTAAACAAGTCCGTCAAAGTGTAATGTCATTGTGAAGTCAGAATCAAATTCCTCAGATAATTTTGTGAATCAGAAGACAAGTGTTTATCAGATCGATAAGATCCATCACCAAGGAACTCGAAAGTTACGTGAAGAACATCGAAATATCATTGTATATTTTTTTTACAAAATATTACATTGCACGGAAAAGCTAATATTATATGTCAGAGGTGCTCTTTCCGATGTTATAAGAATGAGATAGTGGAACAACTAATTCCAATAACTAGATCATGTACAATTTGTTTTAATGATAATAATAATAAAACTAGAGAGTATTTCCATAAACCTGGAAAATAGGAACAATCCCTAAACACCTTTAAACTAAGAACATACTTTAATATCTTCGACAAATTAGAATAAGAGGCAAGATTGAGACTATCCAAGTCTCGGCAATGCTGAAAAAAGTCAAATTCTTTAGGATTATTATTGAATGAGGAAACCATCCCATAACATAAAACGCCAACCAGCCACATGTAAGTTGAAAAAAGAAATAGAATAAATATTGTAAAAGGAAATATCACACTAGCCAAAATTAAGAGAGATTGACACACATCGCATATATTGATATACCCCCCACCCCTAAAAAATACATACGTGGTGGAAGCAGTATCAGCTCTCACAACACAAGGTGAAGGTAAACGGGTACGAAAATGAAAAGACAAAAGGAAGATTGCACTAACCTAAGGGTTACTAGATTGATGTGGTGAACACTGGAACGATTAAGAGATTATTGTAACTCAAATTTCCAAAACGGTCAACGGCCTTGTCAGCGAGAAATAAATGGTAAACAACTGCTGCGATGAAGCAAAGTTATTTGCGATAATTATTGAAAGAGGCTGGGAATGCTGGGCATATGGCGATACGTGTCATCACTCAAACTCAATAGAAACCAGTTTTTAATGGCAGTGAGCAATAATTGATAATGACTCGTGTAAGAACTTTTGAATAATAATAATAATAATAATAATAATAATAATAATAATCATAATAATAATAATAATAATAATCCTTACAAGCTAAACATCAATGGTAAACGGCCGTTGCTATACGGCAAAGTGATTTGCGGAAGCTATCGAAAAGAGGTAGAGAACACTGGACATCTGGGGAGTCTTGTTGTTACTCAGACTCCAGGGAATACCACCGGTTGCCGGTGAGCAATCACTGATCACTAGTGTGAGAACTCATAGTGATTACAAATAATAATAATAATAATAATAATAATAATAATAATAATAATAATAATGATAATAATAATAATATTGCAACACATTACATAAACTGTCCCCAAACGTCATATGACCTGTGTGAGAACTCATAGTGACTACAAATAATACTAATTATGATGATAATAATAATAATAATAATAATAATAATAATAATAATAATAATAATAATAATAATAATAATAATAATAGGAGAAAGACCTGAGTGTCATGATGGGCAGGTGCTCCCTCGTTAGCCAACATGGGAGACCCGGTCCGCATCCTGCGAGTGTTGTCCCGTCTCATTTCAGAAACAAGACAACGGACAAGAACCAGGTAAGTAACCTCTCTGATTCCAGGTACGACAAGGACCCAGACCAAAGACAGGAAAACCAGAGCGAAAACAGCAAACTGAAAAGATATAGAAAGGAATGGACCACGAAAGAGTACAGACTGGTGATGGAGTGCTATTATAAAAGCCGCTACCCTACAGAAAGAGGCTACCGAAAACGAATGAAACATCTCTGGGACATTGCTAGTGACTACAATACAATGGAACAAAGGATATCAGATCAAGCAAGACAGATCCTCAAGCGAGGATGGTTCTCGGAGATGGAACTGACGGAAATCAGACAGAAGGTTTATGGCGAGACGGAGCAAGAAACACCACCGAAGGAGAAACCACAGGAAGAGGACGGGCAAAACATACACACTGAAACTGAAGAGATTGAAGACTACCGAATCACAGAACCAGATGATACTGAAGACTGCGGAACCACATAACCTGCTGAGATAGAACTCAACGAGAAAGAAGCAAGTGAAGTGGTGAACATTAGACGATACATGTTAGAAAACAAAACAAAACTCCCATCTCTCAGGAATGAAGTAGAGAAGAAGTTAAAAGCAGAAACAGTAAGAGTAAACAGACTCCTCACACACATCCCAACGGAAACTATTACAGACCTAAACAACCTGATATATGCAGGGGCAAAATCGGTAAGTATGAAACTAAGAAACTAAGAGAATGGACAAAAGAGAGGACCGACGAAACCTGGATGGGAAATCAGACTGGAAACGCAGATCACCAAACTGCGAAAAGAAGCTAAAACCGTGAACAGGAGGAAGGAGGACATGAAACGATTAAGAAGCAAAAATCAGAAACGCTAGGAAAAACTCAATGTTAAACATGAAGAAATAAACAAAAGATAGCAGCAATAGAAGGAAGACTGAAACGATACAGGTACAAATCAGAACAGTGCAAACAGAACAGGACCTTTGAAAACAATGAAAGCCAGTTCTACAAAAACGTAAATGGAGAAAAAACAACAACAGAGCAACCGAACCCAACAGAAACAAAACAATTCTGGAGCAAGATATGGGAAGTACCATAAAAGCACAACAAGAATGCCCAATGGTTGAAAAACATGAAAGATGAACTGCACAAAATCGAAGAAGGAACCGAAACGGAAATTAACAAATAGACGATCAAGAAAACATTAAGAAAAATGGCAAACTAGAGAGCACCAGGCCACGATGGAATACATGCATACTGGTTTTAAAAATTCCCGACCTTGCATGAAAGACTAGCGCAGAAACTGAGCGGATGTATCCGCAAAACAGACATACCAGAATGGATGACGGAAGGAAGAACAACATTAATACAAAAATACCCCAAAAAGGGAACGACCCCCAGCAACTACAGACCGATAACATGTCTACCAATAATGTAGAAAATTCTCACAGCACAACTGAGAGAACAAATCTACCAATCCCTGGACAAACGTGGGCTGCTCCCCGAGAGAACAAAAAGGCTGCCGGAAAGGACGAAGAGGGGCACATGATCTACTATACATTGATCAAAACACCCTGAAGGAGGTGATACCCATGACATGGATTGACTACAATGCTTAAAAATATATAAGATACCAGGCAAGATTATTAATGATGCCGGATACAGGTTTACGGATACAGAACAAAGAATAAACCACCTGATGTACATAGATGACCTTAAACTGTTTACAAAAAAAAACAAAAAAGAACTGGACTGGAACTGGAAAAGCTGATAAATACAACCAGGAAATTCAGCCAGGATATCCAAATGGAGTTTGGAATAGAAAAATGTGCACTGCTAGAGATAAAAAGAGGAAAACTGGAGACGACAGAAGGTATAGAACTCCCCAACCAAGAGGAGATGAGGGCGCTAGGAGAACAAGGGAGTTATACATACCTGGGAGTTCTGGAAGCAGACACAATCAAATATACAGAAATGAAAGAGAAGATTGGAAAAGAATATCTACGAAGAACAAGGAAACTCTTAGAAACTAAACTATATAGCAGAAACCTAGTAAAAGGGATAAACACATGGGCTGTATCACTAATAAGATACTCTGGACCATTCATAGGCTGGACCAAAGAAGAACTCAGGCACCTTGACCAGAGGACTAGAAAACTAATGACTATGCACAATGCATTGCACCCAAAAGACGATACGGACAGACTCTACATGAAAAGAAATGAAGGAGGTAGAGGACTGGTAAGTATAGAAGACTGTGTGGAAGACACAAAAAAAGAGCTGGAAAAATATGTAACCCAGAACACGGAAAGACTGATCACCACGGCAAGAGACACCAGCCCAACAAACAACTCCGGAAGCACTGAAACCAGAAACAAAAAGACAAGAAAGGAAAAGTGGGAAGAAAAACAACTACATGGACGCTTTATAAGACTCACAAGCGATGAAACCAATGAGAACAGCTGGCCATGGTTAATAAAAGGACACTTGAACAGAGAAACGGAATCTTTGCTGACGGCCGCACAGAACAATGCGATTAGGACAAACTTTATTAAAGCAAAGATAGATAAAACCAAGGAAAACAGCAAATGCCGATTGTGTGGACAAAGAGACGAAACGATAAATCATATAATAAGTGAATGCAGCAAGCTAGCTCAAAGGGAATACAAGAACAGACATGACAGCGTGGGGAAAGAAGTACACCGGGAAATGTGCAAACAACTGAAGTTCGAATATGCAAAGAAACGGTACAAACACACACCAGAAACTGTACTAGAAAACGAAAAACACAAAATCATATGGGATATGAATGTACAAACAGACAAACCCATAACAGCAAGGAGACCGGATATGATAATAATCAACAGGGAAGAAAAATCCTGCAAAATCGTAGACTTTGCCGTTCCAGCAGACCACAGAGTGAAGATCAAAGAGACGGAAAAAAGAAGCAAATATACTGAACCTTCCAGAGAATTGAAAGGAACATGGAACATGAAGAAAGTCAGTATAACACCAATAATCATAAGAGCACTAAGAACAGTCCCCAAAAACATGGAGAAAAGACTAGGAGAAATAGGAATCAAAGGGATAACTGAGACCATACAAAGGACAGTAATGATCAAAACAGCTACAATCCTTAGAAATGTCCTCGAATGCGGAAACCAACCCACATAAGAAACGAATGGACAACAAACACATGGAAGCACAAGACAACAGAACCGGGGAAAATACAACCGCAAGAGAGAGGCGCAAGCATAGGCTGACACCACAAAAATTATGGACAGAGGGTCGAACAGGGAAAGCGCAAACCAGACCTCCACTGGAAGAGCGCGGACAGCTCTGGGACCTTCGGGAGGCTTGTTGCCACCCGGGCCCCAGAGGAGACCAATGGCTCTTATCACCGTGAAATCGGTGGTAGGTTGCTGTTGCGATACCGCAAGGTCATCAGTGGTGATGAACGAAAAGAGGTGGAGCATACTGGAAGTCTGAGGAGACTTGTTGTCACTCAGACTCCAGGGAATACCACAGGTTGTTGGCAGTGGGTGATCACTGACGATGACCAGTGTGATAACTCCTAGTGAGTAAATAATAATAATAATAATAATAATAATAATAATGATAATAATGATAATAATAATAATAATAATAATAATAATAATAATAATAATAATAATAATAATAATAATAATAATAATAATAATAATTCCAGGTATGACAAGGACACAGACCAGAGACAAGTAAACCAGAGCGAAAACAGCAAACTGGAAAGATATAGAAATAAATGGACCATGAAAGAGAACAGACTGGTGATGGAGTGCTACTATAAAAGCCGCTACCCTATAGAAAGAGGCTACCGAAAACGAATGAAACATCTCTGGGACATTGCTAGTGACCCACATACAACGGAACAAAGGATAGCAGATCAAGCAAGACAGATCCTCAAGCGAGGATGGTTCTCGGAGATGGAACTGACGGAAATCAGACAGAAGGCTAATGGCGAAACGGAGAAAGAAACACCACCAAAGGATAGACCACAGGAAGAGGACAGGCAAAACATACACACTCAAACTGAAGAGATTGAAGACTACTGAATCACAGAACCAGGGGAGATAGAAGACTGCGGAACCACAGAACCTGCTGAGATAGAACTCAACGAAAAAGAAGCAAGTGAAGTGGAGAACATAAGACGATACATGTGAGAAAACAAAACAAAACTCCCATCTCTCAGGAATGAAGTAGCGAAGAAGTTACAGGCAGAAACAGAAAGAGTAAACAGACTCCTCACACACATCCCAACAAAAACTATTACAGACTTAAACAACCTGATATATGCAGGGGCAAAATCGGTAAGTATGAAACTAAGAAACGATAAGAATGGACAAAAGAGAGGACCGACAAAACCTGGATGGGAAATCAGACTGGAAACCCAGATCACCAAACTTCGGAAAGAAGCTAAAACCGTGAACAGAAGGAAGGAGGACATGAAACGATTAAGAAGCAAAAATCAGAAACGCAAGGAAAAACTAAATGAAAAACATGAAGAAATAAAACAAAGGATAGCAGCAATAGAAGGAAGACTGAGACGATACAGGTACAAATCAGAACAGAGCAAACAGAACAGGACCTTTGAAAACAATGAAAGCCAGTTTTACAAAAACGTAAATGGAGAAAAAACAACGACAGAGCAACCGAACCCAACAGAAACAAAACAATTCTGGAGCAAGATATGGGAAGCACCAAAAAAGCACAACAAGTATGCCCAATGGTTGAAAAACATGAAAGATGGACTGCAAGAAATCGAAGAAGGAACCGAAACAGAAATCAACAAAGAAACGATCAAGAAAACCCTGAGAAAAATGGCAAACTGGAGAGCACCAGGCCACGATGGAATACATGCATACTGGTTTAAAAAATTCACGACCCTGCATGAAAGAATAGCGCAGAAACTGAGCGGATGTATCCGCAAAACAGACATACCAGAATGGATGACGGAAGGAAGAACAACACTAATACAAAAAGACCCCAAAAAGGGAACGACCCCCAGCAACTACAGACCGATAACATGTCTACCAATAATGTGGAAAATTCTCACAGCACAACTGAGAGAACAAATCTACCAATCCCTGGACAAACGTGGACTGCTCCCCGAGGAACAAAAAGGATGCCGGAAAGGACAAAGAGGGGCACATGATCTACTATACATTGATCAAAAGACTCTGAAGGAGGTGAAGAGCAGACAAAAAAACATAACCATGGCATGGATTGACTACAAGAAAGCCTACGACAGAATCCCCCAAACATGGATAATTGAATGCTTAAAAATATACAAGATACCAGACAGGATTATTAATCTCATCCAGAAAGCAATGGAAACATGGAGACTAAAACTGACAGCCGGAGGACAATACCTGTCTGAGATAAAAAATACAGAGAGGCATTTTTCAAGGAGACTCACTATCACCACTACTGTTTATAATAGCCATGATGCCACTCAACTACATACTCAGAAAGTGTGATGCCGGATACAGGTTTACGGATACAGAACAAAGAATAAACCACCTGATGTACATGGATGACCTTAAACTGTTTGCAAAAACCAAAAAAGAACTGGAAAAGCTGAAAAGCACAACCAACATATTCAGCCAGGATATCCAAATGGAGTTTGGAATAGAAAAATGTTCACTGCTAGAGATCAAAAGAGGAAAACCGGAAACGACAGAAGGTATAGAACTCCCCAACCAAGAGGAGATGAAGACGCTAGGAGAACAAGAAGTTATAAATACCTGGGAGTTCTGGAAGCAGACACAATCAAATATACAGAAATGAAAGAGAAGATTGGAAAAGAATATCTACGAAGAACAAGGAAACTCTTAGAAACTAAACTATATAGCAGAAACCTAGTAAAAGGGATAAACACATGGGCTGTATTACTAATAAGATACTCTGGACCATTCATAGGCTGGACCAAAGAAGAACTCAGGCACCTTGACCAAAGAACTAGAAAACTAATGACTATGCACAATGCACTGCACCCAAAAGACGACACGGACAGACTCTACGTGAAAAGAAATGAAGGAGGTAGAGGACTGGTAAGTATAGAAGACTGTGTGGAAGACACCAAAAAAGAGCTGGAGAAATATGTAACGCAGAACACGGAAAGACTGATCACCACAGCAAGAGACACCAGCCCAACAAACAACCCCGGAAGCACTGAACCCAGAAACAAAAAGACAAGAAAGGAAAAGTGGGAAGAAAAACAACTACATGGACGCTTTATAAGACTCACAAGCGATGAAACCAATGAGAACAGCTGGCCATGGTTAATAAAAAGACACTTGAACAGAGAAACGGAATCTTTGCTGCCGTCGCACAGAACAATGCGATTAGGACAAACTTTATTAAAGCAAAGATAGATAAAACCCAGGAAAACAGCAAATGCAGATTGTGTGGACAAAGAGACGAAACGATGAATCACATAATAAGTGAATGCAGCAAGCTAGCACAAAGGGAATACAAGAACAGACATGACAGCATGGGGAAAGAAGTACACCGGGAAATGTGCAAACAACTGAATTTCGAATATGCAAGAAAACGGTACAAACACAAACCAGAAACTGTACTAGAAAACGAAAAACACAAAATCATATGGGATATGAATGTACAAACAGACAAACCCATAACAGCAAGAGGACCGGATATGATAATAATCAACAAGAAAGAAAAATCCTGCAAAATCGTGGACTTTGCCGTTCCAGCAGACCACAGAGTGAAGATCAAAGAGACGGAAAAGAGAAGCAAATATACTGAACTTGCCAGAGAATTGAAAGGAATATGGAACATGAAGAAAGTCAGTATAACACCAATAATCATAGGAGCACTAGGAACAGTCCCCCAAAACATGGAGAAAAGACTAGGAGAAATAGGAATCAAAGGGATAACTGAGACCATACAAAGGACAGTAATGATCAAAACGGCTACAATCCTGAGAAATGTCCTCGAATGCGGAAACCAACCCACATAAGCAACGAATGGAGAACAAACACATGGAAGCACAAGACAACAGAACCGGGGAAAATACAACCGCAAGAGAGAGGCGCACGCATAGGCTGACACCACAAAAATTATGGACAGAGGGTCGAGGAGGGAAAGCGCAAACCAGACCTCCACTGGAAGAGCGCGGACAGCTCTGGGACCTTCGGGAGGCTTGTTGCAACCCGGGCCCCAGAGTAGACCAATGGCCCTTATCACCGTGAAATCGGTGGTAGGTGGCTGTTGTGATACCGCAAGGTCATCAGTGGTGATGAACGAAAAGAGGTGGAGCATACTGGAAGTCTGAGGAGACTTGTTGTCGCTCAGACTCCAGGGAATACCACAGGTTGTTGGCAGTGGGTGATCACTGACGATGACCAGTGTGATAACTCTTAGTGAGTAAATAATAATAATAATAATAATAATAATAATAATAATGATAATAATGATAATGATAATAATGATAATAATAATAATAATAATAATAATAATAATAATAATAATAATAATAATAATAATAATAATAATAATAATAATAATAATAATAATAATAATAATAATAATAATAATAATAATAATAATAATAATAATAATAATAATAATAATAATAATAATAATAATAATAATAATAATAATAATAATAATAATAATAATAATAATAATAATAATAATAATAATAATAATAATAATAATAATAATAATAATAATAATAATAATAATAATAATAATAATAATAATAATAATAATAATAATAATAATAATAATAATAATAATAATAATAATAATGCAACAAATTAAATAAACCGTCGCCAAACATGCTAGGACCTGCCTCGGCTGATACCACACAAAATGATCGTGAATGGTCCAAGAGGACGGACAGTCCGAGGAGGATGACAACGAATCAGCCCTTCACTTGAAGGGTGTGGAGAATATTAAAACTTTGAGGAGGCTTTTTGCCACCCGAATCCCAGAGAACACAAATGTGCGATTCCAGCGGCTGTTGCGATAATGTAAGATCATTACAATCGTTATCGAAAGATGTCGATAATACTGGAAATCTGGGGATACTTCCTGTCACTTAGACTCCAGGGAATACTACAGGATATTGCCAGTGAACAATCATTAATGATGATCGTGTGATAACACTTAGTAAGGGAATAATAACAATAATAACAGTAACAACAGTATTTTCTGGAGAAACATGCTCGGAATAGCACCAATATCTTTTGCTATTAAAGGAAATGACCAGGCTGTGTCCGGGAGGTAGAACAGATGAAAGAAGTATAACAACAACAACCACCACACATCGAGTTGTCGGTGGCAAATTGGTTAACGACACAGCCGGGCAAGATGGATGTTTCATTTCGTTCAACAGAAACACATTCCGTATGTATATTTATTTACTCCTCTGCAGGAGTTAGGCACAAGGCCAGTTTTATCTTACTCCCACAAGTAAGATGTGACCACAGCTTGGGTCGAGTAAGTGGGGTTTGAAAAGCCAGCGCCCGAGAATGTGAGCACTCTGGCCATTTAAAAATTGCCTGGGCAGCCCCGTCGGCATTCCCCGGTAGGGGCGCCTCAGGCAGTAAGCAATAAACTTACTCCTCCCCAAAGAGGGGAGGCGAAGCCTGGGAGGGTGGACCTTCTAGAACCGCACAGGACAAACCCACAGACAAGTGGAATCAAGTCCCGTCTATAGGGGTGCAGTATCCATCGGAACAGATACTACACTTACTTCCTAGCCTGTGCCACACATTCCGTATGTAGCCGATGTCTTTCGCGAAAGAATTATAAATAAAAGATATAAAAGAAACCAATGCTAGTAATAACATCATCTCAATAATAAGAACTGCATGAGTTCCATGATCGATATTTCTGTATAACGCGTAGTATTGTTGTGGTTTCCAGTGGATGGTATATAAATATGTTCATTCCCTTCATAATATTCATCATCATGCAACATCTTATCGACCCGTATCCTCGAGTGGGTTCTAGCTTTGACAATTTGTGACTGATTAGTCAAAAAGAAAACATTTAAAAGAAACGGCAATAATAATTGAAATCAATTTCGTAATTATCTTAATACCAACATAAGATTACGACGAGGCAAAAACATCAAACTCTGTTGATACAGAAAAATGAAACTCAAAGTAATCGATTAGGAAAATTTAAATGTCGCTTACCTTAGCGCACATTACGTCTAAATAATACGAAATCTAAGTTTACTTGAGATAAAAAACGAGCTTTTAAATAGCAAGCGGTGTCTAAGCGCGAAATAAAAACGCGTAAATATTTGTTCTAAAATCGAGCGAATAAATCAATATAAATAAATCATATACATACAAACATATATATATATATATATATATATATATATGTGTGTGTGTGTGTGTGTGTGTATATGTGCATATATGTATGTTTATATATATGTATATACATGTGTATATATATACATGTATGTTTATATATATGTATATATATGTATTTTTATATATTATATATATATATATATATATATATATGTATTTTTATATATTATATATATATATATATATATATATATATAAATCACTGTATGCATCGGAAATTATTTATAACTTTTATATTACACTGGATTCCGATTAGTACTTGTGCAGTTTGAAAGCATATCAATACTAAAAACACACAAAGAACGAAATTAAACACTTGTATTTTGACGCGCCCCTGTACGTGTTTACATAAAGAAGCATCGGTGATTCCATTGCAGTTTGATTAATTCTGAAACATGGCTAAATAATTGGAAGAAAATTCCAAACAGTAAATAAAAAATTGAAGAGAATAGAAAAAAAAAATGACAGTGTAAAACGCACATGCATGAAAATCATAATATTCTCGTTAAAAACAAAACAAATATATAGAACCAAAATTCCGAAATAATCAACCGGCAATACAATCATTTTAGGCCTACCACTTGGTTTCATTATCGGGTATACCGATGTTAATGGTTAAAGCATTGAATTCGTCTTGCTGAGTACACATACATACGCGAACGCGCGCACGTGCGCACGGACACGCAGACGCACACACGTACATTGTAGAACACAAACACATCAACATCCACAAAAAAAGTATTGTTCAAATTGCTTTTGGCTTGAAATCGTGGGCATCACTGAGTAAAAAGCTACTTATTAAAATTACTATGTGTATCTATATATATATATATATATATATATATATATATATATATAGTTATATATATATATATATATATATATATATATATAGTTATATATATATATAGTTATATATATATAGTTATATACATATATATAGTTATATATATATAGTTATGTATAATAACAATATATATATATATATATATATGATGGAAAAAATGTCTGTGAAAAGATGACAGACGGAAAACAAGTCAAAGTGCAGGAGAAAAACAAAAACAAAATATTTTTTTTGACCGGCTTCGTTCGTGGGGAACGTCTTCAGAAAATGAAGAATACAGAAAATATGTATATATATATATTATTGAAAAAATAATTTGAAAAAATAAAAATAAGTCGCATCAAACAAAACCACTTTGTGTTATTTAAAAATGTTTGCCTAAATACATATAGTTATATATATATATATATATATATAGGTATATATGTATATACATATAGTTATACATATATATATATATATATATATATATATTTATATATGTATATATATTGTTATATATATATATATATATATATATAGGTATATATATATATAGGTATATATATATATACATATAGTGATATATATATATATATATATATATATATTCTTAGCCATTAGGTAGTTATGCGTTTTAATTGTATTCACTTTCTTTAACGTCATCAATCTCTTAACGGTTTAAACAGTCAAACTTTTAAATCTCCCATATCTGTAGAACGCCATCACGCTCTCATGTACATTTCAACTTTAGGACGCTTTTTCAAGTTATAAACTACTCGACATTTGCCAAGATCAAAGTGTAGTATCTGTTCCGATGGACACTGCACCCCCTACTGGTTTTGACTTGGCCTTCGGGTCTTGATTTACGCCAGTCAATGTGTCTCCTGTGCAGTTCTGGGAGGTCCAACTTCCCAGGCTTTGCCTCTCTTCTTTGGGGAGGAGTAAGTGTATTACTTACTGCCTGAGGCGCCCCTACCCGGGAATGCCGACGGGGCTGCCCAGACAATTTTTAAACCCCACTTTCCCGACCCGACCTTGGGTCACATCTTACATGTGGGAGTAAGATAAAAACTGGCGTTGTGCCTAACTCCTGGAGAGGAATAAATCAATACTCGCCATTATAATTTAAAAATGAGCACAACAGTAAAGTCATAATTTGTAAAGACACTAAACTAATACCGCGTGAAGATGATTTGACGATTCAAATCGAAAGTACTTGCAAAAAAGAAAAAAGAATGGAACAAGAAACCCATGGATCATAGTTACATCAATTTGACACAAACGTTAGATGGACAATTCGGAAAATGGAAAAAATAAAAAAAAGTCGCATCAAACAAAACCACTCCGTGTTATTTAATAATGTTTGCCTAAATGAATATATATATATATATATATATATATATATATATATATATATATATATATATATATATATATATACATATAGTTATATATATAGGTATATATATACGTATATATATATATATATATATATATATATATATATATATATATATATATATATATATGAGAGAGAGAGAGAGAGAAAAATAAAGAGAGAGAGAGAGGATGGGAAAACAAAAACATAAACATATAGAAGAATACCTGTCCCAGGATGGGTGAAAAAATGCACAGCGATTCTGTGGACGTAAAAGAATGTAATATAATCAATTATATATATATATATATATATATATATATATATATATATATATATATATATATATATATATATATATATATATATGCGTGTGTGTATTCGTGTGTATGTATGTACATGTCATATTGTATGTGCTTTTGTTTGTGTATTGCATATATCATACAACCATGACATTTTTAAATCATGTGGACATCATCAAATCTCAGTAACAGTAATAATACCTGCTGTGCTGAGCTGGCCACTGTCCTCTCAAAACTCTACAACAGGTGATTTGCCGAATCTGTCTTCCCTGATAGCTGAAAAATTGCGTCTGTGATACCAGTCTTCAGGAATTTTGGAGATAGAACTGCCCCGGCAAAATAATGTCCCAATCAGTCTGTCTCCGTTCATCGCTAACATCTTTGACTCCCTAATTAATCTTGCGATGGTCCGCCACCTCGTTAATGCTAAAGTTCTTTCTGCCTAGCAGTTTGCATTTAGGCAATCACTATCTACTGTGGATATCCTAACGATCATCTCCGAACGCATATAACATACACTGGACAAGACAGGTGAAGCTACGGCGGCAGCGTTTGATATATTCACAACCTTTGACAGAATCTGGAATAAAGGTCTTCTAATAAAAATGTATTCATATGCTGTTAATGGATGAGTATTTAATATAATTAGATCCTTCCTAACCAAAATAAAGATTGAGAGTGTCCTCGATGTCTGTCTTTCCAAACAACATGGCATACATGCAGGTGTACCCAAGAGATCGACGATTGGCCGTTCTATTGGTCATGATTTTCATAAACGACCTTCCTCATAACATTGTGTCCGAGATGGGTATATTCGCTCTAGTCTCGTCATGTGGGAAAAACGGACGCGCACATATTCGATATAATGGCTGAATCTTTGAAAAGTGATCTCCAGTCTTTAGTGAAATGGGATCATACATTTCATGGTAATATTTAATGTTTTTAAGACAAATCCCCTTTTCTTTCAAAAACTACAAGAAAAGTCTTCAGCTACTGATTGCAATCACAAATAACAGCCTACCTAATGGGTCAACTTTCAAACGTATCGGCCTAACATTCACAGGTAAAATGAATTAGAACTAATACATAGAATACATCACAAGAACTTCTGCAAAGTATGCGGGCTCCTACTACCGTGCTAGAAAACTTCTCATAATTGAAAATATCCTATATCTCTACACATCCACTACTCGCCCATGCATGGAGTATTGTTGTCACATCTGGGCTGGTACACTAGTCATACCCTCTTAGACAAGGTAAACGAAAATAGTCGCTAATCTAATACGTTCCCTAATATCCACCAATCTCTAGCCCCTGTCCCATCGCTGCAATGTTGCATCCTTGTGCTTGTTTTAAAAATACTTTAATGGAATGTTCTCCAATGAACTTAATGATCTGGTGCCTTCTCGACGTAAATACACTCAACCAACCCGACAAGCCGCTAAATCACATCCATTTATTGTGGAGCTACCCATATAGCGAAGAGCCTTTCCCTCTAGTTACTTCTCTCCTCGTGGTGCCGGCCTTTTGAGCTTCCTCCCTACTCTCTGTTTCTCCGACACTATCGACATGCAGACATTTTAACTAATGTGAACAAGGATCTCGCTGCAGAGCTCCCAATTTAGGATGATCTCCAAAACTGTCACCCTAATTGTACATAGTTTGCGGTTAAGACAAATATAGCGCATACTTATTTTATTTTTTCTCTGAAAACGATCATATTTCTTACAGGAGTAAACTTGTTCTATATTACATAACGCCTCCTACATATTAATGTCCGTATGAACTATTTGCTCATTCAAATAAGTAAATGCAGAGCAATGTAACGTGAAACGTTATTTTATTGGCAACTAACGCATCTCCATGACAAACACGATAACCTAGCACTCTTATGTAGGCGGCTAATTCATTACGTATTTAGAAAAGCTAATAATTCGCTTGCAACTGTACAATATCAGATAAATACATAACGTGTTTAAGTTACTCAGTTTTAGCTTTCGGGTTACATCTTGGCTGATGCTCATTCTGTTCAATAAGACGTTGTACCACATTTGCATTTGTATACTTAATTTGAAGTGTATATTACATTTTACGAAAACACAACATCATCACACACTATGCTGAGCCATTTGATTGAGTAGAATGGATGCTGGAAACGTGATAGGTCCGAGAGTACCCGGAAGACCGTACTTTGGTATTGATACAAGCAAATACGGTTTGATCGGCTATTCGAAATACTTATTTTTCAATCGCGATTGCTGGAATAAACGAATAGCAGACATGTCATAAAACACAGAGTAGTTTTCTAAAATTAATACAACAGTAATCGTTAACTGTATTCTTACTTTTAACCACTTCGCTGTGATTTACAACATACCTTCCAATAGGGGCCCTCTATTATTCTTATTACATAAACATTTTACCATACAATTTTAATTATTTCACACTATTACAGACTTAAATAACTCCCTCGTCCTGTAATATATAACGACTACATTTTTCCAGCGAAATCAGAGAGCAATTAAAACTCACAGCTTTTGTGCATATATATAGGACTCTCTCTGTCTTTCTCTCTCTCTCTCTCTTTCTCTCTCCCTATATATATGTACATGGATATATATATATGTATATATATATAAATATATATGTATACATATATGTATATATAAATATATATATATATGTGTATATATATAAATATAAATATATATATGTATATATATGTATATATCTATCTATATATCTATATATATATACATATATATATATGTATATATATAAATATGTATATATATACATATGTGTATATATATACATATATATATGTATACATATATATATGTATATATATAAATATATATATATATATAACTATATAGATAAATATATATATATGTATATATATATAAATATATATGTATATATATATGTATTTATATGTGTATATATATCTATCTATCTATATATATATATATATATATATATATCTATCTATATATATATATATATATATATATATATATGACAAAATAGCGACATGATTAAATTAGTGAGTGTCAGATCGTTATCTCTACTGTCACCCCAATAGTCGCTTAGAAATTTTGCAGCTACAAACATGGACACGTTTTCTTCATTATTTTTAACTTTCAGAATTTTTCCTTTGTAGATTTAGACGTGTTCCGTTTTTTTTAATTATTTCACGGAGGTTGATATTTTTTCGTTTCATTCAATATTTTACTTTATTAATTGAGACGTTTCCTTTTGTTTCTGTTTAACCTTGTTAAATCTGTTTTAAGTCTGTGACGTTTTCATTTCATCTGTTTGCTTTCTTAACGTATTAAGATGGTTTCACTCTTGATTTTTCGTTATTTATTCACAGACTAAGATGATCTAATTTTGTATCTTTTTTTTAAATTAGCTAGTGAGACATTGCTTTCCTTATTAAATCTATTCTTAATCTGACCATTCGTGTTGCCCCTTCTTTTTTCGTATACTTTACATATTGTGACCTCGTCTCTCTTCATTTCTTCTTAATGTATAACTTTAAAGATTGAGACGTTTATTTTTTTTATATAGTTTTTTTTACAAAATCGAGATTTACAGGGGGTCTTTTTTTTTCAATTTTACATCTTTTGATCATGTAAGATGTTTACTCTTATTTTCTTTCCGTTAACCTTACATATTAAGATGTGTTTGTTTCTTTCTTTTTCATAATTGATTACTATACAGCTGACATGTTATATTGCTTTCATTCATTTTTTACTTTTTTAACTTACAAATTGAGACGTTTTCTTTATTTCTTTTAGTATCAGTTTTTTACATTCTATTTCATATTTGGGCGCAAACAATCTTCAGTGTGATCAATATTTCAATTATTTATTAATGTAACTAAATTTGTGTACTTTGAAATAAAATTATAAAATGTGGGCGTATTTCTGTGAATGGATATCGACACGATTACTACTTACCTACTTTTTTCCATATATCTACTCACTTTACTACGACGATTCTTTTTCACACTTATAAAATAATCCTAACTTTTAATATCAATTATACATTAAATAATTAAAAAAACGATATGTTATATTCATGAGTAAAGTAAAGTGGTCAACCGTAGTTGAAGACGACCAGAACTGCCCCTATTTTATTAGCTACTACAGTTACGTGTAACAGACGGCGTCAGTCCTTTCCCAAAATAATTTTATTTACACTTGAAACTCACTGTTTTAATTTTAATCATCAAATAACATTTTTCAATTTTTGGCATGACTAGACCGAGGATTGAACTTCGGCCGCCTGCCACATAAGTGAACACTTCAAACAGCATGCCAAATGAAGTGGAAATATTTATTTATTACGTATTTGTAGTTAAGAGGTGGATGACGAGTTACATGTCTCTACTATTTATTAATAAAAAAGTTGTGTAATTTGTGTCATGGTGGCGATGTGGCAAAATTGAACACCGAACAGAGACGGGTTTTCAACTAGTCTAGTATACAGACGCTCACCGAAGAAATGTTTATGCTATGATAGGCTTAAAAAGTTACTTAATTATTACGAGGGGAGATAAAACTGCCAGCATCTGAATAAAATAACTCATGCCGTATTTGTAGCCATAAAAAATTGGAAGCCGAATTTTACCATAATTAATGGAAGTAAAAAATTGATTCTAAAAAAAAATAACTTATCATAGAGAATTTTCCGAATAAATGCTGCAAAAGATATTAATCCAATTTTAAATATGGCCTGTAAGAAAAAAACTGTCATGAAATAAGAAAAATAGTCAAAAGAAAAATATATTTTGTACCATTAAAATTTGTGATCATAAACCGAGGAAATAGTAGGAAAAAATAATTATCTAATTTTTTGGGGTCCGATTATTATTTCCGAATGTTATCTCTCTGTATAATTCTCTCTCTCTCTCTCTCTCTCTCTCTCTCTCTCTCTCTCTCTCTCTCTCTCTCTCTATCTCTTATACACAAACACACACCCCCCCACACACATATATACATATATATTATGTACGTATATACATATATATATATACACACATATAATATGTATTATTTGTAGACCCTATAAAACCCTTTAGGTGGACACTGTAAGTATTGTATTAACACAGCGTGACGTCGTTAGCTATAAATGTATCGTTCCTTTCATTAATTTGAACGCTCTTATGACGTAAATTCGCTGAGAGAAGTGTTAACATTTTCACTGTATATTTAGCTATTCAGCGGCGGCGGAATTGTTCTAGCTGTCGGGATTTGTGTTGTAAAATACTTGATACACGGGGTTTCGAATCACGCAACCAGTCGTTATATCTCTATGCTAATGAGTCCCGATTAAAAAGGACAAAACGTATGAGTACATAGATAATAACCAATAAACAAATATTTATTGTATATATATATATATATATATATATATATATATATATATATACATGTGTGGGTGTTTTTTTTAAAGAGAGGTGAGTCCTAGACGACGAAACACGTGTCTGAGGATAAGTATAGTTTATATCTACGCTCTTATTATGAATCATTCCTCGCCAGAAAAATATTTAAAGACGTTCAATTATTAATATTGCAAAAACACATTTTAAATGAAAATATACTACCTACCATACAAGCAACGTTTCGTAGACTAGTGGTAGGACGCTGGACTTCTACAACTGGATATTGATTTACTCCTCTCCAGGAATTAGGCACAAGGCCAGTTTTATCTTACTCCCACAAGTAAGATGTGACTCAAGCTCGGGTCGGGAAAGTGGGGTTTGAAAAGCCAGCGCCGGAGACGTGAGCACTCTGGCCATTAAAAATTGCCTGAGCAACCCCGTCGACATTCCCCGGTAGGGGCGCATCAGGCAATAAGCAATGCACTTACTCATCCTCAAAGAGGGGAGGCGAAGCCTGAGAGGGTGGACCTCCTAGAACTGCACAGGACGGACCCATAGCCCGGCGTAAATCAAGCCCCGAAGGCTAAGACAATACCAGTCTATGGGGTGCAGTATCTTTTGGAACAGATACTACACTTTGGTCTTAGCCAAAAGGCCAAGAGCAGAGCAGCTACTGGGTAGCCAGTTTCGAATTTCTCTAGGACTAGCCAAGTTAATGAACAGTAGAAACGCGTATTCGTGGATACTATTTTTCAATATATATATATTTATATATATTATCGTTTAATGTATACACATATATTATCATAAGGTTGCATGATATATTATATATAGTTGTCTGTATTCATTCTAAATACATGAGTAGATCAACCGGCAGTAATTAACATCTCCTACACTGAAGATTGCATGAGGATGAAACACTAGTCTTTCTAAGTAATAATAATAAATATTTATTCAACAAAAGATATTGTTATCGCATCTAAAACGAATGGACTAGGCCTCGAGGAAAATTTACGAATTTATTATAGGTAGTGACGAATTACCGGAAACGAATCTCGTGGTTAGTACACCAGATCTTTCTAGCTGCACTGCTGAGTTTTTAGAAGAGGAAAACTATATTTTTAGATATATCATTTTCCTTATGTACGGATCAATCTGATGGATGTAATGCCGGTTTTATTCTTAAGCGTAAAGCAAGATTCTTTCGTAAACACTTTTCTAATAATAACTGATACCAACACTGTAAATAAATGTCAGCAAATGTATATGCACATTTGTTTATAAGTACTGCATATATGTGCCAGCTATCAGCGGGTTGGTTAACTAATAGAACAGAGATCGGGCTGTCATTATACGCAGTGGCAACTCTTCGTGTTTCGAATGCCGCGGTTTGTAGGCAAGCAAGGTCTGATCGCACTGATGCGTTTTGAAAATAAAAAATTATATCAGTCATCTGCACAGAAACGGTCGTATTTACTTCTCTCGGAAGGACATCATGTTCCTGCACTGATATGCATCTGAGGATTATTTTCGTATGTAAGCTACGCACATCCCAACTTCTTATCGTCCGTCATTACCTTTTTGGCACATACCTTTTCCAACAGCAAATGAGTATAACTCCTGTTGTTTAAAAGTTATTTCAGCACTTCTGATTTTAAAGCAAGATATATATATATACAGGGTGGGCCAAAATAAGGGTCCTATCTTTAAATTTGAATAACTTGAATTTGAATAACTTCCACAAAATAAAAGTTAAACTCACAAAACTTTATGTGTGTGTAGACTGACCCTTCCGAGATTTTTTGAAATAAACAAAACAAATTTTAGCCGAAAAACACTTCTTAAAACTTACAAAAACTAAAGTATTGTTTTTTACACTGTTTTGAGTTTTTTAAGCAAAAATAATGTTTTCTAAATGAGGGTGCGTTCCTTAGGGCTAATACGGCTCATGCTTGCTTCGGAAGGGGTCCTTTACTTATTCTAAAAAAAAAAAAAAAAATCAATAAATAAAAAAGTTATGAATTTTTAAAAATAGGACCCTTATTTTGGCCCACCCTGTATATATATATATATATATATATATATATATATATATATATATATATATATATATATAAGAAGGCACTTTTTAAATAAAATAATACTTTTTTCAGAAATCGATAAGATGCCAATATTTTTGTGTATATAATAAATTAAATATTTCGAACGTACAACAGTCTTTTTTCAATGAAAATAAGAATTCGACATCGTTTTATATTTTTTGACTATTACCCACGCTGACTCCTAACGGCGACCTTCTCCTTGGTGTAATGTGGGCACAGTGTCGTGTCGAGATCATGTGATAGTTGTACACATAGCAGTAGTGGAAATAAGCTTCGATACGCTGATAGGTTATAATAAAAAAAAATGACATTAGATGATATTTTATAAAAATAAATACAATTTTGTTTAATAAATCGATAAGATGTCAATATTTCTTTATATAATAAATCAAATATTTCGAACGGACAACAGTTATTTTTCAAAAAAAATAAGAATCCGACATTGTTATATATTTGTGAAATTTTTTTTTTATTGTAACCTATCAGCGTATCAACACTTATTTTAATTATTGCTATGTGTACTACCAAAACACGATCTGGAAACTAATAAATACAAACATTAATAAAAGTTTGAGTGTTATTATTGATAAATGTTCTCAGCTATGCCCCTAAAAAAATGAGATTCTTCTTAGGCGATTTGGTATTAAGATTCTAGAAAACCTGGCAGAAAGAAACACAAATAAATAAAACATAGTTCGGAATTAAAGTGAATCAGTTTTGCATCTAAATTTAACATAAAATGATCCGCCATTTCTGGGACATTCTACATTTTAGGGCAGTTAACTATTTTATTTTTGCTATTGGATATACATTCGATACGTTATTCTTTTAGAGGGGCACTTCTTAGGCGATCACGTGTTGTTTTACGACCTTGCAAGTCGGACTTAGGGTTAGTTGTAAAGAACAACAATGACTTAAGTGTACTAAGAAGTTACAATGGTCCAGAAATAGAGAATCATTCTATGTAAATTTTTAAATAATTGCTGTTTTTGTTTTGTTTTCTTCTTTCCTAAAAAAATGTAGAATCATTTAGCCATTATTGTCGGCATAATCCTCGTTAGTTAGTAACATTGTATTGGTTTCATGATTTTTTTCAGATGTGATTGTTATTGTTTTGAGGTTAAACCCTTCAGAAAGGAAGAAACCATTTTAGACTCAGTGAATTATAAAATAGGTTGTATTTAACAGCCGAAACAGTACTAAAAATAAATACCTTTTACAGTTCGTGGAAAATTTATCAGCGTTAATTTTATGTAGAATTTTAAAAAAGTGTTTGGTGTATTTTCTATGATATTCCTTTATTCAGCGAATACGTTCCTTACTATATATAAATAGATAATGAAAGTTAGAGCATTCATTCTATGTTTCAAGGTTTGATAATTGCTAATTGTTCATGAAATAAAGTATTTGTAGTATTTTTGTCTTAATAGAGCATTACTGTAGTTTAATATTCGTTTTCTTAATCGAAAGCGTTGTACTTAATTGAGGAGATGGAGATGTTATATTTATTTACTTTTTGCCGATTATATTCCAATATTCCTGAAATGTATGAGTGGTGTTTTGCTTGTTAGTTGCGTTGTCTGCTTTTCTAAACTTGTAAACCAGTGATGTGCCATCGACGATTCGTCAGTGGAGTAGACGACATGACCGGAACGAAAAATGAAGACGAGAAGAAAACCCCGAGAAAACACAACTTTGTGATTGGCGGGGATTGTCGAGAAGGAGGACATGATTTTACAACTGTAAGGGTCACCAGATGCCAGAACGCTTCATACATCAATAACTTTTTTCCTCAAACCTCTTTTCCTACCCTGTTTCCCTGACTGCTACAACATGCAGTAATTGAAATGTAATGTAAACAACCATCTCGCTTCTAAACTCTACACTGAAGATGGCCCTTTAATTATGACCCATAATTTGCAGTATCCCATTACGTCTCAGTGAGAAAGTGCATTTCTGAGGTCAATTAAAGTGTTTTCTTGTTTGTTTTTTTAAGTGCAATAATCCTCTACGAATATTGTTGCCTGGTAAAATCTTATCTACATAATTATATGTTGTATATTGTCTTTCCCCGTATTATCGCCCTATTCAACGTTGATATTTCTGTTAACATATTATCTCATTCGTTCTGGAAGTGAATCCTTATTTACTTGATTTACCACGAAGGTAAAGTTATATACATGTTCGTTTTCATCAACACTCAATTAATTAGACAAAAGTAATTGTAACGAACATGCAAAGATTGGAGTCTTAGACATAGAAATCAGATAATATTAAATGGTTCCAAGGCCGAAATTAATTCTGATGAGTCGGATGGCTCGCGAATAATTCTCGTGATAACATGTGGCTGGACGGATGGGTCTTGAAAGATACCCAGCTTCTTCTTTGATCCTGTTCTACAGCTGGACAAATGTGGTTGAAATATTGAGATTGCAGCCGCAGTTTGAAAGGCAGACTCAGACAGATCTATTTTGTCCTAACACAGATAACTTTCGGTGTATGCGCTAGACTGATTATTTATTTACTCCTCTCCAGGAGTTAGGCACAAGGCCAGTTGGTATCTTACTCCCACAAGTAAGATGTGACCCAAGGTCGGGTCGGGAAAGTGGGGTTTAAAAATTGTCTTGGCAGCCCCGTTTGCATTTCGTCAGGCAGTAAGCAATAAACTTACTCCTCCCCAAACAGGGGAGGCAAAGCCTGGGAGGGTGGCCCTCCTAGAACTGTACAGGGCAGACCCATAGACTGGTGTAAATCAAGACCCCAAGGCCAAGACAATACCAGTCCATGGGGTGCAGTATCCATCGGAACAGATACTACACTTTGATCTTAGCCAAAAGGCCAAGACCTCCAGTTTAATTCATGACTGAGTAGGTTGAATGATCCTGGACTTGTGAGGACATGATGATTTAAAGTTATGCTGTGCATCCAGAGATATTTTTTGTACGTTGGAGTAGATGTAATGCGATCGAGGAGACCCACTACATATTGTACAGAGATTATCTGGCTGACTAGAGACTGTGTTGTCTTCTCAGCATTTGGGAATAGCCGGGGTATAAGTGTCTTCGTTCTTGTAAAACGCATTCTTTATGCGACGGTGACTATTGGTTCGTTATATCTACTGATTTTATAATTTGAAGTTTATTTTTAAATGAAGGATGCCACATGGCCAGTTTTACTTATGTAAAAATGATTTATCTGTATTTAATCAGCGTAATAATTAAATTTTCAAACAAATTTTAACGGGGTAAAATCAAGATTGTTGGCAACAAGATTGGCTAAACAATTACTGTTGTACTAGTTGTATTATTTAAAACGAGTATGGAATGGTTGTAACTATGTATGACTAACGTTTAAATTCTATAGCAATATTGATAATATGTTTAACCATATATGCCCCCTTTCCTCTCTTATCGGGAGATTAACATAGTGGTCTACCGTCACACTATGAACTCTTCCTTGCTCTATAAATAGAGTCCTTATGGCTAATCAGTTGAAGTGAAAAGATAAACACACTAAGGACATGTTGTATCAAAAGTAATTGATGCCCGTCTCACCTCTCTGATTAATAATGGAATGTACTACATTCGTGTGTATATTAAGAGTGAATGTTGAATACTATTTTTCTCAATAAGCAACGAATAGTCGAATAAAACTTATCACTAAGTTATGTTCGGCGTTCAGTTTTTATTACAATTTATTTAAATATTCGTTATGGAACGTTACTTGAAACCCGATCGTCTAGATCTTGATACGGCCGACTCGGAATCTACTGACAAATGGCGGCACTGGAGAAAAATGTTCGAAGGATTCCTTACAGCTCTACAGTTATCTTCAAACGCGGCTTTAACAGGTACTCAGAAATATACCCTTCTTTTACATCATTTCTCTACTGCTATTTATAGACATTTATCTGAATGTGAGAATTACGAAACTGTGGTGGACATTTTAGAAGCAATGTTTGTAAAGAAAACATACTATTTTTGCTAGACATTTACTTGCTACCCGGCGCAAACAACCAGAAGAAAGCCTTGGATAATACCTTCAGATTCTAAAGACGTTAAGTCGCGAATGTGAATTTACAGCCTTAACTGCGAACCAAGCGAGATAGTTTTTTTATCAGGGACACATTTATTAATGGAATACAGTCCAACCGAATAAGACAAAGACTACTAGAGAATAAAGACCTAGACTTGCCAACAGCTTATGAACAAGCTCTAACGTTGGACATGGCACAGAAGCAGTCTGTCTACTATTTACAACCCGATTTTTTGGGTGCTGCTATCGTAGCCCCTCCTTTGCATGTTCAAAATTCTTCCATTTTTCAAGAGGCTCTCACCCCCTTCTAACGATCACGAAACACTTATCACTGCCGCCTCAGCTGGATCCATATGATACTTTTGTGGCCTTCGTATACATGCCCGTTCGTCCTGCCCGGCTCGAGACGTTAGATGCCACAAGTGTGATAAGCAGGGACATTTTTCGAAAGTTTGTCGGTCAGCTTCTTAAAAAAAACGTTAGGCTACTCTTGCTACTGTAGCACCAATTACAATATCAGCTGCATTCCTGGCTGCCTCTCAAAAACAATCGTGAGGATTGAAATCAATGGATTGACTATCCATGCTCTTATTGATACAGGCAGTTCCGAAAGTTTTATTAATGCCAGTATTGTAAAAGTGAATGAATGGAAAATATGTCCTTGTTCCTACGAAATATCAATGGCAAATTCATCTTTATTGTCCCATGTAATTGGATATATCAAGGGATCAAATTATCGGTAATGAAAAACCTCTGCTGCGATGTGATTTTGGGTCACAATTTTCTAAAACAACACTCATTTGTTAAAATCCCTTTTGGTGGCCCAAAACCGGTCCTAAGCATATGTGGACTAGCAGCTGTCAAAGTGCGGCATCCGTCACTTTTTACAAACTTAACTCGTGACTGCAAACCAGTAGTAGTAAAATCAAGACGCTATTCAGAAACTAACAAACAGTTCATAGCAGCGGAAGTAACAAAACTACTTAAGGAAGGAATTATAGAGGCAAGTGAATCTCCATGGAGAGCCCAGGTACTCGTAACAGTCACCGAAAATCACAAAAAAAGGATGGTCATTGACTATTCCCAGACCGTCAACAGATACACATTACTCGATACCTATCCACTGCCTGGTATTGACGAAATGGTTTCTAATATTGCAAAATATCACATTTTCTGTACTTTGGATCTCAGAAGTGCCTACCACCAGGTACCTATCAAGCCAGAGGATTAGCCCTACACGGCATTCGAGGCATGCGGTCGCCTATACAAGTTCTGCCGAATTCTTTTTTGGATAACAAATGGGGTTGCTAGCTTCCAGAGGGTAATAGATGAAATAATCTCCAATGAAAAAGTGAAGGGTACTCTTGCATATATAGACAATGTCACAGTATGCGGGCATCACCAAGTTGGACATGACCACAACCTTAAACGATTCATGGCTGCCGTCAAGAAATATAATCTGACTTTGAACAGTGAAAAATGTTCCTTCAACTTGAAAAGCATCAAGCTATTGGGATACATTGTCAAAAATGACACCATGACGCCAGATCCCGAGCGACTAAAACCCCTAATGGAATTACCAATCCCTGGTAACATGCCCTCTTTACGACGATCCCTCGGTATGTTCGCCAACTATTCCCAATGGGTTGCGTCTTTTTCAGAAAAATACACCCATTGACGCAAGTATCTACTTTTCCTTTGTCCTGTTCCGCCATCAAAGCATTTCAAAACATGAAAAGGAACATTGCTCAGTCTGCCATTTCTGCTGTGGATCATTTTATCCCTCTATTAGTTGAGACGGATGTCTTCGACTGTTCGATAGCTGCCTCACTGAGACAATTCGGTCGTCCTGTAGCTTTTTTTTCAAGAACACTTTCGCGATCTGAGCGACGACACTCGGCAATAGAAAAAGAAGCGTACGCCATAGTTGAAACATTACGAAAATAGAGGCATTACCTAATCGGGCGACATTTTGAATTAATCACTAACCAAAAGTCGGTCTCGTTGATGTTCAACCCAAAAACAACGAGCAAAATAAAAAACGAGAAGATAGCGAGATGGAGAATGGAGCTTTCTTGCTACTCATTTGATGTCACTTACCGCCCTGTTAAGGAGAATGCCGCGGTCGACGTGCTTTCAAGGGTATGTGGCCTGGTAACTGGCTCAGATGATCTTCAGTATATACACAGGGAATTGTGTCACCCAGGTATCAAAAGAATGATTCACGTAGTCAGGAGCAGAAACTTGCCATATTCTGTTGAAAGCGTAAAAAGAATTACGAACTCGTATCGGATATGCGCAGAAAATAAGCCCAGGTTCTACAAACCCCCTCCAGCAACACTCATTAAAGCCACACAGCCTTTTGAAAGACTTAACCTTGATTTTAAGGACCCTTTACCTTCTAAAACTAAACATAATTACATGCTCACAATAATAGACGAGTACTAAAGATTTCCGTTCGTCATCCCCTGCCCAGACGTAACGACTGCAACAGTAATTCAAGGCCTCTGCTCCATTTTTTGCCGTTTTTGGAGTGCCTACATATATACATTCAGATCGCGGATCTGCTTTTATGTCGGACGAACTTAAGCAGTTTCTGCATGAACGAAGAGTAGCTGTAAGTAGAACAACACCTCACAATCCTCAAGGAAACGGACAGTGCGAAAGATACAATGGCATAATATGGAAGACAGTACAGTTGGCGGCCGGAAATCGCAATAGTCCAATCTCCGATTAAGAAAGTCTCATCCCCATGGCCTTATACGCTATTAGGACTTTATTATGTACAGCGACAAACGCTACTCCACATGAGAGATTTTTCTCGTTCCCACGACGAAGCTCAGCAGGTACATCACTTCCCTCGTGGCTTGCACAATCTGGCACACTTTTATTAAAACCACATGTTCGTCACAGTAAACATGACCCATTGGTGAGCGAGGTAGAATTAATCGAAGCGAACCCTCAGTATGCACTGGTCAGAAATTCGGAAGGAAGGCAATCTACTGTCTCCTTAAGGGATTTAGCCCCGGCAGGGAATGTATATGAACGTAGAACTGCTTCAGATGGATATACAGCTCCGGTTCGTGGAACAAGTCCGACCCACTTAGGTGATCGTGCGCCAGATACGTCAAGTTCAGACTCTCAACAAAACGAATCTGAATATTCTAACAGAGTCGTCTCTGACTATAGTTTGGACGACAGATGGGTACAACGAAAGTAGCTTCACCCAATATCTGAATCAGATACTCAATCTTCAGACACCAAGTGACCGAAGCGTCGAAGAAAACGAGAGCGTTTCGGAGCAAGATATTTTAGCCCTAAGCCATCCACACAATACAGTCCCGAAACGTCGTCAGGTCCCGAGGAGTCTAGATTAGAGATGGATGCCGGGCACGAACAAGCAAGACGCCCTCAAAGAACCCGCGGGAGGCCAGGTCGATGGGATGATTTGTTCCCTACGAATAAGAAGGTAGATGGGGGAGAATGTAGTATCAAAGGTAATTGAGGCCCGTCTCACCCCTTTGATTAATGATGGAATGTTCTACATTCGTGTGTATATTAAGAGTGAATATTGAATAACTTTTGTGGCAGTAAGCAACGAATAGTTTAATAAAACTTATCCTTAAGTTATGTTCGGCGTCCAGTTTTTATTACAGGAATCATCTTCTGTCAAACCATTAGTTATGTACCATTAATACTATTTGTTGTTAGTTAATGTCACAAAACTATTTATTATTATACTAAACATTAGTAAATCAGTGTCTATATGCCTAATTATGTGTTTTCTATTTATATTAAACATATGCAAATATATGCTAAAATATACTTCATTTTTTGATTGAGTTATGTTTTAAAACACATCAATTCTAAAAGTTCTAAATAGCCGCAATTTTTAATTAACTTACTAAGTGACGTATCACTTACAAAGTGTCTATCTTTCGCGATGAAATCTCAAACTACACGTAGGTTTACTATTCGCTATTATTTTATATGGTATCTATACTCCTCGCTTCCTTCACTCTCTAGCTCTATATTTTTGACATTCGAACGTAATAATGAAAAGAAAAAATACAAAGATTGAAATAATATATTATAACAACGGAGAATAACTCCACAGGACGCAATTCAATCTAACCGATTAATGGAAAAAAGAAAAAAGATAAAGGTGGGAAACAGCAAGCAGAAAGAGACTAATTTTAAGTCTTGCCTTATTAGTTTTTTTTAATTTAACTGGATTTGCAACTTATGTTTTCCGGAATAAAAGTCGAGCACAAAGTATGACCCAACGGGTCAATTTTACTATCTCCAGCTTTGGAATTAAAAAAAAAAAATACATGATTAAAACAAGGAATTGAGGAAAGCCTTACATCTTAAATTGTTATTTGTTAAGAATAAGCAAAATGTAAATCCGTTAAGATGTTTCAAATTTAATTGGTAAATATGCACGCGCTGAATTTATGGCATATTAATCGATCTACTGACGGAGTCAATTAGTAATTACATCCATATGAATAATTATGGAAATATTTCACAGGAAAATATATGTAATGTTTGATCAACAAGAGAGAATATATAATTACACTAAAATGTATACACTATCCGTTAATGCATTTCTTTTTTAATTAATTACTTAACAGATAGTATGCCATCTATTTCGAAATAGTTAGTGGTTGTATTACAGCTTGCCAAGTCTATATAGATAACTCTGATTATCGAGTGTACTATATATATATATATATATATATATATATATATATATATTGCTATTAATTTATATTATTTGAGATATTGATAATTGAACGTATTTTAATGTTTATGATGAAAGATTTGTCTAAATTCTAGGCGCTAAGACTTGTCATATTCACCCATATCACGCACCCATATAAGAACGGATATATTAATAAAACATAATTTTACACGTCAACGGCTTCTGGTATATACAACTCATAGCCGTGCCTATATACGTACCGAGATTCCAAACTCAGACGAGAGTGACTGAATATCGGTATATACATATATAAACACATGTATACATCAACAAAATTAACTTAAATAAAAGCGATCACATACAAAAATGCCTATAGTACTAATACGAATACATTTTTGCTACTATAACTATCACAAGATCTCCGTCAAAAACTTATTTCTATTATATTCAGTCGACAGATTTCGCGTGGGCAAAGATGCACATTCCGTTATTTCTTATCAGTGATATGTTTCTCATGAAAAGCAGAGGATCGCTTGAAATACTAAAATTAGAATCATCCCAACACCTACGATTCGCTACGCTTTTATATTTTCAATAATCATTATTTGTCACATGTTAAGAAAACGAATTTTATATATATATATATATATATATATGCATATATATATGCATATATATATATATATATATATATATGCATATATATATATGCATATATATATATATATGCATATATATATATATATATATGCATATATATATATGCATATATATATATATATATGTATGCATATATATATATATATGCATATATATATATGCATATATATATATGCATATATATATATATATGTATGCATATATATATACATATATGCATGCATATATGTATATATATATGCATACATATATATATATATATGTGTGTGTATGTATACACATATACAAGTGTATATATGTATATGTATTTTACACAATAAATTTATTTATGCAAATTTAGTATTAAGGTCTATCCCTTATCCTCGTTTCATGGCATAATTCGGATGAGTGTATTTTTTCAATTAGCCCAGTTTTGTCAATTTTAAGAAAGTTGCGATATAGGTTATTGAGTAGCGAAAAACAGTCATATAATAACACCATAGACAGTTTTATTAATGCCAGTATTGTACAAGCGAATGAATGGGAAATATTTCCTTGTTCCAACCAAATATCAATGGCACATCCATCTTTATCGTCCCATCTATAATATGGTACACCTTTAGATTGATTTCTGATATATATTCGGCAAACTGAAGTATATAAAGCAACATCCTCACTTGCGACAATAGTGATCACTTCACATTTATTTTAATAATGGCACCCCTCAATAAGATTTTCTCCCTCGAATATCCACACAAATCTGATTTCCCACACAATGGCTACAAAGCTAATATATATATATATATATATATATATATATATATATATATATATATATATAGTAAGTTATGAAAATATATTCATAGCAATATAGGAATACCGACGGTTCCGTGTTTTATTCTTGTACAGAATCGTCAGGTAGAAAGTTTAACCTGACGATTACCTACGGGGATTAAACGCAGAAGCCATCTGCAGCTAAATTGCCATAAATATATTTTCATATCATACTACTTAGCTCCAACCCCATATTGACACTTATGAAGTAAATACTGAAATTCGATACATGACATTATACATCCTTATAACATTGTATGTTGATACATTAAATAATATATATATATATATATATATATATATATATATATATATATATATATATATAAATATATATATATATGGAAAATGAAAAAAAGTATGATTTATGTATTCATAAACGTTTCGTCTTCATTTCAAGATTTGCTCAGGATTATTGGTCAGTAGAAAATAACACATGAAGTACAAAATAATTAAAACAGTGGAAGTAAGAAAAGGAAACATAATAACTCATGTTTTTATTCATTTATGTAAATGTATACATATATATATATATATATATATATTTATATATATATATATATATATATATTAATACATTACTTTCTCCTCGCTACATCTTGTTCTCATCCCTTCCGCCTACACCAACCACTCATGCGACCTTGATATTTTCCCGCACTTCTGCTTCGATACCAACAATATAACTTCAATAAACATACCCGCATGTTTTACTTTCCTCCCTCATGGTTTTAATAAGTCCGACCGCAACCTAACTTCCACAATTAATTTATACTCTCTCATTGCTACCATTTGTTTATGCCCATAACTTATCTTTTCATAAGCGACCCTTTTCAACTTACCCTACACACGCTCACTCCCTATTGCTCATGGTGTAATAACTCCGACCGCTATCATTCAACAGTTAAATCTATTTCTCATACTGCTACCATCTATTTGTAGCTGACAATTTGTATTTCTATGGGCATTCCACTTTAGTTTTTCTCCTCCTACTACTACTTTTTGGAAAAAATGTACTTTGTGTGTAATTTTCTTCAGACTAACAATCCTGAGGGAGTCCTGAGTCCTGAAAATAGCGAATGTTAAAGAATACGTAAATAAAATATTTTCGCCCCTTTTTTATGTAACATAATGTTGCTATATAAGTTCCATTTATTATCATATATATATATATATATATATATATATATATATATATATATATATATATACATATATATATATATATACATATATATATATATATATAGTAAGCAATGAAAATATATATGGCAATCAAGCTACCCGCATTTAGCCTGACGATTCCCCCCAGGGATGAAACACGGGAGCCTCTGTGTAGCTTGATTGCCATATATATTTTCATTGCTTACTACCTAGCTCTACTTACGTATCGAGCACTGTTGAAGTAAATACTGAAAACTGATACATAAAAAATTATATCTCCTTATAATATTTTATGTGGATACATGAAGTACTAATATATATATATATATATATATATATATATATATATATATATATATATATATATATATATATAGGTACTTATTTTGCGTAGGGACCTATTACTTTTTCTGTATTATATGGTACGATGAGAATGCGTATCATACGTTATTACAAAAGAAGATGATTCAATTCCTATATCCGTTTGTATTGCCGTTCTAGATTCTTACTATGAAAACCACTTTTTTATTTGACTACGACGGCTATGTTAGTTCTTATATTTGAATTATTGTTGTATCATCTCGTAAACATTAGACTTTGCAGAACCACGCTTATATTTTTACCCTTCGGTTTAACTAGCATATAGGCTCACATCAGACATGGGCATTCTAAATTTGTTACAAGCGCAAGTTTAATGTTATGCATTAGAAACATTCACAACAGTTTATTTACTGATGCCATGTTAAATTGTTAGTAGGTAAATTATAGTCCGTACGTATAGCATTAGAATACATTATTAAGCTTAATGAAATTCCCATTTTACGTATCACGTTCGAGAATTTGCCATGTTAGTGATTAAGATTGATAATCTGTCAATTGAAAATCATAGAAAGATATATCGTATTATATATATATATATATATATATATATATATATAGGTTATAATCTGATTTGTCAAATTGCTAATAAGTAGACAATCATGTACATCATGAAATTAATTTAAAACTTCAGATGTTCATTGCAGTTTTTTTTAAATACTAGCTATAAAAATCACCCACATGAAGAGTATAAGCCAACTCACGAACGACCTTTAATTTAACTATAATACTTAGTATTCATACTGTCATTGGATTAGTCAACATACGAAATATGTATTACTCTAATATATACAACTAATCTTACATGTCCTGCAATTAAATGGGTTCACACGAACTTGCTGCACATGTGACCCCTTCAACGTGAAATCACGCGACCAACCCAAAAATTAACAAAATCTCACCTCTTTACTGTAGAGGAACCCATAATCTAAATATGGCTACTCTAATAGCTTCTTTCCTTGAACTGATCGTATTTGGAATTAACTTGCTGCTCCCTGTGTTCCCGCCACTAAGAATTTCACTATAAATCTGCCGCCTAATCCACAGTAGTCCCGTACGTCTCAGTGACAAGATTATTTGTTTCAGATGAATATAAGTATATTTATTTACTCCTCTGCAGGAGTTAGGAACAAGGCCAGTGTTATCTTACTCCCACAAGTAAGATGTGACCACAGCTTGGGTCGAGTAAGTGGGGTTAAAAGCCAGCACTCGAGAGGTGAGCACTCTGGCCATTTAAAAATTGCCTGGGCAGCCCCGTCGGCATTCCCCGGTAGGGGCGCCTCAAGCAGTAAGCAATAAACTTACTCCTCCCCAAAGAGGGGAGGCGAAGCCTGGGAGGGTGGACCTCCTAGAACTGCACAGGACAACCCCACAGACAGGTGGAATCAAGCCCCGAAGGACAAGACGACATCCGTCTATAGGGGTGCAGTATCCATCGGAACAGATACTACACTTACTCCCTAGCGTGTGCCAGAAAGTACAGATAATCCGTTTTTCGCATGATTATTTTGAAATGATTTTTAATACACATTTGATTCTAAACTTTGTTTCACAAGTAATTTATTGTACACATTGATCCCTTTACTGAACAGTAATAGTTTTAATCGATGTCTATATTTGTAGAGATCAAAATGGTTTCTATTCCTTTTCGTTCTTTGAGAAAGGGGCATTTTTATACACGTTGAAGTTCTCCGGACTGTCTCATTCATTAAACATCGGAGTTTACTATTTAACTATTGTAATGCACTTATTCTTTTATATTTAAACGTGTGGATTGTCTTATTGACTTACATTTGATCAATAATTACTTCTTTCCAAATTACGTATTTTTTACTTTAGTCGAAATAATTATACATTGACTACTCATTTTTACATCAAGTATAATAAAATAATTCGGAACAATGTATTATTTCAGTTGTGTTAGATGTGATTTTAAGCCGTTACATTATCAAGTCGTAACTCATAATATATTTTTAAAAAATAAACTCGTGTGTACTGATATTATTGTTGATAGTAGCTGGACTAGTATCAGTGTTTGTAGTAATTACACTAATAGTAGTAGTAGCAATAGTTTGATCTTATTCTGAAACGTCTGTTTGCCAGTTGTAGTAGTAATTGTAGTAGTACTTGTATTAGCTTAGTTGTAGTATTTGACTCATTAGAAATCTCAAGTGTGACTTTTGCAAACTTTGATGCAAGAGCGCCTAATAATTTTGGAAGCATATACGCGTAGTTTGTTTTTGTCATGGTGTATACTCTTAATGCTAAGCATACTAAACTTTATTGAGTCATTGACATTCAGCTACAGAGCAAGACGGATTCAAAATACAGTTTATATAACTCACGTTTCTTTCTTTTGCTAAACGAGCGTGGCATAATCTTTGGTTCTTGAAATATTGTTATGACACTATCCAGAAATATTGAAGAAATTTATCATCCGATCGGATCTCATTACCTGTAATAACGTACAAAATCTCGCACTAGTGTGTCGTGCTTTCTACTAGTAAGGTGACAACAGTGTAGTGCTATCTTGTTCCGTGATTCTAGACTCAGACGGTGCCTTTATTTAATTATCTATGAGTTAGCAAGAAGATACAGACGATAACCGTCCAACTGTATAACTTCTGTGTGCTTATATTAGACTTTATTTACCCAATGATCAGTGTTACTGTATCTCACGCACAGTATTATGGTATAGCCTTTAGTTGCATTAGACAGGACGGTGGTGAATTGCCTCTAGTAAGCGGCGCTGGAATATGAAGAAGAGTCCATGGGTGGGGGGGGGGGTTGTCGCGATACACACCAAACATTTCATTGAGCAATTTAGGAAACAGCGATTCCCAGTAATTTTTGAAAACGTTTTGTGATATAACAGCTAGGAAGTCTGTATTCCGTATGATGCTATAGAATAATCAAGCATCTGCGTTTACGTTTGTACGGTTTTTTTTTAGTCGTTGAGACACCTTTTTTGTGGGAGATAGTTGGGAGTCTCTAATCGCATGGCTAGGTCTATGTAATATATCATTGCGACTAAGGTAAAGAAGAGTTCCGGAGATTTTATCATGGATGCCCTATGCACGTTTTCAACATAAACAGACAAGTATACACTACAATTAAGTAAATGTGTGTTACATATAAAAAAAGCTAATTTCACTTGAAATCGGTCCCCATTGTTTCAAGAGGTTTTGTTGGCTTGATAAGAGTGCTTAGTCGAGTATGTAGAAAAGATGTTTACTTTTTACATATACTCTTTCTTTACACTTCCTTAGATTAAAATAAGATTGACGTAATACAGTAAATGATTTCAGTAATGTCTATTTTGTGTAATCCATCGCGAATATCACTGAGTTATCTCGTGGTAATGACCAAACAGACGTAAGCACGACTAAATTAATCAGCAATCAGATGTGCTCTCATGAGACTACCCAGGACCTATACCTCCGCCCGACAAATAAAAAGCCATGATAATTGCGGAGTTCCTGCCGGACTAGTTGTCGAGGACGAATCTTCGACTTGTGTTGACCAGTCCGACGTCTCTCAGCAACTGACGTTACAGAAAGACAGATTAGCTGGTGGTGTCCCAACACTGAGAAGAATCCGCTCCCAGTATTTTTATTGAGTGGAAGAGTTAAAATAGTCCATTATATCGAAGCTACACTACTTTATTATTATTATTATTATTATTATTATTATTATTATTATTATTATTATTATTATTATTATTATTGCTATTATTATTTCATAGTAGTCTAAACATTTGGATGTTTTAGTTAGAGTGTTCCTTTTTGAACAGCAAGTACATTACCTTGACTTTAGACATTCAAGCGTCACTTTAACACTTTCCGTTGCCTTTTGCAGAATTGGACAATAGATGGTCTCGTCAATCTGTTTAAGCCACTTATGGTGGCTTTTCTTTATAGTTCCAAGCGTTCTAATTATCAAAAAGATCACCTTCACTTCTTTACATTCATCTAGTCTAATAACTAGTTCATATTTTATATCTTGATATCTATTTATTTTTTCCTGGTCTTTCTCCTGCACCCTGGTATCAAAGGGGCAGGCTATATCAATGATTAAGCAAGTTCTCTTGCGTTTGTTTTCAAAGATTAAGTCGGGTTTTGAATGCTCAAGAACCGTATCAGTTTGTATGAGTATGCCCCAAAGAAGTTAGACATTGTTGTTGTCCTGTACCGCTTCCAGTTTATGCTCATACCACTTCTCATTGTGGCTCAATTCATAAAGTCTGCATATATTCCAGTGTTTTACCTGAGCGACTTTGTCGTTCCTCCATTTTTTATTCTGATGTTGTAATGGCATTGGGCATTCAGATACAATATGCGCTAAGGTTTCTTCCCTTTCATTACACAATCGGCATGTTGGTGATTCTGTGGTTTTGTCAATGTAATGTGTGATGGACCTTGTGCGGGTGGCTTGGTCCTGGCCTGCCATTAAGTGCTCTCAGTTGATCTTTTATAATCACCCCAAACCAATCAATTCCAGCTGTCATTATCTCCAAATGCGATAGTCTTACAGAATACACTGTGTACTTTCTTTCAAATAATTTTAACCATCTCTCTTGTAACCTTTGATTCTTTTTCGCTCCAGTTCTTAGTATTTCCTCTCTTTTCACTTCACGAAGGAGAATCTCATTAATATCTGAAATATATTTATATAGACAACATTCTTCTACATTCACAACATTTTCAACACTAAGTAGACCTCGACCACCTTCCTTTTCTCGGTAGATATAGTCGATTTGCATATCTTTTCTTTGCAAAGGTTCCATACATTCTAAGCATTTTCCATTTTTTGGTACCACAGCAATGTTAGTTCTTCAACATTCCAGTCAAGTATACTGGCAGCATATCGAATGAGAGCTACTGATGTGCCATTGATAGCATATATTGTATTTCGTCTGTGGCTGTATGATTTAAGAATACTTCTTACACTTCTGTTGTACTCAGCTTTGACCCGGTTTTTCATTATTATTATTATTATTATTATTATTATTACTATTATTATCATCATCATCATCATCATCATCATCATCATCATCATCATCATCATCATCATCATCATCATATTTCCTCACACATAGTTCTCACATAGGTCGTCATCAGTTATTGCTCACTGATAATCACCAGTTATGTTCCCTGGAGTCTTAGTGACAACAAGTCTTCTCAGATTTATAGTGCTCTCTACCTCTTTCCATAACTACAGCAAATGAATTTGCGTAATCACAAGAGACGCTTTCCATCGATTTCTCGATGGCAACGACCATTCGCCTTCTCTAGGATTTCGATTGCAATAAGCCTCCCTAATGTGCAAGTTCTCCCTACACTCTTCTAGTAGAGGTCTGGTAAGTATTTTCTCTCCTCAGTCTTTCATTCCGCCTTGAACCATCACGACTGTTTTGGGTGTTATCAACCGGTGTTGATGCCATCATATTTTTTGGGAGGTAGTCTATGAAATTCCTTGCAGTTTCTGTTTCTTGGGTTCTTGTGGTGCTCTTTATGTGAGTTTCTGTTCTTCTTATTGCCACTTGCATGTGATTGGGTGGTATTCGTAGTTTATCTAGACGTATTCTCTCAGTCTTCCCTTTTATGTTAATTTCTACCAGTCTTTTTTTCCAGTTTTTTACGGACCTGTTCCTGATGCTACTACGATTAGTAGCATTATATTGGCTTTCTTCATGCGCCATATGCCTTTCGATTCCCTGGCGAGTTTAGGGTATTTGCTTCGTTTTTCTTTGCTTTCACCCTGTGATCGGTTGGGACGGCAAAATCTACGATTTGGCAGAATTTTTCTTTCGTGTTGACAATTATGACATTCGGTATTCTTGCTTGTATGGAGTTATCAGTTCGTACATTCATATCCTAGAGGATTTTGTGTTTTTCGTTTGTTCGAAATTCATTTGTTTGCATAAATCCCACTGTACTACTTTCGCTACGCAGTCATTACTATTTGTTGTCTTCTTTTTCGGCCAGTTTTTTGTGTTTACTTTTACGTCTCTTTGTCCGCACAATCTGCATTTACTTTTCCCCTGAGTTTTATCTATTTTAGCTTCAATGTAGTTGGGTATAATCCACTTGGTTTGTTCGGCCGTCAGTGAGGATTCTGTTTCTCCGTTCAAGTGTCCTTATCTCAGTATTGCCCACCTATTCTCGTGCGTCTCTTCTCTTGCCATTCTTATGTAGTTGTTTTTCTTCACACTTTACTTTTATTGCTTGTTTGTTTCCTGTTTTGGTGATTCCTGCGTTGTTCCTTTGGGCGGTGTCCTTTGCTGCCGAGATCCGCCGTTCCAGTTCTGGTTTCTGTATTTCTCCTGATCTTTTTTAGTGTCGTCTATGCAGTTCTCCTCCCTCTTCGTTGCTGTTCACGTAGAGTATTTCTGTATTGTGTTTTAGATGAAGTGTGTTGTGCATGGTCATAATGTTCTAGTCTTTTGGTCAACGTTCCTGACTTCTTTTTTGTCCATTTTATGAATGGTCTAGAGTAACTTATTAGTGATACTGTCAAGGTATTTATTCCTTTTATTATGTTTCAGCTATATAAGTTTGTTTCTAAGAGCTTTCTTGCTCTTTTCAGATATTATTCTCCAATCTTCTCTTCCATTGCTGTTGATTTAGGTGTATCTGCTTTCGAAACTCCCAAATATTTACAGCTGTCTTATTCGCTTAGCGCCCTCATCTGCCCTTGCTTGGGCAGTTCTATGCCTTAATTCGTCTCTATTGTTCCCTGTTTCATCTCAAGCAGTGTACACTTTTCTATTCTGAATTCCATTTGAATGCTCTGGCTGAAGATTCTGGTCGTATTTATTAGCTTTTCCAGTTCCTTTTTGTTTTTGCAAATAGTTTCAGGTCGCCTATGTACATGAATTGGTTTACCTTTTGTTTTGTGCCTGTAAATTTGTATCCGGCACCACGTTGTCTTAGTATGTAGTTGAGTGGCATCATAGCTATAATAAACAGTAGTAGTTATTTTCTTGGAAAATGCCTCTCTGTATTTTGATCTCCGTCAGGTGTTGTGGTCAAGCTGCCAGTTCTAATCGCTATGTTCGCATTGCTTTCTTGATTAGATTAATAATAATGTTTAGTATCTTGTGCATTTTTAAGCATCGAATTATCCTTGATTGAGGGATTCTGTTGTAGGCGTTGCTGTTATTATTATCATCATCATCATCATCATCATTATTATTATTATTATTATTATTATTATTATTAATGATAATATTAATAATATTAATAGTATTATTATCATTATTATTATCATTTTCATTTTTATTTTTATTATTATTACTCACTTATTTAAACTTCTCAGTATAGATTTAAGAAGCGATAATTCTAAATTAAATGTCATCGCAAATTCATGTACCTTCCTGATAACTTTTGGTAGCATAACTTTGGTTATTATAATTCGAAGAAGTGCATTTGCTTTGCGCTTTCTCATTAATAATGTCAATACAGGTAATGCCTAATCCTTCACGGTTGACACTTTTATATGCATATAAACTTTTTGTTTTTTTTAAAGTGTATCCAACAGTTGACGCTAACAGGAAATCAGTTTGCCACTGAACTCAATAATAATTATTTATTCATAGCTGTATTTTCATTATTTCCGAAATGTTGATAGATTGTAGTTTATATTATGAATGTCTTCCTGAAAGATAACGAAATAATTAGCTTTTTTCTTCGTTTATACAGGGTGTACCGAAAATCATCTGCATGATTTCAAAATTAAGTTAAATATGTGTTTATACAATCAAAAATGATCATTTTAAAAATAAATTAAACGCAATTTAAAAATATACTGTTCGAAATTAAGTATTGTATGGCTCTACCGCGTGTAATGTGATTGATAGTGGACTGCTATTTTTATATATAAAATAGGTAAACACTATATATTTGACAGAATCGTAAGTGTAATAGGTATCGGCATAGCGTTGTCACATACATCAAACACACATTGAACATATAACACGTAACAAAGAAAAAGGCAGAACATAGATCTCAGCGTAATAATCAAGAAAACTATTTCTATAGGTGACATGGCCGACCCAGTCGGCATCTTGCGATTGTTGAAACTTCTATATTTACAGAATACAACCGACTATATGCAAGTAAATAATGAGGATGGTCATAAGATAACGACCAGACAGAGGGAGAACTGTACTACAAAAAGAAATTTGATTTTGAATGCAATGCTATTATAACAGTAACACGCCATACAAAGAGCCTTCATTACGCATGCTCACTGGTGCTTTCCCATTGATTTACCAAATATCCAGTCTATACGTACATAGATATATGGATACAAATATACGTGTATTTATATATGTGTGTAAAAGAAAGTCAAGTTCAAATATTTTAATTCACTTGTAACATAAAGAGTCAACAAGCCTAACATCAATTATATAAATATTAAAATATGAGTAATCCATATTGCATAATCATGCTTCAAAAATTAAATATCAACAAATAGTATTGCAATATTTTTTGGTGGTAAAGGGATGATTATTAAAAAAAATCTGAAACATATGTACACAATAATATTTCTTTATGTTAATTTTAAGTAAATTTCGCTTATTTAATAAACTTTGTATTCTACTGTGTTCTAATATATATATATATATATATATATATATATATATATATATATATATATATATATATATATATATATGGTACACGTATTGTATTAGTTTCAGTAGATGTAAATCCGTTGAGACTCCAGTGTTTATAAAAGGTGCTCAATACCAAGAAGGGCTGTTCTTAACTATAACTTTTTATTTATACAAACATTATAGGTTACATATGTGCATACATGTTTCGGTTGTACTCTTCGCAGGGAGTCAACCTCTTCAGACCAAAGAAGAAACCGATGATGTTTTTATGAATAAAACTTTATATATATATATATATATATATATATATATATATATATATATATATATATATATATATATATATATGATGCAATTTTTTTAGCTTTGTATATGATGCTCTTAATTGTAAGTATTCAATTGTTGTTCAGACGAGAATCGCCTCAGTACTATTTTTATTTATTTACAATGCGCCCCCTATAAACAGACACGTTGTTTGCCGTTTCCTATACTCATCAGTGCGGCTACCCATAGCGAGATTTGTAACGAGGACCCAAGATAGTAGGAGAAATTATATCGGATGCCAAAACTAACACGAGTAACTTATGAAACAGACGATTTTTCTACCTTCAAGTGAAAGAACAACATCAACCACGAAAGTTACGAAAGAAATGGCTCTATTTTATATAAAAGACAAAACCTGCATTTTTCTAGCACAAAGCCGGAATCATTTCCCTATTTACTTTACAAATCTTCACACAGCTTATGATATCAGATTAAAATATATAAGGTAGCCATGAGCTAATATCTTAAAATAGACCTTCTTCATTCTGATTACAAGATATATATACAGTAAACAATGCCTTATATTAGGTGTGAACGGGGACACTTTTTAAAAATTCAGCTGGTAATTAAAGCTCACAACATATGTATTTCAATTTGTAACATTTCAATTTTCGATGTATTTAGAATGGTCTACCCAGAACTATCTATTTTTACATTTTTACTTTCAGTGTGTAAACTTGTGGTAAATATGATCACTGATTTTCACTCACTTTTTAAAAAAAAATTCTTATCTTCCTGTTTTTGCTGGAAATGGGGCATCCTAGCGGATCCCAGATATTCACCGGCTATTTCAGACACTCCAGCATAGATATCGTTTTAAGTTTCTAACCGTCCCTTTAAGTGCAGTTTTTTGTATTTTTCTTGCACTCGGTTCACCGGGTATACTCGCCAGATACCTCTTGAAATTCTTCGTCATTAGTCCTGTTGCTCCTATAATTACTGGTATGATGGAGATTTTCCTAAGATTCCAGTTTCTGTTCATAGCGTACATAATACCTTGGAATTTCGTAATCTTGTCCATTTCTGCTCTTTTCAATCTTGCATCATTAGAGGCACTGACTTCAACTAGGGTTGTTAATTTCTTTCTTTTGTCCCATATTACGATGGCAGGTTAAACAGCTCCGTTTTCTAGATATGTAGCTGTACAGATTACATAGTCATAGTGGATGGTGTACAAAGTATTTCCAACTGTTTTTTCTGGTATATGCTCCCGGGACTTGCTGCTACACTGGATATTCACCTTTTTCCAAATAGTTTAGTTAAGATGCCTAAAATAAAGGGTGTGATGGTAAACTAATTTAAATCGCCACTCTTTTTAATAGAGTAAATCATTTATATATGCATTTATTTATTTATTTGTATATGCTTAATATTCCATTAGATCTGATTTTTTTTTCATTTTAGTAGATTTACTCAATCAGAGCTATTCATCTTAAACAAAATACTTTCAAATGTATTGCCGAACCATACTTTTATAATTTAACTGGTATCGACTTAACAATCCAAGATACGTTCTCAACAATCAATCCGACAGTGACTTTCTTGCTGTTAGGCTGAGGTATGGGTCAGTTCAGTTCAATTAGCCCCCACATTCACAGGCTTTATTTTATATCTGAGAAGGTGTCTATTTAATGCTGATCGCATGAGGCCGCCCATACATGGAAATGCCAACGAAGCTACTACAGTGTGGAAAATAGGACGAGCAGTGACTTACCAGAGTGTGGCTGCTGGCGACTGAGGATGTTCTTCCAACATCTAAGACGAAGGACGGTTGTGGCAGAGAATTTATATCAGTAGGAGATGGCGTTCAGTTGTTATATAAACCTTCCTCACTACTGAAGAGCGTTACTCGTCAATTTGTCACAACACTACAGTAGTTATTAGACTTAAGGAGAGGGTCAAGAAGGAATTTTTATTTTTTTCGCAACGTCGCTCTCCAGCAATCTTCACTCTTGGTTACCTATGATTTTTTTCGGCAATAGCATTTTTGGGGCTTATCCTCGTGCGCTGTTTTTTCATCACCCCACGTGTGTATACCCTCTTAGAGAGGAAGTTAATAAATAACCTAATAAATGTTTAATAAAAAGAAAGTTATATATAAAATAAATTAAAATCATTTTATGTTGACGACTTTTTAATTGATCTCTGGGAATGTATTACCATATTTCAAATTATCTGGTATTATATGATATTAGACGTATTTACGATATATAATCGATAGCCTAGAACTGCATTCTCAAAAAATAATATTGAGAAGCAACCATTAAAAAATGTGATAGAGCGTAATTTAACTAGTGAATTTATTAGTATAATGGGAGGTAACTGTGGGTAAGTGGATAACGAATCGAACTGAAGACCTGAGTGTTCCAAGATCGAATCCAGTCGGTTCCACAGTACCACTTTCACTTACATACGTTAGCAACCTTCTCGTGGTCCTTCTCGTAAGTACACGATGTCTTTCCAGAAAGATTTCTAACTAGAAAAACATCGGGGAAACAAATGCCAATACAAGAATCATCTGATTCACACGACAGAAGAAGAAAATTAATTCAATAATGAGGAAAACACAAAGTAGAATATAATAGCATGTGGATGTCACTCGCAGAATTAAGCCATCGATCATTCTGCATGATTCCAAATATTAAAGACGTTTAGTTTCACGAGTTGGCGCATTAATCGTACACTATTTATGTGTTATGATTTTAAAAGCGAACAATTGCAACGGTTTTCGAAAGATAAGTATATCGGAAACCTCGAAATATCTGCTTTAACGATGTAAAATCTACATGATTTTCTACCTATCGCTGTGCTATTGTTAAGTGCATCATATATTTACCGATAAGTGTATCTATATTTAAATATGAACATTGAAAACGTTACATTATCGAAAGGTATAAAACTCTGCTTAAGTTTCTAAACGGGAACTTTGATATTTATGAACCCTGCTTAACATGTCTGCGTTAATGTATATGCCAGTCAATCCTCGGCCCATCTCTTCTCTTGTATGTCGATTAATATATCTAAAAATCCATACATCAAACCATCTATTCATTTAAGTATATTCATACATATACATTAACCTATTTATTTATATCCCACTACATATATATATATATAAATATATATATATACACATATATATGTATATATATATATATATATATATATATATAATATATATATATATATATATATATATAGATCAGGTTCTTTTTTTATTCCAATAACCATGTTTTTACTTTATTATTTTTATTCTTTCACATTTCCAAAAACACACAACATTTCTTTGAGATATACTTTTTACGGTCCGTATCATTTGTCGTGAGACAAAACCATTTTTATGTCAATATCGTCTCTGTAACACTACAGAATCATAAGTAAACATCACAAAGAATAAAAAGTTATTGAATTAAAGTGTCTTGAAAAAACCTACACTTTACAGTGGTTCATTATATATATATATATATATATATATATATATATATATATATATATATATATATAGGGCCAGTTTCATTTTATGTTCCAATAATCATGTTATTATTTTATTATTTTTATGTTCACACATTTCCACAAACACACAACAATTTTGTGAGATATATTTTGTAGGGTCCGTTCAAATTGTCGTGAGCCAAAGAACATGTGTATGTCAATATCAAAAAACATCACAAGAGTAAAACGTTCTTGGATTAAAGTGTCTTGAAAAAGCCTACACTATACAGTGGTTCATTATATATATATATATATATATATATATATATATATATATATATATATATATAGAGAGAGAGAGAGAGAGAGAGAGATAGAGATAGAGATAGAGATAGAAGAAAAAAGAGTGATAAATATGCGACGATTGTCCAAATTTATTTCAAATTTCAATTGTTCAATGCAAGGTGTATTCAGTAATAAACTAGTGTTTATTATTCTTTCCTTAAGCCAAAATGTAGAAATAAAAATGGAATAAAGAATAAGCAATT
>OY744517.1:31614385-31646885 GCA_963556195.1 Sepiola atlantica | reverse complement strand
TATCATAACAATTAACACTACATTTATCGGATATCGATATCTGCGGTTTAATGAATATATTAAAATCTAATCCGTTAGTCTCAAGAATAGCCTGTATATCTATTCTTCATCTGATGGGCTAAAAATTGGTCATGTTAAATAACCACTTTTCAAATCATCGGCGGAAGAACCTGTATGAAGATATATTGGTATTCTCTAGCTCAATGGGCGGGATTTTAGAGTACTTCTTGAAATACCAGGTACTAATGACAGATTGAATTGGAGTATAAGGCTATATTTATTTACAACACGGCATGCACCTAAATACGTAATTACGCACGTAAGCATTGTATCCCCTGCACAAACAAAGCATTATCTGAGGGCGTTTAGAACATGAACTGAAAGGTTCACATAAAATTGAATTTTAATTTATTGAATTATAGAAAAAGATAGTAACGCACAAGTAAAACTTAAAACGCAAACACAACTCTAAACAGGACCAAAATAGTCCGGTCGAATCATACGACCATATTCATTTGGTGTGAATACACTTTATTTAGAAAGACACAAAAGATTTCATACAATGAAGCGTGGAAGATTACACAGGAAGGGAGTAAGGTTAAATTCGAAGTATGGGTGAGGGAAATGTTAGTGGTAGTTCTATGTGGAGGAAGTTGTGAATTAATTATAGAGTAGAGTGAGTCGGCAGAAGATGTAAGGCGGGAGAGAGTAGGCGGCAGGTAGCGGGAGTGAGCCATATATGTGAGGGAGGAATATGGGTTAAGTGAGCAACGGGAAAGGGACGGCGATGAGTAATACTAAGGAAAATACGTGGAGAAAAATAAATAAGTAAATAAATAAATAAAACTGATGAGCACCCACTCACACACTAATATATATATATATATATATATATATATATATATATATATATATATATATATATATATGTATGTATATGTATGTATATATATGTATATATATATGTATATATATATGCATATATATGTATAGGCATATATATGTATATGTATACATATATATGTATATATATGTATATATATGTATATATATATATGTATATATATATGTATATTTATGTATATATATACATATGTATATATATATACATATGTATATATATATATATATATATATATCGGCAGCAAGTCATTTATTAAAAATAAATAAATAAATAAATAAAGATATATATATATATATATGTATATATATATATATATATATATATATTCACATTAATAGATATATAACTAATAATAAAACTATAAATACGTTTTTTTACTAATAAGACACATCCTACTAAAGACAGTTGCGAGACCGAAAGCGCTCCAGAAATGGCCCACGATACAACGTTAGGTGCCGTACTCCACCAATTAACACCGGAAACCCGACGAATCGCTCGCCGGGCCGAGAAATTAACCAGAAGGTTAGCGAAGAAAGAAAACTCAGTGGTCTTCAACGACGCATGTATAATATATATATATATATATATATATATATATATATATATATATATATATATATATATATGTATGTATATATATATATATATAAATATATGTATATATATATGTATATATATATACATATATGTGTGTATATGTATATGTATATATATATCTATATATATATATATATCTATATATATATCTATATATGTATATATATGTATATATATATATATATGTGTGTGTATATGTATATGTATATATATATATATATATATATATATATATATGTATATATATGTATATATGTGTGTATACATATATATGTATATATATATATGTATATATATTTGTGTGTGTATTTAATTACTTTTTCAAGGTACGTTGATTGTCATGCAAATTGTTACGCATATCATATGTTTCAATTTGCATTTTTCGGATGGAAATATTTGTTATGTTTGAACACGAAAAATGAGAAGAAAAATCAACGAATGAGCTGAACAAAAAAGTTGCCATTTTGTCGTTATATAGGTTTAGGGTATTAATAACTACTTCCGTTTTTCGTTTTCTTGTTTGTTTTTTCTTCGTTCCTGTCACTAGCAAATTAATTACATTTGGAAAAGCTTAAGTCGTGCGACACACTGCTCTTAAAAATCAATTCGGCACTTAAGTAGACAAGCACTTTTAATGACAACTAATTAGCTTGGAAACTCTACGTGGTAAACCAAAAACAAATCATTTTCGTTTCCTTTTTTTGTTTTAATTGCTTATTTTTGTATGCGTTTTACTACACAGTTTCAACCTTATTGCCACTCATTATATATTCTGTTATATATACTAGCATGGGTACCCACCAATTATGGGAGTTTCTTATTCCGAGAAATCAATAGGCCCTTTAATAAGACTGTAGAATCCTTACTAAAGCATACGTAGAAATAGAATGAATACGAGCAGGCTCATGCGATAGTAAATAATGCGAGTAAGTATCTTTTTTTTAAACAGTTCTACGTTGGTTGAAACCATACTTTCGATGACTATGTAATCTTATATGTGGAATTCGAATTCTATCAGATATATATTCCATAATCTCCAGTTGGAATGAAAAATAAAATTAAAATGTTTTGGAAGGTTTCATGGACGTATCTTAATAATACGTTATTAATTTTAATTTTCATTCCAACTGGAGGTACATACTACCTGAGCTTTTTATACTTCCCTCCCCTTCTTTTTTGATGATTTTAAATGAATTGTGTTGCTTGCCCCTTGTTTCATCCCCCCCTGTCTGTGCCTATGAGATTTTTTTTTGGGGGGGGGGGGAATATTTCTTTTACCGTCATTTCCAATATGTAGATGTCCCGTTAGCATTCTGAAGAGACTAGGAAGTCGAAAAAAATTATAAAGGCTGACAGTTACAATGTGTATGTGAATTTGTTCTTCCTATATTATATATATATATATATATATATATATATATATATAGTAAGTCAATGAAAATTGATAAGACCTGCAAATTGAAGCAAATCGATATCTTCAGTTGTTCAAAACAAGGAGCAGTTTAGTTAATAAAAAACATTTATTTTTCTTCTCTTTCATTCCTTAAACCAGGCTTTTCAAATATTAAAATCTTATCATCAGAGGAACATTTATGATTGATAAGTTGACAGGATAGGACTGTCAATGTTTCACATTTGAAAGCGTTTTTAAAATTTTGTTAAAGTTTTAACGGGTATGGGAATCACCAATAACGAAATCCAAAAAAACGTGGGACTCAGAAATATTGGTAAATCCAGAGGAATCTGTATAAAAATCCAACGGTGACGATTCCACTCAAGTGTGTTGTCCTTGGAGAGGGATCAAATAAGATTGGCCATGTCAAGGAAAACAATATTCTTCCTGTTTTCAGTTAAGCGTATTCCAAGGCAGTATATTCCAGTATATTGAGCTTTCCTTATTTCACAATAGGTCCAACTCTCTAAAAGTTTACCTTTTAGTTATAATTTACATATATATATAAATGTTGAATACGACAGACAGCTTATGTCTGGATATCCTCTCCCTTTGCTGAACCAGGAGCTTGGTTTCGGCGCGAAACACCACAATATTAGAACATACCAATAATATACACACAATCTTTATATTAGAAGCCTTATACTAAAACAACTAGCGATATCATTTAAAAGGTTCATAGTTTTAACATTAGTTCCGTATTACTAATCAAATTCCTGCCAAAACTACCTATCCACATCACCATTTACATCATGATATTCAACTGATTCCCCTAAAAATGGGGCCGGATGGGCCTGGATGTACTTGGGACACATACAGTCATTGAATATTAATCGAATTTAACAGGTTTAGACTCAACAGATTTTGACTTTAAATGTTTAACCATGTATAAAAAAACAACAATATTATGCGAATTACAGCGATCATATCTTTATTTCCCAGTGTAAAGTTCCTCCATTTTATCTATCCAGGAAAAGAACGCATACAACCATATATTGTATTTTCTAGAATTATTATTATTCAGAGGTAACCGACAGAAGCAGGTGCCAAAATGAACCTAAGTAAACAAATAAACTTACATTTGAAAACATTACTATGGGGGCATTTTGTTTTATTTCTTGTTAATAGTTTTAATCCGCGTCATCTTGATCCTAAGCAACGCCTATGAAATACGATTAATTTTACGACATGTACATCTATGAAAAGACTTACTATATATTTTCCTCATCGAAATATCAAAATAAATTACAAAAAAACTAAACACAAGAAAAGATCGAAAAAATATCACGGAAGCCAAATCAAGTATGTTATATATACCTCTCTTCTTAGGAGATGTCTAATGTCGAACGAACCACAATCAATTAAAATGTATGCACGTTAATAACATAGCTTGCTGGACATTCGTTTCGGCAAACTTCTTTTAAAGTAACCTTACCTTACTGAAAAAACTCCGCCTGCAAACAAGTCCGTTTATGCCGCAAGAAAAAGACCTAGAGGAGACAAAGGTTGAAGAGAAAAACGTGTTTACCTACTTGAGATTCCCTGCTTTAAATCACTGATCAGTAGGGCAGAGGGTGGACAGGTATGAGTAGATTATTACTTCCTAATTATATCTCATCCAGCCATTTCTAAAATCACAAATTCACACGTGTGTGCTTCGAATGGCACTGCTGAATTCTTTCTTTCACACTGTTGAGCCACGTGCCGTCACATCTGTTTCTAGCACACAAGGGGGTTATGACCCGGACTAAACTCTATTATTGTTATTCACAACTGACAAAATACTACTCTCCCATCCGGTTACACTACTACTTATTAGTTGTTTGCCACCAGCAGAGTAGAGAGTTACAAAACGTGTTAAATAACAACATTACAAACGTCCGTGAAGAGCAGTCAAGCTGGTATTTTTTAGTCATATAAACTGTATTAAATGAATTTCCGCGAAACTCAAGAGCAGTCAAGCTTGTATTCTTTAGCGATATAAACTCTATTAAAGGAATTTCCACGAACTGAAGAGCAGTCAAGCTGGGTATTTTTTAGTCATATAAACTGTATTAAATGAATTTCCGCGAACTGAAGAGCAGTCAAGCTGGGTATTTTTTAGTCATATAAACTGTATTTAATGAATTTCCACGAAACTGAAGAGCAGTCAAGTTTGGTATTCTTTAGCCGTATAAACTGTATTAAATGAACTTCCACGAAACTGAAGAGCAGTCAATTTTGGTAGTCTTTAGCGATATAAACTGTATTAAATGAATTTCCACGAATTGAAGAGCACTCAAGATGGGTATTTTTTAGTCATATAAACTGTATTAAATGAATTTCCGCTAAACTGAAGAGCAGTCAAGCTTGGTATTCTTTAGTCATATAAACTGTATTAAATGAATTTCCGCGAATTGAAGAGCAGTCAAGCTTGGTATTCTTTAGTCATATAAACAGTATTAAATGAATTTCCGCGAATTGAAGAGCAGTCAAGCTTGGTATTCTTTAGTCATATAAACTGTATTAAATGAATTTCCGCGAATTGAAGAGCAGTCAAGCTTGGTATTCTTTAGTCATATAAACTGTATTAAATGAATTTCCGCGAATTGAAGAGCAGTCAAGCTTGGTATTCTTTAGTAATATAAACTGTATTTAATGAATTTCCACGAAACTGAAGAGCAGTCAAGTTTGGTATTCTTTAGCCGTATAAACTGTATTAAATGAACTTCCACGAAACTGAAGAGCAGTCAATTTTGGTAGTCTTTAGCGATATAAACTGTATTTAATGAATTTCCACGAATTGAAGAGCACTCAAGCTGGGTATTTTTTAGTCATATAAACTGTATTAAATGAATTTCCGCGAACCAAAGAGCAGTCAAGCTTGGTATTCTTTAGTCATATAAACTGTATTAAATGAATTTCCGCGAATTGAAGAGCAGTCAAGCTTGGTATTCTTTAGTCATATAAACTGTATTAAATGAATTTCCGCGAAACTGAAGAGCAGTCAAGCTTGGTATTCTTTAGCCATATAAACTGTATTAAATGAATTTCCGCGAATTGAAGAGCAGTCAAGCTTGGTATTCTTTAGTCATATAAACTGTATTAAATGAATTTCCGCGAAACTGAAGAGCAGTCAAGCTTGGTATTCTTTAGCCATATAAACTGTATTAAATGAATTTCCGCGAAACTGAAGAGCAGTTAAGCTTGGTATTCTTTAGTCATATAAACTGTATTAAATAAATTTCCGCGAAACTGAAGAGCAGTCAAGCTTGGTATTTTTTAGCCATATAAAATGTATTAAATGAATTTCCGCGAAACTGAAGAGCAGTTAAGCTTGGTATTCTTTAGCCATATAAAATGTATTAAATTAATTTCCGCGAAACTGAAGAGCAGTTAAGCTTGGTATTCTTTAGTCATATAAACTGTATTAAATGAATTTCCGCGAATTGAAGAGCAGTCAAGCTTGGTATTCTTTAGTCATATAAACTGTATTAAATGAATTTCCGCGAAACTGAAGAGCAGTCAAGCTTGGTATTCTTTAGCCATATAAAATGTATTAAATGAATTTCCGCGAAACTGAAGAGCAGTTAAGCTTGGTATTCTTTAGCCATATAAAATGTATTAAATTAATTTCCGCGAAACTGAAGAGCAGTTAAGCTTGGTATTCTTTAGTCATATAAACTGTATTAAATTAATTTCCGCGAAACTGAAGAGCAGTCAAGCTTGGTATTCTTTAGTCATATAATCTGTATTAAATTAATTTCCGCGAAACTGAAGAGCAGTCAAGCTTGGTATTCTTTAGTCATATAAACTGTATTAAATGAATTTCCATGAAACTGAAGAGCAGTCAAACTTGGTATTATTTAGCCATATAAATTGTATTAAAAGAATTTCCGCGTAACTGCAGCTATAGATTGACGATCGACCTGATATATGTTCTTATTTGAGATTTTTAAAAATATGTATTCTCTTACATACATAATTGGGCACTGTGCTCATTTATCGTATGATAACACTCCACATATGTATATAATTGCCTGTGATAATTACATATACCTTTACTCATTATATTTCCGTGCTGTTTTTCTGTTTGTGTGTTAGTTTGTTCTACTATTACTGTTTCTTAACCCATGTCGCCGTATTAATTATTCATATAAATACATTATATTCTACGCCTATATGCACATAGTAACTGCACACCTAGTAGCCTTAGACGAGATTTTAGGAGAGCTTAATCAACAATGAATTTTTTAAGCTACCCGTATCAATGGAACTTAACAACTGAAGATAATTGCCATCATCAAAGTCAATGTGATAGAAATTGTCAGGAACAAGTCTGAATACTCGTTGGGGCGGTTCATTACAGGAACGTGTTAACATTAGATTTGAAAATGACCAAGTAGTAATCTGTAGGGAGGCAGTCTCGTCGTAATATTTTTCACATATGGGAAGTCATTGTGAAGAAGCCGTACCAGTAGTTGTTTTGTCTGACGTTAGATATATTAAGGAAGAAATGCAAGGTATTTTTGTTGTCGTAGAGAGACGTGTTCTTGCTGTGAATATCTTACAAGGGCCACACAGAGATTTAACCCTGTGTTCTGTTATGTGTCAAAAGAAAAATAATGCAAAAAATGGTGTGAATAAAAAGATATATTAAATGCATGTCTTTATTTATTTTCTGAAAATAAATAAGTTATATCATAAACAAGTGTTCAGATTTAGTACGCCGTCAGTTTCCATTAATGTTATATTTACAATGCATTATATTAATATATGTCTACATGCAACATCTGGGGGTATTGTCAATTGACGTGGCTATACGAGGACACATCACTCCCAATTATTTGAGGGAATGCCATAGTCCTACGTCCGACCTGCAAGCTATTTGAACATTCGATTAACGTCCCTGATGTTCCGAATTCGGCTTTTATGAATTTAGTGTTTAAAAATGATTTTTATAAACTTCTAAATTTAAATCTAATCGTCATATTTTGTAAAAAGTGAAATTATATATTTATTGTCGTAGGGTCTTTACATACACTCAGCCAATCATTCAGGCAAATAGCAGGTCTACGATTGACGATATCGCCAGTTATTTCTGTTTATTAGGATCGACGTCTCGTGTGTGAAAAGACAGGATGAGTTTATGTCTAAGACGAGGATCGCGATTTGGATTTTGAGAAGCAGCTGTCGATGCTCTCACTAACATTCCAAGAATGAGCAGACATCCCCCAACATCCGTCTAGCAAGTAACAGGCAAAACCGCATCACATATTCCATCGTCTACGTCCTTCCACCTTTTTTCGGCGGAACGTAGCCTTCGGTGGGATGGTGAAAGCACGGTGTTGGTTGTAAATGGAGAAGCGGCGATCATAATCCAATTAGCGCACCTTGTGTATCGCTTCGTCACGTAGTAATACCAATGATGCGTTGTAATTGTAATAATTGTTATTAATACGACCGCCATTCCAAGATGGTTGAGAGTTGGGCGGGCTTCCGTGGTGGTTTTGGCGGTAAAAGATTCGGATGGGCTGGGTTTTGGTCTGAATTCGCAGCCGTTCTTTGTCTATGGCAACAGTGGCTAGATGTTTCTGGAGCAGATTGATGGGAGGATAATAACGTACTCATTCTCATCTTTCAGTCTTTTAATACGATTCACCTGCAGACTTGGTTCGCCACCTGTTTCGAAGGCTTCTCTTGCGCTGAGTTCTTTCATCTTGCCACTTAATCTATCCCCTTTTACTTATTACTTACCCATGTGTAATAGATCAGACAAGTAATATTTACCGCTTTAGATTAATCAAGACTTTTGATAATAATATATGTTCGCAGTTTTGTAATATACTATTATATAAAGCTGAGTTAATAAACGGTAATTCCATTACGGCCCTTTTGTGTATATTTTTAAATAATACAAAATACGTACTAAATTATTTTCGCGTTAAGGGATTGTGTTATATTTGGAAGATGTAAAGTTTACTTATTCAAAGAAGCCCTAAATGTGACAATACAACACGAAGTAATATACCTCTAACTAATTGTCTACTTTTCATTTTCAAGTTTTATCAGTGTATGCTGTTTGACCCCAACCCTTATCATATACTACACATCCTAATCTCGCTTCCGTCTCTATCTCGCTTAAATTCTCTCAGAGTTGTAAAAGTAGAAGTAAAAAAAACAAAAGGTGTCAATAAACCAATCGAATAATCAACTATAACAATTGGAATATCAACAGTGTAACCGTACTGTTTAACCCGTAGAGGTAAAAAGGGAACAGAAAAAGAGAGGGCAATTTCAACTTTTACACGAACTATTTTTCACTATTTTCGTAATGATATATTTTTTCAAATGTTGAATTTTGGCTTTCATACTGCAAACTTATCTATCTGTATAATTCCTCTAATGATAAGATCTCGATCTTTGAAAAGCCTTGGCTTAAGGAAAGAACAATGAACATAATTTAATCACAGAATATACGTTGCATTGAACAATCGAGGTTGGAAATAAATCTGGACATCCGTACATGTTTATCACTCTTCTTTCATCTATCTTTATAATTGCTCTATCTCGTATATTGAGCTTAAACTATTTCACTATAGGTTCTATTTACTAAAAGCTCACTTTTAGTTTCATATTTATTCTATATATATATATATATATATATATATATATATATATATATATATATATATATATATATATATATATAATATTAATCCAGGTAAAACATCCACAGGTTAGTAATCCAAAGAATTTCAACCGGATTTATAAAAAGTACTCAATATCAAATAGAGCTTTTATATATGATTATATTTCTTTATGTTTTTATTCATTTAATGTTCTTTCCAGATATGATCTGAGGTTAAGATCGGATTCTAACTCTGCGTGATGAGATCTCAGTTTATATTAGTTGTTGATCGATAACATCGACATGCCAGTGTCGCAGATTTTGTACATATTTGTGTAAATAAAAATAATCATATATATATATATATATATTTCTATATGTATATATATTTATATGTATATGTATATTTATATATATATATATATATATATTTATATGTATACATATATATATATATATACATATATTTATATGCATCTTTATATATGTATATATATATATATATATATATATATATATATATATATATATATATATATATATATATATATGAGAAAGGAAGGATGAAGGTAATCCGACGTAATGGGAAATTAAAAAGGAGAATAGAAGTCATGTCATTGTCTGGTTGTGTTGGAGGCTGTGATTAGTGTGGTTTCCAGGTAAATAAAATAAAATAAATTTATAAAAATATTAAATATAACTTTTTTGTAACAATCGTTGTGTAATATGTTTTTTGGCGACTATGAGATGGCGGTCTAAAAAGAACATTTCTTGTTCGATGTTGAATATGAGTAGAACTTTCTTAAAACACGCCCTAGTGAATAAGGTGAATAGAGTAGTGAGTGCGTGTGGTTATTGTTCTACCATAGCCAACGTTGGAGGAGACCACGTATTTACTTTATATAGAAGGTGTATATACAGTAATCCTCAGACAGACTATTCTTCTGTAGTACAGATTTGTAGCTGGGCAAGTGTTTTAAACTGAGCTTCGTCAGCTTTTCATAGATTCTATCAATTTTGCACTCAGACTATGACTCAGGACGAAACATATTTATGATTGATTGTATTAAGCATAAAACATGTCTGAGAATGCTTTAATCTACTTTTACCAGAAGTGTTGCATTAATAATAATTGCAAGTGGTTATTTCACTTACAATATTGCTCGACTAAAGATGGGGTGAGGACACATACACAAATAAGACAAAGAAAAAAAACAAGAATTAAGAAGATAGAATAGAATAAAAAAGAAACAATTACTATACTTCCAAACAATAGCTGCTACCCCCTAAAAGCGGTGGTAACGATGTAGTGACGATGTAGTAACGATGTAGTAACGATGTAGCGTCAAAGTTATGTCGTTGAACACTGGTTGTTGACAGGGCCAGCCATGGCTGGCAGTGTTTGCACCAATCAGTATTAGAGCCGCAATGCAGTTAAAAGGATGTGCCGTCATCAGAATCTGTTGTCCTCTTGTCTGCTCCGCGTCTGTGATTTTAAAACGATAACGTGTCCGGCGCAGAACTGCAAGTATATTGGATATTGGCGATGTAGATTGGCTGTAATTCTCTAGCTTGTTCTGTGTCAAAGCTTCACTGGCTTAGTATACAACCGCTGAGTTTTCCGTCACTCGTTGTCACATGTAAAAATCTGCAATCTTTACGTTTAGCAGAAACTAAACATGAGGACTTTGTGCAAACCAAGCAATCCTGACGCACTGAATTAGTGCACTCTATTCAGAAGTAACAAGCTGGATCAAGATCAACTACTTAAAAAAGTACGAACTACAAGAAAAATGTTAAGATTGGCATTCATTATGAAGAAAAAGTTAAATAATAAGAATACGACGGTAGAAAACGTAGTAAAATAATAAAAAGAATATTAAATCTCGGTCTCAAATGTAGAAATTATTATAGAAACTTTAGCTTACATGATCGTTGTAATATCTGTTTTATGTAGATTTTGTTTGAAATGTGCCAAATGCATTGTGTTCCACAGAACATATTTAAGAACGATAGCTTATATTTTTGTTAAGTATAATCAATGTTGTACCAAAATATAGCTTACTATACGTTTGTAATTTTAATTTTTAACAATATAAAATGAATAAAATATGCATATATATATATATATATATATATATATATATATATATATCACTAGTAGAGCACTGTAAGGGTAGTATTAACACAGCATGACGTCAGTAACTTTAAATGCATCGTTCCTTTCATTAAAAAAGTAGAACGCTCTCAGACGTTAAGCCGCCGATAAAGCGTTAAAATTATCACACTTTATTCGCTATTTAAAATTGGCACTGTTATTAAGGTGTCGGATTTGTGTTGCAAAATACTCATAATACGGGGTTTCGAATCGCATAGTCATATCTGTATGCTGATGAGTCCCGATTAGTAAGGGCGAAACGTATACGTACATAGATAATGAACAATAACAAATATTTATATATATATATATATATATATATATATATATATATATATATATATATATATATATATATATATATATATGTATATGTAATAAATAAATGATGAATATATTATAATATTTGATATACATTCATAAAAAAATATATTAAACCCCGTTTTACCTGAACTATTATAAAATATGTCGGATTGGCATGTTAAAAACATTCAGAGACTTGTTATATTCGTAAATTCAATAGAGGTTTATTTACTTCACATTTAGATATGCCTGCCGCGGTGGCCGACTGGTTAAGGATGTTTGATCGGAGTCGTTCTAGTCCAGAGTTTAGATCGGTCGACGACCCTTACAATTGTTTAAGACATATTGGTGATTTTAATAAACATGCCACATATGTGTCTGTGGATAATCTTATTTTAAATGCGTCCAAGTGTTTTAATAAGACGGGTTGCGCGTTGATAATACTGGCAAGCTTTAGGTTGAAATAGCATTTGTGTCGTTTGGTAACGCTTAATTGGAAAATAATAATTATGTCGATGTGTAATGCTGAAGTCTTGAATAACACATGACTATGCTTATCACGTTGACATTTAAAATATCACTGTATCGCCCTGTCACACTTAAGTGTGAAATGATATTTCTGTCGATGTTTCATGCTTAACTTTTAAATAAAAGTGTATCGGTCTAAAACATTTACTTTTTTTTTAAATAACAATTGTTTCGGTCTTTAACGCTTAAGTGTTAAATTTAATTTGTGTTGGTCTGTCATGCTTGAAACAAAAATATAATTTTACTCGCTAACCGCATTTATGTATCGTACACACGTGCAGAATATCCTTTCCTATCGAATTGCGTCATTCAAATACGAATGTCTATTTCTCTATACAGAATACATTAAATCATAATCCGATCGACACGAATATGGTTAGGTGTAACCAATTTTGCGCCAAGCTGAATTCCCACTGTCAATTGAGGTTATATTAATAAATCCCATTGGGAGAATTATATGTTAATATGTCACGTTCTCTTACGAAGTTTCATGACAATGTGTGTCGGGCAACTGTCAAGGCTGTAACATAACTAAGATTCATTTATCGGAGAACTGTTCGTCCTAATCTAATTCACATAATGAACGTAAATTGAAACTAGAAATATCATACATGCTTTGTTATGTCATCAATTGAACACAACTAAATTAATTACCAACACGATCAGCGAGTTAAAATGTGTTAAGTTAATTTAATTAAAACAGTCTATGTTGGAGTATAGTTATACATTCGTTTATATGAAGTAAATACCAGATTGCGTTTTTATATATATATATATATATATATATATGTGTGTGTGTGTGTGTGTTTCAGGGTATCTCAGATTCTTGTAACACACTTTTTCTTAAATAGTAAAGTGAGATTATTTTCACGAAAAAATAGGGTATTATTAAATATACAGCGTGATTCATAAGTCACTTAGCTATTTATTTCTGAAATTCTAAAGTTAAAAATACGGTAATACAAAACGGAAAGTTTATTCAACAAATTCATTTATGGGAGTTTGAAATTACAGCAAATTCTCAAAATTTCCACCTTCGTTCTGCATGCATAGCTCCATTCTTTTTTGCAAGGAATTTATGACTCTTTGTAGCATATTTGATTGATTAATTTTAACAAACTCGGCAATGATTTTTGATGTGAGGTCGTCATTGCCTTTCAACAAGTGTGGGAGATTCATCAAATTTGGCCATATGAATAACAATAAAAATTCGCTCTTCAATTGTAAATGACATACTGCCTGAAAAAAATGCACATATGATGATTTACACAAATTTAAATAAATACATATGAATATATATAGGAACAAATATATAAACGAACAAATTTAAAATAACAAATAGCAATAATTAGAGAGTAAGATTACAATCATCAAAAGTTCATAGTATGTTTGTGCTTCATATGGTAATCATTTTAAATAACTAAGTGACTTAGAATAACCCTGTATATATATATATATATATATATATATATATATGGGAAGAGAAGGATGAAGGTAATCCGACGTGATGGGAAAATGAGAAAGGAAAACCAAAAAATATATATATATGTATACATATATAATTAACTTGTTACAAATATCCAGGGGGTATGAATCCGCAGGAAGTTGAAACCGGGTTTATGAGAGTGCTCAATGAAAATTCAGAGCAAAATATATTTTTTTTCTCTGAATTTTCATTGATCACTCTCATAAATCCGGTTTCAACTTCCTTCGGATTCATACCCCCTGGATATTTGTAACAAGTTAATTATACTCTGCTCCTAACTAGTTGAGCACTCTCCAAACCGCTGGATTATAACCTGCCAAATGGATAACATTAATCTCAACACATCCCTAAAGAACACCCCCTCCTTAAACAAACGGGGTTACCTGACTATTCTGATCATGAAGACAGAAGAACTATTAAGAAGGATGAAATGGAAAGCCTATTTCTTCCTTAAAGGATCCACAAAAAATTCAACGGATTACTACGGATTCAAGAATAAAGGTAACCGCCCCCGGGTCGAACAACTTGATAATTTTGAAGATTACTTATATAACATGATAAAAAAATCTAACTTTCTATAAGAAAAAACCCCATTTTCAGAAAAAAATGGATAACATGGTCAAAGAAATTAATAACGCTAAACTTGTGCTAGTAAAAGCAGACAAAACTCATAACTTTTACAAACTTACTAAAACGAAATACCAGGATTTGATTACACAAAATATCACAAAAAAATATTAAAAATCTGATCTTAACCTAATCCATAAAATCAACTCGGATAGTAAAACTATGACTGATAAACTCAAGATTAGCGATAGAGTAGGTAAACTAAAAACAAAAGAAGCATATATACTATTAAAAGATCACAAAATTAATTACCACACTAAACCTCAAACCAGATTATTAATCCTACCCGACAAGAGATAGGCAAAATCAGTAAAAACATCTTAGAAAAAATAAATAAGCAAATTAAAAACACCTACACATTAAACCAGTGGATTAATACCGCTGACACCATAAGTTGGTTCAATAGAATTAGAAATAAAGATAAATGCTCCTTTATACAATTCGATATGGTTAATTACTACCCCTCAATAACCAGAGCGCTCTTCGAAAATGTTATAGAATTCGCCACTCTCCTCTCTAATATCTCGCCAGACGAAATAAACATAATTAAAAAATGTCGAACCACAGTACTAATAAATAACAAAGAACAATGGACTAAGAAGGACCATTTCTCTTCCTTCGATGTATCTATGGGCGCTCTTGCCTCTGCCGAGGTTGTATTTACTATATAACCTAACAAAAGATCTCGAAGTCGATTCAATCGGCCTTTACAGAGATGATGACCTAATGTACGTTAAAAACACAAACGGACAAAAGTGTGAACAAATCAAAAAAATAATATCCAAAGAAATGAAACGAATAGGCCTAAAGGCTGAAATAACATCAAATGTTAAACAGGTCAACTTCCTCGATATTACCTTCAACCTCACTAGAGATACTTATGAGCCCTATGCTAAAGATAATTCCTACCCCCTTTATGTCAACCCACTATCTAACCACCCTAGATCTGTAAGTAAACATATCCCTGAATCAATTAGTAGAAGGATTAGCAACAACTCCTCCAATATAGATATATTCAATAAACATAAGAACTTTTATGATAAAGCACTAAAGGAGAGTGGATATAAAAATAACAAAATAGAGTATATTCAAAGTACACAAAATAACCCTAATAGGAACAAAAATAGAAATAGGAAAATTATCTGGTATACACCTCCATTTAACAATTCAACTAAAACCAAATTAGGGAATAAATTCCTAAACTTAATAAACACTCATTTCCCCAATAACAACATACTCCATAAAATTTTTAATAAGAATACACTAAAACTCAGCTATTGTTGTGGGGACAACTTGGAAAAATCATAAAAAAGCAAAAAATGAAAATACTAAACACCTCAGTTACCTCAAATTCTAGAAAAACATGTAACTGTAATAGCAAATCAAACTGCCCCCTAAATCAAAAGTGCCTATCAACCCAAGTGGTCTATGAGGCATCTATCTCCACAACTGAAAACCCATCCCAGATTAACTATTATATTGGTCTGGCAGGTAACAACTTCAAGGAAAGATTCTACAACCATAAACTCTCCTTCAACAACCCTGACCATCCTGGCCAAACTGGACTTTAACTACACTACCACAAAATAAAAACCAAAAAAGAAACTCCCATAATAAAGTGGAACATCCTGAAAAAATCTAGCACCTGCAAATCAATAAACTCTCAATGTAGAGTATGTTTAAATGAAAAACTGGAAATTATCCGCTTTAAGGACAAAAACAAACTCCTAAATAGAAAACAAGAGACATCTATCAACTGCAAACATAGTAGACTCTACCTCCTTAGCAACCCACATACCCCACCTTAACCCCACACCAACTCCGCACATAATTTCAATTTTTTTTTACAAAAATGAATGATAACATTAACCCCCCCATTATACACTACCCCAAACCACATTATAACTACCTATCCACCCACCCAAATTTACAACCCAACCCCACCCCAACAAGTCCTGATGAATCTATAAATCTATAAATATATAACCACCCCTCTAAACTATCAATAACATCAAATCTCTAAGTACTACCGATAATGCACAGCCTCAATAGCCTCTCAGTCATACTACCAATTCTACCAAAATCATCTCCCACATAAACCCATAACTGGGATAGCTATTTACATTGATATCTCAATTACTTAACCCTTCGATTACTATCTTGAACACTTAATTATTGACTGGTACTCTGTCCTTGTCATTGGTAGTAGAACTAAAAAAACCTACCATCACTTGTAGACTTATTTCGCCCAATGACTTCACAAGTATCAGGATGGTAATGATGGTGATTATTATTATTATTATTATTATTATTATTATTATTATTATTATTATTATTATCATTATTATTATTATTATTATTACCTTGTTATTTTGGTTTTTATTTTTATTTTTATTTTTATTTTTTATTGTTTATTATTAATTTTTTTAAATTTTTATGAGGGCTATTATCACTGCGACTATCGTAGGTATGATTGGCATTGTTATCATTGTTGTTATTGTAATCGGTTTTGTTAATGCTAAAACTGGTAACACCATCATTAAACTTCTTTTATAAAATGATTCCACTAGTATTGATCTTAGTATAATATAATCACAATTAAAAAATCTTATCACAACAAAATTCACTACAAATAATAAACAAGCCAAGAATAACTATATTAGAATAGAATAAAAATAGAATGCAGAAGTAGCAATTAATACCCTAAATTAAAATTATCAAACATTTTTATCCACATGATAATTACTTATTAAAATAAAAATGACGGTTATAATTATAATTTTATTCTCATTTTAAATTTAACTCACCCTGCCCCCCTCCCCGTCGTCCCGGCTGGAATTGAGATCACTATGGCCCAGACACGAGAAAACCTCCCACGCAATATTTTGAAACACGACTTGTTGGGGTCCCCCCTCCCTTCTCATGTTTCATGTCCCGTTATAGACAGAGCTCCATCTCTGTCCCCCTCCCCCGTCCAATGTATCTTCAATTTCAATTTCCTGTTGAGGTGAATTTAAGACCTATGCCATTTGGATTCCATTGTAGCCTGATGAAGTTGACGCTATTTGCAAGTGTTAACGAAACAATATGTTTTGTCGCAAGTAATGGAATAAAATCATCAACAATATATATATATATATATATATATATATATATATATATATATATATATATACATGCATATATATATGCATATATATATATATATAATTATATATCTATGTATTTACATATATGTGAATGTGTGTGTGTGTATATATGTGTATAGAACTTTATATAGGCATATATAAATGTGTACTATGTCTACCTGTATGTATCTGTTTGCATATATGTACGTAACCGCATATACGCATTTGTATATATGCGTTTATATGTATGTTCGTTATATTCATAATTTAATGAGCTGAGCAATATACCATTTTATTAGTGAAGCGTGAGATTCACTACATGTATAAATTGACCTAATTTTTTAGCCGTACAATACATAGATAGAATAAAAAAATTCTGAAAAACAGAGATAGAATAACAGTTATCTGGAAAACAGAGATAGAATAACAGTTATCTGGAAAACAGAGATAGAATAACACTTATCTGAATAACAGAGATAGAATAACAGTTATGTGAAAAACATAGATAGAATAACAGTTATCTGGAAAACAGAGGTAGAATAACAGTTATCTGGAAAACAGAGATAGAATAACACTTATCTGAAAAACATAGCTATGATTAAAAAATTCTGAAAAACAGAGATACAATAAAAGTTATCTGGAAAACAGAGATAGAATAGCAGTTATCTGGAAAACATAGATAGAATAAAAGTTATCTGAAAAACAGAGATAGAATTACAGTTATCTGGAAAACAGAGATAGAATAAAAGTTATCTGGAAAACAGAGATAGAATAAAAGTTATCTGAAAAACAGAGATAGAATAACAGTTATCTGGAAAACAGAGATAGAATAACAGTTATCTGGAAAACAGAGATAGAATAACACTCATATGAAAAACAGAGATAGAATAACAGTTATCTGAAAAACAGAGATAGAATAACAGTTATCTGGAAAACAGAGGTAGAATAACAGTTCTCTGGAAAACAGAGATAGAATACCACTTATCTGAAAAACAGAGATACAATAACAGTTATCTGAAAAACAGAGATAGAATAACAGTTATCTGGAAAACAGAGATAGAATAAAAGTTATCTGGAATACAGAGATAGAATAAAAGTTATCTGGAAAACAGAGATAGACTAAAAGTTATCTGGAAAACAGAGATAGAATAACAGTTATCTGGAAAACAGAGATAGAATAACAGTTATATGGGAAACAGAGATAGAATAACAGTTATCTGGAAAACAGAGATAGAATAAAAGTTATCTGGAAAACAGAGATAGAATAAAAGTTATCTGAAAAACAGACATAGAATAACAGTTATCTGGAAAACAGAGATAGAATAACAGTTATCTGGAAAACAGAGATAGAATAACACTCATATGAAAAACAGAGATAGAATAACAGTTATCTGGAAAACAGAGGTAGAATAACAGTTCTCTGGAAAACAGAGATAGAATACCACTTATCTGAAAAACAGAGATACAATAACAGTTATCTGAAAAACAGAGATAGAATAACAGTTATTTGGAAAAAAGAGATAGAATAAAAGTTATCTGGAATACAGAGATAGAATAAAAGTTATCTGGAAAACAGAGATAGACTAAAAGTTATCTGGAAAACAGAGATAGAATAACAGTTATCTGGAAAACAGAGATAGAATAACAGTTATATGGTAAACAGAGATAGAATAACAGTTATATGGAAAACAGAGATAGAATAACAGTTATCTGGAAAACAGAGATAGAATAACAGTTATCTGGAAAACAGAGATAGAATAACAGTTATATGGGAAACAGAGATAGAATAACAGTTATCTGGAAAACAGAGATAGAATAAAAGTTATCTGGAAAACAGAGATAGAATAACAGTTATCTGGAAAACAGAGATAGAATAACAGTTATATGGGAAACAGAGATAGAATAAAAGTTATCTGGAAAACAGAGATAGAATGAAAGTTATCTGGAAAACAGAGATAGAAAAACAGTTATATGGGAAACAGAGGTAGAATAACAGTTATCTGGAAAACAGAGATAGAATAACACTCATATGAAAAACAGGGATAGAATAACAGTTATCTGAAAAACAGAGATAGAATAAAAGTTATCTGGAAAACAGAGATAGAATAACAGTTATCTGGAAAACAGAGATAGAATAACAGTTATCTGGAAAACAGGGATAGAATAACAGTTATCTGGAAAACAGAGACAGAATAAAAGTTATCTGGAAAACAGATAGAATAAATGCTATTTTTCTAGATCTGACAATAGATATCGAGGAGAAAGCAACAGGTAGAGACGATGCTCTCTAATATAATGAAACATCGCACACCTATTAACTACAAAAAATGTAAAATGACCGTATATTAAAGATAATATAAAGCCTATTTATTTAGCACCCATACAACAATCGACCATCAACATAAATCTAGTTTAATAAATGGTAGAACCATTATACATCCAATTCTCTTATATAACCGCAAACATAATACACGATATTACAAGAAAATATAGTAAAACTTACGTATAACTTAGAGAAATTGTTAAAACGCATAAAAAATTAAACTATCAATTGAAAATAAATCAATAACTTTGAACTACATTAAACTGATTGTAAATAACACTTTGATAGATTCTCTCTTTAACGAAACTGTCTGTTTTAACCATGGACTTATTTAAATCCAAAATAATGTTGCACAAAATATATTCTATATAGCAAGTATACTCATTTTAAAAGAAATATGTTAAATAATAGAAACTACGAAAGCTAAACATCACCATCTAAATATTTCTACTTGAAAATGAAAAAACTATAAGAGTGAAGTAGAAAAATTATTAGGATAGTTTAAACATCAAAGTCATCTAATACACCATGTAACCTATGCTTTTACGTAAAGTTTGGAATGATTTGGTTCAGTGATGGACGCCCCTTTTAAAGAATGTGTCCTTCGTGTGATGGGATAAATTGTCTTGATTGATTCTAGCTTTCTCTAATACCATCAATGCTATCATTACTATATATTACATACTAGATTCTAATGCTCAATATCTGAATATATGAAGTAAAACGAAAGCTAAACATCAACATCTAAATATTTCTATATATTCCAATAACGATTTTTTATTTTATTATTTGTCCCTAGACTTTTATCCTTTTGTGAATACATTATGTTTACTTTTTAAATTCTTCCAACAACAAAACCGATATTACGGTTTAAAATATATTCCAATTTTATCATGTTTTAGTTTCTTTTTAATTTTAAAAATGGCAAATAACAATCACATAGTTGTATGGTTCCTTAGCCTTTTGGCTAAGATCAATGTGTAGTACTTGTTCTCGACATCTCAGCGATATTAAACACTTAATGCACTTATATATATATATATATATATATACATAGATACGGATGGAATTAGAGAGAGAGAGAGAGAGAGAAAGAGCGTGAGACGCAAGCTGTTCTTAGTAACACAACTATAATACTTGAGCTGCTGAGTGTAAACGAAAGCCCAATGATTAACATTGTTAAATGCCGAGAGCTCAATTATTAGATAGATTGATACTAAAAGCTATCTACATGAACACGCAACAACCTAAAATGAATAACATCTCATATGAAACTAGTGGTAACATTTTAAAGTGCTTAAGGTAATTCAAAATCGTTCTGTGATGCAATCCAGCGTTGTTGAATTTAAATCATCAACGACTTTCTGAAAGAATGCGAAAACGTTCTCTGGGCTTTTCTTTAGTGTTATTTTAAAATTCTGTTCTTTCTCCAGTTTTTTTGTTTAATTGCTATTGGTACCTGATGATGATTCGACAAAGAATCGGAAACGTTGTGAAACCTGTGAAACCTATGAAACCTATGGAAATTTTTTTTATGGTTTTAATACAAAAAAGACCATCAGAAAAATTTAAAAAATAAAAAAGGATAATTAAACAAACGAATTCTGTTATTTTTAACAATGTTTGCATAAACATATTATATATATATATATGTACATATATATATTTACATAATATGTATATATTATATATATTGTTTGTATCTAGGCAGCATTATTTCATTTAACAGACATTGTTTAAACGAACCGAATATTTTATCATGCACGTACGTTAAAATATATATAATAAAGCAGAACATGTAAGCTTTTTTTTAACAATGTTTGCTCAAATAAATATATATATATATATATATATATATATATATATATATATATATATATAAGAAAGGAGGGATGAGAGTAATCTGACGTAATGTGAAATCAAAAAGGAAACAACCAAAATATATATTTTTATATATTCATCAACGTTTGGTCTTTATTCCTCTCTACTTGCATGACATTTTTCTTAAAATTATCATCCCGTTGAAGTCTTATAATGGTGACGAACCGTGGATAGATATATAAAAGAATATATTGTTGTGTTTTTTTTTCATTTCCCACATATATATATATATATATATATATATATATATATATATATATATATATATATATATGAAAAATGAAAAAGAAAAAACCAAAAGATATTTTTATATATTCATCACCGTTTCGTCTTTATTCGTCTGTACTTGCATAACATTTTTCTTAAAATTTTCGTCCTGAGGAAGTCTTACAATGAAGACGAAACGTTGATGAATATATATAAAAAATATATTTTTATTCATTTCCCATATATATATATATATATATATATATATATGTATATATATGTATATATATACACATATATATGTATATACATACATATATATACATATGTATATACATATATATATACGTATATACATATATATATATATATATATATATACATATATATATATATACATACATATGCATACATATATATATATATATATATATATATATATATATATATATATATATGTATATATATATATATATGTACATATATATATATATATATATATATATATATATATATATATATATATATATATATATATATTCAGCGATATTCACAGATATTCATGAATGTATATATGAGGTGAAAGCTGAATGTATATGCGCCCGCTCTCCTAAATGGTTTTGGTCATTATAGTCCATCTTGCAGTATCCTTTTGTCTAGGTCGATTTAGCGAATTTATAGTACGTGCCGTTAACATGATTTAGTCGTGGTCCGTTGACAACGTGGCTGGCCGACTTCCGACTTGCTGATGAAACTTTATAATCTGTCACTTGTTAATGAAATGACTCTAAATTGGGGCATTACTTTCCTCACAACTCTGAGACGATGCTTTTTAGTGGAGAGCGCGGAGGAGGCAGACCGGTTCCAAAACACCCAATTTGCCAAAAACCGGCAAAAGATCTTTACACTTGTGACTTTACAAGACGGACCGTCTTCGTTTTGAGTTATTTACGTTTTTTTTATGCTGTTTGTATTTTTTTTGTTTTTGGTCGGGTTCTGTTTTTTTTGTGGTTTTTGATATACTTCATTTCTATTTTGCTACAAGACGGCCCGATGGGGCCGGCAGTTTTGTCTTGTAGGTCAGTGATTAGAGAGAAATGGAAACCACGTTAAAAGCAGAAAGTAGGTAGAGCAATAATTTTGGTTCGAGTGCGCCTTCTTGATCAAGTTGATTAGATCGATTCCCATGAGTGAAAAAGTAATCTCAGTTGCACCGAGTGAGACAAAAAAAGTCTGCTATGTCGTGTCTGTTTGTGGTTGGCGTATCGGGTGTTGGGTGTAATAGTGTGCGCAAATCGAGTAGAAAACACACACCTAATCTATCCGTGTAAAGACGATGCTAAATAAAAGGTTTTATAGAATGAAAAGAGGAGAGAGAGGACGGTGACGGAGAGAGTGTACGAGGGATAGAAGCGAAGGAAGACAAATAGACAGAGATAAAAGCAATGATAGAAGGAATTAAATGAGAATAAGTTGATAATTAGGGTGAAAACTACATGGCCCGAGAGCGAACAGAGCATATATATAAAGCGATAGACACAAAAATAGATCATGAAACAGAGACGAACATTGATAGAGACAACATTTCATAGTATAAAAAAGACAAATATAGCTATACAGATATATACATATAATGTTTATTTCAGTAAAAATACACTTATTTTTACCTACATAGATCGGTGCTTCAAGCTTCGCTATCATCAATGTAAGAGATGATAATTTCAGACGGCCGGAAGATTCGAACCCAGTTACAGTATCACTCTACTCCGCAAGCAAAGGGTCTGACAAAACGGCCACTGAAAATGACCAGGTCAAGAAAGGGAATTAAATTTTATGTATGCTAGGCAGCCACATACAGTAGACTATTGAGATAGTGTTATATATATATATATATATCATTACAATATATACATTGGGTCGAGTGTTTCGACGCTATCCAGGAGATGAACTATGCATTTATCTAACGACTCCGCCATAACCCAGCACCTCTATAAAAAACATTCCTGCCCCCGTTCGCATATCCGTAAACTTCTTGTAGATAACACAAAAATCATCGCACAAAATACTAATACACTTAAACTCCACATACTCGAAGCCCTATACATTAAAACAGAAAAAACAGCTATTAACAAGATTAATTATACTATTAGTACTAATATACTCAAATACCTATGAATATAAATTTAAATGAAACACAGTCCTTTATTTTCCCGCCTAAATAGAATATATATTCACTCCTAGGTCTATGCCTGGTTAACATTACTCCACTGACGATGGACCTGGAAGGGTCCGAAAGCGCTTTGGGAAGCTTTGTCAATTTTATCAGCCAGTTTCCGTCTGAAACTAAGAACCTAATCAGAAAAACGAAAAGGATCATAGAACAAATATCCAGAAACAAGATGTCCGTTATTTTTAATGATACTTGTATAATATATATATATATATATATATATATATATATATATATACACACACACACACAAACACACACGGCACAATCACGGTGACACACCGGTTTCCGTTAGATCACCGAAGGTAAGCGGCGTCGAGCCTGGCCAGTACTAAATGGGTGACCATTTAGGAATGTTGTATGTGCTCTCTGCTTATCTCGGCGTTGTTTCCATTCGTCTTGTACTACTACTTGCAATTGGAATCAAGCAATGCCGACCCAGGAGAGCGGTTGTTGAAGATTGCGCAACCCTTGCAATTACAAATTCACGCGCGGGCAGACCCAGGCGGGGCACTCATACGTTGAAATCGACGGGAGAGTCCATCATATATATATATATATATATATATATATATATGTATATATATACTAGCAGAGTCAACCGGCGTTGCTCGAGGCCATGCAAATACACTTGAATAAGTGAAATAGCATGTGTAACGTCTCTATATAGAAACTTAAATCTCTCTCCCTCCTCTCTCTCTCTCTTTCTTGTCGTCTCTTTATTTTTCTCTCTCCCATTTTTCCGTTACTCTCCGCAACCCTACATTTCTGATCTATCCAGCTTATTGTGTTAATGTGTTGAAAAAAAGTAATATTGTAATTCATTTACCGGAGCTAGCCATTTAAATTTTAAGATTGTAGTCTTATATTTGTCGCTCCTGGACAACGCCAATCAGAACAAAACACAATGGATTTTTAGTGACGGATAAATCCGTTTCTCCAACTCGCATTCACACTACGTAATTTCTGTAAAATCTTCAATAGTGTCGTGAACAATGGCAATAAACAATCCCCTCTCTATCTGACCACAATGATGTCGTTCGCACGCCAACTGATTAGGCTCAGCGTTTTTCCTGAAACTCAACTTTGTACTTCGCAAACTACTCTCTCGAAAATTTCTCATTGCGGACTGAATCAACCCTTGATAACGTGGCCATCACCCCATCTAATGTTTGGGACATCATAAAAAAAAACTTGACGCATCCAAATCATGTTTACTGGATCTTATGCTAGTAATAGTAATAAAGAAATGCGCTGCTGAACTGGCCGCTGTCCTCTGCAACCTCTACAAAAAATGCTTTGTCGAAGTTTACTTTTTGATAGCTTGGAGAAGTTTTCTACGGTACCAGTCTTCGTGAATTCTGCAGATAAAACTGACCCTCAGAATTATCGCCCCATCAGTCTACTCCTGCTGTTATCTAAAATCGGGTAACCCATTTTAACCAGCAGTATGGATTTAGGCAAGAAGTGTCTACAGCGGATATCTAATCGGTCATATCCGAATGCATATACAATACACGAAACAAGGTAGGTGAAGCAAGGAATGTAGCGCTTGGTATATCCGAAGCCTTTGACAAAGTAGGACATGAAAGTATTTTCATGAAAAAATAAGACATGATATTACTGGACGATTATATAATATAATTATATCATTCTTATCCAAAGAAAACGATCCAAGTTGTTATCGGTGGGCGTTTATCAGAACAACATGATATAAATGTATGTGTACCCCAAGGACCAATTCTTGCACCTTTATTGTTCCTGACTTTTTATAAACGATCTCCTTGATGACATTGTGTCTGAGATGATGACGATAGCGAACTCTACTCTCGTCATGTGGGTAAGACGGACGCACACATATCCGAAGTAATAACTGAAACCTTAGTAAGTGTCCTCCAATCTTAAGTGTTATGGGGTTATAAATGGATGGTACCATTTAATGCTGCTAACACAAAGGTCATGCCATTCGACAACTACAGGGGGCCATCGTCAACCATCGATTGCCATGGAAAAAACCCTATCTGCGAGTTCAACGTTAACACTCCACGGCCTAAAATTAACAGGTAACATGAATTGGAACAAATATATAGAATACATTGTCAAGGCTGCTGCAAAGTGAACTCTTTCTATCTTGCTAGAAAACTTCTTTCCCTTGGCAGTATTCAATAGCTCTACAAAGCTACCACCCGTCCATGCATAGAATATTGTTGTCACATCTGGACGGGTGCACCATCCACCACTCTTTCCCTCTTAGACAAGGTCCAATAAACATATCTAACATAATAGGTCCCTCACCATCCAACAAGTTGTAACGCTTGTTCCATTGCCGCAATGTTGCATCCTTGTGTCTGCTTTACAAGTACTCTAATGGAATGTGATCTAATGAACTTGCTGCTCTTGTCCCTGATCGATGTAAATACACTCGACACATCCGACAATCAGCTGGATCCCATCCATTCACTGTGGAGGTCCTTAGATGCCGGAGAGCATTCTACTCCAATAGCTTCTTTTTTCGAGCTGCTGGCTTTTTGAATTCTTACTTTGTTCCTAATTTCTAAGATCGTACCGATATGCAAAAATTAAAAACTAATGTGAACAAGCATCTCGCTGCACAGCTCCCAATTTAGGATGGTCTCCTAAACTGTGACTCTTAATTTCAGTAGCGCTTCACGTATATAGTGGTAAGTTGCCTTGTTTGGGGTAAACTTAGTTAACAAAAAACAACAAACACACACCATTTAAATGACCCGAAAAAAACGAACGACATTACCAGGAATTACAGTTAGTGGTTGGGTTAATATATTTTTTTAGTCTCAAACACGCTAACCTTTACTAATGATTCCATATATTTTGCTCAATAAATATGAAAAAAAACTATTAGTTATTGGCTTAATTATCCCAATTAATACTATTATTTCAACAAATTCCATATAAATAAATTGTGTTACCGACATCATTTTTATAAAGGAAGACAGAATTGTTAAAATTGCATTTCTGCAAACACAAAATATATGTTCTTGATTGGAACACAATAATAATTGCGTTAATCTAGAAAGATTACCACTTCACTGAGAGTGGAAAGGTTCACAATTTTTTTTAATTTTGTTGTGCAGTGTTTTTTATCATAAAGAATGGTATTCGAATGGGATCGTGCGAAATTCCTTAGATTATATCTATTTTCTTATTTGTGTTGCTTGACAGCAGAACCCATTTCGCTGTGAGTATCTAGCCATTTGAAATAAGAGTTAATCATACTAAGGCCTACTTAAAACAATGGGCGGGTGAGCTCAGTCACCCAAAACGTAGATATATAATCTTGGTTGATTTAAAACAACACATACTTATTTAACAAATAACACGTTGTAATTAATTCTTTAATAAGTAACATATTGTAAGTAATGCTTTAACTAATCTTGTCATAAAATTTAACCATTAGTTTCTATTTTCCTCGGTTTACGTGAAAACATGGATAACTCATAGTTTAATCACCTAAATTACTTGCAGTAAAACGGGTTATTTTCTAATTTTCTTTTCAGAATTAATACAGTAAGGCTGGGAAACGTGCCCTCTTATTATAATTGTCTACTGTTGTGTGAATCATATGATTATTGTGTTGATATTAGTTTCCTCGATGTTTTTCTAGTTAGAAATGTTTTTGTAAACTTACGGGAAAGACCTCGAGAAGGTTGCCAACATCCCTAAGTAAAAGTGGTACTGTGGAACTGACTGGATTCGAACTTGGAACACCCAGGTTTTCAGTCGGTGTCGATAGCCACTTAACAACCATAACCTCCCGTTATTATAATAACACGTATCTAAAATATGGGATAACCGTAGATTTATTTTATTTCAAATATATTTAGCTGGCAATTATGTTTACGGAAACAACAAAGAGAGTATGTATTCTTGAGCTGTTAAAACGTGTGAATATCATTCATTAAACTGTTTAAACTTGTGACAATAAATGAATAACATTGATTTAAACTGTAAAAAGTTAGGTTATATTTACATACAAGAAAATATTTAGCTGACATTTTTTTAAAAGGAAATATAATATGTGTTGTTTTAAAAAGATATACATTGTTAAATGTTTCAATATTATTTTAAACGTAATATCATTAAAAGTAAATTATGCAAATAAATGATTGCAGCAGGCTTTATGGTTAGGGTTAGGGTCAGGGTTAAATGATTGCAGCAAGCTTAGAAGTTTCCACGAGGGCCTGTTTAGTGTTCATACATATGTTATATTATAGGTTTAATTTAATTGTTTTGTTTTACGTTATATCAACCCATTTCGGGTAATTTAATACCGAATACAGTCATTTATTCATGGTGTTTTGTTAGGTGAGAGGGAGAGGGAGAGAAAGAGAAGAGTCCGGGCAGGAAAGGGTGGGTTTGAAGGGAAATTGTTGTTTTTCATTTGTTTTGGGTTTTGTAGAACATGATCGAGCTTTGCAAAGAGAACAAAAACAATGTCTCATCAATGTTTGGTGTGTTTGGGACCAGTAAGACAATATATTCAGACGGCCTTATCTGATAGCACCAGTATATTATAGGTTTCTATCACTGTAGTAATAGTTGACAAACATGTGTAACATCGTATTGAAACAGGAATGTACAGTTAAAGTTAAAGAAACTATTGATATTGTTTATCTTACACCACATCAACCGTTGTTAACTAATGTTAACAAATGTAACTTAAAACATATTTTCTTGAAAGAAAATATACTATTGTTTTATATGCCGTATGGCGTCAGTTGTATCCTAGCGACGCTACCAGTCCCCATTGAACGAAATGGTTCCCTACCGGGATCGACCAAAGATATGACCACAGCTGTGTTGAATCGACCAACGAACATCTGTTCAGGGAAGGATACTCAAGAGTCATACAATTTCGATATTTTTCTTCAGGGTTTTCTTCGCAAAGCCAGACGGGCTTTAGACTTCTAGTCGCCATGGAAAAATAGGTTGAAAATACAAGTCGGAAGGAGGTCGTCGTTTTGTTGGTAGCAAGGCGGACTAATAAGCTGGGAGTACGAGGTTCAAATCCAGTTGGTTCCATAGCACCACATTCACTTACGGAGTTTCGCCAGAAAAATAGCAAAGAAAGAAAACTCCGTGGTCTTCAACGACACATGTATAATAAATGACTAACTGCCGGAAGATATATATATATATATATATATATATATATATATATATATATATATATATATATATATAGTACAGAAATACTGTGTCGCTATATTACAGCTCTTCCATTTCGCTAGTTATGCTATTTTTAAGATGAGATTGGAATATATATATATATATATATATATATATATATATATATGTGTGTGTGTGTGTGTAAGAGAGAGAAACAGAGAGAGAGAGAGAGAGAGAGAAAGAGAGATAGAGAGAGATAGAGATTCCGAGCGTTTTTAAAACTCTTTCAACTGCATAAAAAATAGGTTTTCCATCAGTATATGGAAGTAGATGAATATTGTATACAGCAATTTACTTCAGAATCACATTGGGCGTCACCGAGAGGGTAGCAGCGTAGGAAAACTGCCTAAAGACACAAACATCAGCATTCAAGGCTTTGCCACCCCTATCTTTGGATGATCTAGGAAATGAGTTCATTTATTTACTTGAGAAAAGTTTAAAAAAACATTCACAGCCAATATTATATAGCCTTATGTGTGCGTTTGAAAAAGAAAATCACAAAGAAACAGCAACGAATGAAGAACACGTTGCTATATCACCAAGACAACACACCGTGTCACAACTCGATCGAAACGATAGCAAAACTAAATTTAATCTACTCTCACCCTCAACCTATTCCCTTAATATGTCCCCTAGTCTTTATTGATCATATGCTGAGCTCAACAAGTGGATCCAGGAATAGAAATTTACCTTTATTAAAATGTAATATGTGTAACTACAAACAGTTTGGATTCTTAGATACACCTTTGAATCAGTGTATCATAGTAGAACAATACTATTTGTGGAAATAAAGTCTAATTTTGTCTACAAGATTTTTGTTGATTAGTTCGGCGACGAACATATTAAGTTAGGCGGTTGAGGTGTGTTATTGTGAATTGCATCATGTTATTAAGCAAAGTAAATAGGGAACTTATTAAGACGGAAATAGGCTTATATTGATTAATATCTTATTTCAGTAACGAATATGTGACTGAAATTACAACAAAATATCGAATCACACTTAATATGATTCTATGCCTTTCTTTCCAATTATATATAGTTTTTTTGTATTTACCTTATTTCTATCGATACAAATATATTCTCTTAGGAATGTATTCCTTTTATAAAAAAATGACATATATGCATACCTAATATATATGTATATATACATATATATATATATATATATATATATATATATATATATATATATATGCACACACATACACAGACACACAGACACACACACACACACACACATATATATATATATATATATATATATATATATATATATATATATATATGGAGGGGTGTAAATATTGATTCACGCGTCTTGTTAACGGTGTAAAATACTATAGGAAACGAGGAAGTCAAGGCAGGGAAGGGTCATGTTCCCCCTTCAATGTCCAAAGGCGGGAAAGAATAAATGGCCAATGGTACTAACATATTTTTCTGCTAGACGTGAAATGATTACAAGGGTTTTTGGTGAGTTAATCAGATTCAATCAAACAACTGACCTTTCACGGGCAACAAAGAGTAAGTGTCGGCAAAGAAATTGCGAAAGCAGAATTAACGAAATTAAACCGAAAAACTTGAGATCAGAGCTAATAGTGTTGGCATACCTAACCAGCACAAACAGTAAAGGCTGTATACGGATTCGTTGGAGCGATACATAGGTGCGTGTCTGACACAACAGGTACGACAGGTCCGTAGAAGTAAATCAATTGAGAAGCCAATTCACTGTCTGTCTTACAATTTACGCGTCACTCAGAGAAGGTGCTTTACGATGAAGAGCGAGGGAGGCTTACATCATTCATTAGTCATTATATAAATTACATCATTATTTACATGGTGCAAGGTTTACGATACTCACGGATCATACACTCTTAGAGTACGTGTTGATGTCTCCTATGCAGAACAACAAGACAAAGATGTTGGCCCTGGGGATAGCCGGGTATAACTGCACGATATAACTCCTGAAGGGTAAATACAATGTATGCGCTGACATGTTCTCACGAGCCGTGGGAACACCTGTAAGCGAGGAAGAATAACTGGTTGATATTGATGACAGAAATAATGAGGTTGCTGCGATAGATGCAAACGTGTTCGAACAAAGGACGTTTGCATCATACTCAAAGGATGACAGTCCTTTAGAAACGCATGGTGGGAAAGAATTAGATTTAATAAGAGAGCAGGGTACTAGAACAGTGAGCACGATGTCAACAGGGTACTGGAACTAAAGATGGGCGTCGAAATGGGACTGAAACATTGAACCGTCCGTAAACAGGGGACTAGAACTAACTCTGACATCGACGGGCACTGGAAGAGGAAATTGGATTTCGTCAGGAACTAGACCAGAGAGTCGGAGCATAACGTCGAACTCACAACTTGCTGAAGAGTCCGATCACTAAGTAAGGTTGTTTTACGGACGCTTGAACATCGCCGGGTGTGACGCTTCGCAGGGAGTTAGACGCCGACATACGGGAATTAAAAAGAAGGATTAAAGATAGCAGCCCCACCAAAGTAGAACAAAATAGTTCATAATAATGGACGACGAAGTATATTATTAGTTGACTCAGCGAGATGATGAGCCCGTCATCAGGTTGTATATCCCCACCAACTTGCAAAGAAAGCCAGTATGTAGTACTATAACGATAATGACTACATGGGGGAAGATAACATATTTCAAATCATAAAACATAAGTATCTTGGGCCGGGATTGATAAAGTAGATAGCAGTATTGGTAGGTAATTGTATTCTGTCCCAAATTAAATATCTAAATGTAGTAATACGCTAACCCACATTTTCCCTTTTAAAAGTGGGCCCTAGACATCACAGGACCGTATTGTACTTTACATTCTCATAACAAGTATAT
>OY744517.1:31606885-31609385 GCA_963556195.1 Sepiola atlantica | reverse complement strand
ACGTTAATTGCTTATTGCCTTAGGCGCCCCTACCGGAAAATACCGACGGTGCTGCCCAGGCAATTTTTAAAGGTAATAAGTGCTCTTCCTCTAGAGTGCTGACTTATCAAAACCTCACTTTCCGACCTTGGGTCACATTTTACTCTGTTGAGAGTAGATAAATGCCTACTTGAGAGAAAGTCAATCAGAAAAAAATAGAACATCTACAGTATATGCAGACTATGATGCCAATAGTAAAGTGTCATCTTATAAAATGCAATTTTAGGACTATGAAAAGTTGGGGAGCCTGCTTTCTGACCGTCTATCGATAAACAGCTTTTTTTTTTAATTTATAATTTTATAATATATATTTACACAAAAGAAAAGTTAAAAAGAAAACTCTTTATATAGGATTAAGTGGGGATGATAAGTGTTTCTTAACTATTTAAATTACAATAGCGACACTGGGACAATTGTCTTATTATATGGCTATATTTTAATACATATATGCTACTAAAATCAGTATCCATCTCATCTTAACAGTAGCTCTCTCTAATGATAATGCTCCAGCAGTGATAATGGATATAAAGACGTATTAATTGATATAAGACGTATTAATGGATATAAAGACGTAGGTCCCAAAAAGAGTCGCCAACCTAATAGGTCCCTCACTGCTAACCACGCTTAAGTCCCTGTTCCATCGTCGCAATGTATCATCCTTGTGCTTGTTTTACATATACTTCAATGGATTATGCTCCGATGAATTGGCTACTCTGGTGCCCCCTCGACGTTAATTTACTAGACCAACTCGACAATCAACTAAATCCCATTCATTCACTGTGGAGGCCCCCAGATGCCGGAGAGCCTTCTACTCAAATAGCTTCTTTCCTAGTAATGCTGGCCTCTGGAACTCCCTCCCTATTTCCCCGACAGTACTGACATGCAGAAATGTAAAACTAATGTAAACAGAGATCTCGCTACGCAGATCCCAATTTAGGTTGACCCCCCCCATCCTTCTCCCCTTTTGTTTTTACTCAGTAGCCCTTTACGTCTTCAGTAGCGGCCTGCCTTGTTTAGGGTGAACTATGTTTCAAAAAAAAATTATATAACACTCATAACAGTTAGAGAAAACACTAAATAAGACGACATCCGGAATAATTCATCACGGCCTTGAAATCTTCTGACGGACACCTATCACCTGTGCCATAACTCATGCACCCTGGAGTTCATCAAACATCTACTTCGCTTACCATGTCAAGCATTTTATAGCGTCTTTTAATTTTATATTTATTTATTGATATGTAAAACAAAATTATTATAATATCTAGTTTTATACTAACAACATATAATCAAATTACGAAAACAGTCTAATATCGTGCTGTTACTCGTGCCCAGGCGGCTTACACAATTAGTTATGCGTGACAGCGACTGCTAAGCAAAGATAAACAATTTTGAAAGTCTTTACCTGAAAACAGACACCTTCTAAGTTAATGGAACTAAGATGATTTGTTGCACGCCATGGTCAACCGACCACATTGACTCTCTTTTTAGAATGGACCGATGAACAAGTGAATGGCGAATAACTGAAAGATTCTCACGATTTTTTTCAAATATTTTCGATACTGAATATTGTATTTTTATTTTATTTTTCCATTAAAAGATAATAACTGCAACAACAGTCAGGTGATAAATTGAAAACACATTAATAATCCTTGTACTAATTACAATATTAAAACTACTATTCAAATATTGGTTGTTTTGATAACAACGTTTCGGGTTATGTAACTGCAGGTGCGTCTTGTCGAACTCGAGAACATTTTATATTGGACTGGTTAATTGATATGGATTTCTAACTGAATCTTTTTATTTAATACGCGCAGAGTTATTGTTCTTGTTCTGTCAGCCTAAGGTGATTTTTTAATATTATCCTTTGTTGTTATGCTCTGTAATAAGGAGTTGACGTTCCACTACCAGGAAAATGTGACTTAGATCTGGTTGCAAATCAACGCTTTTAATTATTGCGCCACCGTTGCACGTGTGCAACTCTTGTATGCATTTATGGAACTCCTTATCGTGAATATAAATAAATCATCATTAACGTCTACGTTTATTTAATGTTACAAAGAATCTGATGTAAATGCTTACTTAAAACATATATGGGTGTGTGTGAGTTAAGTCTAATGGATACTGTGGTGGCTCTTTGTATCAGTTATGCGGAATCAAAGTTAAATCAGAGTTATTGTACTTCTACTTTCTTCATAGAAATTAATGTTAATAAATATGATAGTTTATATGGTATATACGTCGCTGGCTGTTACTTTACTTGTGGGATAATGGTGATCGTTAAATAAAGACATTGAAATACATACTTCTTCTACCACCTTAGTCCAGATTACCTGGTCGAACTTCAAACTCACCACAATCAGCAGAATTTCAATCTCATAGAACCGTCAACATACGCCATAATATCGTAGGTAATTAATCACATACAAATTATTAAAATAGAGTATACGATTATATG
>OY744517.1:31566885-31601885 GCA_963556195.1 Sepiola atlantica | reverse complement strand
GTAATACATTTTGTTTACTGCCTGAAAACTTTCTATATTCCATGGTTAAATCTGAGGAGATTGAAGTAAGAGAAGAAGCTTTAAAAAGAATTTTGGCCATTAGGTAAGTAATATTTATTCATATATCTCTGACTCAATTATTTATTCCAATTTATAGAATTATTTTTAAAGATTTTATCTAATTTCACCATAATTATTAAAGCAGTACAGATTGGAATTTTTTAATAATTCAATTAATTAATTTGTTCTTTCAGGAGTGAGGAGTCAACCAGAAAAAGATTAAAAAGAATACTACCTATTAATTTTAATGCCACACATTGGACACAATTAATAGATTTAAAATTATGCGGCATTTTTGAACCACCAATGACGGAAGATTTTACTGAATCTGAACTTCGAGAATCGTTGATGAATGGAACCAAGCTTGACTTGCCAGATTTGCCCTCACATTCTCAGGGTGTGGAACGGGCAGTTAAGTTAATAACAGAAGCTTCACAAACTGTATATGGTTTTGAAGCAAGGCATCAACACATTACAGCCAAAGTTTTGAGTAAGAAATTGAGACCAGCATTTTTGTCTAAGGGGTCTTATATGGAGCAATTTGACTCTCTATATTAAGCTTCATTAAAATAGTGTTAGGTTTTTCCTTATTTCTTTGCTTGTTATATTTTCACTAATAACAGAAAAAATCATTTTTTTAGGTATTCAAATATTACTGTTTAATTCATAACGTTAAAAGGTAGTTTACAAAAGCAGATACTGAAAATGAGGGGGGGGGGGCAAATTTTCAATTTGAAGATTTCTTTAATTCATATCATTTTTATAAAATAAAAGGACATTCCCTGCTTTTAAATGCTAACACTATTTGGTTTTCACACCAATATTCAAGCAAATCTTGCAAAAACGAGGAATTTTCAGTATATTCTTGTCTACGATCTTTGATACCAAACGCTCAAAAAACCGCTGAAGTTTTTGATCTAATTTTTTGCATGAGTATTTAATAGGTCTATATACAACTTTCGGAACGTGCCTTTTTTTAATATTTAAAAAAAAGTGTAAAATCGACCTACCCTAATATACATGTATATATATATATATATATATATAATAAACGTGTTACTACAATTTTGAAAGCGTCGTTAGAAGATATATTTGAACATTTTTGAGAAACAATTTAACAGACGCGTGAATTTATAGCAATAAATGAAAACTCATTAAATAATTTTTTGTTTTACTATCTTATAAATCCTAAAATTCGGTTTAACAAACCATAATCATGGTAAACAGACATTGTATTTTTTTCTATTTTCTCTCTTTCATGGTAATCATCTTTCGGCGTTCCCGAAGATTGGCGATCTCCTCCAATGTTATTAGAAAGGTTTGTGTATAAGTCGGGTGTTTGTAGTAGATGCCCTGTCAGGCTCGAGATTAAAAATGCATGAACTTGTTGAAGGGTGTTTGTGCATATCGATGTAAGTGTGTACCTGTTACATATAATGTAATTATAACTATATATATATATATATATATATATATATATATATATATATATATATATCTGTGTGTGTGGGGGGAGGGTGTAAAGGGGTAAGCCTACCAACATTTGTAAAAATGTTTTTTTCAACATTTATTAATAATTTTGATATTATTGTGTTGTTTGATTTTGAAACAACACTCTTTCAAATCAGAGTGCAGAGTACAATAAAAGATAATAAAGCTTTTACTTTACTTCGGTCGTACTATTTACTGAGAATTCTATAAAACCATTTCAAGCGATCCTCCAAAAGCGATGTTTATTATAAACAATAATGACAGATAATTAATATTTCATATCGGTATTTTTAAGATAAGGATTTATATTATTCTGGTTATTCACACTACTGTTCTAATCTTGGATATCATTCTCGGGACGTTTCAGTCAGTGTTACCTCGGATCTTCTTCCTTCGAACCTGGAAATATGCACGGAATTTCGATAGGAATCCATTATTTAATCCACGGGGTTAGCTTGCTTTCGTTCCGTCAGCCATGCAATACATGGGGTAATACCACTTTTGCTATGGTTAGTTGTTGCAATATTGCCATTTACATGAACACGCCTGTTTGTAGATAATGTTATAGCCTTGATGTACTTTCATAAATATGACCGTTTAATGCAAGCATTGAGCCTAAAAGCCGGACTTCCAAGTTGAATAATTGGAAGTGTTTGTTAGAAGTCTGCTTTTTCTTTAGTTGCGCAATACCATCCCGAACAATTGATGCTTGCGCATGCGGTTAATATCCCAAATGCTTTTTTGGGTTAGACACTGCACATGTAGTGAAAATGAGACCAAAAATATAAATAATATTTTTTTATTTGCCGTAATTTCTAATGAACTGAAAAAAACAACGAATCTCTCTTTTAGCTATGTAAGCATTTCACACGACCTATCTCACACTATGCCGACTTACACAAGCTCTAAAAGTGTTAATATTTCTCTGAACTTTTAGAACACAGCGTGAGTCATTTGTCTGCGTTATGTGGTTTGTACAACGTGAGAACACTTATGTAAATTGGATGACACTATTTTGAGTCTAGGCGTACGTGATTAAAATAAATCTTGATATCGATTTTCATATGTCAAGTTTTGTTTTAAACCCTAATATCGACATCTACTTTTAATTTTACAAATCATTAGAGTTTTTTACACAACCCATGATTGGGACTTGCAAATTAATACTTCCATCACGTGTCGTACGGAAAATGTCTTGATGTAACTTGTCGGAAATTTATTTCGGGGTATTAGAAAAAGAGGAAAAGTATTTCTTTGTAAAATTACATATTTATCTAAAGTATTTGCTAAAGAAAAACGATTATTTTATTCATTTTAAAAACACTTCATTGTTCACGTTTTAAAATGTACATACATATATATATATATATATATATATATATATATATATATATATATATATGTGTGTATGCTTCATAACATGTTATCAATTTCAATCTTATAGTGCAGAACATCCCCCGGAATTCACCTTAAGTTAAATTGTCATTTTAAACACCGTGGCGTATTTTTTCCTGTATCTACGTTTTATTTGAAACATTGAAGTAAATACCAAGAAAAGTAAAAGTAAAAAGGGCAATAACTTACTTTGAAAATTATATATTTATCGAAACTCTAAGCCTAAACAAAAATGAAAAAATAAGATGTTATTCATTTTAAAATTGCATCATTGTTTTGTTTTTAAATTTTAATGTAAAATATTCATATTCATGGATGGTTTATGAGATATAATCAATTTACTTATATATATATATATATATATATATATGTTTGTGTGTGTGTGTGTATCGAGGCAGCAATTTTTCTCTAAGACACGTATCATTTACAGCAACCGACAACTCATATCTGGATAGTTTTGTATAAATCTCTTCAATTTTCCGGATTAAAGTCTTAATATATATATATATATATATATATATATTGTCACGCACAGCCTTATCGAGACCACGGCGGCTGACGCGTGACAATGATGAATATTAAAAAAAACGGTAAAAGTGTCCGGAAGTGGCTCGTAGGTCTTTAGGTCCCAATATCATCAACTAAATACAGGGGGATGTGATTTGTCTAATTAATTACATAACATAAGAAACAAATAAACAATAACGATCAGGTAAAACACGACTAAAAAACAGTTTCCATTAAAAACATGTTTATGTATAAAAAATAAGAGAAAGAGCGAACATATATGAAACAGGAAGAAGAGAAGCAAGGTACTATTTCAGGAGATAGTTGACGTTCACTACGTTAAATAATGACGATCAAAATCTTTAAACAAAATAGTGTTCCAAACAATTCACGAAAGAAAAATGATTTTTTACTCACAGAATGTGAAAGGGTGTTACAAGACTCCCCACGGGACTTGACAAGTTCAATTATCCAGGAATGTCATAAGCCACACACATCCAAGATCCAAATTGATATTTGGATAGAAAACTCATCAGCTGATATCAAGATGTAAATGTTCAGAAATCATATATGCGCGTGTATTCGTTGAAGTCTCACTTCGTGCTATATAATTATGACATATGATATGTATTCACCATTTTACGGATAGTGTGGTATATTTAAAGTCAAATGAATCTTCGGCGTAGAGGAAAAACTGTAAACAATCAGCCCGGTTAAAGAGTCAGATTTTATTTGCTTTGCTCTTTTCTTTCCTTTTATTTGTCTTTTTCGTCCTATTCTTTTTAATAGCTCACAGCGCATACGCGTGTGGTTACGGGTGACTCTAAAACCAGCAGGAATTGTTCATGTCTTCTCAGCCGATATATATCGGTGAGAAAGTTGTGCGACAGAAGCGTGTCTTTAGGTTTGCAGTTGAGGGCACTTTGCACTGATTTAGGACAGCGGCAATCGTGTACATTGGGAGATGCTATCAGATGTTTGGCCGACATTTGACTTCTCTTCAACTTAGGATGGGAGGAGAGGGTGTCGCTAACCGGAAATGAGAGTTAACAGCCGACGATACCACGCCATTTGATGTGGGTTCAATGCGTTCGTAAATGTTTTTACGGACGACAGCCGACCAGCTCCGTCGTCTTGGAAAGGTTCAGAGTGTGCCAGGGTGTTGCTAAGTGCAAGGATAGATGATGGGTTGAAAGGGTCTATGAAACCAGGTACAACATTTTTTTTCGTTATGACTTGCTTGGCTAAAAGACAAATATAAAATACAATGGATAGGATAGATAATCTTAGCGTTGATTTGATGTTCATAGAATACATTTTATTTCTCTGATAATATCTATCCAACTATCTATTTATTTGTAGCAATATATATATATATATATATATATATATATATATATATATATATATATATATATATATATATATACACTATACATTAGTATCAACTGAAAGCGTTTCCATTCAGATGTGTACACCCCTTCAAATATATAGAAGCGTTGCCGCACTTATGCACACATCTGAAAGTTCACTTTCTTTAATACCGCCATCGAGAGCAGACGAAAATGTAACTCTTCGAACCACGTGTGGATTTACTTGCCATTAAAACACCAGCAAAATGAGGGCGAAAAAGAGTAAATAAATCTTCGTTAACGGCGAAAGTCTCAGAGGCATATATTCATGACAAATGATTTTATACATTTAATAAATATACATGTAAAAAATAACGTTTATTTTTTTTTTCAAAATAATGTGATACATTTCAAAAACCGTTTTCTTAAGAATTTGCACCCCTTTAAACTTAAAAAACAATATATGTTATTGCTCAATAGAAAGTCTAAGAAAGTATTCGCTCTGACACGGAATAAAATTTCGCAATATTGCTGAACTAGAAACCTTTCATAATTCTCTCGAAACGTTCGATTTGAACGGGATATGTATAATTATTATTTTTATAAATATATCTTTATTGTTAACAGGAAAGTATTTTTCATGTTCACCAAAAGTCATAAATCTTATAGAGGTACAATTTCGGTTGAACGATTGAATCATGGACCTGAGTAAATCAAATCTAATATTCTTAACCGTTTGGCAACTGTAACAGTTATACGTATATGTGAGAGAAATAACTCCAATATTTTATTTGCACGTATAGTGTGTTTTACAAACTGTTCGATCAGCGATATATATATATATATATATATATATATATATATATATATATATATACATATATATATATATACATACATATATATATATATATATATATATATATATATATATATATATATATATATATATAAGATTTTTATGAATTAGGACATTACAATTGTTCCATGAATTAGAACATCAAGTGTAGTATGACATACGGTCGTTTCCAAAACATCCTGGAAATACTTTATGTTATTTTTCAAAATAAACATACTTACTCCAAAACGTCTTGATCAGCGCCTTTAGCCCCACATATATATATATATATATATATATATATATATATATATATATATATATATATATATATATTCTAAAGAAGCTTGGAGTCATAAAAAGAAAGAAAGTAAAATGCAGTTAAAATTCCCAGAGAAACTAACTAGATCCAAGATATTGCAGACTTAACATTCGTTGGAAAATTAGTAAATAAAAAAAAAATAAAAAATATAAAGGGGGTAAGTATCTAAGAGTGAAGCAAAGACAGGAGACCTTAAGCGTCTAATATTAACACCAGGATCATCAGATGTTTACCATGTAACTGTGTCGAGGATTTAAAAACAGGACAGTTATAATATTCATGGCTCTCCAATGGTAATGATTAAACTACCATTTCCCCAATAATCAAGTGTCGAAATAATTCAGCTTAAAATTTCACTAATATATACATAAATAAATAAATAATAATAATAATAAAATAATAATAATAATATATTACCCATAAGACTACTATATATATATATATATATATATATATATATATATATATATATATATATATTTATGTGTGTATATATATATAAGTATATATATATATATATATATATATATTTATGTGTGTATATATATATATATAATAAGTATATATATATATATATATATATATATATATATATATATATATATATATATATATATATATATATATATATATATAAAGAGAGAGAGAGACAAAGAGAAAGAGTGAGAGGAGAGGAGTATAATTTCAATGACATCTGCCCTATATTGCGTTTTATTGACAGTTTTTCTCTTTCTATTTCCTCTACGTTTTAAACTTGTTCTGCTTTGTTTCTTGTATCCTTGTTATTTTTTGTCTAGCCATCGGTCGCACGCATGCGCGATGGTGAAACAATTAATTATTCGCCGACACGCAACGAGCCATCACAGGATCTGATATGTGGCCAATATATTGGTGATAGATTCGGAAATACCTTGGACAATTCCTTTTTCCCCGGACCCCATTTGTTTCCACTTTTTTCATGTGGTAAAGGGTGGGGACTATTTTTGTTTAAGTGTCTTTATGGGAATTGCCATTAATGTTATTTTATTCGCCCAGTTATTTATTTACTTGCTTATCTTTTTTTATCTCACTTTTCTCACCATCTCTCTCTCTTTCCTTCTTTCTCTGTGTCTCCTTCTGCCTTTGCAGCTCTTTCTGTCTCACTCTCTTTTAGATTTCCTTCTTTCTGTTTCTCTTTCTATTTCCCAATCTCTTTCGTTTTCTTTTTTGTGTCTTTCCCTATGCCCATTTCTCTTTTTTATTTCTTCTTACTTTCTTTCCCTCACCTTTTGTCTCTGTTGTACTTTTCTTCTCTCTCTGTCTCCTTCTATTAGTGTCTCTAATATTATCTCTGTCGCTTTCGCTCCTTGCTATCCACCCCTTACACTGACGCACTCTCACTGTCTGTCTTTTTATCTATCTATATATCACTTTCATCTCATTCTCTCGCTATCTATATCTCTTCATCTCAGAATCTCTCGCTTCTGCCCTTTATTTCTCTCTTTCTCTTTTTTTCTCTTTTTCTCTCTTCATCCCTCACTCTCCCATTCTCTTCATCTCTCTCCTTTGTTTTTTCTCTCTTAATCTGTATTGCTCTCTCTTCTTTCTGTTTTTCTCCATCTCTCGGTTGTTATTAGTTATTTATTTTGCTATCTCCTGACTTCTATTCTACCGGCATTCGATGTCGTTGTCCAGATAACTTGATTTCTCAGGTGTATACACTGACTAGTCAAATCATACATAAATGCACAAAACGTAAGAACACAAACCCCCGATAGGCGAGAGAGTGATGGACATGTCAGGAGCAAGTTGGTTTACAATTCGCACAGAATATACACGTCATGGTCGGTCGCTTAACCCGACTGTCGGCCAACTAAGCTCTGAGGGAAGTGGGACAGATGGTGGTTTGGCTACAGACACAGACACGAACGCGTTATGGGACTGACACTCTTCACGACTGCCAGTTAATATTGTTTTCCGATTAATTATTTATAATCATAGATAATATCTCTAATGATAAAATATTGTTTCACTGAGGTACTGACCCATGAACGTGCTGCACTGACCGTTTCAAATGTTATGACAGGGCTCAGTCATGACCAGACATTCATAATTATAGATAACAATATAATATTTACTGTCATTTACTGTTTTGTATAAAGATACCGAAAGCTAGTTCACTGTGTTAAAAGAGATTCAAATTGAAAGCAAGACAATACTCGTGCACGTCCTTCATGAGATAATGACGGAAAAATATGATTCGCCAGTGTTTGCACTCGCTCTTTGATTTAGATATATAACTGAAATTGTTTTATTAAATCATAGATTTACGTTGGTTATTTCATTTTTCATATACAAAATATCAATATGACTTCCGGTAACCTGAAGAGAAAAAAACAGCCACCGAATAGAAGATTTATTTCCGAATTCATTTTCGGCAGTGGAGAAAGTCTAACGTAGTTGTCTAACATGCTCTTTGCTTTCTGCTTTTCCCCTCCATTTTCGAAATAATTTCGTGTGGAAACTATAAAAAAAACGTGGTTTACTCGCTAACATTTGTGAGAGAGGGATGGAGTATACTAATGTATATACAGAAAAATACACATGAGTCTTCATTATACAATGGAAGATATATATATATATATATATATATATATATATATATATATATATATATATATATATATGGTAAGTCAATGAAAATTGATTAGACCTGCAAATGGAAGCAAATCAATATCTTCAGTTGTTCAAAACAAGGAGCAGTTTAGTTAATAAAAACATTTATTTTTCTTCTCTTTCATTCCGTAAACCAGGTTTTTCAAAGATTAAATTCTTATCATCAGAGGAAAATTATGATTGATAAGTTGACAGAAGAAGAAACAATTTGTAGTAAAATTGTATTTTTAATATACAGGAATGATGTTTGCAGAATAATAACTGCGAGTCTATCCTCTTCGATAAATACCAAAGTGTATATATATATATATATATATATGTCTGTGTGTGTGTGTGTTTGATTGACCAACAATGAGTACTCCTGTTTTTTAATCCATATTTTCAAGTTGGTAGATCAACGATCTGATGTTCTGTTCAGGTTTGAACAGGAACTCCCAAAAATTGCGAACGTTTTCGACTCCAATGATTCTTCATCAGGCACGGGAAAAGTAACACACATTAAAATTGCTGAATTTATTTAGAAAGTCGATTAAAACTATTTGTTACTGTTGTTTGATAAAACATGCATCAACGACGAAATGCTGCCTAGTATACATGCATATATTAGCTTGGTGCAAAAACAATGGCGTTTTCTCACACATGTTATATTTATATATGTTTTCTGAATTAATTTATTTATAAATGTAGCGTTTTCATAGGTCATTTTAAAGCGTGTTTCACGCTCTATCGAGTCCTGCTATTCGTGTCCAGTTTTAATCACGTCATATATTGTTTTGCAGGCTTTTCGACAGCATGGGCAAAATTGAAATTCGAACGATATTCTTGTTCCGGGTCAAACTAGGCCGAAAAGCTGCCCAGACAGCTTGTGACATCCATGATGCGCTTGGCCCAGGAACCACTAACGAACGTACGACGCAAAGGTTGTTCAAAACATTTCGCAATGGTGACGAGAGCCACGAAGATGAAGACGGTCAAGGCCGGCCTACTACGGTTTATAACGAAGATCTGAAAGCCTGAATTGAAGCCGATCCGCGCAAAACCACACGAGAATTTGCTGATGAACTCGATGTCGACAACTCAACAGTCTGTCACCATTTGAAGCAAATAGAGAAGTCAGAAAATCTGGATGAATGGGTGACGCGCGAATTGAGCGATAATCAAAAACATCGTCGTTTTGAGGTGTCTTCTACGCTCTTGCTGTGCAACAGAAACTGCCCATTTCTCAAGCGAATTGTGACGTGCGATGAGATGTGGATCCTCTATGACAATCGGCGATGTTCGCCACAGTGGTTGGATGCTGGCGAAGCACCAAAACACTTCCCGCAGCCGAAATTGCACTAAAAGAAGATTATGGTGAATGTTTGGTGGTCTGCGACCGGTCTCATCCATCACAGCTTCTTGAATCCGGGCGAACCGATTACAGCGCAGACGTACTGCCAAGAAATTGACGAAATGCACCAGCAGCTCCAACGTATGCGCCCGAGATTGGTCAATATGCAGGGACCAATTCTCCTCCATGACAACGCTCGCCCGCATGTTGCCCAACTGACCCTGCAGAAGCTGAACGAATTTGGGGTACGAGACTCTGCTTCATCCGCCATATCCACCGGACCTCTCGACAACAGATTATGACTTTTTCAAGCCTCTCGACAACTTCCTGCGCGAGAAATGCTTCAAAAGCCGAGATGATGCCGAATCGGCCTTCAATGACTTCATCGCTTTCAGAACTCCGGATATTTATTATAATGGAATATGTAAACTTGTTGCCTGTTGATTTTAATGGTTCTTATTTTGATTAATAAAGTTTGGTATAAAGGAAGATGACCGTCAAAAAACGACATTGTTTTTGCACCAACCCAATATATACATGTATATGTATATGTATATATATATATATATATATATTTATATATATATATATATATATATATATATATATATATATATATATATATATATATATATTGAACAAGGAAATAAAGATGTATATTTAAAAAATAGACCCTATCATGAAAACAAGTAATGCTCAATATATAGCATATATCAAAGATTAGAGTAAACATTTTAAATATACAAAGTCAATTACATATTCATGTGTTCAACCCAAGGTATTTATTTTTCCTAAAACCATCACTTTTCTAATCATGTAAGTCTTCTCATCAGAGGAAAACAAATTGATAATTTAGTAAAAAGAATTTCCAATGCTTAGAAGATAACTTGATTGACGTTTGTATTGTGAACTTTTTACGTTCACAATACAAACGTCCTGGAAAAGACATCAGCAGGTTTAATGATGGTCAGTTCAAAGGAAATCGTAAAATCTATGGAATTGAAGAGTCAGATCAACACGGGCAAAACAATCCGGTTGTTTGGAAGTTGCATTTGACATTCACACACTTTTCTCTTTGGCATTTTTTCTCAAATAACATTTCATCTCTTATCATTGTAAACTTAAGAATTGCGGAGCATAGGAATAAAACCAAATTGGTTTGTTTAAATTCTTTTTTGACCTAGCAATGAAACGCGCGTAGGGATGATTTTTTTATGCAAATAAATAAAAATACACCAACAGAAAAAAACACCTTTGTTTTGGTTGATGGTAACATCAAGGAACATATACTTGCTCTGAATCCGGTTACCGGAGCTCATTGAGCTTACAATAATTGGCATCGTTCCAGAATTTATAGAGAGTACGCAGATCTTTGTAAAACACACACACACACACACACACACACACACACACACACACACATATATATATATATACATAAATATATATATATATATATATATATATATATATATATATATATATATATATATATATATGAAGTATCTAAATGAATATGTGCGAAAGGATTTTCACGTAAATTTACTATATCAACATCATCATGACGCACACACTGTAATCTGCAAACACATGAACACAGCTTTTGGTACTTCTTATTTGCATACTTATTTCATAAACAGTGTATAATAAATTGATATTCTGTATTATACATGTTTACTTATATTCTGCGCAATAATAATGTTTCTAGGATGCTGAAGACATATACTACACTTTGATCTAAGCTAAAAAACCAAGAGCCCATAAATGTTATGGCTGTATTACTAGACATTCTCACATTTTTAAATGGAGAGGAGAGTAGAAACAGGACAGTGTGTTTACTTTCGGCAGCCTCGTGACTTTCTCTTCCCGTATTTTGTATTTTAGTACTCACGTTCCATGGCCGATGTGTTGGACACAGTGAGGAATAATTGATTTTTGGAATCTATACATCGAACAAGTAGTGTTTCAGAGTTTTTTTACTTTGTAGTAGTATTTGTTTTAGTTCATTAAATCAAGGAGCTTCATGTCTTGTCTGAAGCGATTTCCATAAAAAAATGTAAGAACAACTCTTTGATTTAATCTATTATTTTATTATCTTTTTTGACGGTGGGTAGTGTGGTATCGGTACTGTTGTGATAAGATCGTTCCCCCAGGAATTAAGTCCATCGTTTTTAGGGGTGTCCGTAATCCTCCCATGTTTTACATCCTTTGTTATGCATTGCCCTGTCCTTTTCTGGGGAATCCTCCTAGGAATTATCTCCTGTCTTTTCTTGAGAAGGCCACTCTCAGGGTTTATATTTACATTTGAGGAGTAGTATAGTGTATTTTATTCGCCGTGATACATTCCTCCTGGGCATTACCTCGTTATTGGAGGGTTGTATTTACATAACTAAATGTAAGTTGTAACCTAACAATTCGACTGTAATCAACTTACATGTGCATTTGCTAGTTAGTACTCAAAAAATCCTATCAAATTTTATTAATGGCTTTAATGATATGTCAGACTCATGATTTCTTGAGTAATGTTGCGAAGAGTAGATGGAGATTATTAGTGTGTTGCCTCGATTTCTCGTGGTTGTTTTTTATTATGTATTTTTGTTAAAGATCGTATGGTACTAGATATCTATTTAAGTTTTTTTACAACTAAATTGCTTGAAATGTAATAGCTATTTTGTATTTTATTTTGTGAGTACGTTTCTGCATTATTTATAGCCGTTAATTCGTATTTTTTAAATTCTATACTATTTCTCAACTATTTTGAATTGATCCGATATGTTGTGCTTTATATATTCATTTGTGCGTTATTTCGTAACTTACCGTTTTTTATATATGTAATACGTTTTTTGTTGTGAGGCTATTTATTTAGTAATTATTTATATATGTTAATCTGTATTTCTATTCTCAAATTATTAGTTTATTTTAAACTTTTTAATCAGTGTTTTGCATATTGCTTATAATGACATTTATTTTGACTTACTTTATATAAATGTTATGATGTTTGCAACGATTTTCTTTGCGATGTATTTTTATTATCGCTTGTTTCTCTGCTGAAGATAGTTTTCTACTACCTTGATTTGTTATCATGAGCTGGTGCTATTTTCCTTATTCCCATGTTCTTTTAGGTCATTTACTTTTTAGTTTGAGAACTCAAAGTCACATATATAACTGGACAGTACTATTATTTGTGTGTATTTCTTTTCATAAAATGAGATTTTGTGCACGTATGTTCTTTTGTGTCAACTATTCTAATCTAATGTATATTATTTTACGTTTACTTGAGTTGTTACAATGATTCTATACAGCATTTCCGGTGTGCAATCTTGTGAATCACTACGGTGTTGTATATTACTGATGAATAACCAATTGATCAGTATATTTATTTAGTGTCAATATTTACTTATACAAAGTGTCGGCTATGTATATTCATACATTATTCAGCTCAGTGCTATGTAGCTATCCTAAATATCAAGTGGAAAAATAAACATAGAGTACTATTGATAGTTTGCAAATTAACTTATTTACTCTAACACATCAAAAAAACGTATACACTGTCTGGTGTATTACGGCGAGTCAGAAGATTTGTAGAGAGAGGTGTCTAGATATTAATAAGATTCTTTAACGAACCGCTCGTTATTAAATTCCACCGAATCTAATAGATGAAAATTTCGAATCAAACACTGAATGTAACCCCACATACATGCTCCCGCATGTAAGCATCCCGACTCATATTTAATTGTGTAGTCAGTCTGTATGCTTAAGGTGAAAATACATAATCATGTCGGACTGAAATGTTGTTTTTAGTCATTATAATATGGACTCTATCACATAAGTCCCTTGCGCGTCAATAGGCATATCCATTGTTTGTGTAGAATTAAAAGAAAATATTTATTCATTCCACACAGTGCAAATTATCACAGGGAGGTTATTGGCTACTGTGGTTAGGGGTTAGATTCATAAGCGGCATTCTAAGTGATGCATACCGTTCCGGGAATGGGCAGTGGCAGTTCTCCTTCTGTATACCAGTTCCGGAACGGGCCGTGGCAGTTCTCGTTTAATCACCTCGTCATTTCTAACAACAAAAATCATATATGTTGCATACCTGAACATTTCTCACACCTTCGTCGCATAGAAGGGTGCGTCGTCCAGTGGTTGAATTCTTTCTTCTTGTTTTCTGTCGTGAACCAAGCCGCTGCAACAAAACGCTTCATTACCGACCCAGGAGACAAACAATCTTTTAAACTTTTAAGTTTTGTTTTATTTGGCGTTAGTTATCCGTCGGCTTGGAGATATCCACTAACGTCAAGAGAGAGACCAACTTACTGCTGTCGTAATTACTTATCAATTAAGTCCTTAGCCATTCATAGAGGGGGAAAATAGATCTTTCGCCTGTATTTTCTTAGGGAATTAATTCTCCAAATCATGGTGCAGACTACATCGTGAATCACGTCCGTTCGGCTCGCCTCCAAAACCCACACTAGCAAACACTCTGCTTCCCACGCAAAAGCCAGTGAGTCACAGAGCGCAGTGGACATTGACCCTTGATCTGAGGTCTTGTCAACGTGGTAATGTTTTATTACTGGCTATTCGGTTCACCAATAACTCTTTTAGTTCTCGTCGACTTCGCGGTGTATTCGTGCGAACGGCATTTCTACTAAATGGGACGAGATGCCGTTTCTCTGTTTCGCCTCTGGCTGTCAGAACTATTTGCACTACTGTGCGCGCTTCTTCTTTTGTTGTCACTGTCTGCCGGCGGCCATTATTTGCGTCTGCAACCATTCTCCGTTGGGCTGCTATGTTGTCTCAGTCCTCGCCGATGCCGTCGCCCGCCGCGTGTTATCATTTTTGGGCTGTTGTCGCTAGCTGAAAATCAAACTTTCACTTCAATAAGCTCACAAAGTCTCTCCTGTTTTGTATTCCAGCCATCTTTATTTACTACTTCAATTAGCCGACCTGAACGAGTCCGTTGCGAATTTAGAGAGAGGTTACGCTAACTAACTTCACTAGTTAATATTCTTCATTAACTTAATAGAGGGAGGAGTATTGAGATTTACTAATTGGCTCTTTGATTTCCGTCATTCGAAATCTTTCTCGTACAGTTACATTTTTGGTGATCTTGACTCACTCGCTTCCAAGTCAAATCTGATTAAATCCCGATTCTATTCTTCCACGGTCGGAACTCTCGTCCAAAATCTCGTCGTCAACACGCCACGTGCAACCTGAACCCCCTGACCTCACTAACCTTAAGCTCAGATCAGTTGTCACCGTGAGCCTGGGAACGCATCGGACGACTTCGCTACAACCGCGCAAGTCAAACCGTCTCAAACAGATGCGTCCAAGCCATTATCTAACAGTAACCCTGTCACGTCTGTGTGCTCCGACTGTGAAAACAGCCCTATTTTGTATTCGACTGTACGGGTCCATCCGCACTGAATCGCGAAAGCCAAACCAAACGATTTCCAACAGATACGCCCACCTCAAGATGCGTCCGTTCCCACAGGATCATTATCCAACATAAGTAGGGAGTTATGCTTCAAGACATATGAGTACATTATTCCTACATGTTGGTACGATCAAACACACGGGAGGTAGGAAAGAGATTCCATAGCCAATTGACCCGAGGAAATAATTTATTATCATAGTAGTAACCTTTCTGGCATACGGGAACCTCTAGGCTCAAGGGATCGGATTTTTCTGCTTATCAGGAGTGTTAACGTTTAGGGAGTACAAGTACAATTAGTTCATCGGCCCACATCCTATAGATATACTATAAACAAGCAAATCGGTGCAATACTGCGGTCATTGGACAGGGGTTGAAACTTTGTAGACAATGCCGGATGTATTATGTTAGATACGTTTTTTTCACGCTATCCGAGACGGAGAAAAGAGTAATTGGGGCACCAGCTTAGCTGTGGAAACACTACTTTGTGCATAAGCGGATGGTGGTTTAATAGAACATTATTGTGTGTGAGAAGTTTTCTGGCCTATTAGAAGGAGCCATCTTTCTTTGCAGCAGACCTGTTAGTGTCTGCAATGTAGTAATTCTTATTAATGTTGCCTGTGAATGTTAGGCTTACGGGACTTTAAAGTTCAAATCTCGGGAAGCTATGGTCATCAAGGTGTCTTATAATTGTAAAAGAAACGGAGGTGTATCAGTGTCGCATTGAATGAAACCATTTGTATTTAACCTCATTCTACGACAGACTAGAGTTATTTTTGCTTAAAATTCAGTATTACATTTTATTCTTCACCATAATCACCGTCTTATTCTGCATACCTCATCATTCGTTGCTGAAGTTCTTTTACTTCTTACTGTACAACCTTCAGTCACCTATGTGGTTTCATCAGTTTATAAACCAGCAAAAAAAAGCAAAAGTGTCAGAATCTACGAATGTATTACTTCAGCGTACAATAGAATACAGAGGCAATATCTTTTATTTCTTTATTCCAAAATAACTACTGGAGACACATCTCTAACACAACCCTTCTTTATACGATTTTCAACCGCAAACTACATGATTTATTGACGTGAATGTTGAAGCAAAAGAAACGCTAACCCATTTCTGTTAAACTAGAAAATCTTAAAAGTTGCGAGTTTCTCTCTATTGGCAGAATTAACGCAACGGTCAAAACTGTTACTAATAGATATGGCAAAACAAGAAAACATTGACGAGCGAATTAAAAATAGTTTTGCTCAAAAAGAATTGCTGATCATTTTCTGTAAGCACTGTGTTTCTTTACTGTCTAATCAGGTGGATAATCTGTCTTTCTCTCTTTATCTCTCCCGCAAGCGCCATGTTCTCCTCTTACTATCGCCTCTTATTCTCTTTTTATCTAGCTCTTTAAATCGGTCCTCTTTTTAACTCTTTATCTATCGCATTCTCTCGCTCCTCATCTATTGATCGCTTTTGTTTTCTTACTCTCGCTTTCTCGCTTTCGCACGGTCACTCTCTTTCTCTCTTAATATTCCTCTCTCTCTCTCTCTATCTATATATTTATCTATATATCTCTCTATCTACCTATCTCTCTTTCTCTCTTCTGATCGTTCTCCAACTCTTCTACTCTCTTTTACTCGCTACCACGCTTTTTCCCTCACCCGTTCTCGCTTTCTATGTTTCTTTTACTATCTCTCTTTCTCTCTCTCGCTCTCTCTGTATCGGTGTATCCCTCTCTGACGCTCTGTATGCCTCTATTTGACTCTCTCTCTCTATCACCTTATATTATATTTTATTTCGTGCAATTTATGTTAATGATCAAATGATTGCTTTATGTATGATGGTGATTGATGTGAGTGTAGGCTAATGTTGCCGGCGTTCCTTTTTCCATTAATCTCTTGCAAGTTGTAATTGCTGGAACCCTGGCGTATGCTACGTGCGAATGTTATTGTAAGGCAAGCGTATGCATCTTGTGTTCCAGGATTCTTTGCGTATATTTCACATTTGTCTGCATTTTATGTCCTTTGTTTATTCATATATTTATTTATTTATATTTGTGCGTGATGCATAGGTTTGATGCGCGCGTGTGTAATACATTGTCACTCAACGATAGAAGAGAATGGTTCTGCTTGCAAATAGCGAATGCGCAGTCATACATAATTCATGCAGTTTCTGTGCAGATTGATCCATAAACAGTCATTTAAAAATTCACAGACCGCTCGTGCATGTCATGTTGAAATCTACGCACAAGATGGCGTCTTCATTCTGGACACGGGAAAAAGAAACCATAAAGAATATGTAACGAAACAGGGCGGGTTGCAATATTTGTGGTATTTGTAGGTACATCCATAAAAAAAAATGTCTGACATGCAATGGTTTATATTTTTGTTTCACCTGTTTTTCTTTTGGTGAGCGTCGTGCATCGTGTAATTGTGTTCATACCATTTCCATTGACTGACAGTGCACTAAATAAATCTGCGTAAGTTTAAACTGTTCCAGAACGGAAATTTCCTTCGTTTCGCACACTGTGTTTCTTACGTTTGCAATTTACCATTTTCACCGGAATTTTCAATGATAATTAGTGTCTTACATCAATCTCATAGATTTACGGTATTCTTTACAACGTGTTTTTATAAAACAGCAATCTTTCACAGTTATGTCAACATGAGAAATGCATTGAAGTTAAGACGAATTGTGGCTAAAATACGCACTCAACTGTTAGATTTATTATACAACACTTGAAAGACACGGTGTGGCTCGAGCTTAAGTATAAATATACACACACACATATATATATATATATATATATATATATATATATATATATATAGTTATATATATATATATATATATATATATATATATATATATATATATATATATATATATATATATATTGGCGCCTGTGCTCAAATTACCTTATTTGGGCATATTGGGGAACAATCACTGTTTGGGGCATATTTCGGTTTACAATGATCGTCTGGTAGTGGTTCATGGCTAGTTAGAAGCGGAATGGAATACTCTTGGTGATAGATGAAGAAACATTAACAAATTAATTTTTTGGCGTCTGGGCGCAAACTACCATATTAGGGCATTTTGGACCAAAAATACCTTTTTTGACATAATTTAGACATGAAATGATCTTCTAATAATAGGTGAGGTCTTGTTGGAAGCATATTAGCAAGTTGCTTCTGGTGAAAAAAGAACAAACAGAAATTTCAATTTTGGGGGGTTTGGTCATTTTGGTGCAAATACACTTTGTTGGACTTAATCTGGACACAAAATGATTTTCTCACACTGTTTGATGGCTCATTTTAAACATATTAGCAACTCGCTTCTAGTAAAAATGACAAAATTCAAGAATCAATTGGTTTATCAAATATAGAGAATACATAACGTTAAAAGTATTAACTGACAAGGTTCATATAAAAGTACAAAAGTAAAAAGTATAAACATTTAAATGTATTAAGCATAAAAGTATACATGTATGTATTGGAATTGGAATAGCTCGTTGGAAGCGTATTAAAAAGGCAGACTTGCATTGTTTCTCTGTTGTTCACTTCAAATTGCGTTCATTTGATTTTGCTCAAACTATACTGTATTGGTTGTTCTGTGGACAGAAGGACTGGAAGGAGAATGGAATGAATAACTTTGGATATTATGCGGATCCTCAACAATGCGAAAAATGAATGTATCGATGCAATCCGAAACATCACCGGTATGTTAATGGATGCACAAATAATGGTCCGCTTTGCAACAGATTTTTCAGCCCTCAAAATCGCTTTTACGGATATTCTCTCATCCGTAACAGCGTCGATCGCGAAAATTTTGAAACGTTCCTGAGTAACACCAACATCCCACAGTCTGTCATAAACAAATGTGGGCATGTGGAAGCATGGAAAACCTTGGGCATTGAGATAATGCTTCATCTCAGAATTGCCTTCGTTGATGAGAAGGCTAAACCATGGATTATGATAATTCCAAGCTACCATTAAATGTGTTGCCATAGTTCAAGTGGAATAACGGTAACTCGATAGAAAAATGGAGTGAGAGTCCAGTTGAGTATTGGAACAATCACGTTCGGTCTTTTCCAAGTTATCTAGCTGCATTGTCTCGGCAACTGTCCATCAAGGACAATATTAATGATATACTTCGACGAATGTTAATAATGTATCACCATGAAATCGCTTCACAACGCCCCTGACCTCACTGTAATATTTGTGATGAAACTGGACACACAGAAAGGTCAGTCAGACATACCAAGTCGACTGCGTCAACTAAGGAACAAGCTCAAATAGATTCATTGTATTATTGATAAGTTTACTTTTGTTTGTTCTTTCATTGAACATTTTCAGCAAAATGTTACTTCAATACCGGAAAATTTAAATTTTCCTTAAAAAATACAGAATTTTCGAGGAAATACTTTTGATTGGTATCTTTTTAATGGTAATGTCTATAAACTCTATTTTGTAGTACACCAGTAAGAAATTATGAGAACGTTTTCAAAAATTATGATTTTTCTGAAAAATTTGGGGAGAATTGACGGGACTTATGTGTTCTGAATAATTCATCCCTACCCGACTTCAAGTTAAATTTTTAAAAATTGAATGCAAGCAAAGCTTTTTCTTTCTACATATTCAGAAAACAGATTAAAAAATGCTTTCAGATAGATGGAAACCAAATTTTTCCATCTAGTTTTTGAAACAATGGTGACGGTTTGAAAATTGACTATTTTCGGCGAAATGTTACTTAAACACCGGAAAAAACGATTAAATTACCGGTCGATTAAAAGTTGCTCTCAAATTTCAACCGTTTAATATTTTAACTTGTATTTTATTGAATATTCAAAAATTTATAAATTCTCAGTCTGGGCACACTGTGCGGTTTATATGAGGAACATATAATACGTTTTTTTACATACATATGTAATTTAATTTATTTAAGTACATAAATCTTACAAACCAAATATCCATACATTGTGTATTATACAAGTATGTACTTTCACATAGGGGCAACAAAGTATCATAGTTATATATATAGTATACAATCTTTTGTAGATATACAACGATGCTAATAACATGAAACAATTTATATTCTCAAATGTAATTGCACATATTTATATCAATGAATATATTTTAAAACAATTCAAACGTATTAAAATGTGTATCATTAAGCTGTACAAAAGTGTTTGCAATAGAATGCAAGTTCAAATAAGACACGTTATCTTTGTGTATATTCAGAATTGCCACACTGTTTAAAAGCGTAGATGTCATTGTGGATCGTGAGAATGTTTTTAGGCGTCTCATAGCAAAACAGGATCGCTCTGAAACTGCATCTGTAGCTGGACTGACGAGAACTAAGCGAACCAGTACCTCTACATCTGCCACCACAAATTTAACAGGGCAGGTCATATATCTGAAAAATAAAACGGAGTATGTCGGATAGCTGCACATCTTCTGGCTTTCGCTCATCTTGTGTGTTTACCCATTGTGTCAACATTGTTTGAAAAATGGGTAACTGCGCCTTTAATTTGTAGACATCAACATCGCCAGCCTACAGCTTTTGAATTTAACCGAGCTTTACCTCATCAAAAATAGTCTATGTGTATAATCTAGTAGAAATGTTTCTATTAATTTATACACGTGTAAGCCAGGTTGATTAAATCTGCGTTTAATGCTAGAAATATCAAGATCCAAATCTTTCTAAGTAAATTAGACAGTATCTATTCTTCGGCTCATCAAATTGAAACCCCGGACTACCGTCTTCCAAATTGGCTGGTAGTTTGCGCTTTCTAGGCAAGACTGGATCATCCACCTCCAGTATTTCTCGCTTCTTCTCCATTGCTTCAAAGAAAAAATCAAATGGTTTATCTGAACGAATTTTTTTCAAAGTATCAACAATGTAAATGGCTATTACTTGTGCTTCGCATGATGATAAGTTGCGGTTCTGGAGAGTAACGGACAGATTTTCAGTGTCTCTGTATATAAGTTCATTTAATTTTAATCCGAAATAAAAGTCGAATTTCTTCATCTGACTTTGGATACCGATTATTCGTGCTCTCATCTCCGACCCCGCTTTTCCCGGTATCGATGAGTGGAGTGACAGTATAGAATTATTGGGGACACAACTTTTTGCAACTACCTATATGGAGTTGGTTTGGCGGAGAGTCGTAGATTGTGGGCCAAATATAATATTTAGTATTTGTTGGTGAAAAATAATGAAAATTTACTATAACACGCCCGAGCGAATAAGCGTAATCAATTGGTGAGTTTAGTAGCCTGTGATGGATGGGGTTATTTTCCTATTAAGCAAATATGTACAGGGGGAAAATCCTCTCTACTTTATATATAATAAAAAAAAGAAAAGAAGAAAAGAAGAAGATTTTGTATAAACATTCCTAATTATGTATTCCGGTTGAGTGTCTGCCGCTGTCTTCAAAAAAGAAACGCAAATAAATTGTGATTCACAGCTAAACTAACGAAATGCCAAAATCAGTTTAATTCAAGTTTCACGTGTTTTGCTTCGGGCTGTCGATTTTTGGGAGAAGAAAATGAAAGTCCGTACATATACCTATAGAATACGGGACCTTTAACAAGAACTCACCCATTTGTCTTGGTTCTCGCCAAATTTTAGATAAAATTGATTGTTCGTCTTATATTGTAATGATGACAATATAAGACCAACAATCAATTAATAGATAAGCTAATTAGATAAAATTAAACACATGCATATAACCTTAATTATTAATGACTGTAAAGTGGGGGGACCAAGTCAAAAAGTGTAGGGGCTTGAGCAACCCCCCTGCCCCCGGTCCATGTTATATATATATATATATATATATATATATATATATATATATATATATATATATATATATATATATATATACGGATTGATGCTTATAGTCCAGTGTTTTACCATGGGACAAGACTCCCTGTCTAGATATATGTACGATCTTTTCACGTAAATATTTAGTGTATTTTAATGTAATTATTTTTATTGGTGATTGCAGCATTCGTTGTTCTTTGGCTTACTACCTATTCGCTTGTTTCACTTCCTAAGTGATTAAGATGCAGACAATTACATAATTTTTCGCACCTAACTGTATAGGACGTATATATATATATATATATATATATATATATATATATATATATATATATATATATATATATATGTATTATACATACATAAAAGTAATCCATGGCCACGTGTTTCTGGCTCACATAAAAATACACTATATATAGTCATCCACATACAGACTGTTCGCTGTATCATAGCTCATCAGTGCAGCTAGACACACAAATAAATAGTTAAAAAGAAGTACTCAGACGAACATTTAAGTCATTTTCATTATCATTTTTCCATATTCCAAATTGGCTTCTTCAGATGTCATACGTGTATATATATATATATATATATATATATATATATATATATATATATATATGTGGTCTGCATATTAAGATATCATTCTCTCATTAAAAATAGTTAAACATGACAATTCATTTCAGTATTTATATTTATTTTCAATACACACACACACACATACACACACACACACACACACATATATATATATATATTGTATGCGTAGTAGGAGATGTCCTACAGGAAAAAATAGTTAAACATCACAATTAATTTCAGGTATTAAATTTATTTTTCAATATATATATATATATATATATATATATATATATATATTATATATATATATATATATATATATATAGTTATCCACAGACACGCGTGTGGACATGTTTATATAGAAAAAAAGATATATAGATATAAAACGATTAGAATATACGTATTCGTCAATAATATATATATATATATATATATATATATATATATATATATATATATATATATATATATATATATGTGTGTGTGTGGGTGTGTGTGTGTGGGTGTGTGTATAGAGAGAGAGTGTGAAAGAAAGAGAGAGAGAGACCAATAGATAAAGAGAGAAAAAGAGAGATGTTTATCGATAGTTTACATTATTCTAGAGTTACAGAGGAAAAAAGCAATTAGGGCCTTTGAATTGATATTTGAGGATTGTATACTTTGACCTGACACCATACATCAGCTTACAATGACCGCGGCCAAGGGAATATACAATTTCACTTATCAGTGTCTGCAATCAAGGAGCGAAACAGTCGGTGGCATTAGACTACGGAAGGTCAGAATGATCATATCTAACTCATTTTTATTTTTCTGTGTTTTTAGTAAAACGTATTTTTTTAGTAATATTTTCTCATACTTTACTAGCCCTTTAAATAGCTTTCGTACTGTCTTGTTGTTCTAATAGACCCATTATTATTGGTTTGAGCTTTACACTTTCTTCGTTGTCCTTTCTTGAAACCTTTACCCGTACTTGGGCGATTGTTTTCTTAATATATTTTTCGCCGTATTAATCCATTAGTTTATCAGAGAAATATATGTAGCATCTTCTTGGAAACTACGTGAAATAGTTCCTATCGAAGCTGCATTAAGGGAACTATTATATTCATGAACACATTAATGTTATGGCAATCGCTATTTTGAGGCACAATTTTCTGTTACTGTATAAAAGTCAAGGGCTGAGTAATTGGCTCATCGACTAATTGATTAGTTTAACGTATGAATCCACTTCTTTGGAGCGCTCCCACAAAGATAATTCCTGCTTCGAACTATTTGCAGTTCAGGAGAGAACGATATGTATCTGGCTCTCTGACTCAAACCTGTAGAAAACATGCTTTGGAGTTCGGTGTCTATGTTGTAATGTTTACTTATATCGGTTTTTAATCTATTTGCAGCGCGGCCAAATAACAAAACATTTGTATTATATCACTATACATTAACTAGCCCTTTCCTATTCGCCAAAAATATATTTCCTTTAACTGATTTCAACATCGATTCTCAAACCCCATTAACTTCTACAGTAAATATTTTGGTATGTTGGTCTTTGATATTAACTCGTCTTTATTTCATTTATTCTAATCGACTATCTGTACTAAAATGGCATCTCGTGTGAACTATTTGTGTTGTTACACAGGAAAAATCTATCATTACGCGTAACAATTTGTTGCTTATGAGTTAATCTTTCAAACATGCATTAACAACGTTACTAACTAATATTTCTAAGGTGGTAACATTTAGGACGCGAAGTTGCCAGCCAAGTAGAGCACAAAAATGCTAGCAGTGAAAAACACCATCTCCTTTACAGACGTGAACTAACAGTCCACTAAAGTCAAAGGAAATCTTCCTCAGTCATCTCTATCTTCGAACAACATCACATGAAGATATGACACTTCATCTGTGGGCCGGAAGGATAGAAGATAACACCCTCATATTGGCATGTGAATCGCTCTTCTGAAACACTCCTACCTAGCTCAGAATAAGGCTGAGTCAATTGAATGACACTCACTCGTCTGAATACGGCAATGAGGCGCTCACAATCTCCTATCGTCTGATGTGTTTACAAAATCGACTCAATAATCTGCAAATGGTGAAAGTATACCATGCAATACAATGTGCCTTGTCTACTACTAATATTACACCTGTTCCGAAATGCCACATTGCGATGATGATACAGGATCAGGGGCTGGGGAGAAAGTGACGCACCTATTAAGTGTAATATCTTAGTGTGTTCAAAAGGAAGATACTAATCGCTGGAGCACTAGCCTAGATGCACAACAATACGTGATACATAGGTGAATCATAGCTTAATGGAAATATAAGATACAGGTGCGAGAAGTTTTCTAGTAAAGTACAGGTAGCCTACATTCTTAGCAACAGACTTCACATCATCTTCCATCTATTTATTACTTATTACAATTCATATCACTTTGAATGTTTAGCAAAATGTTTAAACGCCGACAAGATTGATATCAGGCATGCCGATCCATGTTCGGAAAGGTTACTTATAATTGGTCAAATAAAAAAAAAGCTTTGTGTTTGTAATATTGGATGTGGCAATTCTCTTTTAAGCCTCATTCCTCTTCAAATTGGATGTAATTTTCTAAAAATTCAGCTATGGCCTTTCATATGTGTCTGTAAGGTTAGCGAGCTGTGGAATTACATTAATTCTATTAAATTGAAAAAAAAAACCTTACTTTATTATCTAACTCGTGAATGTACTTTTAAAATATCTATCTATACATTTATACATTGATATAGAGTATTTATTTACCTCCTCTCCAGGAGGTTAGGCATAAGGCCTGTTTTATCTTACTCCCACAAGTAAAAGTTGACCCCAGGTCAGGTCGTGAAAGTGGGGTTTGATAAGCCAGCGCCCGAGAAGGTGAGCACTCTGACTATTTAAAATTTGGCTGAGCAGCCCCGTCGGCATTCCCCGGTAAGAGCGCCTCAGACAGTAAGCAATAAACTTACTCCTCCCCAAAGAGGGGAGGCAAAGCCTGGGAGTGTGGACCTCCTAGAACTGCACAGGACGAGTCTCGTGCAGTATCCATCGGACACATACTACACTTTGATATTGGCCAAAAGGCCAAGAAATTGATAAAGAGTACCAAAGTTAGGACACGGGATCAAATGCCCTCTATACTATTTACCATTTACAAAAAAACAAAAATAATTATCCCATAAAAGAGAATAAGTTTGATATAATATGTTGTTATTTTTATTTACATGTTATCGAGTGTAAATTTTCTGTGCTTATACCAGATAATCTAGTTGACGAAAAGCTACCGATAAATTGAATTAATCTAAGCAACGCTGTGCTCCTTATTAATCTACAGTAATCCTGTCTTAATCCTGTAAGGGAATTGAGATATACTTAATCCCATACATTTAGAGACATATCAGACCGGCTTAGCAGCCAGATACTTCGACCAGAATCCGTGTAGTGTGCCTGTACGTTGATTAGCCGGAATGTCCCAAGTCTAGTATTATCTCGTTTCATCACGTCAAATCACAGCCGCGTCTAATCCGCATCGTTTGCTTTCGCGAAATGTTGGTCAAATAAAAAAGGTGGTTTGGTAGTCGTTCAATGGTATCAAACCAAAGAAAACATTTAACCTAAGTGTTTGAACTTTCATGTATTCTTTGAATCATGACGTAGCTGGATTTCTTTCGTTTGGGAGGTGGAATGTTCTTTTGTTTAGTAATCCTGTTGAATGTTTAGTAACTACAAAAAGGGCAAATAATATATATGTGCCGCTGATCATTACATTTTAAGATTTCTGACACATTAGGTACAGATTATTTATATCTTTATAATGACTGTATTTATTTCCGGACAAGCACCAGTGTCATTACACAAACCTGCTTATATATATATATATATATATATATATATATATATATATATATAAATACCTACAAACGCTAGCGTTTCAAGCTTATTGCTGCAAGAAAGTAACAATTTCAGACAGTCGGGAGGTGCGAACCCAGTTCACAGATTCAGCCTAGAATCTGCAAGCAGTCGCCATACCCACTTGGCCAACGGAAACTGTCGCGTTATTAAGGGAAATTAAGATCTATATGTACCTAGAAGCGGGCACAGATAGAAGACTAGTCGAGAGTGTTCAACGAACGTATCCGGAACTTTGCATTAGAGCTTTTTGACAGTCTATTTTTAAAATCCCCGAGAGTGCTCAACTTTCATTTCTAAAAGGGGCTTAGTATAATATTTATGAATAAATATTAGATTATTAAAATAATTATTGTAGGTTAAAATAAATGAATATTTATATAACAAAATAATATATATATATATATATATATATATATATATATATATATATATATATATATATATATATATATAGTGTTATAATGGAATAATTCCAGGAAGAAATCCGGGTAAGAGAGCTCAATGTGGTAAACAGAGCAATAATAACGTAAAATATAATAACACGAAATTACATGATTGTCGATGCAATAATTTATTTCAACCTTGCGGTTTTATTCAAGCATCCAACTTAGCCGGCTGCTACCACCACTCCCTCTGATTGTGTTTGAAGTGCCGAGTATAAATTCAATTTTCTATCAGTATCAAAAATGTAATTGTTAAGTTGGATGCTTGAATAAAACCGCAAGGTTGAAATAAATTATTGCATCGACAATCATGTAATTTCGTGTTATTATATTTTACGTTATATATATATATATATATATATATATATATATATATATATATATATATATATATACCTTCTTGCGTTGTATAAATTGATAAATCCGAGCAGAGTGCCCAATTATTTGGGAAAAAAATTAAGAGTATAGTATTTATTTATTTTTTGATGAAGAAAAATTAGAACATTCGTACCGCCGGTTTCAAGCTCAGAAGGACTTATCTATCAAATTTAAAAGCTGCCAAGCCCGAATCCGGGTTAAATCTTTATTTAAATTCCTTTTGGATTGATTTAAGTACTTTAATACAGGCCTGGAATTTGAATTTAATGTGTTTTTTAACCTCTTGATTTTTTTCATTAGTATAATCCTTAAACCCATTTTCTCTCCTTAACATTCTCTAGAAGAGACATAATACACTCTCAAAATAGTAACGGCTAAATATACATCCCTCATAAACATATAGACATTTTTTTGTCAAATTTTAAAATATTTTCCATTTTAAAATCTTAACTATAATATTTTACCCCCCTTTTTTTCAAACCTCAATAAACTTCTCTAACAAATATACATAACACTCTAAGAAAACAACGAGTTCAAATGAGAGTGACACGTGACTTCACATTTCTGAGACAGGTTACAACATGAGCTGAAGAGAGCCGGATGGATAAGTTCTTCTGAGCTTGAAATCGACGGTACTAGTGTGGTACTAATTTTTCTATACAATATATATATATATATATATATATATATATATATATATATATATATATATATATGATATTATAAACTTATATTTTGCTCATCCGATTTTGTTTAGGTGGTAAAATGTATATGCATTAATATATATGTATATTTAGGACGCATTTTCTCTGTAATGCAAATGTCGTTCAAAATGGCAGACAACTTATGACTTGATATATTTGTGTTGAATCTTTCCATTAGCCAATTCAGTGTATTTGTTTCGGCTGAGTATAGGTCGATGAATTTTCAATGACCGTAGTTGCGAATTCAGCGGCCACCCTCACCCCCACCCCCACTTGAAAGAAATACCCTGATTTGACTTATATAAATAATCTACATAAGGGTATCCATACGTATTTGTTTCTCACATTTAAGGACATGTATATGTATATATATTTATAGATTACTGGGAATCTATTTTTGAATATAATTATTCATTGTATATTGTTTGCTGTGGACTTAGCGGGTACGCAATTATTGTCAATGCGTGTGTGTATGAGTTATGTGTTTGTGTTTATATGTGTGTCTGCGTAAAATAATATGTGTCTACTTACGTGTAACCTTCACAGATGAAAACAATAAAATACATCATTGAAGAAATAAATGTGCAAATTAACCACTAACCGGTTAATACTATTTTATGTGAACTGAATATGTCTTTATGAGTTGAGCATCTGTTCAATTTCGAGTTATTTTATTAATTTTGCCCCATTCAATCAAATGAAATTCTAATAAAAAAGAAATTGTTTTGATCAAGTCAGACTCATGTCTATTAACAAAATGTGGTTAGCAAATGTGTTGCCAAATAATACTTGTATATACAATGTGTATGGACATCGCTCTGGACATGAGCAACCTGATGAAAGGATCTAATAAAAAAGAAATACGATTATCGTACATACAGAAGATGCCTCTTTGCCTTCGTCTCGAACAGACCAAGGCTATGGATAGGAATAAAAAGTCAGCAGGAAGAGAGTTCCAAAACCTGAAGTTCTTGGAAATAAGCTACTGACATAAGAAGCTTAATTTCAATGAGGTATCAATGCAGCGATTTGATAGAGACCTCTAGACCAATGAGTCAAACGAGTTCTAACAAAAAAAGGACGGAATAGATAACATAACTCTTAAGAAAACATGCAATAATAGTATGTAAGACAGAGGATGCAGAGATAAAGATAGAGTGTAACCAATCAAATTACAAATACGTTTGACCAGCCCAAATATGACAACAATACACCATACATGGTCTTTATATACCTTAAACATCTCGATTTATTGTTGAACAATCTTATATAAACACAAACAAATTATTTGGATGTATACACTGAATTTATACGGAACCTTGATTACTATATATATCTATATCTATATATATATATATATATATATATATATATATATATATATATATATATATATGTATATATATATATATATATATATATATATATATATATATACACACACACATTTACGTAACCATCTACCGTTCGTTCAAGCCAATAGAGAGTAGACAAAAAACTGTCGCTTCCCCTATTGTCCTTTAGGTTTCACTGTCCATTAGCGATAACAAAGGGGGAAGATGATATGCTGTTCTCTGGGTCAAAAGTTCTTCATTTGAACTGAATTTTGAGATGACTTGAGTAATTTTTTTATTTTATTTGAGCTGCCATGTTACTAATAAGAGTGATGCAGTTTAATCTTTCACCTGAACTGACGTTAATGGCCGTATAGTACAAGGACCTGGACTTTGCAGTAACGCCAAAGAAGGATGTTCTATCAGCAGGTGCAAACACCAGGTCTGCTGTATTGTCATTTGCTGAATGGAATCTAAGACGATAAAATAGTTTCTGGTGGGACCTCTCTATACCATATAACTGGGAACTGCAATTTGGTTTTCCTTCTTAAATGGTTTACAAAACTCAGCTTTCCATTGCCCACTCTCTCTATATTCTTCTCTCTACACCTCTGCTGAGCACTTTCACGAAATTGCCAATTCGATCATGGAATACCAAAACACAACGCATGAGCATGAAAACAGAACCATAACTTCTAATGAATATCTTTTCTACCAAGTCTTTTTCTCCAAATTAGGAGTTTACTTTTAAACCTTCCATAGGTTAAAATTAATTTACATATGACTTAACAATATATGTTGGCTATGTGCGAAACTGGCATTTGGTCCTTAGTTTTTATAGATGATCCTATGTTCAGAGGTTATTCCAACACGACTTGCTATATGATACCTACACCGTCATCATCATGGAATATGTGTCTGCATCAGAAAGAGCTAACTTGTAGCCCCCTACATGTTTTCCCGTGTTTCACTTGCTCACATAAGGAGTCACTGTTATTGGGCAAGATTCTGACATAAACGAGCAACATTTTGAGTATTCCTGCGTGTATTCAAGACTGTAACAACTTCAATGTTTACCATGTGATGGGGCTAGTCTACTCTAATACGAGCGCTGATTAAGACGGTTCTGTCACGACTTTGCCCTCGCATATAAACTTACTCCAATTGTTGACAAATCAACAGGCGTACCGGATGTTTAATGTTTTTCAAGCCTTCTTGCTTTTTTTTCTGAGAACTAACTCTAAGCCGTGCATAACTACATTTCTGTATCCGATCGCTCAGTTGTCTCAATTAAGATTAAAACGCAGCTTAATAATTACTCTGTCCCCCATCCACCGCAGAGATTTACGATACTGAACGACTGTTAGGGACGGCAAACAATATCTCATATCTAAAATCATTTTGAAAACAATTTTCAAAAAGAAAGTATTCTCTATTGCATGCGATATATTTGATTGGATAATCATTGTTATTGAGATGTTTATACTATTCAACAGATTGGAACATATACAAAATATCAAGCAATTTACACCCCTGAATGTGTTTCTGCGTCTGCCCACAGGAACCACTATTTCAATTGTTTTAATCGAAATATATGTTATGAAACAAACGCCTTTTCTGAGATCTTCTTGAAATCACTGCAACAGATTAATAAACAACAATAAAGATTCTACGCTAAATCTGTTAAACCTAGAGTATTCAATTAAATACTTGCTCGCATGCAGTTGGGAGAATAACAAATAGTTTTCACCAGATGTAAGACATCTATCCCATATCATTAACGGATCTGGAGTTATCTTCTATGCTGCTAATGAAACCAACATTTTCGCAAAGAACTTCTCAGTAAATTCAACACTTTGTTATTATGGCCACCTAACTTCTCAGAATCCCCCCTATGATTGTAAACACCTCATAATAACTGTCCAAGATGTTACCAAACTTTTCAAGATCCTTGATACCAAGAAGACAATTACTCCCGAGATTAATTTGTCACATAGTGCCCACGAAACTGCAATCAGAAATAGCCACTTGCAAAGCTGTTAAATCGATGGTTAAATAAAGAATACTTTCTGTCACATTGGTATACTACGCTGTTCTGCCCACTATTTAAAAATAAGGGAGCTCGCCCCTTCCTTCCGATTAGTCTCCTGTGCGTCATTAGTACGTTGTTCAAATCTCTAATAAATCAATAACTTTTCAAACACGTTTACAGAAACAATCTACTTAGTGCCAGGCAACATTGAGTTCGTTGTGTAAGACTTACAGCTGTTGTGCTGACTGTAATGTCGCACAGTATCAGTGGATCTATTGATCGATCCTTTGTCGTTAGGGGGATCGCTGTTGATATAACACATGGCCTTAATAGGGGTTGACACACATGTTTCTTCAAAAATTTGGTAGCTATGGAATATCTCGAAATGTCATCATACAGATCACATCTTATCTATCCGATAAGTTATTGTTTAAAATATCAACGACTCATACATTATGTACCCCACCCTCTTCCTGATCTTCATAAATCTTTTAATAAAGAGATCATCCGTTGATATATACGCAGATGACACAGCTATCCTTGGCAGTACTTCGAGGGGCACTGATTAACAGGATCTTTTTGACTCGTGCTCTTCCGATTTAGAGCGTGGTTCAGTGGAAGAATAAGAGGTTTGCCACGTTAAACAGCCTCAAAACAAATAGTTTCTCTGTTTGCAACTAGCGCTTGGATCCTCATTTCCCCCTGTTAAAATGAATCGTTCTCTTCAAAAGGAACCCCCTTTCCTTTGATAAGTGCCTAAAACTTACTCTTACCTAAGACCTGAAAATGAAGATTTACATTAAATATGTAGCTAAAGTCGCTGTAAAAATAGTTGCATCATTTTATTATTCGAGAAAGAACCTGGGTTCTAGAGCAATCTTCTACGTGTATAAGAGCCAGATTTTCCCTAAACTAGAGCATTGATGTCATATCTGATCATGTCCTGCTTAGAGCACTCTTTCCAACCTTGACAGAGTACCAAACCTACTTCGTATTTTAGATTGGGATGACGTATTCTCTTCTCTGTCGCCCCTTCCGCACAGAATAAATGGGGCTAGCCTCTCTTTACTGTATCTATATGTCAATAGTAGGTACCTGACGTAGCTACAATCTCCGGCCCCACATGTAAACCACTGACGGTAAAAGCCCGCTTGGCTACAACTAATGCTGGCGGGGTTTTCTTTCTCTCCGTACCGACCGTCACTTCCATAAGCAAAGTTTCGTTTCTAGAGCGTCTGGTCTGTGAAGCAAAATACTACGAAGTTGTTTCGCAGTCGAGGACAACATAGTCGTCTTCAAGTCTAATGTAAACAAATAATTGTTGAGTTGTTCTCTTCGATAATAAATCCTTCTAGAAAAATATTCTGTCAATTCTACGATTGTTTTCAATCCTCGTCTACCCGCCGATCTCTGTAACTCACATATGTGAGTAGGCTGGTGGTCTTTATAAGCGGTGAATCATAAGTAAAAAATATACATATTACAAGCTATGGCGGGTAACCCATAGTTGGCAGGAATTATTACTTTTCATGGACACATGGTTCTACAATGTTGTTTGTGAAAGCAATTATGGCATATGTGTCTTAAAGTAACAAACCATATTCCATATCTGTCAAATGGCAAATTTCATTAATGTACTATGTATGAATCTAGCTTGAACTTCCAGCCTTAATTTGTGCACTCTTCACATAATTGTTAACATTTATTTGTAAATATTAACAAAGTTTACATTCAATAATATTTTACTATATCTGTTCTTCGTAACTATGCTCGTGTGTATTTTTAGAATGTCAAAATTACAGAAATAGAGTACTAAACACATATAAAACATTGCTTTCAGAGTTAGCTGTCACTAGTTACTCTTGACTATATATATATTGAGAGAGAGAAGAAGAAAAGGAGAAATACAAGCAGTTAGATGTAGCTTAGCATCTAACTAAAATATGCAACCTGTTTGTATTTGTAGAAAGGTATTTGCTTCCAACCCTTCCATAGCGAGAGGATGTGGCACAGGGCCAGAAAGTGGGGATGGAAGTTCAGCGAAGAAGAAGTAGCGCACCCTGACCTCGCCATAAAATCTATGAGTAGCACGTCGGCCTTTCCCGGTCCGGGTGCTTCAGGCGATTGGTGATAAACCAACTCATTCTCAAAGACAGAAGGTACAGCGATGGGCCTAGACCTCATAGGATAACCTAGAATAACACAAGATCGACAGAGAGGGGCCAGAGTTTGCCTCAACGACCCACTCTCTCTTGAACTTATCGTCGTGGATGTATCCTCGACTGATATAAGTGTATCTAATCAATGATACAATATGTTTGCTAGTACATAGATTTGATTAAAGTAACTTTCAGATTAATTTCATTTTCTGACTAATTAATTTCGACAATTTTTTGTGAATTGAATAAAATTCAATATTAATAGAGATCTCCAAATGCGAACTATATTTTCACAACCGGATTCAATTAACAATTGCAGTGTTTTACAAACAAGACCAACACCAGATTAATTAATCGCATGAATGGGAGAAAACAAACATGTCAAACAATCGCTTTCCTTTTAATTGTCTAAATGGACAGCCTTTTGTTAAATGGATTAGTAGAGAATATAATGTACGATTTAGTACAGTTTTTGTAATCCTCTCCAAATCTTATTCACAAATCATAAACATGCAATGCTATCAATACATTGGGAATTACGCATTTTTTATGAAAGATATTTCCATTGACGAATATGCAGACAATGGAAACCATTTACAGTTGATGATGATATCTTAGATTAACATCCATACTAATAGAAACCATTTTAACTTCAAAGAAATGCGAATCAAATAGAATTATATTCGAGATTGAATTAGTAAATTGCAAGTTCTAAAACAATAATCATAGAAAGGTCTCAAAAGGAGGAACCACTTCTATATGGCAGGTGATAGCGGCATCACTTAATTTATAGTGATTCGTATAATATTTCTTTATAAGGTTTAATATACTTTTTAAATATATATATATATATTCAAGTATCTATCTATATATCTATCTATCTATCTATCTATCTATCTATCTATCTATCTATATATATATATATATATATATATATATATATATATATATATATATATATATATATATATATATATATTCGCAAAACGTACCCGTCCTGTTCACAGCAATTATTCAAGGATAGGGAGAGGGGCGTATAGATTAAAGATATAGTCATGTTTACATTTTTAAATATTAATTTTAAATTTGTTTTCCATTGTTAGAAACTACTAGATTTAAAAAGGAAGGCCATGTTATTCAAGAATACACTATTTCCTCTGATGATAAGAGAATCTGTGTGAAAATCCATAAATTAAGGAAAATAATGATGATTTAATAAATATAGCATTTTATCCAATTTTGATCTGATCA
>OY744517.1:31516885-31561885 GCA_963556195.1 Sepiola atlantica | reverse complement strand
ATTTTGTGCAAGGTTTTAACTAATTTGGTTGATTGGTTTTTGAGTTATGATTGATCAAAGAAATGAGATTTCCAGCATAGGCCCTTCTTGAGTCTGTTAAGGGATAGAGCGCTCTCGCGCCTCCCTTGATACCAAATTATTTTTTTTTAAATTCCACTTCGGAATTGACATGGAAGGCATCGTGACGCCATCCTCTGGCAAACTGTTCGACTCCTCAGAACCACATATAAAGATGGTTGCGTAAAGGAAAAACATGGTGTACACTTGGTGTTTGGGTGGAAAACTTCTCGAATGCTTGATTAAAATCCCCGTCGACAACCTTGCACACCATAATCAGTTCCCTTCGCGTACCGCGTTGTTCAAGTGAGAAGCCACTTGAAATTAAGATTCAATCTGAAAGATAGATTTACTGTTGAATAGTGATGAACACTACGAGAGGAATGAAACAACTCACGTAACAACAGCCGACTCAGAAAAAGAGAATTTCTATCTATTCATAGAAACATCATCCATAGAAGGTAAATAATAACGGAAAAATAGAGAGGACACCTTATAATCATCATCTTTTCTAAAGTTGTGTTTTGCCTGGTGGCGAATGCTGGCGCTCTTATGAAAATACTAAATAAAACAAAACTATATACATCTTCTTATCATACTGATTTATTATTCGAATCATATTTTAGGTATAGATTACGAGCACTTTTACTAGGTCTGTTGGCTAAGAACAAGTGTAGTATATGTTCTGATGCTGCATTTAGTTTATTCTGTCCTTGGTCAGTGAAATAGTCCTTCAAGATTAAAGCAATGTTTATTTTTGTTCCAATCCCGAGTTCCTTTTTTGTGTAACCGAATTTTTCTCCACATTATAAACTGACCTTGTGTCTAACTTTTCACTTGTGGGGAGGAAAATAAATAGGAACTTTATAATAGACAGTAATTTTTAACCACTTTGTATGTAGGCACATAAAACGCATGTTCGAACACTTGTTATTTTTCTTTATTTCTCTCAAATTTCGACCATCAGTAATACTAAAACAAATGTATTACTATTCTGACCTATTCTATGAGGTTACTAAGCGAATATAGTCATCAACACAGCCATATGGTGTTGATTGGAATGATGGACCTGCACCGCAGTTCTTGACAGTTTGTTTTTCATTTGATAGTTAATGGATGCGTGCCAAAGTAGATTGAGTCGAATAGATCTCAATTAAACAACGGACCCGCAGCGTTGCAGAGTTGTGAGAAATCCAAAAGCCATAAGATTCTGACACATATTTTATTATCAGTAATGACAAGCTGATTCATCATTTATCATGCAATCTTTTACCAGAAATTATTTTTTAATTTATTTATTTGTGTGGCTTTGTCAGCTATTCCGGGCCCCTGACTTTAATTAATTACCGGAATTCCGAACAAAGTAAGAAACAGCGTCTATAAGTGAATAACACGTTTTCCAATCGATACGGCTATAGGCCGTGGTGTTACATAGGTTCGTTTCGTGGATAGCTTTTACGGCATGTCGACCCTCATTAATCCATTCTGTACCCTAACTCCTTAATCTGTTTAAGGAAGATCACGACTGGACCTAGTTGAATCGGACACAGCGCACAAGTTTTTATCACGTCAATACCTATGATCGACGCGTGTTGCACAGTATGTTCTGTGAGGTCTGGACTTTTATACTAATGAGTCATCACTAATCAAATGGAAATGGTAGTCAGATGATGAGCAATAGGTTTGGATTGAAGGGTAAACTATGTTCGAGTTGGACCATAGTCCTATTCTTTCGCAGTTATTAGCAACGCGTAAAAATAACATCACCTAATCTGGTATCTTAGGTGTATTCTTTTTTAATGACATACACAATATAGCTGAGAGAGAGATGAGAGAGATGTAGAAAGATAGAGAGAAAACAAGAGAGAAGAAGAAAGAGCGATAGAAATCAGGAGAGACAGAATATAAAAGGAGAGAGAAGGAGAGAGAGCGAGAAGGAGAGAGAGCGAAAAGGAGAGAGAGAGCGAGAAGGAGTGAACCAGCGAGAAAGAAAGAGAGCGAGAAAGAGAGAGATAGAGTAAAGAAGAGAGAGAAAAGAGTGAGAAAGAAAACTAGAGAGAAAAAAGAAGAGTGAAGGAAACATAGAGAACCAAACATAGAGAGACAAACAGAGAGCCAAGACAATGAAAGAGAGAGAGAGAGAGAAAGAGAGAGAGATAGTCAAAATGAAAGAGAGAGGGAGAGAGAAAAAGAGAGATATTTAATTCTTACTAACTGACAAATTGTGGGTGTTCTCTTCACTCTGCCTCATAGGAGAAAAGGAGAAAATGTATTGAAACAGTTCTGCCTCGTATTGCTGACATAACTGAAAAATACAGTATTCTTCGTCGCTTCTGGAGTGCGACTCCTTGTTCGCTACGTCAGTACTTAGTTTATAAGCACCTAACCTCCATTCGTTAACCTCTATTTTGCGTAAACTACTTAATCAATACCTAAATGTTTTTACAATAGTGAAGTTTGTGGATTACTTTACTGTACGCGCTAGATGTTATCTTAACCGTAGATCAACACTTAACATATACTATCCCCCTATGTCCAACTAGAGCTGGAAGTAATGGCTACAAAGGGAATAACCACGCTCAACTAATTTCTCGAATTGTGATCTCAATACTAACTGTTTTATTTATAGCTTGCACTCCGACTGGTAATTTCACTTCATATTAATGTGAACCTGAATATGATTACAATAATGGGGTTAGTGCTTAGGATGCTGAAATTAGGGGTTATCACAGAAAGGTTTCGTATAATAAGTGTTGTCTAGGAACATAAGGAAATGTGTGTAAGGGTCAATAGAAATAGCGACACAGCGACAATAACTACACGTTGTGTTTATTTGCTTAACGAGATATAAGTTACATACGATATCAGATCACATGATAAAATAGGCAGTGTGTAATTGCACAACGAAAATGAAATGATTGATTTTTAAATGAGATTTGAAGAAAGTAAATGATTTCATAATGTTTACTATCACAGCATGTTTTACATGAAAAGAAATCCAGGCCAAATAAAATTACACCTACATCATTGGAAATAGAAATCAATTGTTGAAAACAGAAACATTCTTAAAACAGAAGATAGAAAAATGTTGGTTGATAGGTAGAATAAACTTTCTCTAACATCCGATCGCATCAACGTTGTTATCACGTGTTATATCGTTGTATCTAGCACGTATCACCGAATTAAATTATGAGAAATATTAAGGAAACATCTAAAGTTAGAATTTATGAGTTCGGTATATCTACATCTCTCTCTATCTTTCTTCTTTTTTTTTCTCTAGCTACGTCGTAAATAGTAGTTATTGTTGCGGCGATACTCCTTTTTTGTATTATGGACTATTCGAATCTTGCATTTTATTGACTTTGATTGTTAATGTACAGAATCAGAGAGGTACACGTATAATATCATATCAGCTACACACATTACATCATTTATAGGGACTGATATAAACAGACAGGCGCTTACAAACATATAGAAACGTTTATGGCTATTTAAGACTGATTACAACATTGTAAATGAAAATTGTTTTATAAACTGAAACTCCACTGAAAAATTAAGAATATTTTCAGGATTATATCGTGTGTTAAAAAATATAGAAACTAAGCCGTATGTAAAAGCAAAGTGGTTTTACGCACCTACATTATAATAGTTATATAATTATATGTGTGCATACGTTTATGTATATGTAGGTGTTAACATATATATATATATATATATATATATATATATATATATATATATATATATATATATATATGAGATATTGAGAAAGAAAACATTGATATCGGTCTTGGCTTCCCCAAAATGTTATAATCTAATGCGTAACGATATTATATATATATATATATATATATATATATATATATATATATATATATATACCAATAAAAATTAATAAATCTGACTCATTTATTATTGTAATGATATTGTATTCTGTTTTGTTTTTAATCACTGCGCTTCCAATCTGACGAAATTGATTTCATGTGTACATATATATAACCATATAGATATAATTATATATATATATATATATATATATATATATATATATATATATATATATATATATGTATATATATATATATAAATATAAATATATATATATATATAAATATATATATATATGTATAAATATATATATATATATATATGTGTGCATATATTTATATGTATATATATGTCTGTATATATGTATATATGTATGTATGTATATATACGTACATATATGTGTGTATATATATATGTAAACATATGTATATATATATATATATATATATACATATATATATACATATATATGTATGTATATATATACATATATATATATATATATATATATATATATATATATATATATATATATATATATATCGGTTTCGATTAAACTGTGCCACTTATTTGCCAAGAAAAATAAATTGAACAGTTTACAAATCGAAGCCGTGTTTTCAAAGAGACAAAAGGGAGACTGTAAATGCGTGGGCAAAGGGCGAGGCTAGGAGTTAGCAAACAGCTAAAATGAATGGAAACATGTTAACTTCTTGACCGTGGCGATCGTCGACTTCAGTTGACTATAAAAGCATTTATACATCGTATATATTGCACTGAATTTTCTCGAGGGAGAGTGAACGCGCGAGTAAAAATCAAGAACATCGAGAAATCTTAATACAGATAAATATATATATATATATATATATATATATATATATATATATATATATATATATATACAACAAGTAGAAAGATGCAGTGATGCAGGAGAGACAGAGTAGGGGAGAGAGGGGGATTGAGAAAATGTCAGAGAAAAGGGAAATTAGGTTTTGCAAAATAGGCGTGGCATATAAGCTTCTTTCAAATGATTCTTTTTCAATGCACAACAAGGGTGCCCTTATAGACAGTTGGCCATCTTGGGAAACAGCGCAATATACGCTTGCCAAAGGGTCGCGGTTATAGCGGTGGTGCCTCGGTTCGACTGGGTCGGGAAGTGTAAGCGGGTGTGTGATGGCAAACAAAACTGATACTGTATTCATGGATTCTGACAAAACTCCAAGACATATTTGGACGATAATTAATGCCTGAAAATTCTGGCCCGCATGAAAGAATCTCGGCGAAAACCCACACGTACATGCACTGAATATATATATATATATATATATATATATATATATATATATTCCTATGGGTTAATTTCCACGGATTAAGAATTATATATTCACTATTCAATTCGTTTTGTATAGTTATACGTTTTTTCTTGTATTGATGCATTGGTATAATATATTATGATAACTGTACTCTCTTTTGTATGTCTTCGGTTATATAGACAGATATGCATACAGCCAGAATCGTGTTTTTTAATATTATTATTATTATTATTATTATTATTATTATTATTATTATTATTATTATTATTATTATTATTATTATTATTATATATATATATATATATATATATATATATATATATATATATATAAAGATAGATAAAAGAAAAGTGATAAACATGTACGAATGCCCAGTTCTTCTGCCAACTTATCCATCTATGTAATCCATCTGATGATAAGATTTTGATCTTTAAAAACCTTGGCTTAAGGAAAGAATAATAAACATAATTTTTTTACCGAGTATACTTTGCATTGAACAATCGAAGTTTAAATAAATCGGGACATTCGTACATGTTTATCACCTTTCTTTCATCTACCTTTATAATTGCTCTATCTCGTATATTGAGCTTAAACCACTTCACTATGGGTTCTATATACTAAAAGTTTATTTTTAGTTTCATATTATATATATATAAACATATATATATATATGTATATATATATATATATATATGTATATATATATATATATATATATATATATATATATATATATATATATATATATATATATATATATATGTATGTATGTTACGTTCTAAATAAAATTGAAAGTCTCTTAAAACCACGCATCCCGAAATTCGAGAGTTTGGCAGGATTTTTTTAACACTCGTTTTTACCATTAATTTTTAAGACTTTTAACTGTCGACATCAAACAATTAAACTGTCTCTTCCTTTTATATATATAATTTTACAGGCTTGTTGTTACCGCGTGGACCGATGTGATCGGGGTGGGAAGTCCCTTTTAACGGGGACTTTTGTGCGCGTACATTTATGCGATGATCAAAAGTTATTACAAACATCTTAACTCATTTTTAAACAATTTTCTCAAACTCTTAATGCATTTTACCTTATTTCGTCTGGCCGTAATTTCACTCTTCGTCGTCTAATGGTCTACTGGTTGAACGTTGTGCCGTAGGTTTTTCTTCGATTCTTCGTATGGAAGTGATCTCTTTCTTGGCCGTCTACTGCTTTTACGTTTTGCGATGGCTTTTTATGTTCTGAAAATGAACACTCTTGGGTACGACAAAAACAGATTCGAAGACCTTTCGAGAGGTTCAGGAAAGGTTTATTTACCTTGAGTAACGCCTGGGAGCGAGTCGCTGTCTTCGACTGTTGTAAATTGTTGGTTACCGTACTAAACTGCTAACTAGATGGGGGAAGTTAGGTGAATTTTTGTATCATCTTAGAGACTCAGTCCTAAACTTTTCCGACTATCATTTTTTTTGACAAACCGTCCGCTTCTCTTCAACGACAAATCGTTCTCGACAACTGCTCGCTTCGACCTCCATAGTGAACTGTCTCTTAGGACTTATGTTCCCTTTTACTTTCATGACGGGGATGTTCTCGATTCGTTTCAACAACAGCAAGTGACCTCACAGTCGTTTTTGTTTTCATGAACGAACATCCCTACATTGTGTCAGACCTTTATTGACCCGAAATCTTTTGAAGTCAGCAATGCCCTGTCAAACCTATTATGATTTACAAAACGAATCATTCGTGGTAACAGACGTACTCATCCAACATAGATGTCAGTTTAACCTGCACTGAATCAAACAAATTCACTCCGGTCACAATAAATACTAGTTGACCTACACTCTTTTTAGAAATGCAGGGCACCTATAATCTAATATATATATATATATATATATATATATATATATATATATATATATATATATACAGAGAGAGCGATCTATGTATATAGAGTACAAGACAGTAAGAGAAAGAGAAAGAGAGAAATAAATACAGACAGGCGGAGAGGAATAATCTACCAATTATACCAACATTCTACTCTTGCTATTTACTATATTAAAAAAGAAAAAGTATATATTCTTTCGTTTTATTTTTTTAAAATCAGGGGTTTGAATCTAAAACGCACACTGGATGTTTTCAGGTTGATACTTACCCAACTAGACATTTTTTAAGTCGATATTTGAAATAACACTCATAAGAAAAGATGGATATACGTATGTGAATGTTAAAAAGGGTTCTGTCCCTATGGCTGACTTAGAGGTTGGGGCGCGTACATATTCGGTATACAGAAGACAAGTAGAGATTCGTGACAACTCGCATTGTCTTCCCTGGAAAGTTGTATACTATAAATGTCATCAAAATATATGTTAGGAGGTTTCGTCTTAATATCTCCCTTAGATTACGAGGGAGCTTATATATTGTTGAATAACTACCATCGTTTTCTCATACTATTGTATACATAAGATTTACATTTCATAAACATGGGATGCATTTGAAGTTGTTACGGTCTTATGCTCTCATAGCTGCTTTCGATGTGTACTTTGATATTCCGCACACACACGACACATACACACATGTATTGAGTAATATATATATTGAGGTGTACTTTGATATTCCGGAACATTTCTATTTTCTTCGAGATTTGATGTAGATTTTCTAAGGTTTCCTTGCGTAATGAACACAAAAAATAACACACGCACACACACGACACATACACACATGTATTGAGTAATATATATATATATATATATATATATATATATTAACTTGTTACAAATATCCAGGGGGTATGAATCCGAAGGAAGTTGAAACCGGGTTTATGAGAGTGCTCAATGAAAATTCAGAGCAAAATATATATTTTTTGATTTTATTCCAGTTGTTGCGACAAATTCCATCGTCAGCCCGATGAGTTGGTCGCTATTTGCACCAATGAAACAAAACTTGTTTTGTCGCAACTAATGGAATAAAATCAAAATATATATATATATATATATATATATATATATATATATATATATATGTGTGTGTGTGTGTCAAGGCATCGTTCTTTCATTTAGACAAACAATGTAAAACACAAATATTTTTTTTCTGAGCGACCATAACTTTCCCAATTTAAAAATAAATACAAATAACACTGATTGGCGTCAATATCCCCCCCTAAAAAAGAATCTTTCATGAGAATCATAAGCAAATTCAAGTTCTTGTCAAACCATCCTCAGGTGACAAAAATGCACAAAAAGCTGTTCATTCGATTCTGTAACCTGTATATAAAAATATATATGTCGGATCTGTCAGTTTATGGATTATTCAGGAAAGAGTAATGCCATTGCGTTTGACATTTCGAAGGCGTTTAACAGAGTGTGGCATTCTGGTATCATACATAAACATCAGGGTTATCATATTGATGGTGAGGCCTTTCAGATTATAAGCTATTGTCCGTCTAATCGAAGCCAGTGTAACTTTGGATGATGTCTCTTCATTCTCTTTTCCTATCAATGTTGGTATTTCCCAAGACTTTATCCTAAGCTAAACACCGTTTCTTCTCTATATACATGATCTTCCAGAGAATAGTGTTCAGAAATATTTACTGATTATACAACTCTCTATTCTATGATGATACAATCTCTCTTAGAGCAGATGAAATATGCAGCTGATCTAGAAGTTGTTGACTCAGGTGCAAAATGGCTTGTTCGTTTAATCCCGTTAATATTCAGCTCGAGTCTTTTAATTGTAGGCGTGCCTCTTTTCTTTATCATATTCTCATGGATAACTCTGCTCTGAAGGAGAAATCAATTTTACACCTTTTGGGCATTTCTCTCTCATCAAATCTTTCTTGGAGTTCACCACAAGATGCAATGCTCTTTCTGTTTCTCAATAAGTCAGTTCTCTTACATCGTTTTTTTCTATCGCTCCACTTTAATACATCTGTGGTTCTTCTCTATCTTTACAAATCTATTATCAGACAATGTATGAAGTTTTGTGGTCATATTTGGTCGGTGCCCCATTTGAAGGTTCTTAGTAACGTTCAGAGACCTATCTGTAATTGCATTAACCACAGGCATTCTTCTTCTCTGTACCTCTGTTTCACATACTTGATGTTGCTAGTCTCAAGATTGTCTATAAATAAAATCATGGCATGTTAAGAATACGATGATCTATCCCTGATACTTGCAGCCCCATTTCTTTTACTCGTTGGTCTAGTGGTCTCCATACATTTGCTGTTTTGATACCTCATTGTAATAGAGCTTCCTATTATAGTAGCTTTCTTTCAAGAACTGCTGGCTTGTGGAACTATCTTCGTGCTAACTGCTTTCCTCCAATCTTACCCATTGGTCGTGTCAAAACCAATCCTAATAGGCATCTCATGAATTTGCAATAATAATCTTTAATTCTTCTTAGCTCCTTACATCAAGTGGCTTCATGTTTTGTCTGGAGCGATTTCCATAAAACTAATATATATATATATATATATATATATATATATATATATATTTGTGTGCGTGTGTTTGTACTTATATCAAATGAAACGGTTTTAAATCAACACAATTCATATTAAATGCAAACAATTTTAATAAATCACCTCATATATATATATATAGGGTGGGCAAAAATAAGGGTCCTATTTTTAAAAATTCATAACTTTTTTATTTATTGATTTTTTTTTTTTTTTAGAATAAGTAAAGGACCCCTTCCGAAGCAAGCATGAGCCGTATTAGCCCTAAGGAACGTACCCTCATTTAGAAAACATTATTTTTGCTTAAAAAACTCAAAACAGTGTAAAAAACAATACTTTAGTTTTTGTAAGTTTTAAGAAGTGTTTTTCGGCTAAAATTTCTTTTGTTTATTTCAAAAAATCTCGGAAGGGTCAGTCTACACACACATAAAGTTTGGTGAATTTAACTTTTATTTTGTGGAAGTTATTCAAATTCAAGTTATACAAATTTAAAGATAGGACCCTTATTTTGGCCCACCCTGTATATATATATATATATATATATATATATATATATATATATATATATATATATATATATATATATATATATATATATATATACTGCATTAGGTGATTAATCACATTGAGACCCGCGGTTAATTTGATCCTGTCGTTAAGGTTAGGGTTAGGGTTAGGGTTAGGGTAACGGTCAATGTCGGGGGTATGTTTAGGGTTAGCAGTAGAGTTACGGTTAGCGTTAGCGTTAGGTACGGGTTTAGGGTTAGGCTTAAGGTAAGAGCATGGTAAAATTTAGCGCGGGCCCCAATGTAAAAAAGTACTCTTTATTTAAAAATTCAGAGAATGTACTGACTGCAATGAAATTCACAGAATGCTTAATATTATTCATTTATTTTCTTTTTTAATTCCGAATATCTTTTTTTATTATCATTCATATAATACTAACAATTTGAGAATGTTGTTATATTGCTTGCTGGCTTGTAACTTTGCAGATTTCGGTCGTACATGGATGGGTTAGATGACAAGAGGAATACTGAATATCGTCAATAAAGAGCGTATCAAAGAAAATTATATAATAAATTAAAAGAATGTGATATGACTTGGACTAAACAGTTGACTTTTAATCCTTATATATATATATATATATATATATATATATATATATATATATATATATATATATATATATATGTATATATATATATATATATATATATAGGCATATATATATATATATATATATACGTTGAATATCATGAGTTTAACTCATGATATTCAACATATATATATATTATATATATATATATATATATATATGCATACACATATATATATATATATATATATATATATACAGACACACACACACACACATATATATATATATATATATATATATATATATATATATATAAAGTAAATGAAATAAAAAAGATAAATATGTACGAATGACAAATCAATTTCAACTACAATTGTTCAATGCAAGGTGAACTCGGTAAAAAACATGTTATTTTTCTTTCTTTAAGCCAAGACTTTTCAAAGGTAAACATATTATCATCAGAGGAATTACATAGATGCATAAGTTGGCAGTGGAAAAGCAAAAATTAAAATTCTAAAAAAATATAAAGTCATGGAGAGTAAGAGTGTGCGTGTAAACATATGGTGAGTGTCCCTAGATAAGGTGTCCGGTGAAATGAAATGTGAAGATGGAAAATAGGGGTTCGTTAAGGTAGCGTTGAAAATGTTCAAAAATGAAGTGAATCCAATAGAAAAATACTTAGTTCAATCGTAGTTGAAATAGATTTGTCATTCGTACATATGTATCTCTCTTTCATTTCATTTATCTTTATAATTGCTCTTTCTCGTGTATTAGGCTTAAACTATATCACTATAGGTTCTATCTACTAAAAGTATACTTTTAGTTTCATATTTTGTATATATATATATATATATATATATATATATATATATATATATATATATATATGTATATATATATATATGAGAAATGAAGGCTGAGGGTAATTCGACGTAATGGGAAATGAAAAAGAGAAAAACCAAACGATTATTTTTTTTTATGCATTCATCAAAGTTTCGTCTTTATTTGTTAAACTTCCTCAGGATGATAATTTTAAGAAAAATGTAATGCAAGTACATGAAAATATTGGGTTGACATGATGGGTTAATGAGAAGAAGTAGTAGCCACTACTGGGAGCACAGGACCGATGTCCGGGCTGAGAGAAGTAAGTGGCAGGGAATGAAATTAATGAATTAAATCACCTTCATTTCTCCAAATCTATTCTACAACTATGACACTACCTACACATCCAAAACACAGAGCATTAAAACCCCTCCCCTCCACTTGTTCACTCACAGCTATCCACATTAATTTTATTCACAGCCATCAACATTTATTCCATTCCATTTTGTATTTGCGTATGTATTTGGTATGAAGTACATCTCACTTTAATGTATATATCAGGACCGGATATCGTTTAGACGAATAACTGGGAAAGTATACAAAACTCACCGTGTTGTGGGGCCTGTTGCAAACAGATTCAGAAGTTTATCAGAAAAATCAGAATTTTTTCTATTTGGCCTTAAAATTTGTTGTAATACTAGGGCTATGTCGTAAGACGGAGTCTTTTTGATCACCGAAGTTAATTAAGGTATAACCTGCTCAGTATATTAGTGTGTTAATATTAGGTAACACTGTGTGACCAATGAAGATGTTGATTCTTCCTCAATTATACAATATAATCTGATATATTGAAATAATTTGGGTTAACTTACATGTTAACGCGTTGATTGTAAGTCTAACAGTTACTAGCTCTCCAGGTCTCAGTGAGGATTAGATTTATGACAAGTAAGGTGTAATTAAACATGCCCTTATTTCCCTAATATCGGCCTTACTGTTCAGTGTGTTTAAAGATTAAATTAACGATATATTGTTAAAGAAAAATATCGTTAGCTTACAGTTATCCGTATATGTACGATGTTACCTATTACATTATAGTTCGTGCATTTAACAACCTAAAAGCAGTAAGCTGGTGAAAAAGCACGCGTACATACATGCTTACATATCTACACACATACACATATACATACGCAGAGAGAATTATTGTTTTTACGTATTACTATGAATTTCAATTTCAATTATTTGACGAGAAATATTTATTTTAGTTTGAGTACACACTTAATGTTGCATTCGTTTCAAAACAAACATAGCGATAACGATCACTTCTAATGAGCCGTCAAGTCATCCTCGAAATGTTTGGATCTGATAGACTCTAAAAGCAGATCGAGATAAGAATATGACATCAAAATAAATAGTCACAGAAATAATAATCACACACAGAAATATAACTATAGGCAACTGCTTGATATTCCATCTCATATAGACATACATTCTTATATACTCTGTATAACACACGCGCACGCAGATATGGAAAGTTTGAATTACCTACTGCAGAGTTTAATACCTAGTATATACACACATCGAGTGTTTTAGGTCCCTCTGTTCAGGGGTTTGTCGACATAACCATACATGAGGATACGTCCCCTTTGACAAAAACCCTGCCCAAATATTCAAATAGGTGAGTCGTCTCTTCAGGCAATCCAGTGCGTTTGCCACGTTGCGGATGGGGGAACCACCTCTCTTGAAGGCAGTTTTAATAATTGATAAAAATCTGTGAACAATGCGGATCAAATATTATGAAAATGATTCAATTAAAGACACAAAACTGGCAGGCTCTCGCACAGGGGAAAAGACCCCTAAACTTGTCTATATAGTATTACCAGAGAGAAGGAAACCAAGATGCCAACCATTGCAAAGCGAATTAAATACCAAGCAGAAAACTAGAACTCCTAGATGAAAAACAAGCAGTTCCAAACAAATGCATGGATATTTTACGGGAGCCTTGTAACAGTCTTAATATCTGTGAAGTAATATGTTATACATAGAGAAATATTGAAGACCCCTTTGTGAAAATGGCGTAACACACAACTAAGAGGCTGAGTCGATTAAGGACATACAAAGGATTAATGAAACAACACCCGAAATGCCAGAGCTAGTAATGACACTAGGAAATATATGTAAAAAAAAAAAACTGGCAGGATATGCAAACCATTAGACACTTGGTATTGACCATGCTCCTAATTCATGGTTAACACACCTAACTGCGCTTCATAGCAACTACAATGAATGCTTTCGCAGACTTCAGAAGAGTAAGGAGGCTACATCGCCATGGGTCACCAAGGGAATAATTATACTCATATTACACTCAATATCTTTTGAGTAATCTCGTGACATGTTATACATAGGACGTATTAAAGACCCCTTTGTGAAAATGGAGTAACACACAACTAAGAGGCTGATTCGATTAAGGGCATACAAAGGATAAATGAAACAAAACCCGAAATGCCAGAGTCAGTAATGACACTAGGAAATATATGTAAAAAAAAAACTGGCAGGATATGGAAAACATAAGAAACCTGTTATGCACCATGTCCTTAATTTATGGTTACACAACTAACTGCGCTACATAGCTACACACTTCAAAAGAGTAAGGAGACTACATCGCCATGGGTCACCAAGGAATAATTACACTCATACCCAAGACAAATAAAACCGAACTGTCAAATAAATATCGACCGACGTGATGGTTGAGTATTAATTAAACGCTTTTCACTGGTCGTCTAGCATATAGGATCTATGAACACCTCTCTTACAAAAACTACCTGTAAAGAAAACATAGGATCTATAAACACCTCTCCTACAAAAAACTACCTGTAAAGAAAACATACTGGATAAAGGAGAAGATGCTTCGTATAAAATACCAGCTGCTAATAAATAAAACTATTCCATAACACTGTAAGTAGCGGCAAAGAAACTTGAGTATAGCATGGATAGACTACCAAAAAACTTATGACAGTATGCCTTATTCATGGCTACTGCGATGTATTCAGCTCTATATAATTAACTCAATGATAAAAAGGTAATTAGTGCAATACACGAATTACCAACATTTATAGAATAAGTAAATTGCCCAATTAAGATGTCAAAAGAAAATATACATCAATCTAAAAGAACTATGTAAGCTAGATATATTTTCATTGCATACCAGCAGATGAATCACGTTGAAATGGGCTTCAAGAGAGAAAGTGCTGTTCGTTGAAATGCAATCTCCTAATGGAGAAATTTTAAGGAATCATGCAAACTGTACAATTGCACTTAATATGCTTCATATAAAACATATCGATTCTCTTAAAATTGTGACAAATTGCTTAAAAGCACATTATATAGTCTTTTTACGGAATCGAGTATCATACAATAAGTTAATACGTGAAAAATAGCAATTTTAAAAATAAGAAATCTTGTCCTGATTGAGCAGAACTGACTTCATATTTGAATTCAGTGGATGTAAGTTACCCAGACTCATTTACTTTTTTCCAAATAGCAGAGCAATTAATGTACTTTGTTGATCAGTGTTATCAATAAGCATTAAAACAATGTCTAACCTTATTTAATTAAAAAGTAAATTAAATTTATTAATTGTAATATATTCCATATGCATAATTAAGTGAAGTATATTCTTCATAAAAAAATTATAATTCCTGTAAACTTGCCCGAAGTTTTCCTGATTATGATCCTAATTAGCTTAAGTGAACATTAATGTAGATAACCTACGGTCGGAATATATCACTGCAGAACGATAAAAGCTTATTCTAGTACGTAATGTAAAACAGGAGTGGAAACAGGAAGTCGTGTTGAACACATACAAACAAGGACAGACGCTCTTATTTCACAACGAAATGAAAAATCTCGTGTGGATAACGCCATCATTTTACCGGAAGCGGTGGACCTTGGCTTAAGTGATATATTGGATAGTATTTCTTCCTGGAAAGTTAATGATGAGGATAGATCATCTGACCGAGCTGATTCCGTTGAGGGGAAATCTGTGTAAACTATTACAAAGTTCATATTCAAAACTACAAGTTAATAATAAATGTCATCATAAAAACAGTCTGTGTTTTATGGTTTACTTAAAATAAAACTCGTTGTCAAGAGAACAATACTCAGGAAATCAGGCCACTGAGAAATGTACTAATGGAATTGATAAAAGAATAAGCAGTATTAAATAAATCTGATGCCAGAAACATTAAAAATATATATTTCTCTAAGGGCTACACACAAACATCAACACACACACACATACCCACATACACACCCACACACACACACATATATATATATATATATATATATATATATATATATATATATATATAATTAAATAAACAGTGTTATAGACAATGACAATCCATCGTCGAAACGCTGATGAATTGGCAGAGACTGATACACTCTCAATTTAAATTACTATCTGCGCCGATTGGCAGCGGTCGTGTGGTCTTGAGCGTCTGTCTCGTGATTATAGGCTTAATCTGCGAATTTCGTTCAATCCCATGCGATTGACTTCCCCCGCCACCCATGCACTTAAGTTTCTAAATTATTTAATTTTAGTAAAAACAAACAAAAAAACAATGAATTCTCCTGAGGTAACGTGAACACTGTCTATTCTTTATCGAATTCAAAACAATTCAGGCGTCTTTAAATTTGACACCTAATAATACATCGGTTTGTTTGTTTTTTTTTTACTTTTAACAACTGCATATATGGTTTTGCCAGTAATTTTTAAACTATCTTCTTTTCTCCAGCTTTTTCCGTATTTGTTTTTTTCTTTTTGGTCACTTAAAGATTATTCGACGAAAAATCAAGGGCTCGTGATAAGTATGGGACATTCATTCATTTTTATTGATTTAGAAAAAACAATATTACTAGAAATTAAATATATATATATAATCAACCTGATGTATTATGTTATGTTGAACAATGTTGGCTTTCATTAAATGATTCTGTCTAAATTCACACAGCATATACACGCATATAGATATATATTTAGAGAAATATAAAAAGAGAGAGATAATAAATACATGGCTCATTACATACACCTTATTTAGATATTTTTAAAGTAATTTACTCACGTATTACTGTTATGAAGTTCTGTTTATAACGGTTCATAAACAATGTCTATGTGCACAGTCTTTTATCTTGACTCAGCTCGGTCACGATATTTCGAAGTGTATGTTTATTTGATATGTAAGCATGTTGTTGTTCGATATACTCGTATATATATATATATATATATATATATATATGTGTGTGTGTGTGTGTGTGTAGGGGGGGAGGTGTAATAAGACGAATTGAAAACAGATTACAATACAGGAGAAACACGAGAAACGAGAAATTTTAGCCGTTTCGTTCGAATCGATAGAAACGAAACCGATCAAATCTCTAGTTTTTTTATTTTTCACCTGTATTTTCAGTTTTTAATTCTTCACACATTTTGTCTGTTACGACATTTTATTTTAATGACATATCGTGCATTTTACCATTTATTTATATATATATATGTATGTATATATATATGTATATATATATATATATATATATATATATATATATATTGAGTGATGAATTTCTGGGAAGATAAGCTTGTCTCAATATTGTTAGAAAGGGTTTACTAATAAATACTATATAAATTCCATATAAACACTTATGTAGAAGAAACTTTTTTAATAGTTGATTGAATGGACGGTTTGACACAATGAGACTAGCTCTATCATGATCTGCTTAAATGAGTTTCGCACCATAAACATTCAGGTAACTTTAATAAAAAATAAAAATCTCTTCAAATAAACTGGAACTTTATTAATAAATTATAGTACATATTAAATATTTTAGCAAATATTACCAAATTAAAGTTTTTTAAACTGATCGGACTAATTCTTTTGGGAGATACTAGCTTTGAACGTAAAAAAAAAATCAAAATGGCGGATTAGTTTGATCGCACACGTGTGAATGTTTGCTCTAAAAAATTTTGTTTGTTCTTTTGTTTATTTTCACCTTAAAATGAAACTGATGTATGATGTGGCTGTTTTTCAAGACATTCTAATCTAAGAACTCTTATTATTTGTGAACTTTTTTCTGATGATTTTGTAGTGTTGCAGAGACGATATTGACATACAAATGTTGTTTAGCACAAAACAAATGAAACGGACCGTTAAATATATCTCAAAGAAATTTGTAATTTTTGGAAATGTGAAAAAAATAAAAATAAAAGTAATAAAACAAACCATGGTTATTGGAATATAATAAAAAAACTGTTCTATATATATATATATATATATATATATATATATATATATATATATATATATATTAGTACTTCATGTATCCACGTAAAATATTAAAAGGAGATATAATTTTTTTATGTGTCAGTTTTCAGTATTTACTTCAACAGTGCTCGATACGTAAGTAGAGCTAGGTAGTAAGCAATGAAAATATATATATACACCAAAGAAGATGTTGGTCTGAATAGCTTGGTCGGAAGAGATTGAATCTCTGTGAAGAGTACACCCGAAACATGTATGCACATATGTAACCAATAATGTTTGTATAAATAATAATAAGTGATACTAAAGAACAGCTCTACTTGTTATTGGGAACTTTTTTTAATAAACACTTTAGTTTCAACGAATTTACATCTACAGAAACATATACAATACCCGTACTATATATATATATATACATATATATATATATATCGATATATATATATATATATATAGAGAGAGAGAGAGAGAGATAAAAAGAGAGAGATATGGAGAGAAAGAGAGAGATGTGTGTGCGTATATATAAAATAAATACACTTAAGACGATAACATAAACATATACGAAGAATATGTTAATCTAGTTTTTCTCAACCATTATTTGGTGAAGGGACAAATAGTTGTAAAATCTCTCACCTGAAATCGATTCTATTTACACGTGCAACCAAGGGAACAGCTCCATTATAAAGTACCCCTTCTTTGTTCGGCCCAATTCTTTGTCACTCACTCGACCCTAAACGCTTAACGTTTCCCGAATGCCTTTTTATACGAAAATAAAGACTTTCAAAATAACATGATGCATCGGTTTTTCGGCGACCGTAAACTAACGCGTCAATTGTTCACTTATTGATGTTGTTCAACCGGGCTGTTTTCGGTCGTGACGAGAATATATCAAACCACTTTTCTCCTAAATTTGAAACTTTATTCTTCACCATTACTGTCTGTTTTGTTTATTTAAAAGCTTGTTTTCGAAGGATAAACGATTTGCATAGAGCTTTCACTAACAATAAATGTTTCTTAAACACACACACAGTAATTGTTCATTTTTTTTAAGAAATGTACTTTTGTTAAAAAATAGTATTCAAATGTTAAAATTCATGGCCAATAGACTGTGTAACACGTCAATTAAGTAAACGCACTATAACTTTATAATAAATAATAAATAATATCTATCGAGTATGAGCAAACACACACACACACATATAAATATATATATATATATATATATAAAATATTTGTTTTAGTTTATTTTCTATGTAAGTATACTTTTCGTCAGCATAGAGATATAACTATTCACTACTGCTCGCGTGATTCGAAACCCCGGGTTACGAGTATTTTAGAAGTCAAATTCTGACATCAAAAAGCGTAAGGCTACCTCTGAATAGCTAAATAAGCAGTGATAATGTTTACACTTATTCTGGCGGATTGACGTCGTAAGAGCGTTTAACTTAATGAAAAGAAGGATGCATTAATAGCTAACAACATTATGAGTTAATACTACACTTACAGTGTCCATCTAGACGGGTTTTCCAGAGGCTACAAATAATAAATATTTTTTTTATTATCTATGTACGTATACGTTTCGTCCTTTTAAAGCAGGACTCATCAGCATAATATAGGTAATAAATAATTAATATGTATTTACAAATATTATGACAAGCCCCCTTCACTAAAGGCCGGGCACTCTCAGTGAGTTTAATAACAAGCAGTACAAATAGCTTCATGCAAGATCCAAACACAGTTTGTTGATCTCTTTCAACTGCTCGTGTAAATTAACCGGCCACTCGCTATTTACAAAGTTAAAATCCTTTTTAATTATTAGCTAGTTCCCTATGGCCGAGGGGTTAACGCCTTTGACAGCAAATCAGTGACGATTTGTGACCGGCGTTCGAGACCGCCGACCGTTGAGAATAGACTTCCTGTACTGAAGATTGCTTTAGCATGAAACATCGATGTCTGTAGGTAATAAATAATTAATATTTATTTATAAATATTACATATATAATTAATGCAAACACTGTTAAACAAAACGTCTGTTTGATCATACGGTTTAAAAAATTTTTTTCATTTTTCTGATAGCCTTTTTAGTTTTAAAATTTAAAAGAATTTATAAATGTCTCATGGGTTTCACAAACCTTTTCAATTATTCGTCTTAAGGGTTAAAACCGATGAACAAAAAAGGTGGAGAAAGAAGAGAATAAAAAAAAACGTCTGAGAAACGCGCAGAGCACGTTTTTTTCATTTTTCCAAGAAAGTCGTTGGCGATTTAAATTTAGTGATGTTAGACTGGCATTACAGAATAACATTGCATTGTATATTTGCTTTAAATACCTGAAGATGATTCGACAAACAATCGAAAACGTTCGTGAAACATATGCGACATTTGTTATTTTTTCGATTTAAATACGAAAAAGCGCATCAACAAAATTGAAAAAATAAAAAAAGTTATAAATAAACAGTCGACTTCTGTAATTTTTAACAATGTTTTCATAAATGAAAACATGGTGCCTAAAACACACATCTATATATATATATATATATATATATATATATATATATATATATATAGAGAGAGAGAGAGAGTGAGAGAGAGAGAGAGAGAGGGTGCAGTATCCATCGGAACAGATACTACACTTTGATCCCGGTCAAAAGGCCGAATACATATATATATATATATATAGAGAGAGAGAGAGAGAGAGAGTGAGAGAGAGAGAGAGTGAGAGAGAGGGAGAAAGAGTAGGAGAGAGAGAAAGAGAGAGAGAGAGAAGTGTGTGGGAGATGCGTGTGTGTTTATGTATTGACAGATGCCTTTCCGTAAGATTCGGGAAGTTAGGCCTGACAAAGACAAAATGGGTGATTATATTGGAAGACCAGCGGTTGCATGGAATACATATCTCTTCATAATAACGAAACAATCGTATACAGGAAATGTACAAATTAGACACACATGGAATTTTGATCAAAAATCACAATAATTCCTTCAAGTTTGATACATACATTTTGTTTTTATGCTTGACTCGACGACAAAGTTTGAGTAATGTATGTCTAAAAGTCTTGGGTTTTTCCGGGTTCAATGATATAGCAGGGGACTTTCGCGGTCGTCACATAAGTAGAAGATATGATACCGTATAGCTTTTAGAACTCACTGGACCTCAACCCCTACATTTTTCACCGTGAGGTTATCTAAATAATACTATGAAATTAATCAACAGAGTATGCTTGAAATGCAGCGACCGTCGCAGCCCAGCACAGGTGTGCTTGAAACACAGTAGTGCACATTTCGAGCATATCATTAAACAAATTATTTCTTAATACTCTTCAAAAGTAAGTCTTAAATTTGAGATATTTTCTAGAATAAATAGTATGTAATAAATTGTTATCTAAATTAGAATACGGATTATATGCATACAGTTTAGTATCAGTATATGTTTAATTTAATCTTCGTAATCATGTTGCTATATTCTTCGGTTTGCGGAAATTAGTTCATCCACTATATATATATATATATATATATATATATATATATATATATATATATTCTATGAAAAATGACAGTATACTGAAATCATATGCCCTTTAATAGGGTTAAGATGAAAATTTATATACACTAAATGTACAAAAGCAAGGAAATCCCCAAATGTGTACACTCTTATTGTCATTAAGGGTATGCGAGCACAACAGGGCAATTTATTTTACTGGTAGGACTTTTTCTTCGGCGCTCCTCACACACTTCATCCACTCATGCATAGAGATATATACTGTAGTGATGTGATACTGAAATGGTTTGGTTGATATATAGTCATACCCTTAATAACAATAAAAGTGTAAAAATGGGGGAGTGTCCTTGCTTGTGTACATTTAGTGTATATGAATTTTCATCTTAACCCTATTAAGGACATATGATTTCAGTATACTGCCATTTTTCATGGAGTGTCACTACTTTTGTAAAGGCTATGCCTCAATACAATGCCTACTCATAAGTTGTTTTTTTAAAATTTTCTGGAAAACTAAGGTATATCGTTAACTGAAATTAAAATGCCATCAGCTGGACCCAAGAACCTCTATATCTGCCAAAAAAATTAGCTGAATCAATCAACTAGTTGATTGGATACAGGGTTGCACATACATACATACGTACGTACGTACACACAGATAACATGAATTTCATGATGAAAGTCTATTAAGGGAGAAGAGCGCTCTCGCGCATCCCTTGATTTCTAGAGATTCAATATGAGAATACAAAATTGTAATAATACAATATTTATTAAAACATTAAAAGTTCAAAGCAAAGAGCTTCATAGCCTTAATTCATGGATTTTCAAAGATAACCTCTTTTAATCAGACGATAGAGAGAAATTCACGATGTAATTGTTAATATTATCGGCAGCATTTAACTTTTGAACATTTTTTTACATAAAATAAACACCAAATAGTAAAGAGTCTTTTGTTGAGATGATAGCGTAGAGTTAGGGTGGACACCGTAAGAATTACGAAAAAAAACAGCTGTTATATTGGAAATGAATGTTTGAAAATAATAATACTCAAATTGTTTAGGAATCTGAATAATTTTGTTAAGAACCCGATTTTTAGGCTGCATTTGGTAAATTCCAGTTTATCTTGCCTGTGTAGTAGTCCGGTATTGGAATTATCCGTTTCATAGGTTTCAGAATGAAGTTTGTCTTTTAAGGTTCGAATATGAAACTCCTTTCTTGAACGTTTGATGTTCTAATAAATATTGTATTTTTACAATTTTGTTATTCTCATGTTTCATTCCTAGTATTGATTGCGCTATTCAATATATTGAGCTTCATATCATATATGAATAGATAGATTATTATTATTAAACGATGATTTAATTATCTTTGATTTAATTCAACATATATATATATATATATATATATATACCCTAAAAAATATTTAGATATTTAAACACCTTTTGCCCTCAATTTCATTTCAAACCATCAACACTGCCTGCTGAAAACTACATTTCGCCTACTTCTCACCAAAATTAATATAACTTTCCTCTTTCTGTTCCTTTTTCTTTTTACCTTCCTTTCATTGTCATATTATCAGCACATTTCAACACTTTCCTTTTAACTTATTTATATTCACAAATTCCTAACATAGTCAGCTGGTCAAATACTCCTACTCTCCAAAAATGTCCACCTAACCACAACAACATCTCCCCTCTTCCCATCACCCTTTCAACTACTTATTTCACACTCTTACCCACCCACCCCTCCCACTTTCAAATCACCTTCATTTCTTCAAATCTTTTCTAAAACCATGACACTACCTACACACCAAAAACACAGTCTCCCCCTCAAAATCTATGTTGCCCCTTCCTCCCCTTTCCCCCACCCTAAAACAAATTCACTAACACTCCCACCCCTCCGCTTATCCACTCACAGCCATCCACATTAATTTCATTCACTCCCAACTCTCCACTTTTTTACTCACAGGCATCCAAATCTATCTCATTCCCTGCCACCGACTTCTCTCAGCTCGGACCTCGGTCCTGCGCTCCCAGTAGTGGCTACTACTTTCTTCTCATTAACCCATCATGTCAACTTAATACTTTCATGTACTTACATGACATTTTTCTTAAAGTATCATCATGAGGAAGTCATACAAATGAAGACGAAACGTTGCTGAATACATAAAAAAGCATCATTTGGTTTTTCCTTTTTCATTTCCCATATATATATATATATATATATATATATATATATATATATATATATATATATATATATAATAATTCTACTTAAATCATTTCACAGCTGTATTCGCTTAATCTTTGCGTGTGGGTGTGGATGTATCAATATACATACTTGCCTTATGTACTTAGGCACTTTTTGTAGCCTTGTTTAGTCATGCGTTCTTCATATAGTGAGTATTTGTATATATGCCATTCTAAATCATCAATTCTCGATCTAGATCCAAAAGCGGACATCTTTGCAAGTTAGTATGCGCTTCCAAACTCAGATAAGAAATCTTCAGTTCAAAATGGTTGAATAATACACTCATATAATTCAAGACTCAAGTCCTTTGTGATTTCCCAAAATGACACAAATCGGGTTGCTATGTTTGCTCTTTTAATTTTTTTATTTTTATTAATTCTAGACTCCATGATTTCAACTTTTTATTACTTACAGCAACTTAACATATTTTCGGGCTAGCATCAAAACTGAATAGAGTATGTAACGTTTGGAAACAAAATAAACCAGGTGATATGATATACTCCGTCGGCATTTATAGGTTGTACTTTTGTATTTCATCAGGTGTATGCATTCAGGCTCTGGTGATCACTTACAAATGTAACAGCACTATTTTGCATGAGAGCTTAGTTATTTCAATACTAATATGGTGATTGAGCATTATTGATACCTTTCGAACATACTCATATGAAGCCATGATTTTTGTAAACCCATGCAGGCAATTAAAATATTTAAAAAATATAAAAGGCACATAAAAATGCTATTGACCCTTACACTAATTTTGTATAAAGGAAACTCATAGCTTTTTAGTTCACTTAAATGATTAACACCCTATGCATTTTAAGTTGAAAAGACACCGGAGTATAACCTTAATCAAGACTTAGTTACATCCTACATACCAGAAATGCTTGAAATAAGATGTACATAAACACAAGTTATAAACGTGTATGCTTTTGAATTCATTGCTTAATTCAAATTATGAAATAAATAGAAACAGTAATAAACATTATACAAATTTTAAAAAAACTCAAGATCTTTATGAAATGGTAAGATAGTTTACATTAACATTCTTATCTGTTATGTATTTATCTAAGACCTTTTACATATATATATATATATATATATATATATATATATATATATATATATATATATATATATATATGAAGAAGAATGGAAAGGAATTAGAGAAGCAAAAGCCAAATCATAATTCAATTCAATTGCTCAGAGCAAGGTATATTCCGCAAAAAAGGCAATTTATTCAAGTTAAATTTTCCTTAAGCCAGGCTTTTCAAAGATCAAAGTACACCACTTTATTTATATATATATATATATATATATATATATATATATATATATATATATATATATTTCCATCTTGTTCTAACATATAGGTCTTTACAGCAATAAATGTATAAGTTTATGGTTTGTGTCAAAAGAAAAGTTTCGTGATATTGATATATTCAACGTAAAGTCATAGTTTTATTTGATACACCAACATATCCATTAATTGTTGAATTATTCTTCTCAGCGGGACATTTGATGCATTATTGACTACCCATTTTATGTGTTTGACCCTTTGAAATCGAGCAACCTTTTATCAAAGAGATTATGATTTTATTCCTGTGCATGTATATAAGCTTGGAAGAAAAGGTATTGTATTTTGTTTACGAATTCAATATGTTTTCGTGATCTGTTTTACGCTATATCAATTCTATCCAACTAATTTGTGGAAAGCATATTTTGAGTGTGCATTAAGCCGTTAGCTTTTAAAAGAATGCTTATTTATACTGACCTAAGCAAGAATTTAACCACTACGTCATTATTTGACACAATGAAGTATTAGCATTATTTGTGTTATTCGCACTGTTGTTCTGATCTTGGATGTAATTCTCACACCTTTTCAGACAGTGTAATCTCCGACCTGCTTCAGATGCATTTTGTCGTACTCGCGAATCTTTATGTCGATCTTGGGAATGTCTACAGAATGTCGAACGGAACCCTTTATTTATCTACGGGGATAGCTTTTTTTGTTTCGTCAATCATTATCGGTTAGAAGTCTTAAGTAATATAATATATGTTACCCTTGAGCAAGGGTGATATCAAATGTAATACGTAAAGCAGAGATATAACACACTACTATTCACTATAAAGATCTCATGTAGTATAAGTGTTTAGGGGTATAAGAGTGTAATTAATGCCATATCAACAAATAATGAAGAGATATTTAATGTGTACAAATAATTGTAAAAGAAACAAGCAAAATATCAATTCTCATTTTTTAATTTTTTTAAATATAAGCTAAGCTAAATGAATAATGCGATTTTTTGCCGATTTCTCGCACTGAACGACGAGGTAAAACAGGATATGTCAAGCAAATTCAACTTTACACAATAGACGCTTCATCCCATTTATATACGGCGCATGTATGTATATACAATATCAGTCTCAAAGTTTAAATTTAAATAGAACTGTTTAAAAGTACATCAAGTATGTCAATATAAACAAATAGTTCTGTTGCTGGAAAAATATTTAAAATTGGTGTCTAAATTTTGATTTCTTTAAAAGGATCGACTTCATTTCGAACAAGTTTCGATATATTTCGTAATGGGCATTTAAAAGTCAAAATTATTATTTTTATTTTCCTTCCTTTACGTTCACATTAAAAATATAACTTAACTTCTATCGAAATTACAATAATATTAATGTTAATCTATCTATATGAATAAAGGAGAATTACCTTGTTTCGTGTTTACAACAAAGTTATGAATAAAATGTTTATTATTCAAATTTATCTTTCACGAGATATATGCGAAGCGCCTGTGAGCCGGCAAAGACGGATCGTATTTTATAATTCTAGAACATGCGCTGTGTTTAAAAAAATGGGTCAGCAAAAACGTTATTTATCATCAAGTCTATATTCAAGAAATAGCTTTATCTGATTAAATTATATTATGCTAAATGAACTATTTTATAACAGATCGGCAATTTGAAGTATTTGATGTAGGTGTAGAAGGCAGTGAAGAATGTGTCGATCTAACGCCGATTCATTAGTACTTTTGTTAAACCTAAATGCTTTCATGTCGTTGACATAACCCGATGAGCAACGATGGTCTTTTCGAAGATTAGTTCTAGATTTCGAATAACATGCATAATAAATAATTTCCACAGGTAACACGGACTATTTCCTCAACCAATTTTTAAAACATGTATTTCGCTAACACTGTTGTCGTTACGCGTCATCTATTTAAAGCCTCCTGTTTACTGTAGCTTTCTCAGTGCAGGCACAGATAACTCTGGCGGATATAAAATTGCTTCAAAACATCTTATCAATAAAGATTGCTTAAGGGTAAAAGAGTTTTTTCCTTTGAACATGATTTTCTAGATTAAATGGGTCATCTCTTTAACAGAGAACACAGCTTTTTTCACCCTTCAGAAATCCCCCCCAATTTTTTTTTTTTGGCGCGAAAAAAACAAAAGAATTCCCGCCAAAAAAAAAAAAATTTCCCTTCAAAAAAAAAAAAAAATTTTTTTTCTTTTTAAACAAAAATAGCATTTGGACACAATTTTTTTTTTTTTTTTCGCGCCAAAAAAGAAAAAAATTGGGGGGATTTCTTCAGGACGTCTCGATTTATTTTTATCAATTGCTTTAGTAACGCACCATTTTTTAAAGATTTTAATAAGTGTTTTACTTTACAATTTACTAACTTTCAGTGTTGACACTATAACATAATTCATATCGAGATAGTCTTAGACTATAATCGTACGAACAAATTCTAAGTTATTTAGTGCTTATCTTATGTTTACTGAATACCCGAAATAGTGCGATATAGCATATCAAATCAACAATCAATAGTATAATACACTTGTAAACCATAACAATAATTTACGCCTTTTGAATTCGTGTATTTTACAATACCAACGTATAGCATTGCGTAAAAAGCTCTTTGAGCTCCACCATATCGCCGATCAGCTTCACGTTGACAGAAAATGTGCGTCTTTTTGACACATTGTAAGTTTTTGCTCAACTGAGAGTGACGCATGTTTCTGTAATATTTACACTGACTTATGTCATCATAAACCGTCATACACTCTGGTCGTCGTCGTGAACACATGTTTTTGCTTTTGTGTTGATACAATCACTCAGACACCGATGTTTAGTTTATAATAAATGTCGCTTACAACATCAGTCACAGAAAACATCAGATAGATAAGTAACTTTCGTGTGCGTGTAAGAAATAGCACGATATGCACGTACATGGAAAGCTGGTCGTCTTCGTACAACCAGCAACTCTGTAAGCTTTCCCCCCCCCCCACCCCAATGGGAAAAGCGCAGGAGACATGGTAAAAATTTCGCCCCCCCCCCCAAAAAAAATATCCGTCCGGAAATCACGTGGTTTCGCGATTTCTCCCTTTGATCACCTATGATTTTTTAAAGAGTCACTGAAAATGTTCGATTGCAACACAACCTTTATTATTTAACATTTGTAGTAATGGCGGTATCAGTTGTAGAGAGGTTGATGCTTATTTTTAATTCATATATTTCTTGCTAGATTAATGTTAGCAATTTAAAAGAACAACAATAAATTACATTATTTGCTCTGTAATATGGTTTACCTTTCACGGCAAGTTATAGACAATATATCTAGATGAGTTTTATTTTCCCTGCCAACCTCAGTAAGTTGTGAAGAAACCTCGAAAATAGACGTCCACTTCTAATCATGTAACAAAATGAAAGGATTTCTTCTTCAACAACACCACAACGAACGCAGACAGATCTTTACTCTAGTGTTCCCTCAGCTGTCAAAAACTCAACTGCCCGCATTTTATATTACCCCTCCACTTACTCAGCTGTGTAGTCTCTGTTCCGATGGATACTGCACCCCATAGACTGGTATTGTCTTGGCCTTCGGGGCTTGATTTACGCCGGTCTATGGGTCTGTCCTGTGCAGTTCTAGGAGGTCCATCCGCCCAGGTTTCGCCTCCCCTCTTTGGGGAGGAGGAAGTTTATTGCTTACTGCCTGAGGCACCCCTACCGGGGAATGCCGACGGGGCTACGTAGGCAATTTTTAAACCCCACTTTCACGACCTGACCTTGGGTCATATCTTACTTGTTGGAGTAAGATAAAAACTGGCCTTGTGCCTAACTCCTGGAGAGGAGTAAATCAATACTCAGCTGATTTCCGCGTATGCTAATTAGTTGCAACTACAAAAGGCTGCATCTTCGAAGAGAAGCCACACTCACTCTGGCGGATTGACATTCACGACATGCGAAGAATCGCATTCTCTTCTAAGCCGGTTCTTGTACTTTTTTATTGTCAGCCTCTCCCCTGATCGTATAGTCACACAAGTGACTGTGGTTCGCTGGCCGTTTCTCCCTAGTACTTTCTTGCACTGGGGCTGTTATTTGTTCCTCTCTGATTAAAGTTCAGAAGTACCCGGATGTGAGTTAGTGATAGAATGAAGCAGCTCAACCAACGTAGTTTTGACCTCTCCACCATTCCCAGATTTGGAACCACTACTACTTGCATTGCAATCTGGGCATCTCCATTGAGCACTTTTTGATGATGTGTTATCGCGGTTGTCCACTACTGGTGCTGAGCTAAAACGTGGGCGTATGTCTCTCACGTGCTGATGCGTGTCATTGACGAGCACTGACTGTGAACTTATCACTTCGATGACACGACCTGATCTGATTCCGACGTGCAACGTCGTTGTAGATTATTCAACCAAAAGTGTGGCCCACTCTTTAGAATGTGTAGACATTCTTTAGTCAACTGGATGAGACACAACATTGGGCCATTTAACTCTGAGCTGCTATAAATGAAGGAAATTGGCCGGTGCTTACGAGGCGAACACATCATCCATGGGTGTAACGTCATACCAATGTACAGTCTTGATAATAAGAACGGTTCTTTCGTGTGACAATCCGCTTCACTGCCCTACGACACCTTTCTATTATACTGTTTTCTGTTGGCGTCTATGCGAAGTCTGGTCGGATGTTGACACACCATTGATTCATGAACTGACTGAATTGTTGGCTACAGAATGCAGTGTCATTATCAGCAAAAATTAGGCTGTAGGACAACGTTACAAATACTGATTCTAATTGCTAGATCACATGTGCAGTGTCTTGCCGTTTCAGTGGCCACAAGATAGAAAAGTCTGTGGGGCCACAATCAATAAGTCTCACGAAATGACAACCGCTGTAGTGCGTTGTACTTACAGCCATCTGTTTTAATCCTTCTATTTTTATCAGCAAATCCGTACATATTCTAAGTAGTTGCAACTACAAAAAGCTACAATGTCGAAGAGAAACCATTTCCTACTCTGGCGGATGGAGATTCACGACACGCGAAGAATCGTATTCCCTTCTAAGCCAGTAGTTTTTCTTCTGTATTGTCACACGTTTGTTCACTTGTAAATCGAACATCCAAAGAAGAGAGATTCGATCTTGCATTTCTGCCACGTACTTCCTGCAATGACGTAAAGTTTCTACAAGTCAACCAACTCTCTGAGATCGTTTAGTCCGAAATTCATGTTTCTTACTTAATCTAAACTTAGGTGGAAATCTCCGTATTAACACTATTAATTTACAAACTCGTATCCAATATTAATACCCACTTTCAATATTAGCCTGTTGTTAAAAAAATGATAAACTATTTTTAAACTCGTGTGATTCTAAACTGCCGAACATGACAATTCTCAAGCAAACACCGTTCATAGTAGCCAGAACACTTTATCTGGTGTCGATTCTAGTACCGAAATTCAGATAATCAATTTTTCTTATTTTAGTTACGTAGGTTTGGGAAAGGAATAAGCCTCGAGCACTCAGAAAAGTTGGGAATTGAATTCTCTCTGTATTTTATACCATCAGCAAATATGCTTAAAAGGATATAAATTCTCGCTTACCACGACGGTTGTATGCTGGGCGTATAGCTCGAGTAATCTTTATCACCGCGACCAGTACATATAACGTAATATTACTTGTCAGATAATATTTATGGAAGAACCAGACCTCAACAAATAACTTAGTTGCCCTGTATGATGTCAAAACGGACGAAAGTACTCAAATAATTCACCGTGTTATGAAGGCATGCTTTCAGAATCTACGACATTGTCATCAGCGCATGTATATGCGCGAAAGTGACGAAAACATATTGGATTAAAGAAAAGCAGTTCTACAATATAACAAGATTTGTGGTGATCAATGTTGTGATGAATGTTAATGTCGACATATACCATACGTACTATAGAATAAAAAGTACACCCCCCTTATCGTTGAGATTAGCATCATTGTTCGAGGCATCTTCATTAGCTCATTGATACTTTAGCAGATAGACAACAGAGACGCAATATATTTTAGAATTTGGTATATTCGAACTACTGTTCTCATCTTGGGTGTCTTTATCACAACGTTTCGACCGATGTAACCTCCGACCTTCTTCAGATGTATTTTGTCGAACGCGTAGATATTTCTGTTGAACTCGGGAATCTGGACGAAATTTCGAACGGAACCCTTTATTAAATTCACGGGGTTAGCATGCTCTCGTTCCAATAGATTGTTCAGTTTTCATTAGAATAACAATTGCGTATCACATTTTGATAATCAATATTTTATTCAAACATGTATAGATATATATATATATATATATATATATATATACATGTGATATATATATATATATATATATACATGTGATATATATATATATATATATATATATAATTAAAATGAAAATACAAAAGTACATATTTTATCTTTATTTTTAATTCCATCGTAATATGGTAATGCGCGATATTATACATAGAGCATTAATATAAGATGAACATGAAATAATGAAGATAAGATTGAAAAATTCCCAACATGTATTAATTCATCAAGTGTTCAAGCAATATATATAAAATAATAGTTTTACCCTTAATGCATGGGTTTTTACAGATAAGCTCTTCCAATCAGCGGAGAAAAATCAGCTAAAAAACAAATTACTGGTTAGCATGTAATCTAAAATCTAAGTAATGCAAGAAAACATTTGTTTACCATATGTTTATAGAAAATCGTGTCATGGAAAGTTTCCAAATTGAGTAAAAAAAACAATATGTATATGCAAACATTCGATAAGGCAATGAAAAAAAAAAGTTGAGCAGTGAAGTATATAAAGAAAATAGTGTCCAATGGCACAATCCGTGAGCTATGAAAAGATTTATTACAATGATGTATAACGCAAGTACACAGTAATGTGAATGACTCCACTAATATCTGAATTCCTAAGTCCGTAGAAAGTTAGAATATTGATAGAGTCATCTTGACGTTAGCAGAGCTTTCTTGGCAAGCTGCATTCTAATGCGAATTTCATAGTCAAAACTTTATGAATCAGTGTGTATTTTGTTCACGTTTGCATGGTTGGCATTTTTTGTCACACTACATTATAAACACATAACAATCTCCGTCATTTTTTGTCACACTACATTATAAACACATAACCATCTCCGTCATTTTTTGTCACACTACATTATGAACACATAACAATCTCCGTCATTTTTTGTCACACTACATTATAAACACATAACAATCTCCGTCATTTTTTGTCACACTACATTATAAACACATAACAATCTCCGTCATGTTTTGTCACACTACATTATAAACACATAACAATCTCCGTCATTTTTTGTCACGCTACATTATAAACACATAACAATCTCCGTCATTTTTTGTCACACTACATTATAAACACATAACAATCTCCGTCATTTTTTGACACACTACATTATAAACACATTACAATCTCCGTCATTTTTGGTCACACTAGATTATAAACAAATAACAATCCCCGTCATTTTTTGTCACACTACATTATAAACACATAACAATCTCCGTCATGTTTTGTCACACTACATTATAAACACATAACAATCTCTGTCATTTTTTTGTCACACTACATTATAAACACATAACAATCTCCGTCATTTTTTGTCACACTACATTATAAACACATAACAATCTCCGTCATTTTTTGTCACACTACATTATAAACACATTACAATCTCCGTCCGGACATGTTGCCTAATAAATTCCAAGGAATGCTTCTTACGCATACTGTTATCCAAGTTTTCATGGGGAAAACTTTTCCACTGTCATATTGTTTATATAGTTGCCGCTCACTGACTTATTTAACTTAATTACTAACCTATATACTATTACCGTTACTCAACAGAAGGTGATCTTGGTCGAGCAATCAGTCTAGTTATTTTTTCTCAGAGAAAGTTAATAATGTAATCGAACAGAAGTTTATTTCGAAAAAAAAAACAATATTTTCATCGTGGCACAAAAGCTGCAAATATATTAGATTGCTTATAGATTTAGGATAGTTATATTTATTCTACGTGTTCTAATTGTAGCAAGAGTAGATGTTTAATAAGTAAAAATAAGGTTTAAAATAGAAAAAATCTACGTGAGTTGTGTAAAACAACAAACTTAATGTTCTATTAGACGTAAAGAAAGAAGTTAGGCTTAGGTGTACAGGTAGTTGCGACATTGGATGAATTACGTGATTTAAACGCTACATAGCTTTTAAGCTGGCTTTAAAATGATCAACCGTGGTTTTAAGGCTTCTGACAGAGTAGGGCGTTTGATTGGGAATATGTACTTGCTATAAATTATGTAATATGTAAAATATTTAAACCGCGGAAGAATCACTGGATCTTTTTGTTGGTCCTTTTAATTGCTTCTATAATTAAAGCCAGAGGTAGGATGGAAATACCAACATCTCTGTGACTACTTCTGTCACCACAACAGAGACACAAATAGCTGTTTCCGGCTACGAAGAAACCGATGCACATTTTGTGGGTATCGGACAAATACCTCACGTTATGATACTTAACTACGATAACGATAACTGTCAGAATTCTATGAAAAATATAATCTGGACATTTCAATTAATAATAACGATACTATTTCCTATTTTCGTGTATGTAAATGTCATATTCAATATTCATACACGAGAAAGTTATTAATATTGATTGAATTCGTAAACCAAGTCTGACAGGGGTACGCTCTTTTGACTATTTCAAAACTCCTATTAACCCCAAACAAGAGCTTGTATATAAAAGTTAATGTCATAAACACACAACAGTTAAAGTAATAAGACATGTGTGATGAAATAAAAATGAAAGAAAATGTACAGCACGACAGACGCTATATACAGAAACTAGAATGTGTCATTGCGCAATGAGAAGGACAACACTCAAAGACACAAACACATACTGGATATAAAAGTTTACGCTATTTAGAAAAGCATATTATTAGTATTATTATTATTATTGTTATTATTATTATTATTATGATGGAGATGATGATGATGATGATGACTATAATGATGAGTATGATGATGATTATGCTGCTGATGACAATGCTACTACTACTACTACTACTACTAATAATAATAATCTACGACAGATCCCTAAGTCATGGACAATTGAATGTTTAAACACGTACCATATACCCGACATGATTATTAATCTCATCCAGAAAGCAATGCGAACATGGAGATTAGAACTGACCGCTCGGGGGCAAAAACTGACGGAGATCACAATACAGAGAGGCATTTTCTAAGGAGACTCCCTATCAGCACTACTGTTTATCATAGCCATGATGTCACTCTACAACATACTCAGGAAATGTGATGCCGGATACAAGTTCACAGGCACAAAACTAATGAAAATCAACCTAATGTACATGAACGACCTGAAGCAAGTTGCAAAAAGAATTTGGAAAAGCGGATAAATGCGGTCAGGTTCTTAAGCTAGCCTATTAAAATAGAATTCGGAATGGAAAAGTGTGCACTGCTAGAGATGGAAATGATTGGAAAAGAATATCTGAAGAGAACAAGAAGGATTTAGAAACCAAAATTATATAGCAGTAACCGAAAAAACAATGAACACCTTGGCCGTATTAACAATAAGATAATCTGGACCATTCATACGCTGGACAAAAGAAGAACTCATGCAGCGTTGTTTTTCTGAGTCAGACGTGTCAATATGTTTAACCGATTTAGCTTTCTTTTAAACTTATCCATATGCACTAGGTGCAAAATACACTTCAGGGAAATCTAATAATTCGTTACTGGTATTCATATAACTAAATTAATATGGTTACTTGTGTTGTTTTGCTTTAAATTGAAAGAACGTAAATGTATGCACCGGTAAAAGCAACTTATAGTGCCACGTGAATGTCTAAATGGATTAGAAAATTATCAAAACAAACTCAGATCCGACCAGATGTATTACGTTTATTTATTTATATATGACCGGTGGAAAAGTATTGAAATATAAGATGTGCCAGAATTAAATAAATCGTTTCTATTAATCGGTAAAAATTATGAATTATTTAAATATATAGAAAAATGAATGGGTAATGTGTAAAAAGCTTCGCAAGAATATGTTCTTTTATAAATGAACCATAGATACGATAGCATTTCCTAAACAAGTTAGAGATATTATAGGTTGCTATGTCAAATTCTACTTTAGTTCACCATAATTTGTAACCACACACCTGCCCCCTCTGAATCCCGACACATTTTAGTTAACAACACGTAAATATCACATTCAACATTATAACAATTACAATTACTTTAATAGAATTAAAACCCAGCAAACCAGATTAAGTCATTTTTTCATAGTAAACCATTAAAAGTATTGTATTATGTTTAACGTAAATACAATTAATTCTGTGACAATACTTCTATCGCACTCTCGACAAATAAATTGTAAATTTCTTATTTGGAACTAAAACCGGTGTCTTGTTGACATAACAGATCTAGTATTAAACGTTCTCGGTCTCGCTTGTTTTGACTTTTTTCTTAAACATTTTAGTGAAGATAACTGAACGAAAGTATCAAAAGTACTCGTGATACATATACATTTTTGTTGCTTTTCTTTGCTCTTGAAATAAAAATATCATTAGAAAAAATGAAAAATAAAATGGTATAATTAAACGGAACAATACTGTTGGGTTTAATAATGTTTGCATAAATGAAAGAATACGTGTCTCAATATACATGTGTACGCAACTAATTATACATATATACATGTTATATAACTGCACATAAATACACCCTCTTATATATATATATATATATATATATATTCTGGTACAGCAGAATTAGTACACCATTAGTACCGTCTGTTTCAAGCTCAGAAGGACTTAACCAGCCGGTGCTCTTCAGCTTATGTTGTTACCTGAAGCTGAAGAGAGCCGGATGGTTAAGCATTTCTGAGCTTGAAACCGACGAATACATCTCTCTCAGCCTCTCTCTCTCTCTCTCTCTCTCTCTCTATATATATATATATATATATATATATATATATATATATATATATATATATATATGTATATATATATTTATATACAAATATATCACTTCATCACTTGAGTCAAATATAAAATATTCAGAAAAAATAAATAAATAAGTAATTATAGTTTTAGTTGTATTACACATGCTGCGGATATTAATATTTACTGCGTTATAAGCAATATTGTCATTCCACACGTGTTTTTGAGATGTAAAACACCCACTATTTGACTAAGAGGTCTTCCTCAAAATATATTATGGAACACGGTCACACACATTACCTCACAGTGTTGAAGTCTTGCCTAATCAAGTAAGATGTGCTATAAAGAAAAAAAATGAAAATACATTTTTTTTTAAATCACTTGTTTTTATTTTACTTCTCAACGCAAACATATTTCTATTTCTGTCATTGTGATAGCCTTCTAATACTCCACTATATACGCATTACACACAATGCTTCAAGCAAACTACCTCTCCTTAGTATATATATACACAAATATGTAATTTAAATACGCTTCCCGAAATCACATGAACGCATTAAAATCTATTGTATACGAAAGCCATAATTCCGACTCAATATAAACAGACGAAAAATGCACGCATTGTATCGTCTCATATCTAGCGTAATACATACTTTTATTGCATATTACGTGGTATTGCTTTGTGATTTATTGTAGATATATCATGATTATTTGATTCTTTTCCAAGACGTGAACTCTGTCCTTAGATCATCCTTGTAAATAAACCGTTTCTTTTAACTGAAGCCAAAAACAACGGCATCAGAGAACCATTAATTTTTCCCGTTTCCCCAACCCCCTGACAACTTCAATCAGCAAAACTGAACTATTCCATTTCCAAGAATTCTCATTGGAGTAATTTGCCTTCCGACAAGGAAATTTTCCGGAAAAAAGACGCACCAGATATCGACTTGGCAGGAAAGTTCCGACGGTGATAAAAATTACAGATTGTTAGTCAACTCAATATTTCACTCATTTTCCAAATCCCTGCGACTTTTATTCGCAATTCGAAACGAGGGACCTTCTCCACCGTCGTTCACTGGCTTATACACGACTGGTACAGAAGTCCATATCTTGGAAGGGTTGGGAGGTGTTTGTCCAGTTACTTCTCGTCAGCCGGGGGCAGTAAATAATATGATGGCGCGTCCCCATTTGTATCCTTTCATAAATTCTTTAATCTGTCCTAAGATGGCAGCCCTCAATATCGATTACAGATTTTCATTTTTACTGTCTCAGTAAAAACGTATTACTAACATGTGACGTAAATTGATGTTTTAATGTTTTACGTTTAGGAAATTCGTTATACTTTTTTTAATGAAACATCTTGAATGTAAATGCATTATATATATACATATATATATAGCTAGTTCCGCTGTGTGGGTGTGTAACATTGTAGACAACATGACACTTCACTCGCCTCCCGAGTAAGTGTATCTTAATTTCAATTACTGTCAGTGTCGATTACTTGCGCCCGTGTGTCCCTGAGCGTTTGTCTCGTGATTCTAGCCTGATTCTACGACCTGCGTTTGAGCCCATGCTCCCAGCTGCAACTCTCACTCCTACGCTGATGCGAGTCGGGAGCCCGAAACAACGTCGTCTGTAGGTTTATAAACATGTATATATATATATATATATATATATATATATATATATATATATATATATATATATATATATATATAGATAGATAGATGGATGGATGGATAGATAGATAGATAGATAGATAGATAGATAGATAGATAGATAGATAGATAGATAGATCGATCGATCGATCGATAGATAGATAGATAGATAGATAGATTTAGATTGTTCACTAAGAAGATAGTTTATTCAGTAAAGATCGGAATCAGTCTGATAAAAATAAGCTCGATGATACTCGATTACAGGGTACAGAGCATATATATGTGTGTTGGTAAACCTTTAAAAACACACACACATATACATATATATATATATATTAATATATATATATATATATATATATATATATATATATATATATATATTAATATATAAAAATATAAATATATATATATATATCACTTTCCGTGAGTTTTTTTGCTTAATTATTGTTTATATTTTCAAATTTATGCTTAACAGTGATATATATTTGTATTGTCTTTGATCCTCTGATTAAGATAGCTTATATTTGAAATTCAATGGATTAGGAAAACGTTCATTGTAGTTCATCAGATTTTTACTTTTAGCATTCATTTCCTCCGATCGCATACATTTGCAAAGCTGTGAGGATGCTATCATAATTAACGAATTAACTAGGAAATGTTTGAGAGTACACTCCCCCCCCAAAAAAAAATAAAGAGACAATAATACTAGGATAGAGTACCGTGAGAAACAAAAATATACTATATTGCCCCCCACCTCCTTCCAAAAATAAAGAAGATAATGTCTGGGAGGAATGTATCATGTCGAATGGAAATATGCTATACCGCTTCAAAGGAGGAGTTGAATACTGGGGCGATTCCCTCCGCCACACCAAAAAGGTGGTGGTAATGCTTGGCTTCATAATATCATGACAACAGAATACAAACTAGAATACCCCGTCTAAAATAGAAAAAGTCATACCTGGAAAGATCCCCACATAAAAGGAAAAGTTAATGCCTACTAATATGGTATAATGAAAACATAACCCGATCCCTAAAACTGAGAAGGTAATTCCTGGAAAAATTGTTTCATGACAACAGAACAGATAATACATTACCTCATTTCTCAAGATAAGATTTACCACTTGGGAGAACTACCCACACCCTTAAAAAAGGAGGAGTTAATTCCTGGAAGAATTAGTTAATGTCTATAGAACCGAAACTACACTACTCACATCATTAAACGATAATACAATAAGAGAATGACTCATTTGTTCATTCATTTAAAAATACTAATATACAAACATTATATTTTTATAATGATCTGGCTTTTTGATTAAGATTAAAGTGTAGTACATGTTATCTGCAACTTAACGACATCAGAAGTTTATACCATCGACGAAACTATTATATAAAAGTATGACAAAGTAAATCCTAATTACATAATATTAGGTTACAAAATATGTAATTGGATTATTGTATATATATGGCAACTCAGCATGCTATGTCGTATTGTAGAATTATAATACATGAAACATTTTAATATTAAGATAATTAGGATAGGTGGAGGAAACGTTCGCATCTATTCATTCGAATATTATTCTAAAGCATATTAAGCAAAAAATATACATCTACAACAAGATTTTGTTTAAAAATTTAACAAAAAACAATAATCATAAAGTCAATCATTTGTCTTAGGTATGAGGTCCGAATCGTTTTAGGGGGAGAGATGGGGGAAGATGGTCATCCAATTGTGTCAAAAGTTTTTGTGTTTGCTCTACGCTAGACACTCTCACCAAAATATTTCATTCACTACGCAGCTTAAACTTTATTAGATGATACCGACATTTTTTTTAAATTGTTTTATTTACAAAAAAATCATCGTGTGGAGTGGGACAACATTTTCAAGTATCTAAGAAAACAGAAAAAAAAATGCTACGTGTTGCGCCACCGAATATTTTCCGTATGTTCCGAAAACAATCAGGTCCGCGTCTAGATTAGAGGTGGGGCTAAGTGGGATGTTAAAACTAAAGCATACCGAATGGAATAGAATATAAGAATACATGGTGTTCACAGAGATACACTACAACAGTTTAGGGGTGACCGGAGGCAAAATATATGGGTTGAGTTGGCACCTTCGGCAAATCTATCGTACAAAAACTAAAACATGGTCGAGACTCATTAACTCCACTAGCTATGGGTAATTTACATATGACGGTAGGTTCTTCAAACCCCACGACCGTGTGTGTCATGTCTTCGCCGGGAATACCGATTCGTACCCACCTCCTCGACCGATACACAAACTAGCGTCCCGCACCTTCCTCTTACCGGACTACATGCGATGTAATCACCTTCAATGTCATCTGATCTTCACTTTAAACTGATGTTTGAAGTAGACGACTATATCACGATCGGAAACAGATCAATACCCATGGACCTCTTCCAGGAGTGTAACCCACGTAACCATACTCGCTATCGCTAGACCAGCTGACTGTGTGTGCGATGCCTACGCAGGGAATACCAACTTGTACCCAGTTTTCTGACGGATGTACAAACTACTGTTTCAACCCCACCTCGTGCCGGACTCTATACAATGTAATCATTTTTAATTACATCTGATAATGACTTTAAGCTTATGTTTGAAGTAGACGACTAAATCCCGATCAGAAGCCGATGCAAACCCCGTGGAGCTCATCCATGCGTGTAACCCAGGTAAGCATTCGGACTATTGTTAGAATGGCTAAATACATTATTTTCTGCCTAGGCAATTGACGGGGCTACGTAGTAGATGCCTCATGCTTAATTTAAGACCATCAGGTGATCGACATCGTATTTCTGTACCTACCGTCTTTCTTGACTTTTGATGACGGCTATATCTTTCCGCCCTAATCTTTATTTCTGGTGTTTCACGTGTATAATGAAAGTTGATATTACTTAAAAGTAGTAATTTTGTTTGTTCGTTTTACCTATGCATGCTTTAAATAAAAAATATAAGTTGATTATGAGTAATGCTTAAACCTATTTCACTTTAATAATTTACGTGACTGAAATAAGAAAAAGGGAATATTTTCAGATGCTTTCGATATAATTGTCAGTAAAAAAACCTTCAATTTAAATTTTAGTAACGTAATTTTAACGAACATGAAATATGAGAAGGGGTAAGCAAAGAAAGCAAGTATGTATTTTCAAAATACTTTTTATTGGGGTGGCGCGAAAACTGTTAAAATAATGATGCATTAAGATGTGAAAGATTACTTCAAATTAATTCAACAAGAAATTCAATGTTATTAGTTTGTATTACATGTAAAATAGGTTTTTAATTCCAGACTATGTACATCTATAATTATTCAGACAAAAATGATAAGCTGAAAAAAATCATGAAAAAATGAAGTAAAATCAAGCTGACTTTGGAATAAGCAATTTCCGGTACCGAATCAAGATTCTCTTCTTGCTCTTCTATCTCGTAAATACAAACACGTGCTTTGTTACGACAACAAGTATATATTAAAAGTGTATTCCTTGAAAAATAATCAAAGAACGTTTTTAAAACGTGATCTTATTTTTTATTAAATCGTTTTAATGAACAGTATTAATAATCATAATATAATTTCTATCGGCAAAACTATTATATATATATATATATATATATATATATATATATATATATATATTATTAATAATAATAATAAAAATAATAATAATAATAATGTGTATATATATATATATATATATATATATATATATATATATATATATATAGTTTTAAACAAAAACAAAAATTAATAAATAAATAAACAAAAAAAAAAGAAGTTAAATGCAGTTTAAATTCCCAGAGAAACTAACTAAATCCAAGATATTGCAGACTTAATATTCGTTGGAAAATAAAGAATTAAAAAAATTAATTAAAACAAAAATAAAAAGGGGGTTTAAGTATCTAAGAGTGAAACAAAAACATGAGACTTTAAGCGTCTAATATTAACACGAGGATCATCAGCTGTTTACCATATAACTGTTTTGGAGATTTAAAAACAGGACAGTTATTATATTCATGGCTCTCACATGGAACTGATCACACTACCATTGCCCTAATAATCAAGTGTCGAAATAATTCAGCTTACAAATTCACTAATATATACATAAATAAACAATAATAATAATAATAAAATAATAATAATAATAATAATAATAATAATAATAATAATAATAATAATATCTTACCCTTAAGACTACCGTATGATAGGATAATTTGCATATGCAATTACATTAATTATAACAATAAAAATCATAAAAAGCAATAACAAAAATAATAGTAATACTATCTAAAAACGACACCCAAGAACCATGATTTTATATATATATATATATATATATATATATATATATATATATATATATATATATATATAATGGATAAAGGTATACTCAAAAAAGAATAAAAGGGAAATACCAGCAGAGTGCTCCATTAAATTAAATTAAGAGCGTAATATTTTTGTTATTTTTAAAAACAGATTTTAATCAGACATTGACCAGTGGTTTCTGACAAGAAAAGAGGTTTAATCCCCGATTCCGTCTTCGTCAGCATAGTCTGAAATAATAAATGGTTGAATTTCTTCAAAAAACATTTATAACCGTTATAAAACGCTATGCACAAAGAATTTGAAATGAAGGGCCGGTGAGACGCTTGAATCAGAAAAATAGCCGTTAAGTAAGAGATTCTATATTTAGAAGTGAAGAAACAGAGAGAAAGATAGAAAGAAAGAAACCAAGGAGAGAAAGAAAGAAAGAAAGAAAGAAGGGAAAATAAAATAAAATTAAATTAAATGTATAATAATAAAAAATAAATTAAGAGTAAATAAAATATTATTTATATATAGAATATGGTTAAAGGTACGTAACTCTAATTAATTAAATTATCTAAAAAAGGGGAGGTAACTATTTATTCTTATAAAAAATATATATATGTATATATATTTTGCGATGGTTTCAATTAATAAATATCAAATTAAAGTAAAAATATAAATATAAATAAATATATAAATAAAAATTCATATATAAATAAAAAAATCAATATATATATATATATATATATATATATATATATATATATATATATATATATATGAAAGAGGAAAGATAGGAGTAATCTGACGTAATGGAAAAGAAAAAAATATAAGATATCTTTTTTAATATATTCATCAACGTTTCGTCTTCATTGTAAGACTTCCTCATGATGATAGTTTGGAGAAAAAATGTCATGCAAGTATATCAGGATTTTGGGTTAACATGATGGGGTGATAAGGAAAAGCAGTAGCCGTTGATGAATATATAAAAAATATATCTTGTTTTTTCTTTGTTACATTTCCCATATATATATATATATATATATATATATATATATATATATATATATATATATATATATATATATATATATATATTACAAGTTTATTTAATATTCCAATAAGCATGTTTTTTATTTACATTTTTACACATATTAAAAAAAAACCATTCGTGTGAGATGTATGTTTACGAAGCGAGTCGTACAAAATACATCTCACAGGAATGTTATGTTTTTTGAAAATGTGAACAAATAAAAAATGAAAATAACAACCATGATTATTGGAATATAAAAATGAATTTGGTTTATCTATATATGATCTGCTGTTACTGGTTGACAACCTTCGAACTGAATCTTTTCTGAAGAGAATACTAATTAAAAGATACTGATAGTATAGGTAAATACATATATTGACATAATCGATATATATATATATATATATATATATATATATATATATATATATATATTAAATATGATAATACAAATTATAAATTTATATTACAGAATCTCAATTTATAAGAAATTATTTATTACATTAATATGCACATAAGGAAGATCAACCGTTTTTTGTGGAGTTTGTAGCAAACTATGTATACAGTATATAATAAATTGCACACACTTTAAGTCAATAAAGATCGATGTGTTTCCCTTTTAAAATAAAGCATAATGGGTTCTGTTGATAAAGCGTAGAGTGCAAATTAATATTTGTATTTTATTCGTTTTTTATTAACAGTTTTTTTTAATAAAGACACGTAAGAAAAATACTTAAAGATGTTCAACATATGTTAAAGCATTCGCCATTTTTTAAAGGTTACGTAATATATTTATTTAAAAAAGTGTGTATCTTTTCTAAAACTAATTTTGTTTATTGTAATATATGAAATAAAAAGTTATATTAAATATATTTAATCTAGGTAGATGTAGATTCTTATTTCGAATCAATCGTAAGGGTCAAACTATACGAATTAGATTCGTCAACAACTTTAAATAATACTGCCTGACTATTCTTGTACAAATAGTATTCATGAGAAAATTCATGATACATTTTTGAAACAAGTATTAACATTCAAGAACACACATTAACATCTTTGTTAAATTGAACTTTAATTTACATGGTTGCATATAAATAACATACCATATTGTATTATATATGATGCGACAAAGTGTGTATATATATATATATATATAAATATATATATGTGTATATATGTATATATGTATATCTATAGTTATAGATACATGTATGTATATATATACATCTATATATATATATATATATATATATATATATATATATACATGATTATTTTTATTTACACACACATGTACAAAATCTGCGACACGGGGATGTCGATGTTATCGATCAACATCTATTATAAACTGAGATCTCATCAGGCAGAGTTAGAATCCGATCTTAACCTTAGATCATGTTTGGAAATAAATGTTTTCAAATATTATCTAAGGTTAAGATCGGATTCTAACTCTACCTGATGAGATCTCAGTTTATAATAGCTGTTAATCGATAATATCGACATGACAGTGTCGCAGATTTTGTACACGTCTGTGTAAATAAAAATAATCATATATAAAAGCTTTATTTGATATTGACCACTTTTTATAAACCCGGTTGAAAATCTTTTAATTACTACCCTGTTGACGTTTTACCTGGATTATTATATATATATATATATATATATATATATATATATATATATAGAGAGAGAGAGAGAGAGAGAGAGAGAGAGAGAAAGAGAGAGAGAGAGAGAGATTGAAAAGAAGGAATATGGGTGGTAAACGAAATAGAGATAATAAGCTAGAGTGGAAGCGAAGAAAACCACTACTTACGAAAAAAAAAATATAGACAGACTCAAGATATAAAACACAACGAAGAAGATAATGCATAAAAAATAAACGCTAATAGCTAGAATAAATGGAATAAAGAAAGAGAAATGCGTAAGAGTGTAAACTCCGATATACAGACAGAGAATGAAGCTAGAGACATAGTAACAGTGATGTTGAATGAAAGCTGGACATAAAAGAAGAGAATAATCAAAAACGGGTAGGGTAGACAGAAAGGATAAGAGATGGACC
>OY744517.1:31376885-31511885 GCA_963556195.1 Sepiola atlantica | reverse complement strand
ACATAACTATGTAGTTGAAACGTAATAAACGTAATACATACTTGGAAATTATTCACTGGGCTCTTTTTAGACTGAACAAAAGAAGTGCTTAGGCACATGTAATAAATAACCAGGAATCGAATGATAATACACAATGCACTACACACAAGAGGATCGTACTAACCGATTCTATGTTGTTGTTTTTCCAAACGAGTCACCACTTATCAAGGTGAAAAGGCCACTTAAGGATCAGGGTTATTCGGTTGGATAGGTAGACAGTGGACACCGCGGAGATTTTTAACGATAGTTTTTACTGGTCAGAAATTGATTATTTAAGAGCACAGCTCAAAACGAATTTGTTTACATTGAACTTGACACGGCAATGCTATAGTCAGTCGGTAAGCAACCCGATGGTCCTGTTTTCCACAGACGAGCAGTTCTAAGAAAAAACATTTGTCATGGGAATTCCACTACACAGGTACAGAAAGAGAGAAAAGGGGATTTATTGACAGGGGTTGTAGCTTGACGAGTATTTGTTTTTAATTTTTTACAGGGTGTCATAGATGTCGCTCAGTCGAGCACCTGTCATGAAAATAACGATAGAGTAGAGAAAGACAAAAAACGTTTCTTCTGTAAGAAAAAAGACTGAAGGATGGGAAGAGAGCACCGTCCACTAGATGACGAAATCGCTTGTCAATGCAAGAAGGGGTATCCTGAGTGGCACCTCCCCAGATGTGGCACCGGCACCCCATCTTAGGACGTATTGTACTCATATACAGGTAGAGGATGGCATCAGGAGTGAGATACTTTTTGCAACGGTAAAATGATTAAAATATTTTTCCACTGATCTTCGGAACGTGTTTTATGTAAGTCTTCAATTTCAGCTCTGGAGTGAAGTTCAGTCGAAGAAGCGTATCACAGCAGGCGGTTCCGGAATGCGAGAGCCATTTATTTCAATTGGGTAAAGAGAGTATCAGAACGTTAGTCGTAAAAGAAGAACAACTTGGTTTAAGACGTGTTAAAAGTAACCGGCATTTTTTTTCAATATTGCACCACGTGTTCTAGTTTGGCGGATAAAGAATCATATAGATCTGTATCATTAGTGCTCGTTGAAGTGTTGCCATAGATTGTTGTGTCATCTGCATAAATCTCGACAAGACAGAAAAGGACAGGTATATATAGTAGGATGTGCATATGACAAAAACAAGAACAATAATTATAACTCTGCACACACGTGGAGTCATCATCGCTGCAAGAGACACATCCCAAATTAACGATGCTTGGGGCAGCGAATAGAAAAATGTAAGAATAGCAAAATACCATCAAAATCAACCACATGAACTATATATACAACACTGACATAAGAATAAAAGCACAAAACAAATTAAAATAGTGACGATACGAACCTATTTATAAAAGAGCGGAATCGCTATTTATAGTTGCACAAAATAATGCGAATCATATCAAAGCCACAATAGAAAACCAGCCAGGAAAGTAGTAACGTGTATATTCTGTAGACAAAGAGACGAAATTGTAAATAACATAATGAATGAAAGTAATGCACTACCTCAAAACCAATACACACACTGACACAACTGCGGGTGAAAGGTTGTACACTAGCGAAGAAAGAAAATGTTTTCACTTGGACAATACACACAAATGGTACATACACAAACTGGAGATTGTATAGGAAAATGTAACACATGAAATCCACTAGGACATGGAGCTGCCAAGACAAACTCATCCAGACTAAATGCCTAGAAAATCTAACATACTAACTCGTTGATTTCGTGGCCCTTAGAAATCGCATGTTGAAAATAATTGAGCCAGAAAAAATAAGTAAGTTCATTGAACTCACTAGATTACGTAAAAGGTTATCGAACGCGAAGAAAACCACTGTATTAACAATCAGTGTAAGACCACTGGAATTATTTCAGAAAAGCAAGCAATACAAAACTCGGAGCAATTAGAAGGATTGAGACCATACATCGCATAGCTATGATTAAAATAGCCGAAATATTAATGAAAACTCTTCGAGCGCGGAAACAAGCCCGCATAACTACCGAACGCTGACCAGTCACATGTAAGATAGCCCTCAAATGAGTGACAATTGTGTTTGAAAGAAGCAAATATTACCTAAAATTTGACGACTTCAGGGAACACCATCTGATTTTACTACTGAGCGATCATTGATAATAGTCTATGTGAAAACTTTACTTCGTAAAATGTAAGGTTAATTAATGTAAGTACAACAATAATAGACAGATGTACAACTTAGGTGTACTTAGATAAGAGTTCAACAAAAATGTCAAATAGGTTCGATTTTCCATGGGAGAATTAACCATGGAGTATTGTTTACACCAATTGTTGTTATACTAATTAGTCACAAATTACCAAAGCCCAAACCACTCGAAATAAGTGATAATGGGATTTGTAGTAAAATGACGAAAAATCCCATAAACATATTTGGACAGGATGTGTGAAAAGTTAAGAATTTGATTATTTAAGAGAACGGCTTCACAAGCATTTGTTCACGACCATGTTGTAGTCAGCATCAGGGAAACAATCCTGTCGTAGTATGTTAGCAGATGGGAGATTCTTTGAAAAATACTGTTTATGAACGTTCAATTTGGTTTTAGGTACACTGAGGAAAAAAGAACAATTATTTGCAGTTGTTGTAACGAGACTAGATCTAATTGTGAATGTTTTAGAGAGGGGAACAAGAGATTGAAACTCAGTTGAGAACCTACCATGGAACTAACAATGCAGAAGACAAAGAAAAACAACGTTTTTTTTTTCGATTGAAAAAGAGTTTCGGTAAAAAGAGAACACCCTTTCTAGATTGTGGAAGATGTGAATACATCCCTTTCATTGGAAATATTTGTTTACAGTTTTCCTTCTAAAATATTTTACATTTTACAAACTAGTACTAGACTATCGGAAATAAATATATAAATAACTTACTCATATTTATGGAATAGACAAAGCCAATACCCCCGATGTAAACGACAAAAAATAGACTGTGTCGTGCATGAAGCGCGGAAGGGGAATTCGTATAGCGACTCGGCGAACTGATATAAAAAAAAGCAGTTGATAATGAAATTGTTCGAACTGGAGAGCGGCAGGAACGATGGTTTATTATCAGAAAAGGGTATCCGACTTTGTATTTTGCGCGTAGCTTTCTAAAACTATCTTTAAACCGTATTTTGATTACCGCTATCATTTATTGACAAATACACAACGATTAAGTGAATTCACGGACGCTTTACTGTATTTACATTTTAAATGTCCCCTCATGCGTTCATGAAAAGCATGTTTAAGAGAAAGGTATAATCAGTATTATATGATTCTTGTAATGGATTCAAATTTATATTTTCTACCTCAATATCCCCCTCGACAATGATTGGTCGTCACTTCAATGTGTCTCTCGAAAATCTAAAAGTTGATATTATATATCAGTCATGTCTAAGCATAGAGTTATTTTAACATATCATTATACTAAATTTGAGTTCATAAGAGGCTGTGCCAGTAATACATTGTTCTATATATTTAAACAGGTTAGAGCATACGACCCCTTTTTTGACAAGAAACATAATTAACTATATTTCAGCAACATCTTCATGTTTCAGTGATATATATATTTAATCATCAATATCGTAGTGTCTTTCAAATAGTATATCTACTATCTGTGATATATTGGCAACACTGATGTCTCAGTATCGGTATAATGTGAACATCTAGAGATGAATAATGCAATCAGATTCATCGATTATTCAAACACTTGTTTTCTTGGTAACTATTTCTTATAGCACACCATATTTCATACAGTAAAATTAAATATCATATCTATACTATGTAGTATAAATAATATTTGAAAGTAATTCGAGTATCACATAGTATTGAATTTACAAAATGTTGTTCGTAATTAATTAAAGAAAACATTTAGGGTATTAATGAGTTCGGATAATATTAACACAAGTTCCCTTACAAATTAAACAAATTGTTTTGAAAAAGAATTTGGTGTATCCCACAATAGACACTTCATCTTGTTTGTAGTGGGGTTCTGACTTTTTTAGATGGGGATTTATGATTAGTATAATTTGGATTATTAAGACTATTGTTCTGATCTTGAGTGTTATTCTCACAACGATTCGCCCGCTGAAACATTCGGTCTTCTTCAAGTATATCTTTTGAAACTCGGGAATATTTCTATCAAATTGGAAAATCTGGACGGAATTTCGAACAGAACCCTTTATTTAATCCACACGATTTTCATGCTCTTGTTCCGTCAGCCATTACTAGGAGAAGTCTTCAGTAATTCGCAATTCTTGTTATCGCCCACACCGAATATTGAACATTCAACCATCAGATAACTATCACTTAAAACTGAATTTAATTAATTACTATATCCATTGTGTCACGTACGAAATCCCCTCCAGATTCCCGAGTTCGACAGAAATGTTATCGAGTTCGAAAAGATACACCTGAAGAAGGCTACAGTGACCGAAACGTTGTGTGCATAACTCTCAAGATTAGAACAGTAGTCCGATTAATCCAAATTAAACAAATTGTGTGTAGTAGTATTATGAAAGACGACAGAATCTTCACTTCATTTTTTTTCCTTTTTCCTGTACTTTTGCAATTTAATTTCTGCTAGAAGTTGCTTTTGTGTAAAAACAAATGTTTGCTGAACTTCCACGAATCCCATCGATAATATACTTCAAATGTAATTCACACAATATCCACCAAATATTAACTTCTTCATTCGTGTTTTAATAGAATTTTTTTAATTGTATGAATAAGACACATATTTTACATCAAATTCATTATGAGTTTTAAAGTAAGCGTTATATTTACTAGTAACACTATGTTACAGGGGTTGTCCTATATTTACAAATAATTTCGGCCATTCAACCCAAGCTGTTGCTGAAGGATAAATACATCGGTGTTGCCATTGTATCGTTTCAGAATGTATGTGACTCCTGATGAAACCCTCTACGTATATAATACTCAGATACGATTTAAGATGGAGTGATAGTGATAAACCATTTGATACTCCACTCAGAAAACTATTGATTGCTTAGACAGAGTTCATATAGATTCCTTACATACCTTATGAACACTCTCCTATCGTTATTTATACAGGGTGGGCAAAAATAAGGGTCCTATTTTTAAAAATTCATAACTTTTTTATTTATTGATTTAAAAAAATTTTTTTTTTAGAATAAGTAAAAGACCCCTTCCGAAGCAAGCATGAGCCGTATTAGCCCTAAGGAACGTACCCTCATTTAGAAAACCTTATTTTTGCTTAAAAAACTCAAAACAGTGTAAAAACAATACTTTAGTTTTTGTAAGTTTTAAGAAGTGTTTTTCGGCTAAAATTTGTTTTGTTTATTTCAAAAACTCTTGGAAGGGTCAGTCTACACACACATAAAGTTTGGTGAGTTTAACTTTTATTTTGTGAAAGTTATTCAAATTCAAGTTATTCACATTTAAATATAGGACCCTTATTTTGGCCCACCCTGTATAATATGTGCTCGCCTGAGCTCGAATCTCGGCATCTTTCTTCTAAGACATTAATAGAAAGAACTCGTTTTTGGGTTTTTTTTTTCACAAAGTTCACCCAAAAGAATGGTAAGTTGCCCTTGTAGACGTAAGCGGCAACTGGAAATTAAGGTGAACGTTTCGGGGGTCATCCTACATTGGGAAAAAATGTTACTTTATTTCCCCAGGAGCATAGGATAATGCGAAATCTCCACAAACAGAGCTTCTTAACAAGGCCGTCACATCTGTGGAACCCATTACCACGTGACTACTTCCCTGCATGTTACTGCATGTCTATCTTTGATACAATGTCAACAGATTCTTGTTATGAAAATTCCCGACAAGTAATCAAAATTGGTCACTATTAGCAATCATTTAAAGTCGTCTTAGAAAATTCTTTATCTTTCAACTGACAATCATATCATCTCATTAACGACCATCCTCAACTGGCTTTTAGCCTAGATAAGTAGTGGTTCATTCGTAAAAACGAAAACAAATAGAATTCTTTATTCGGAACCACAAAGATAGTTTACACACAATATATAACATAAATATGCATACTGCTCTGAATATTAACCCATTCACTATGAACTAAGGAATATATAAAACTTATGGTGTGATTTATCTTCTACACGCACATGTTATAGACGTGCCCTTCCGTAAACGTTTCTTTCTCTTTGTGAATGCTTGCGAAAAGCGTCGAATAATTCTAGCTTTGAAATATGCTATCGAATATCTATCAAACCGTTTAAGCCGATCTGTGTCTCCCCGCTGTTCGGAGATGAGAATCAAAATCATCTTCTCCTGATCACATCAACGCATCAGTCTGGTCGCCCGTTGTGCATCGTCTTTTAACAGAGACAGTCAAGACACACCACTTTATTTCATGTGTTATTTCATTTCTTGCGTTTCTCTTTTTGTGCTCTTGCATCCCGCAACGTATAATGCGTACCTGCTTGCCTGATCTGGCCCACCCGGCGTGACCCATGACATAGAGTCTTGAATTCTTTTCTTACTCCAGTGACTTCCTGACAAAAAGTGCATTTCTTTAGCTGTGTTATTTGTTTGTTTGTCACTTTGGGGGCAAAGAGAGAGAGAGAGAGAGAGAGAGAGAGAGAGAGAGAGAGAGAGAGAGAGAGGGGCCGAAAAGAGATGATGCAGCGATAGGAAAAGAGAGGTCGATTGTCAGCGGGAGGCAATGAAAGACAGGGACACAGATTGAAACTGTAATAAATAGAAACGTGTAAAAAATAAAATGATGCTAAAAGGAGAGAGAGAGTGGGGAAAAGAGAGAAGAGAGATACTGAGGTAAAAAAATTACTCAAATTGAATGTGTGAGCGAACGAACTAGGAATAGTGAATAAGACTTAGTAGGAAGATGGAGGAAATAATATGACGAAAATATCGATGACAGCTCTCGCGAGAAATATAGTGTGCGTAAAGTCTGAACACAGAGAAAAAAGAGTATTAACGTAGAAAGAGAGGGACATATCGATGGTGATAACGATAGCGAGAGTATGAGAGATGTGAAAAATGATTTAGCGATGGAAACTTATATGAAACAATAGAATCTCTGTTTGCGTTTGTAAGTGATTGGGAAAATATATATAAGACAACTATTTGTTTGGTATATATATATATATATATATACGAATCAGTGGCGATTTGTGTTCGGGGTTCGCGCCTACCGACCATCGGGAATTAGTTCCTAGACTGAAGATTGCGTTAGCATGAAACATCGATGTCTCAAGGTATTTAAGTAGTTAATATTTATTTATAAAAATATTATTGTATATATATATATATATATATATTCCCTGTCGGGCGTGACTACAATCGTTTCAGCTTGCCGATGATTCCACTGGGCACGGAGATTTACTAAAGATGTCTAAATCTGCCCTTTTGGATGAAACCGCGGTACATTTCTGAAATACGTAATATACAGTATCTAAATAAATTATATATATATATATATTTTTGTCTTAGGTCCAACGTTCAACCATTGGAATACGACGCCCTGCCTAAAAATATGTACGATTTTTTATCACCTAACTATTAAATGCATTTTTATGTAATTGTTTTTATTGGTGATTGCAGAGTTCGTTTTTTTATTGTTTACTACTAGTTCAATTCTTTCACTTCCTGAGTGATTAAGATGCGGTCAATTGCATTATGAGTCGCCTTTAAATTTATACGACGTGTTTTTCGTAAATATATATATTTATTCATGTTATACGTACATAAAAGTAATCCATGGGCATGTGTTTCTTGCTCACAGCTGATATCAGTATGGCTAACATAGACAAGGATCAGACATTCGATATTGTTGTCTATAGTCAAGTTACATAAAAGTGTATTATATATATATATATATATATATATATATATATATATATAATATATATATATATATATAACATACATATATATATTCAATATATATATATATATATACCTATATATATATATATATATATATATATATATATATATATATGTAGATATATATATTCAATATATATATATATGTATATATATATATATATATATTCAATATGGATATGTATATCAATTTCTTTTTAATCACCGTTAGAAGATAGCATTTCGATGACCCTATGTCACGATGTAAGAAAAATTAAAAAATGTTTATATCGTCGAAACTATGTTGATTTTAGATAAATAAACATACATGAAAAAATACACACGCACACACACACATATGTATATATACACGCCCCCCCACTACATTTATACAGGGTGAGCCAAAAGTAGGTGGACAGTAAAAAATATTTTCCTTCTTGATTTACACAGCTTTGTAGTCTGCCTCTTACGCCTCGACAAAAAATGTTTTTTACTGTCCATCTACTTTTGGCTCACACTATATATATATATATATATATATATATATATATGTACGCATTCATTTGGTTTGCAAACCGTACAATCTCAAAAAAATCAATGCATACATTTAATAACAATATATATATATATATATATATATATATTCTTAAGAAACACCTACGTTCCGATGCGGGTGAAATAACAGTAACTTTTGCATCTCTTTTTGTTTTTTTATTACGAAGATTTACTTCGATATATAATAGTACTTAAACTTATGTCTAATATCCAGAGATTGATTTTTCATCAAAGTCCATTACGGCATTTTTATTCTGGAAAATTTCTCAAATTTAAACTTAGAAATTCAGTTGTCTTAAAAAGAGTTTGAATTTCAGTGAATCTTGTCGTATTGCTGTTTAATGACTATCGATCAACTTTAATACAAATCTGATATATTTGAATTTTCAAGTGGGATTGTGTTTCCGTATTCTTTTCCCTATAAACTCTTTTTAAAATAACAGAAGAAACATATATTCTGGGAGTATGTATCAATTGTTGCTAAATGACTGTTGTTAAAATTTCATGGAAATCAGATATATCTGAATTTTTACGAAGGGAATCGATCTTTTTTTAAACATACTTTTAAGATACTAATTCATGCTTGTTATCTGTGTATCAAAATTTATAATAATCGCTTTATTAGTTTAGGCTTAAATCCACTACATACAAAAAAAAAAAACAATAACATTGAAAAAAAAATATGCTATTTAAAAGTTGATGCTTAAATGCTATAAGGATCTCTAGGCAATACTTAAACTAGAATTCGTTGACAAGGTGGCAACGCTTTTTGAAATTCTAAAAAAAAAAAAAACAATAACATTGGAAAAAAATGCCATCTAAAAGTTGATGCCTAAATGCTATAAGGATTTCTAGGTAACACTTAAACTAGAATTCGTTGACAAGGTGGCAACGCTTTTTGAAATACTACTCTTTGAATTGAATGTGTGATCTCTCTGCTGTGCTACTAAAGTTTTGTTTCCAGTTAGAGTTCCCTGCACATCTTCAGTCTGCAATCTTGATTTTCTATTGTCTCTGTTTTGTTCCACTGCCTTTTCTCTGTAACTATGAGTGCTGATACCCCAGACTTAAACTCGAGTGAGTCGGTTTGCCTGCACCCTGATCCGTTGGAGAATGATTTGCCAACTGCAAAATCCGAAGTTGAAAATCTAATTGTGGAACTCTGTGTCAATGCCCCAAGTGACTCTGTAAAATTTTGCCTCCGCATATACCAGTATGAAAAGAGTCTAATTCAGCTTGAAAGGGAGTTCGAGCGAGAAAAACTTCAGTCATTGCGCGATACCGCACTATTTCTACAAATTCCAAATAATGATATCAAAACCAAAAAATCCCTTGCTCACTTGATCATACGCCGTATTCAGAATTTGCTCCCTGAAAACTGTCCCTTGTGCCATGAACGCTATCAGATTGGGTTGTCCGAAATTCCCCTCCTAGAGTGTTCTATTTGTGGACAGGGGGTACATAGGAAGTGTTGGGTACAACTGGCGGGTAACGTGAATAACACAGAATATGATGGGCTGAGTCCAGATAAATTTAAACTGTTATGCAATCCCCTCTGTCTGTCCTCTTTGTACTACATATGTCATGTATGTAAGGATAGTACAATTCCAAATGAGGAGTCAGGGAACAGGAAAACTAAATTAAAATCAAAATCAAAAGAAACAGGTGCGAAGCCTAAAGTGACTTTTAAATTATCCCAAGAACCGCTTCCTTCTCCTGACACAGATGTCTCCAAGTGCGAGTTGACTGTCACTGAACCTGTTTCAGCCACTATACCTGTTTCAGCCACCGAGACCGAATCTGTTCCACCCACTGTAAACAATCACCTTCCTTCCAATGGCGCGCCCCCACCTGAGGCCCTCATTACTACCACTGTCAATGAACAGTCAGTCACTGATGATTCAGACAGGAACGAGCGGCCAAAGGAAAACGTATCAATTTGTCGTTTCTTCAGAAATGGGAACTGTAAACATGGTATTAAAGGAAGAGAATGTAAATTTAAACACCCCAAGGTCTGCCCGAAATATGCAAAGTATGCGACACGCCAACCAAGAGGCTGTAACCTTGGGAAAGCATGTAAAGATTTTCACCCGAAAATGTGCAAGGATTCTCTGAGAAGAGGAGAGTGTCTGAACGAATCATGCACTTACAACCATGTTAAGGGTACTAGACGCCAACCAATCTCGACTAGGAATGAACAAGCAAGGGAAATTTCACAGCGCAACTCCGTCCCAACCACGAGTCAGGAGTCAGTTGAGAATTCGTCCCCAGTTGTATCCACACCTCGAGAGAATGGAAGAGATACGTGCAATTTTTTAGAAGTGATCCGCCTATTGAAGGCGGAAATCCTCCACACTTTGGACCAGAGGATATTGTTGGTGTCGAATCAAATCAACGCACTACACAACCAACAACAAGATGTGCCAACTCCTCGAATGCCAATGCAATTCACGTGGCAACAGCCAGCCGAAGTTCCCAATCAAATCCATCAACCAATGTTTATGATTCCGAACCAACAACTCACTCGGCCCAGAATAAATCTGGTGGACTATCAAGAATTCCCTCGACCCAGAATGAATTTGGTGAATCCAGTTCACCACTCTTAAATAACTTTGCTTTTGTAAATATTCAAGGTCTTTGTCCTCAGACCGTTCCAAGCAAAGTACCGTTTATCAAAAATGAACTTAACAGTGACAATTCTCTTTTTATTGGCTTATCGGAAACTTGGTTAAATTCGCACAGAGATGCTGAACTTGAAATAGAAGGTTTTACACTCTTCCGATGCGACACATCAAGAAAAGCCAAAACACGTGGAAGGCACACCGGCGGTGTTGCTCTTTATGTCCGTGATGATATTGGATGTTCCTGTAATGTAATTTTTTCTCATGCGTCTGAATGTGTGCAGATGTTATGCCTTTACTCCTCCTATGAAGATTTAGCCATTCTTGTTACTTATAGACAACCTGATGACAGCTACCATGGACACCCATCCACACCAAATGATTTTAGTTCTCCTCTTAATAAAGTCAAACATATATTATCAACAATAAACCCTGCTCCAGATATCATTGTCGGTGGAGATTTTAATCTCCCTCACGTATCTTGGCCTGATGGACAGGCTATTCCAGGAGCATCAAATGCTGAGCGATTGATGATAAATTCACTGAACGAATTCTGCAATGAGCTTTTTTTGTCACAGCATGTGCTGTCTCCCACGCACAAAGATGGGAATATCCTTGATCTTGTTTTCACCAATAATTCTGATTTGATTCATGAGAGCATCAATGTACCCTTACTGCAAAGCACATCTCACCACAGTCTCATCCAGCTTCAAACAACATATAAAGTTAAATATAAAAGTGAGGTATTGAATAATCGTGCACCAAGAACAATGTTCAATGCACTAAACTTTTTCAGCGAGGAAGTCGATTGGACTGCTCTTTCAGAGGAACTAAGCCATGCTGATTGGGAAGACTCATTAAGAGACATGGGTGCATCTGCAATGCTGGACACTTTTTATTTAATTGTCTACACTGCCTGCTGCAAGCATGTGCCATTGCGTAAATCAGAATGCGAGAAAAGAACGCCCAAGGTGGTAAGATACCGTCACTCACTTTCTAAAAGAAGACGGAAGATAAAAAAGCGTCTTTTGAAAGTGTCATCGCCTGCTGTTATTTCCAAACTGTCCAAGGAATGTTTGGATATTGAAAGGAAACTGCAGAAGTCTTTTGCTGACTCTAACGCTTTTATGGAGGGAAAGGCTGTCAACTCCATTAAAAGTAATTCAAAATATTTCTTTTCATATGTCAAGAAAAAGTCCAAAGTCAAGACAAAAGTTGGTCCATTGGTGGACCAGAATGGTGTTCTTACTGGTAACAGTACTGAGATGGCAGAAATTTTGTCAAAACAATACACAGACGTTTTTAGCAAACCAATGCTAAGCAGTCAAGCTTCACATAATCGCACTTTTGATATAAGTTCTATACTGTCAACTGTTACTCTAACTGCAGCCGATTTTGAGCTTGCAATTGATGAACTCTCTCCGTCAGCTGCTGCGGGTCCTGACGGCTTTCCTGCATTACTACTGAAAAACTGCAGGGCCCATTTGGTCCATGCTCTCGTATTTCTATGGACGAAAAGTCTTGAAGAAGAGGTCGTTCCAAGCAAACTAAAGAATTCTCTTATTACACCCATTCACAAAGGTGGAAGCAAGTCGGTGGCTGCCAATTATAGACCAATAGCTTTGACCTCCCACCTCATTAAACTTTTTGAGAAAGTCATACGGAAACACATAGTTAGACACATGAATGAAAATAACCTGTTCAATGACAGTCAGCATGGGATGAGATCTGGAAGATCTTGTTTAAGTCAACTCCTTGAGCAGTTTGACACCATTCTATCAATTCTTGATGATGGCGCTAATGCAGATGTTGTCTACTTAGATTTTGCCAAAGCTTTTGACAAAGTTGACCACAAAATAGTTCTGCAGAAAATATTTGATCTTGGCATTCGTGGAAGCATCTTCAAATGGATCGAATCCTTCCTGAGTAATCGCCTCCAAACAGTTATGGTTGATGGTGCAACCTCGAAGCCACAACCTGTCATTTCTGGAGTTCCCCAGGGAAGTGTATTGGGACCCATAATCTTCCTAATCCTTATTGGGGACATTGATGAAGATATCGCCATGTCAATAGTCAGGTCATTCGCCGATGATACAAGGGCCACAAAATCCGTTCGGTCTCCCGAGGATGCTGTGTTGTTTCAAAAGGATCTCGATCAGATCTACAAATGGACGGAGGACAATAACATGGAGCTAAATGACGTGAAATTTGAGCTTCTCCGCTATGGTAATAACGACCAGCTAAAAAGCGAGATATCATACCACACTCCGTCAGGAAAAATGATAAACATAAAGCAAGAAGTAAAGGACCTCGGTGTATCTATGTCTAGTGATTGTCTTTTTAGCAATCAAATAAACAAAGTTGTGGAAAAAGCCAAGAACCTCATTGCCTGGATCCTGAGGACATTTAAAACCAGAGAATATCGTGCAATGGTCACGCTGTATAAATCCTTGGTCATTCCAGTTTTGGAATACTGTTCTGTCTTGTGGAACCCAAGTAGCCCTAGGCTCATCCAAAAGCTTGAAGCCATTCAGTGGTCCTTTCTACGGAAAATTCAAGCTGATCGGAACTACTGGTCATGTCTGAAGAAGACAAAAATGTTCTCGCTGCAAAGACGACGTGAAAGGTACCGGATAATTTACATCTGGAAGATATTGGAAGGAAAGGTACCGAACATTAATGGCCACATTCAAGCCCGAGACAATGAACGCCGCGGGAGGCACTGTATTGTTCCCTCGCTAAAAACTGGTGGGAAAATACGAACCATTTTTGAAACGAGCTTACCTGTACAGGGGTCACAACTCTTCAATGCCATGCCTAGGTGTATTCGGGATATAAAAAATGCTGCTGTGGAACAATTTAAGCGCTCTCTTGATGCCTACCTCGCTAATATCCCGGACCAACCCCAAATTGTCGGATACACGGCGTGCAGGCAAGCCGACACCAATTCTATCGTGCACATGCAAGCACATGCTGGTGCGGTTCCTTTGTCTCACAGGATAGTCACATCAGCCAGGGCGAGTTGAACAACCAGCAAGCCTGAACACGCCTGTTCGAAGCACCAGACAAAAAAAAAAAAAAAAAAAATACAAATAATTACTAATAACAAACTGTATATAAATCGATATATATATATATATATATATATATATATATATATATATGATTATTTTTATTTACATACACATGTACAAAATCTGCGACACTGGCATGTCGATGTTATCGCTCAACAGTTATTATAAACTGAGATCTCATCAGGCAGAGTTAGAATCCGATGTATGTCTTAGATAATATTTGGAAAATATGATCAAAGGTTAACATCGGATTCTTATTCCTCTTGATGAGATCTCAGTTTATAATAACTGTTGATCAATAACATCGACATACCAGTGTCGCAGATTTTGTACATGTCTGTATAAATAAAAATAATCATATATAAAAGCTTAATTTGATATTGAGCACTTTTTATAAACCCGGTTTAAATTCTTTGGATTACTATCTTGTGGGTGTTTTACCTGGATTATTATTATCATATATATATATATATATATATATATAGAGAGAGATATATATATATATATATATATATATATATATATACACATATATATATATATACATACCTATATATATATATATATATATATATATATATATATATATATATATATATATAAAGAGAGAGAGAGAGAAAGAGAGAGAGAAAAAAAGAGATATAAATAGAGAGAAAAAAAGGAGAGAGGATGCAAATAAATAGAGAAAAAGTGATAGATTAAGTTGGAAAACATAGACGGAGAGAATCAAATGTAAACTATAAAATAGCGAGACCCATGGCTTAGTCGATTATAGACGCAGTGTGAAAAACAGGAAATGAATATATACAGACTAAAAGAAGTGGGGACGTATTTAAATAGACATTGACAGCAAAATTACAAGGAAAGGGAGAAAAAGAAACGTACAGAAGAACAGAGAATCAGTGATAGATAGTCGCATATATATATATATATATATATATATATATATATATATATACTGTAGGCAAAGAGATGGCGAGAGGGTGGCTTACTAAATTGGGCGGATACAAGGAGGAGTGTGAATAAGTCATGGCTCTACTTATACAAGCGAATATAACACCAATGTAAGAGGAACTGAGACACGTGAGAATAAAATAAAAGAGCGAAACCAGAAGAAAGAGACACCCTACGCCCGTTTGTTGCATGTTACGGATCCGTCGCACGCATGAGCGGCAAAATACGGAGATGCTACTTCAAAAACTCAGGTGGCGAGCACGCTGCAGTTTCATTTCGATTTCTGTAATTGAAAACCACATTTGTTATCAATTGTCGACTTGAAACAAAAACAAACAAACACACAACGAAAAAGTAAGAAAAAAAAAGTAAGCAGAGTTGCTGCAACTGCATAGAAAAGCAATAAAAGGCCTTCGTTTCGGGTTAGCACCAACCCCTTCGTGTCTGTCATGAAAGATGAAAACACATTTCTGTTAGAAGTACATTTTCTTTTTTTTCTTGTATTTACCTTTCTTGGCCTTCTCACTATGCATGAATGAATTTTATGTGCATACTAGCCAGAATACTCTACCATGACCGGGAGCTTTAGGACAAGACACGAATGTAACTGTACGTCTGATTGATTATTAATTTTTGACTACCTGTAGGTTCTTATTTTGATTTCAGGTTTTTAATATTAATGTTATACAACATTTTATAATATCAGGTTTTTTCTTTTGTTTTGAGGAATTCAAAAACACATACACTTATAAAGTATTAAGAATAAATATATTATTTAAACTGCCATACAGGAATATTTAGATCAAGAAAGGGGTTGGGTTGGTTTGGTTGATTTTTAGACGCATCAACCTCGCAGAGCGGAACATTAGATTTTAATGTTTATGTATTTTAATATAATGTGTCTTAATGTTTATACATTTTGATATCATTTTTCTATGCTTATGTATTTTAATATAATTTTAAAAATGTTTATATATGTTTAATATAATATTTTAATATCATTTTCAATTTAATGTATTTTAATATTATTTATTTAATTTTTATATATGTTAATATTATTTTCAGGATTTAGTTTCGTGGTTTGGTTTTACGGCATATCTACTCTTTTCAAGTCATGTAATGCTAAATTCGGTCTGTTTGGTAAACGTTTTTACGCCTGAAGTTTTTTATTTTGTATAGTATGTATTCGTGGTGTTTAGTTGCGTGTTCTGTAGTGGAAAATTGTTGTTTTTGTTTTTTTATTTTGCAGACCATGATTGAATTTTGCAAAACGAAAGTACAAAAACTAAATAACATCAATGTTTGTGGCATGTTCGAAAACCAGGATTTTTGCCAGTATAAAAAAGGTATAGTTATATTTATTTAATTTCTGATAATACTAAAAAAAATCGTGTTAGCAAATTGATTTTCACTCTTTTAATTGCACAAAGGTTAAATACTCTTTACAAGTACAAGAAAATAAATGTACATCTAGACAATTTACTGAAGAAACGTCCTATCAGTGATAACCGTTCTACATGATTAAAGTTGTTTTTCACACGTCGGCCATCTTAGATTTTTAAACTTTGCTTCAACGCCATACTATCGATATCAAGTTATCTCCCTTGAAAATAACGGCGTCGATGTTCGAAAAAAATATAATTAAGATACAATAGGGGCATTTTATTAACAAATATGAAAATATACTTCTAAATCATTTCCCCTGAATAATTTCACAGAGGTTTCCTAAGCAATACAGGCATAATAATCTGAAAGATCTAATAAATAAATATTAAATTAAATTTTAAAAATAGAAACACAACAATATATAAAGACAATAGAGTAGATTTTCAAAATTGCAAGCTTTTCTCATCAAATTAGAACATAGGGATAAATCAGTAAAATTATATTTCTGTGAACGCAGATTTGAAAATATAAAAAAATATAAAAAATATAAAAATACACAAAATATTTGTGTAACACGAATGAAAAATACAACATGTGGAAAAATGTATATTAAAGCTACTTTATGATTCAATAAATATTTTTCTGTTTCCAATGTTTATTCTCATCACGCATTTTCTTTTATAATTGATCTATCCCGTATATTGAACACTGCCTTCCAATATCGGATTAATTAAAGAATAACATGTTATCTTTATTGTATGTTAATACCCATATATATATATATATATATATATATATATATATATATATATATATATATATATATATATATATAAACTAAGTTGGGATAATTAAAATTTGAACATTCTTCCACTAATTGAAAATGAACGAAATAGATGGCGTACGATCACTTCCAAGAAAATTTGGAAATATTTTATTCTGTATTATATAATTAAAATTACTTTACTCAGTGATCACTTATTAAGCTAAAGGCTATGATCAGCCCTGCGCATATACACCTCTCGAGTAATGTTGATTGTTAAAAGATGCTTGTGTTTTGCACAGAAAAATTCTATACATAAGATATATAAACTCGCTCCATATAAACGTATACTATATCTACATTGGTGAAACATAAAAAAATTGACAAAAAGAAAATGAGACTTAGACAGGATTCGAACCTGCGCATGAATTTTTGTATTCTTCATGAACAAGGGCACAAAGGCACCATATGCATTCTGTTATATGACAAGCCTAATTAATGTGATTTCTTTTTATGATAGTGACACTACATGCATGAACTTGATTTTTGTTCTTGGATACGACAAAGGCGCATTAATATGAGTTAATAGTTATGATAGTGACAAAACATGAACGAACAAAATATTGGTTATTTGATACGACACGGGCGCATTAATATGAGTTCCTAAGTATGTGAACTGGGCTGCAGATAACTAAGTATATAGTATGTGCACCGGGACGGCGATAGGTACGAATATAGTATGCGCACCAGGGCGGGGATAGGTACGTATATAGTATTCGCACCGAAGCGGCGATAGGTATGTATGCAGTATGCGCACCGGGGCGGAAATAGGTACGTATATAATATGTGCATAGGGGTGACGATAGATACGTATATAGCATGTGCACAGTGACGGCAATAGGTAAGTAGATAGCATGCTTACCTGGACGGTGACAAATACATATATAGCATGTGCACTGGAGCGGCGATAGGTACGTATTTAGCATGCACTCCGAGTCGGCGATAGGTAGTGTATAGCCTTCGCACCGGGTTGGCGATAGGTACGTATATAGAATGTGTACCGGGGCGGAGATAGGTACTATTTAGTATGCGCACCATGGCGGCGATAGGTATGTATATTGTATACGCACCGGGGCGGCGATAAATACGTATATAGCATGCGCACCATGGCGGCGATAGGAATGTATATTGTACACGCACCGGCGCGGAGATAGGTACGTATATAGTATGCGCACCGGGACGGCGATAGCTACGTATATAGTATGTGCACCGGCGCGGCGATAGGTACGAATATAGCATGTGCACCGGGGCGGTTATAGGTACTTATTTAGCATTCACACCGGGGCGGTGATAAGTACGTATTTAGCTTGCGCACTGGGGCGGCGATAGGTGCATATTTAGCATACGCACCGGGGTGACAGTAGGTACGTATTTGGTATTTGCACCGGGCCAGCGATAGGCACTTATGTAGTATGCGCACCGGGGTGGTGATAGGTACATATATAGAATGCGCACCGGGGCGGCGATAGGTACGTATATAGTATGCGCACTGAGGCTGCGATACATATGTATATACTATGTACCTGGGCAGCTATAGATACGTATAGAGTATGTGCACCGGGGCGGCGATAGGTACGTATATATTATGCGCACCAGGGCGGCGATGGGTATGTATACTGTATACGCACTGCGGCGACGATAGTTACGTATATAGTATGCGCACCAGTGCGGCGATAGGTACGTATATATATGCGTACCGGGGCGAAGATAGGTACATATATAGTATGCGCACCGGGTTGAAGACAAGTACCTATATAAAAGGCGCCGACAAAGGTTGTACTTTTTATAGAAATATGTCATACTATTGCCCTTGGCAACGTAAAAGTAATGGTTGGGAAGAAAAATCTTCGCAAAAGGCAAAATGAGAAAGTAGCTGTGAAATGGGGCGACCAGGAAAGAGAAAAGTAGAAAGATAAAGAGACGGCTATAGAGAGAGGGAGAGAAATAGAAATTTGAATATAAAGATGTTACCCCCGTTTTATGTGTTTATGTCCCCGAGCAAAGCCGGGTAGCTTTGCTAGTCCAATAATAAATGCGAGTGGTTGATTAGGGTTCAGCGGTCCATCTTTTAGAGACTTGGACAACGAAAAGACCTCATCAGATGACGGATCAAGACTGTTAGACAACTGGTTGACACTGGATATTTGTCTTACCATGTTGGTGATCGACAGTGAGGGGACTCGGGGTCTTTTGTTGGCTTGTGTCGAAATAGCTAAACAAATTCTTCAGCCGCATGTCTGCATTTTTACAGGCCTGTGATCAAGACAACATCAGCTCCCCACTGTGCTTCCGTTCAATTTCTTCAACCATGAGGATCGTGTATCCCAGCTGCTTTAAAATTGACGGCAATTGAGAAAAGTCACTATTGTGGCTACTAGTGTAAGACCGTTGACTGTTCGGCAGGCGACTGGTGTAGGTTTACATGGAATATTATTTTGAAATAAAGTCCCCATGCATATCTAGGTTGTTCATGGTATAATGTGGAACCAGATCCGATACTGAAACTTATTCAGAAGAGTCCAAACTGTCTTTTCCTCGGCGCATTTTATCCTATCGCATACATAAGTCCCCCAAGAAAACATTACGTTTCAATCAAGTACCCACACATTTTCCATCAGTCTGCTTAAACAAGATATATAAGTGAAGATATTTTAGTCACTGAGAACGATCAGCAATAATAATATAAAAAAAATTAAATATTTAAAATATTTACAATATAGGAAAAAGTCAGAATTAAACAATAGATAGATATATGACTAGAAAAGAATGAAATAAAATTAAGAAAACAATTAAAGTGATCGAAATAAATACCAGAATAATAAGTAAGACATAGACGATAATAATTATGATGATAGAATAAAATAAAATAAAATAAAATACAGTAAATAAGAAAAGAAAATAACGAAATAAAAGAATAAAAATTATACCCAATAATTATAGAGAATATTATATAATAATAAAAGAAAACATTAAATAATAAATCAAAAAAATATAATAAAGTATAATAGAACTGAAGTGAATTACAATAAATATATGCGTATACATTTAATTATGAATAAAAGAATCAATCAATAAATGAATAATACACATGTGTGTGTATATATATATATATATATATATATATATATACACTATATAATAGTTTGAATGTAAATCGCGATAAATGCCATTGTCAAAATTACTAAGCTATCACTCAAAATGTTTTGAATCTTAACACTCAACCACACCCCAAAATCATGTCTTACATAATATTATACCGACATAATTGTTTTTTGCCTTCAATTAAAATACATTTTTAGTTGAAATCTAGATTTAATATATCGTATTTTTATTGTTTATAGTTTTAATTTTAACAGCTTTGACTTATCGCGTTTTGAATTCGTACTCTTCAATATATATGTATATATATATATATATATATATATATATATATATATATATATATATATATATATATGTATATATATATATATATGTATATATATGTATATATATATATATATATATATATATATATATGCTTCTAGGTTTAACTTTTATAGTTACAAGTTAATTCTGAATAGAAGATGCAGTCTATAAAATTATATATAAACATTTATGAAACGTCATATTTCTGTCTAAAGAGTTCAATTTATTCAGCGTATAACACAAATATTTTGACTTATAGGGAATATTTACCTATTCATACAAGACAATACTTATTTCAGTCTCAAATGATCTCGTGGTACTATGAAATTTGATAAAAATCGATTCCATAACCTGAAGTGACCGTTAATGTCAAAATTATAGCAGTCTGCTATCTATCCATGAGGTAAACTTCCAGGTATATCTATCTATCTATCTATCTATCTATCTATCTATCTATCTATCTATCTATGATAATAGTTAATTGCTTCCTTCAATGTAATTAAATTAAATTATATTTGCTTGACGAAACTTCTGTTGGTTCTGTGAGTTCTTTTAATTAAAAAAATCATCTATGTATAGATGAAAAGATCCATGATGATCTGGACAATGCAAAAAATGAATAAATACATGTTTCTTGAAACCTAACTTTCTATTGTTTATTTATATATTAACATCCTTTTGGCTCAAACCTTGAAAGTATGACTATTAAAATTAAATGTGTACATTATATATATATATATATATATATATATATATATATATATATATATTCCATGAAAAATGCCAGTATACTGAAATCATATGCCCTTAATAAGGTTAAGGTGAAAATTCATATACACTAAATGTACAAAAGTAAGGAAATTCCCAAATTTGTACACTTTTATTGTCATTAAGGGTATGCGAGCACAACAGGGCTATGTATTTTACTTGTAGCATTTTTTCTTCAGCGCACCTAACACACTTCATCCACTCATGCATAGATATTTATACTGTAGTGATGTGATAATGAAATGGTTTGGTTGATATGTAGTCATACCCTTAATGACAATAAAAGTGTAAACATTTGGGAATTTCCTTGCTTTTGTACATTTAGTGTATATGAATTTTCATCTTAACCCTATTAAGGGCATATGATTTCAGTATACTGGCATTTTTCATGGTATGTTACTACTTTTGTAAAAGCTATGCCTCAAGACAATGGTAATTTTTACGGTTTTTTTAAATTTCTGGAAAACTAAGGTATATGGTGAACTGAAATTAAAATGCCATCAACTAGACTATAGAACCTCTATCCCTGCCAAAAATCAGCTGAATCCATCAAATAGTTGATGAGATACAGGGTGGCACACATGTACGTACGTACACACGGATAACACAAAATCATTCCTGACCATTCTGGATCTCTGGGTTGCCTTGACCAATGATGCTGAAATTCTACACACTAATAGAACCTATCAAATGAACATTTTGTGCAAAGTTTTAACTAATTTGGTTTATTGGTTCTTGAGTTATGACTGATCAAAGAAATGAGATTTCTAGCATAAGTCGTTTTTGAAGTCTATTAAGGGATAGAGGGCTATCGGGCCTCCCTTGATATATATATATATATATATATATATATATATACAAAATGAAGTATAATAACACGAAATTACATAATCATCGATGCAATAATTTATTTCAACCTTGTGGTTTTTTCAGGCATTTGATCCAGACAATTACATTTTTGAAACTGAAGTTTCAAAAATGTAATTGTCTGGATCGGATGCTTGAAAAAACCACAAGGTTGAAATAAATTATTATGTAATTCCGTGTTATTTTACTTCATTTCATTATTGCTCTGTTAATCATATGAGCTCTCATACCCGGATTTCCTCTTGGAATTATTCCATTATAACACAAATATATATATATATATATATATATATATATATATAAATATATATATTAATATATATATATATATATATATATATATATATATATATATATATATATATATATATATATTACTAAATAAGTTAGTGAGTACAATAAAATGTGTGTAGAATACAACATCTATTACATCATCCATTGTTTAAAACAAGACATTTATATAAGAAAGTGATGTTATTATTTCTTTCCTTGAACCATTGATTATCAAAGATGTAATCTTATCGTCAAAATAGATTTGAATAAATAAGTTGGTAAAATAAAGTGTAGCACGATTCCCACATTTGAAAACGTATACATACATTAAAGAAAATAAGAGAATGTAAAGGAAGTGGTCAACCATTCAGCCTTTAAAATGCATGAAGATTTCGTAAGACAGATTCGGTGTATAATATGATTTATTCGAATTCTTTTTTATCGTCTTTTTTAAGTCAACAAGTAAAAAAGTTCGTTCATAACTACCTGTGATTTTAAATCAATTTAAAATAGTAATTCAATACGCAAAACATAAACCAAATACTATTAACATAAAACGCGTTAAAAATAAAGATCGAATAGGCAAACGTAATAAAAACTATTTAGCTGTTAACACCTGACCAAAATTTGATGTAACCCTAGAACATATGGGAAGGAGAGGGTGTCGGTTTATTTACTTGATTTCTGTATAAACATTCCTTGTCGAGACACGAAAGCACCAACTGAGTCCTGGTTATCTTCTTCTTTTTCCGTTGGAGAGATCCTGCTGAGTTCCAATATTGACGAAGGAATCTGACGAAATCACTTTAAAAAATCCGATTCATAAAAGTTTAAAGAAAGAAGTGTTTTGTGATTGAACGCCACTGGGGAGAAGTTTGAACGGCAACAAAAGAACACGGATTTTAATGCGTTCGATCGAAGCACAGCTTGAACAAAGAGTTTGAATTTAACCAGTAAAGTTTATCCAAAATTATACTTTTTTTATAAATAACATTTGTGAGAGACTCTATTTGTTACAAACAAAAATGTACAGCTCCCTCTGTAGCGTACACATAGACACACACACCTATATACTCGTAGAAACCATCAAACTAAGACACACGCACAAATATATATATATATATATATATATATACATTGAGACATTGAACAATACCAGGACAAATACATTTAATCTAAACTTCGCCTAAAATCTTATTTTAATTAAAAGTCAAAGGAAATTATGCCGCTACGATATTAAGTAAAACATACTTTTGATATGTAATCCAGTGTTGAGATATAAAACAATGATAGCTTCGTAATTTTGAAAATGTCGTTCATCTCGTATATATATATATATATATATATATATATATATATATATATATATATATATATATATATATATATATATGTATATATATATATATATATATGTATATATATATGCATATATATGTATATATATATATATATATATATATTTATATATATATATATATATATATATATATATATATATATATATATATATATATATATATATATATATTAAGAGCATGAATGTATAACGCGATAAACGCCATTTTAAAAATTAGTGTTTCATTTAAATTCGATCGCACCCAAATATTATATTTTACATAATATGAATCCGGCATAATTGCTCTTTACTATATACTTAAAAACATTTTAACTGAAGTCTGGATTGAAAATAGTTTAATTTTAATTGTTTAGTGTCTCAATTTAGACAAATTTAATTGATCGCGTTTTGCATTTGTACTTTTAATGTATATATAAATATTCGCGCTACGAATGTGAGTTAAATATGACCGCTGTTCCGCGATTAGAATCCTGCGACTGGCGTGAATGATTATCTTAATACTGATAATCCCGTAAGGATGAAACGTATACTTATGTAGATAGTATTTAAATATTAAAATAATTATTCATATATATATATATATAGTCTCGGAAGTTTCTCAACCATTAAAACTATATAAAAATATATATATATATAAAAAAAAAAAATTTATAGTCTCAAGTCTTCCAGTGGAAAATCACTCATGTAAGTCAATTTATGTTTTACAGTTATTATATTAGTTAGTTTCTAACACTATTTTAAGGGATCATCAGTTGTTTACCATGAAAAACTGTTTCGGGAATTTAATATTTATATATATATATATATATATATATGTATATAAGGTTAATACAACAAAATATATAAGACGCAACTAATATCTTTAATAAGTGAACATCCGGATAAGATACTGGATAGAGCATTAATAGCAATAGATGAAGTGAAAGAATAGAATAATGTGCGAACAACATTTTATTACAATTACATGTTCAGGCAAAGTTCTTTAATGACCTTAACTCATGAGTTTTCAAAGAAAATCTTCTCCTCAGAGGACCATTACCCCAATGCCATTACTGCAGGTAATAAAAATTAAACTTTGAAAAATACATAAAAAATATATATATAAATACATAAAGGTATATAAAACATCAAATATATCAGCATTAAAGAACTTAGCCTGAACATTGAATTGTAATAACATTTCATTTGCACCTTATTTTATTCTTTCACTTTATCTATTGCTATATATATATATATATATATATATATATATATATATATATATACTTGAGTATCGATATCGAATATCACTAGTTCGACTTACTCTGACGAGTGATAGACACGACGAAACGTGTTTCTCTAGATAGACATAATTTTAATTACTATGAGTGAAGCTATATGCTTGAGGAAATTATGATTGCTACTTATCGTTGAAGAAATGGACTCCCGTTAAAATAATTGAGTATTTCGGTGATCAGTATCGTAAAACATATAAATGAATTATCAGCTTTGTATGTATATGATATAATTGCTCTTTCTGTCACTGGCAGTTTCGTCTAAATCAGTTGGAGACCCCCCCGCGCTAGCCATCAAGATTCTGGTTTTAAAACTTGCTTGTTATAGAAAAACCTAGCCCCCAGAGTGACAATGAAACACGTGTCTCCTGATAAATATATAATAATGAATAATTAAAATGAGTTTGTCTTACCAATTTTCTTCAAATTGACTATTAAGCCATTCCTCCTAAGTGTATTCTTATTTCAAATATCAGTATACGATTGAATATCAGTTAAATCTGAACGCTTATTGTTCAAAATTGATTCAGAATGACATAAGCCGAATAATATATATTTACTTACGACTTACGATACATGTTGAACTTGTAATTGGTCCCCCGATTTATGTTTTGAGGCATTTTCGTCCGTCCGTCCGCACGTCCGGATCTTTCTCCGCAACCATCCATTGAATTTCTCTGAAAATTTGCATGAAGTTGTAACTTTGGTCAGGTTAGAAAGTGACATTCTCCGATTTTTGAAAAAAACATCTGGTTAGCCCCCCAGGGGGCAAAAGGCCCCGAAATGGCAAAAAATTACATTTTTTGCCCCATAACTTTTCATCCATCAATTCAATTTCTCTGAAACTTGGGCAAAGTATGGAGGCAATTGTTCCTAATAGAAAATAAGTATCGCTGACCTTTAAAAATATCTGGTTCGCGCCGCCAGGGGGTCAAAAGCCCACAAAATTGCAAAAAATAACATCCATTCAAATTTTCTGAAACTTGGCCAACATGTAGAGGCTATTGTTCTGGATATAAAAGGAGCATCCTTGACCTCAGAAAAATTCTGGTTCGCGCTCCCAGGGGGTCAAAAGGGGGGTCAAAATGCCCCAAATTGCCCAAATTTATTGCATTTTACACTCGAGTCACATACAGAGGGGGACGACGCATGCGCGGCTTGTTATATTTAAAATGCACGGACAAAAACTTATAAACATATGTATTTTCTAATTATATCGCAGTTTATATAGGGTTGCTCGTTTTTCATCGATTTAAACTATCATTAATACTAGTTTTTATCTTTCAAAATATGATACGCTATGAATAATCATTTATACACATTTTTTTAAAACTCACGTTATTCACCTGCTTTCTAAATATGTTTTATTTATCTTACTCTTTACTAATTTCTAAATGTTTCAAACGAAGAGCAATCCCAACCCCCGTCTAAAATGACATGCCAATTTAGAGTTAGTTATCAATATATAAAAATGCGACTAATATATAATTACTATTTACAATTATTTATTTATTTACTTTCTTATGAACATTTCATGTTTTTATATGACGAAGCCAATGTGTTCGTAGATAAATTATATTTTTTCTAAGAGCAAAGTACAAATACAAAGTGAATCGTGTATTTATTAATTTTATTATTTACTTAGTTTTTTAATTTAGCTTAGTCAGTACGCCCCCCCCCGCCTTTCTAAGTTATGTGTGTGACTACGACAGGTACCATTCATGAGGAACACTCATCTTCGTTGCGGTATCTATTACCAGCCTAAATGACCGACAGAGAAGACCTTGTCGACCGCACATGTAGGTTACCTGTTCTAACTCCCCGTTGTGGTTGATGTGCTGTCTCCAAGTTTGGCCTGGTTTCAGTCGCGTCACATTTTACGAATTGTTTATAGACGAAGACTAACTAAAATTGAAGCGTCTTATTTTATCGGTCTCGATTTTGCTACGTTGTTATTGTTGATCCTAAATCAGGATTCCATATCTATTTCAGAATATCGGCGTCGACCGGAAATGTGCTGCATTGAACACAGGTAGGGAAGACGAACACATCACAATACTACTCTTAATAATATTGAAATTAGAATATATTGATGAGAAAAATTAAACCGAAGAAACAGAAAATAAAGGGCAATAATGTTCGTGGATATGCGGAGTAAATAACTCTATTTTTCTTCGTGCTAACAGAATTAAGTATAATCAGTTTTCTGAGGGACAGGCAAGTCCACAACCAATATCTGAATCTCTATTCTGCTTCTCTGCCTCTGCTTTCTACCGAAGAAAATACTTTTCGTCTTTTAGATAAGGGATCATTGGCATTGCAAGGTCAAAATCATATTTCATAATGGTATTTTCTCATTTATCTACTCGTCTATAATTCACCCCTCTCACAGTGTTTTACGCATCTTCCTTCAGTGTAACTAACACGTATGTTCCGATAATATGTATTAGTGATTACAAGTTGGCAGATGTCGACAATCTATCAACCTTCAGCCGACCTGACTCAGTCAACCGTGACTCATCTCGCAACAGTGCAAATCTACACTTGTTAAACGGACAATTTTCTCTTATTTGCTAAATTACAATTATAATCTTCTACTACGTGAAGATCTGGCCTAAAACGGGAGGTAGTGAATATTTGCTAGCACATGACAGCAGGTGCTCTCTGGTACTTTAAAAGTTGAATGAGCCGCCCCATCGGCATTCCCCAGTAGATACACCTCATCCAGTTAAATACAATTTATTTTGTTCCCTAATTGAAGTTTGGTGGGTAGACCTCCTGTAGTTAGACGGAACGAATACTACAACCCGATTGATAAAATGCCACTGTATTGGCTCAGTATAAGTAGGACTTATTGTTAAAGACGAATCATTGACGGCTATTCTACGCATAAGAACTCGGACAGATTTATACGCTTTTTTACCAGGTACTTACGGCAGGTACTAGATTATGGCTGTCATCATCAATAGTGAAATTGGTACAATGAAGCCGACAGGATAAACAATTGGTAAGTAAATTCCTCGGTCTACGTTTATATGATCTTAAATAAAACCACCAATAATATGTTAAAATAAAACTATTCATTTGTATTAATTGTATTTTTCGGACTACTCTTATCTTCGGCGATTTTTCTGCAACATCTCATCCGATGTAACTTCTGATCTTCTTAGGCCTTGTTGAACTCATGGATCGTTGCGGAATTTTTAACCGACCACTTTTATCTAATTAAAGGGGTAGATTATTCTTGTTACGTCAACCATCACGATGATGAATCTAAAGCTATCCTTATTTTATTCTGAGTTAGTATTACATGTAGTTATGATTGAACCTTTAATCTGTAAAAAGCTGTCAATTAAAATTCATAATACTTTTAAAAAGTGTATCCAATGCACCACGTGTCAAAACTAAAAAGCTATTCTGAAGGTTAGAAATAATTTACATATTGCTCTTATTCAGATTAGACTGTGTTATAAATACCGTAAACAAATAAGTACAAATGTAGTTAAACATACATAAACAAAGTTCTGTAAAACTTTAATTTTTATTGACCGAACAGTATGCCTATTTTTGGTTCATATTTATTGATCTTGTAAGGTATTCATTCAAACTATAAAATAGAATATAACATTTGTTATTTTCAAGTTTCAAATTGAACTAAATGAATAAATTAGTCTGGTGGTGAACACTTGTTTTCCGCGTGTAACCGACTATCAATCGAATTGGGTAGGGACACGAATAAAGATGATGAGAATTGACTTGCTGTGATCAAAATGATGTTGAAAACACATTCAAATTAACTAGTTTCAATAACAAAAACCCAAACATAAATGTCAATTCCGAGGCCTAGTGGGGGAATGCTCTAATTGAATTTGATATCCCGTAGATCTGGTGCTGTATCCATGTTGGAATACTTTTATGTGGGCATGTTTTCAGTTAAATGTTTTTTGTCATTGATCTGTTCTTGTTATTTAAGAAAACATGTCTGTAAATTTATAGAAGCAATTAAACTAACCTTGTTATCATGTTTTTTTTTATTTTAATATATGTTATACTAGTTGTAATATATTTACGTATCCAAAAGCTAACATTTCTTTTAGTGTTTTCTACATGCATACATTTACTATGTGATTCAATGATACAGTCTCTCCATATTTAATGTAAGGTCCGTTCCTTCGTGAAATACCACATCTTTCACGAGGTTTGACCTGGTAATATGCGTAGGAAAGACACAGCACATCATATATAGAGCAGTAATCCTTAAACGAAATCCCTGTATTCTTTACGCATACTTTTAATTTCTGTGGAAAAAATCGACAAAGAGATTGTTAAATCAATGACATTCTTAACAACTGGAAGGTGCACTGTCCTAGTGAGTGCAGCACACTAAAGTGTAATTCGTACAGGTTTCGCAAGAGGCCTATTCATCTAGTCTGACTATTTATTTAGAAAGTACTTCAGTATAGTCTACTAACCACGTATCTGATTTCACATAGAAATAATAGATTTCTGGGTGGTAGTTATTTCTCAAGTATATGGCGAAGCTCTCAATAATATGAATAAGGATGGCTTATTTATTACTTGGATATATTTCTTCCTTGTGAGTCCTATTTTTTGTTTTATAATTGTTTGTTCTTTTTCATCCGGTTTACGGCTTTTGCTTTTTTTCTATATTTGTTGATCTGGGTTTCAAGTATAATTACTACTCCAAGATTTGTCGGCCAGTGTTGTTCTACGGTTAGTTTCATATTTACTTGGACCTTGCATAAATAAAGTTGTGTAGGTCTGTTATAATATTTGTTGAGATGCACCATCAAACTAAGACACACACACACGCGCATATATATATATATATATATATATATATATATATATATATATAGTAGACCTCTTCAAAATTGACCTTTTTCTTCAAACATATGGAAACTGATATTATTCCCATTCTCCAAGGTCTAAATTAGCTAAATATACCAGTTATTGTGATCTTGGACCTTGGCTATACCTGCCTCAAGAGCCATGTAATTTTATTGTTGACGTTTTTCAAAAACGCTGCAAAATATGGGATATTATGTCCTTATTTTCATTGTAGCTTTCCAGAGGTTGATGCTATAGCATTGAAAGTGGTACCAAATGAAGGCTAATAAAAGTTTCATGCATATGGTAGTAAGCACAATAAAACACATGAACACCTGTGTAAATTTAAACTAATTTTAACTAATTATATATATATATATATATATATATATATATATATATATATATATATATATATATATAAATAAATTCAGGAAATAACTAAGTTTGTTTTCTGCATGTCAGTGTAGAAAAAAAACAAAAATAATAAAATATAGCAATATAAAATTATCTCGCTGAAATGTAGTATTCGCACTAAGAAAAAAGTAAATAATTCCAGGAAAATGTACTATCACAACAGAGCTCTCTGTGCAATCGCTCATAAATTATAAGTATATTTGTTTGATCGACAGATAGAGAAAGAGAGATAGAGATAGAGAAAGAGCCCACACTCATATACAGAGTGTATAATAATTAGATAGGAAGAGCACGATAAGATATAAACACAGCGTACATATAAACTTAATAATGAAACAATAAAAGATTAAGATTAATGGCTAAAACATTAGTTTGACTAATGAGTAGAATTCAGTTATTTAGGTTTCTGTTCATTGTTCTGACAATCAAATTGCGAAATAAATAGCAAACAAGAGATAAAACAGCACCAATAGAAATACAAACAATGTTTTCATTATAGAATTCGTTATTTGTATATTAGCATCGATCCCATGTCCGTTACGCGGTTATTTTATCCATATTATTAAGTGTGGAGTAATTTATTTTCACTTTAAACAAAATTCATAATACAGATAACGTTTAACTGACGGCTAAGTGATATTACGATTAAACATGGATACATGTGGTTTCAGGACGTATTGTATATCATACACGTTGGCTTAAACACTATCACATTCGCTTTGTCTATCAGTCAGCGGTCTAAGCAAGACAGCACTGAACTCGATGAGTGTTAATTCAAAGTGATTAAACCACTGAGTTATAAACGTTCGAATTCGGTATTCTTTATCCCAAACAAACGAAACATCAGTCAGCTTAAAACCTCGGTTTTTCAATATCCAATCGAAATCTTACAAGGGTATATAATATGTAATGTAAAAGGCAGCTCTAAATAGAAAAAATATTTAAAATCGCAAATTTAATGAAAGAGAAACAACATTCTGTGAGAACCTTTTATATGTACGTCTTTACAATAATTTTCAATAACACCTTTAGGCAATTATTTCTTTGTACACTTGACCAGTGACTTTTGACTATGGGTATGATTAGCATTATCTCTTGCTGTAAATATTGAAGGTAAAGTAATTCATGGGGTATACATATATAAGTTTTCTTTAATAAAATAAGTGTTAATATTTGTAGTATTAATTAATAAACACTGGAAATTAATACAAATCGAATAATTCTCTCATATTTTGGAGAATATTTTCAAGCAGAGGTAATCATATTTTCGTTAAAAAAATGCCAATTTCCTTGCTCGTCCCTGTGCCTGATATATCTGATAAGAGCTAGTTGATGTCTAGCAAACTCCCAAATGAATACTCTGTATCGGACTAATAAAAAACCGATCAACACTCGAATGACATAATGATTGATCTATGACGACAAATAACAAACGTTGTTTTACTATTCTTTTTCATTCGTTCGTTTTATCCGTCTCTTTTGTCTATATCATTCTTATGCATGTGAATTTATTCTCAATTGACTTAGATATGAACTTTACAATTTTATCTGCCCTGTGAGAATCACGTATGATAGGCCAGATTGTAACAAGATGGCTGGCGAGACTTTATATCCGGCGAGTAAACCACAAAACGTAAACAAAACAAAATACTACTGTGATAAAAAAAACATACACATGAGTCGATATTATTAGATAATAAATAAAAAGAACAGTCGTATATGTAAGACCATATCAAAAAAACGTTTTTCAGTATTATTTAAAGAAAGATTGAAATACTAACCGCATAGTTATTTTTTCCTCCTGACGTGTTGTTTCGGACTAATTTTTATTTAAATATCCAAAACTTCCAAATTATGTTGCTCTCCGGCTAGATTCTAACTATCCTATCTGATCGGTTTTCGCAGAAAGAACACTTTTCATAGATTTCCTGCACAGACAGGTTAGATGGGTTTATCAGCTGTTGGCTGAAGCGCCCGTACTAGGAAAATGTAATGGATCCTATTGATTAAGTTTTAGATAATTTGTCGCTGACCGTGACCGTCAATGTGACGCTAATGAATGGCAAACATTCATTTTATGCTCGGGTAATATATATCATTCGTTTAGACATCGCTTAATTCACACGCGATATTTCTGAATATTTAATTATACTTTTTGCGAAATACTCTAAAACCTATACATTTCACCTTACTGCTACATTCTAATTCTCAATGTAATAGAAGTGATATGAACCACTACATGAACCACTACCCTGTCTTATTGTCTTAACAATGTACTCGCTGATTATTATTTGTACATGCATAAATACAATGATGTAAACTATTATTCAATATAAGTGGGTACTTTTAGTATCATTAATTTCAATAAAACCGAATCTATACAGCTGGCATGATGTGTAAAACAAGAAACATTTTCGACAATCAGGAACAGTTCAAAAGATTAACATTTATTTCATAATATAAAACATTGTGAGCATGGAAGTCGTTTATGTTTGGTCGGAGATGACGTCAAAAAGTCTAAAAAAGAGTAATTCTATAAATCTCGTGGAAAGGGTAGATTTTGAAACGTGTTAAAAATTTAAACGATGAGCTTTTAATAAGTCGTTCTACCTTCATATCACCCTCTTTTAGAATGTGTAGCTTACTGGGCAATTATGTCGGATAAATCATTTATCTTCTATTATCATGTTTTGAATTAACTGAAAAATAATTTAGGTAAAAAAGCTAGTGAGACTTTTACAGCAGCTAACGAAATGGACTATCGTTGGGGGAAACAGCACACCCGCACATGACAACGCACTAGAAACAAAGTATAGTTGGGAGTTGATTAAACTATTGAGAATTAGATTAATGTTATGGTACCTTATCTTACGGACGATATAAACTATTCCGCTCAGTATAAATACTGGAATCACATACCCCTCAGTGTTGTAAACTACCCAGTCTAATACTGACAGTCAGGGCAGACGTACACAACCTCTTATCTGTGTGGTTTTACCTTTTTTTATATACTTGTTTCTTTAAACTCTGAGTTTGTGTTTTTATTCCGGGTCGTTTACAGGGCAACACCAACTGGTGACGAGGTATACTAATGGAGGTTTTGAGAACCTTAAAAATAACACACGTGGAGAAATCCACGGCAACTTTACCCGACAATCTCAAAAGTTCGAAAACGAGCTATATTGGCGGACCAAACAAACAGAAATCTGGTAAAATGGATTTGTTTAAGACCAAAATGGATTCCTTTGTTTTGCTTTATTACGAAATAACCAGCTTGTTTTCTCTCAAAGAAAGAAAGTCAGTGATTTGTATTGCTATTTCGGCAATGTGTTAAAGGAAATCATTATATTTTATTTTCTCTCTAAAATACAAAAGCTCCCACCGCCCAAAGATAAATATACCTTATTGATTGTATTGACTAAAGTGCAAACCGTAAACACTTACTAGAAAAGTGATTCTTTTTCTGTCGACAAAAAAGTTTCATACTTTTTTCTACAACTAATATTACGTTCGCAGCGTAATATAAAAGAAAGTACTTCTAAAAACCATATTCTATAAAGACACGTTTAAAACATGGACGATTTTACATCAACTAAGCACGAACTAGTAAGATTCGAAATACAACAACAAGATGAAACCTACAAAAATACTATTTGAAACAAAACCAATAAATCAAAGAAAAACAGCGAGAACAAAGTAAGGAAAGGTTTTAAAATCTTCTACTAGAACAACATAAATAACTACTAGTACAACATCATAAACATAAAAAAAACGAAGAAAGATTATTGGAACCAAATTAAAACATCGAAGAGACTGCAAGAACAATATAACAAACTGAAGAAAGACGTATGGAACAAAGTTTTAAAACATCGAAGAATTGCTACAAACAATGTCGAATAGATGCCAAAATTACGAAAACGAAAACTCTTCTTCGCAAAATGCCGTTTGGAGTGCAAATGAGACATTATATTATCAAGCAGACGACGATAACACTATTGCTTCATATTTCAGAAGGTATCAAGATCTTTATAAAATAAATTATGAAATTTGTCATACTTTCAAAAAGTTCGCCTACTGCTCCGACAATTTGAGACCACACTTCGTGGACTATGTTTTAGTCCAAAAAATTAGCGACTTGACTATTACTGAAGCTGTTAAACTTTTAACAACATTATTTACTCCCAAGACTCCCTGTTATCAAATCAGTGGAAATGTATAAACTTAACCAGAAAAGACAGAGAAGGTTACTTTACTTTTGCGTTAACCGTTACTAAACACTGTTACACTTTCAAACTAACTGAACTTAGCGCAGGTGACTTTAAATGCTGTATACTCGTACAATGATCTTGCTACTCTTCACGTGTCTACACCTCTCGGCCATAATTGTCAAACAATGTTGATAGTCGACAACACGTTGGTAATAATCTTACAAGTAGGACATGTGAATCTGATTGGGCGTCACACCACACGTCCGTAAATTGTTTAATAATTTATCAATTGCTTTAAGATTGTAGATCTATATAGCTGATTTATTGCAAGATAGATAAAACCCAAGAGCTTCGGAAATGATTTGGGCATTTTAATGAAAACGCAATACATAATGATAATTGTTGTGAAGTTGTCCAACAGTAAATAATAAATAAAGGAAGTCAAGTCGAGGGTTGGTTAAACAAGTGTATTAACAAAGTAAGAAAGTGACTAGCACTTGGCTAGACAGTTACAAGACTTTGCCTTCTCTGTGTCTCTGGTGACTCGCACTATTTATAGTGACAACCGGTGTAGTTTCTCCTGTGTAAGAACGGCCGGTGTAACAATAATGTAAACGTCCTCCAAGATAAATCACCAATATTGTTCACATGGAGATGATTGAATTAATATACAGATGGTTTGAAAATTCGGGGTTTAGGAAACAATCTTAAACTTGAACGCAAAGTGCGACATGGTAACCGCTTTCATTTACAAGTGTTAAGTGTGAAGTGCCTCAGATTTATTGAGAATCCTATCCAGGTATTCGTCTAACGCGCATATTCGCATTTGAAGCATATCAGTAAACGACGATAACAAAAAGATTGCTGGGCATTCAGGATCAACATTTGGTGGCCAATTCAGGCATAGACTGAAGTTATATAAGTTGATATAAGAACAAATTGTGAATATTATTATCGATTCTCTATGTTATATTTTTGGTTCAGCTTTTTGGGTCACCGTATATGATACAATAAGACTTTATAACAATATACGAATTGTGTATTCATCGTAATGTTATTTTCACTTCAGCTATCTACAATTGATCTATGATATACAAGAGTTTATTTCGATAGGCACAGTCAGCTAAGAGTAAAAAAGGAGGGTAGTTTTCGTACTCTATGGCGCAAATCCAATTGTTATCTCCTGTTCCTATTAAGTTCTAAAATATTATGACAGAGGAGGTCAGTTATAGGTTGTATAATGAGTTTAGCTTTGAAGGAATAGCTGTATACGCGGCTGATTGGTGGAGATAAGATATACAAAATTGATGTTTTTCAACCTGATTAGCATTTGAAGGTTAACCATATAATTCAAAATAGATCTCGTGTAGCACGATGGACATTTCGACAATCCATCGCGACTTATTAGCTTAAACGCTAAAAAGTGGATTCGTTTAAACACGTGCGAATTACGGCACATTATGTTGGGGATCCTCCAAAATCGGACCAAAATGGTCGAAAGAGTCAATTAGCAACTTTCGGGCAGTAAACCGCTTGGCATCTATTGTATTTACGCTGGCCACTGCCAACGATACAAATACGTATCTGGACAAGGAATCTAATATATATATATATATATATATATATATATATATATATATATATATATATATATATATATATATATCTTTCTATCTCTCTCTCTCTCTATATATATATATATATATATATATATATATATGTACATATTTCTCTCTCTCTATGTATATATATATATATTTCTCTCTCTCTCTATATATATATATTTCTCTCTCTCTCTATATATATATATATTTCTCTCTCTCTATATATATATATATATATTTCTCTCTCTATATATATATTTCTTTCTCTCTATATATATTAATTTCTCTCTCTCTCTCTCTCTATATATATATATATATATATATATATATATATATTTCTCTCTCTATATATATATATTTATCTCTCTCTATATATATTTCGCTCTCTCTCGCCCTCTCTCTCTATATATATATATTTCTCTCTAGATATATATATTTCTCTCTAGATATATGTTTCTCTCCTTCCCTCTCTCTCTCTCTCTCTCTCTCTCTCTATATATATATATATATATATATATATATATATATATATATATATATATACCCGTTTTCTGGAAAAATGAAAGCCTTAGCAACGCGTGCTCTGAATCTTTAACGACATCTTACTATTTTTATTCGTATTTTTACATTCATTCAATATAGCATTTCACTTAATAAGTAGAAGCAGTCGAAACGTTACTCTTGCTACCTAAGACCCTATTTAAAGTGAAAGTAAGTTTGGGCAACTCCTATTTCAGTCAACCAATAAGTGAGAATAAAATGAAAGCCTTATTTATTTTATATTACTATCATCAACTTTACATTTCGTTTAGGTTCAATACGCTGAGGAAAGAGTATTTTTCAAAAACCTATTTATGTTTGTTAGTAGCACGGATGGAACAATAGATAAATGATAATGAAAACAAAATGTGTCGATAGGATCACTATGTATTGGGGATTTCTCTTAGCAAATCATGAGCATAAGATAGTATGTTTTTTTTTTACCTCTCTTACTATTTAGTAAGTAACATGGTCAGAGAAAATAATATTAACATACATTTGTTTTTTGGTACAACAGGGGCCCGTCTCTAAACTGTTCGTTCTTTGGTACGAAAAGGGCGCGTCTCTAAACTTTTTGTTCTTTGGTATGACAAGGGCGCGTATCTAAACTTATAGTAATTTTGTGCAACAGTGACCTGTCTCTACACTTTTAGATCTGTGGTACGACAGAGGCGGTCTCTAAACTTTTAGTTCTTTTGTACAACAGGGGTTCGTCTTTAAACTTTTAGTTATTTGGTACGACAGGGGTCAGTCTCTCAACTTTTAGTACTTCGGTACAACAGGTGCGCGTCTCTGAACTTCAAGTTTTTTTGTACAACAAATGCGTATCTCAAAACTTTTTGTTCTTTGGTACGACAGGGTCGCGTCTTTAAACTTTTAGTTATTTGGTACGACAGGGACCCGTCTCTAAACGTTAAGTTCTTTGGTACGGCAGGGGTGCGTCTCTATACTTTTAGAGAGAATCAGATGGGAAAAGGGGAACTAGAAGGTTAGGGTTGGGAGGAAAATAATGGGGGCGAAGGAAAGAGAGACGACTAAAGAAAGGAAGAGAGATTGAAGTATTCATATTAAGATGTTACACACACTATTAAATTTCTACGACTTAGTTTTTTTTTCTCGCCCCGGGCAACATCGGGTAGCTCTACTAGTGTTTTAATGGAGTGGGAACCTATTTAAGGGTTTGTCAGTATGCTAATTGAGGAACTACGATTACCAAACTATGTGCAAGGCTTGAAAGTGTCACAGGTATTAATTAATTTTACAGATTCGTAAATAATCTAACAATTAAATTAATGAAGTAGCAATTAATATATCTGACTTGGTAATTTTATTACAAATTGAACCTTGAATAAAACAGACGGATGCTTTATATTTGCCCACTAAAAACCTTAGCAAACGTTCTAGGATTAAAACATAGCAAAATATAAAGTCAACTTGTTAGAACAGAACAACCATGTCCCTTGTATGAATCAATCATGTTATTCCGATATAAAAACAAAGATGCAAACAAAATTCAACGGTAAAAAATACATCAGCTAACAAAAGGGAATTGTCAGGGGCGTGGTTACATATAGTTTTGTGACATCTTAACATAATTGTGGCCACATTAAGTGCTAAGGCGACATTCATATGATGATTAAAAGAATCGTGGGTGCTCAAAATATATAACCGCTGCGAATCTTTATGTGAAAAATAAAATAAAATGAGTACAAACAATCCGAGGTTCCATCTCCTGCCAACTTCCGTGTGCGCTATCTAATCGTATGTTACTGCAGTCGCTCTACTCAATAATATAGACATAACTATGAAGATATAATATTATATTTAAGATGCAAGTCTTAGTCGTATTTATTCTCAGCAAATTTTCAATTAACTGCACTTAACAAGAAACAACTTCAACCACCGATGTGCATGTCTAATAAGACCCTACCTGAGAGTCCAACGTTCAAACTACGCGGTCTAACATTCACAGGTAACATGAATTAGAACAAATATACAGAAAACATTGCAAAGGCTACTGCAAAATAGGTGGGCTCCGTCTACCGTGATAGAACACTTCTCACACCTGACAGTATCCTATATATTTAGAAAGCCACCATCCGTTCATGCATAGAGTATTGTTGTCACATCTGAGCAGGTGCAGCGTCTACTAGTCTCTTCATCTTAGACAAGGTCCAAAAAAGAGTATCTAATCTGGTAAGTCCGTCACTATCCACTACGCTCCAGCTCCTGTTCAATCGCCGCAATGTTGCACTTTTGCGCTTGTTTTACCAGTACTTAAATAGAATCTGATCCGATGAACTTACTGCTTTTGTCTCCCATCCACGTAAATACATTCGACCGACTCGACAATTAGCTAACTCCAATCAATTAACTGTAGTTCACCAGATGCCGCAGTGCCTTCTACTCCAATAGCTTCTTTTCTCGAGCTGGTGACATTTGGAACGCCCTCCCTGCTCCCTGTTTCCCCGAATGTACCAACGTGAATAAATGTTAAACTAATGCCAACAAACGTCTAGCCAAAAAGCACCCAATTTAGGATGATCCCCTAAAATATCACCCTGATTTCCTGTAGAACGTTACGTCTACAGTGACAACTTGCCTTAAAAGAAAGAAAATTATTTTGTAATAGTGAGTAAATGTAAAGCATTTTGCCAGAAATACGACATTACTGTTAGCTGGAAAATACAAATAACACTAAAATATTATGAGCAATAATGAAGCAATACGACTGCATGTAATTCTTTCTATAATGGGCATCTGGGAGGTTATATTTTTAACAAGAAGATTTTAATAGTATACCTAATTATGGATGGACAAACACCAGGACAATAACCAACACAGAAACACACAAACACGCACGTATATATATATATATATATATATATATATATATATATATATATATATATATATATATATATATATATATATATTGGTACAGAAAAGCTTGTACAAAATTCATCCCGTCGGTTTCAAGCACAGAAGGACCTTAACAATCCGGCTCTCTTCACCTTCTGTTGCCATCTGTTTCTGAAATATGAAGGTACGTTTCACTCTCTCGTTTGGGCGTGTTATTTACTCAGAGTGTTATGTCTGTTTGTTTAAATTTAGTGTAAGGAAGGTTTAAAAATGTTGTAAAAAGGGGGAGGTGAAAAGTTTAAATTTAAAAAAATGAAAAATAAAAAAATAAAAATATATTTCTATATAAATTACGTGAGCCAATATTTATAGGTATTGTATATTTAGCCGTTACTGTTTTGGGGTTGAATGATGCGTCTTCTACAGAGAATTAGGGAGTGGAAATGGGTTTAAGGAATATACTTATGAAGAGATCAAAAGGTTAAAGGAACAGCATTAAATACAGATTTAAATCCGAGATGAAAGGACTTTAAATCAATCCCAAAGGAATTTAAATTAAGATATCACCCGGACGGTCTAAGAGCAGTAGGTCTGCAGGGTTTTTCAATGATATGTATTCGAGGTTTAACATTATTAACTAACTTATAGTGAATGCTTATGGGGGTGAAAAAATTGGTATGCTGATTAAAACCGGTTTAGAGATAAGAGTATGGATTGGGTCGGCAATATTGGATCTGTTTGGGAGATATGGCAGATTAGTTTTATAACAGAAAAATGGTGGGGACTTATGGGAGTAATAATAAATGGGGGTGTTACCGACTTCCACTCCGGAAAATTCTCCCAACTATCACCCCTCATAAATATAAATTAAATTAAAAAATACGAACAAATACATCAATCAGCCCATATCCACACCACTTTTCAACAGTAATATTTATAACTTTCCCAAAAATATTTTCCAGTCATCAAGTAGGTAACACCCCCATTTCACAGTATTATTACTCCCATAATACTCTAAGCAAATAACGCGTCCTAACGAGAGTGACATGAGACTTTATGTTTCCGAAACATATGACAACAGAAGCTGAAGAGAGCCGGCTAGGTAAGTCGTTCTGTGTTTTAAACAGACAGTACGAATGTTGTACTAATTTTTCTGTACCAAAATAAATAAATATTAGGTCCTTAATTTTTAATTCTTAATTTTAATTCTCAATTAATCGAGCACTCTGATGGGATTTTTCCTGCTATATTACAAAGAACTTATATATATATATATATACATATTAATTAATTTTACGTGCAAACACAGTAAAATATATATATATATATATATATATATATATATATATATACTCGTGCAAATCAAAATAACTAAGCCGGCCTCCAAAAAATACGCTCAAGTATCAGTATACATACACACACTCACACACGCACGCATACACTCACGCACGCACGCACGCACGCACGCACGCACGCACGCACGCACGCACGCACGCACGCACGCACGCACGCACGCATACAGCCACACACACAGACACACACATAGAGTGAACATTTATTACACTGGCTGTTGTTGTTGTGACACCTTGTGTCAGAGTAAGATGTGATGTAAACAGACTTTGATCCAGAACTTAAAAGCACATGTTATTCTGATAATTATCGTGAGAATTAAAAGTAAGATCTTAAATGTAGCATTATATGTGTAGGTTGATGTAATTTAGTATATAATTAATGACGAAGGACTCGAAACCATAACAATAAATAGTTCTAAGAAGTCGTGAAACGAAGTTTTTTAGAAATGTTATAACACTCAATTTAATTTTGGGATTTTTACATGACGTAAGTCAACGGACAATGTTTATTATAATTTAGTTATCAGATGTGTTTTAAAAATAAAATATATAGTTTTTTAGCAAGCATATCTTAATCACAATGACTGGGGAACATGTTTAACCAAATAATGACACAAGTGATATAGTTTAATTGATATTGAGAAAGAGCAAATGGGATGAATACAAGAATTGAAACATACTGAACGTGTCGTTTGTCACACACACGAATTACATTAAGACAGCAAACGAGAGACATAAACGCACCCTTATATGAGTGCTGTAAGTTTACTATTGACTGAAGAGACTATTACGCGCACGCTTGTTAACAGTTAGCAGCGCGTAGGAGTTTCTATACTAAGGCAGGAATTAACTGACCACGTAATGTTGTTTCATATAACTATATAACAATCCATATACATCAGAAAACTATTTTCACAACTCTTAAGAAATATGTTTTATTTTTTGTTTTATTTTAACTTCAGTCGAAGATATCATAAATCAAGGGGTTCCTTCCTGAAGAGACACTTCATCTCTATGCAAGATACATTGCTATTTAAATAGTCCATTAAAGTTGTTTCTTTTAGCTCCCGCACGTGGAGTTAGCAAAAAGAACAGTACTTCTGCTCCCCAATTGACCAGTTAACAATGTTATAGTATTTTTCTTGTGGCCTCTTAGTCTTACCTGATTCCAGGTCAATAATTAATTTAGTCTGGTGGAGTATCCAGCTAAGTGATATTACTTGAAGTTGTATCACTATGAGAAGGTGCACTAAATCTCGTATGGGCCAGTGTATAGCAGTGTTGAGATTTTATTTGTGTTTAGAATACTATGTTATTTTGAATATTTGGTCACAGTAAACTTATAGGGGAATTATCCTTGTATCATGTTATCCTGGGAAACCCTTGCACAGAGAGGCATATTACTCTCTAGGCTGGTATGTAGTAGGTAATTAAACTATTTTTCTTATCTTTCTGTTTTTGCTGGAGATGGGGCATTCTACCAGATGCCAGACATACACCGGCTATTTCAGACACTTCAGCCTAGAGATCGTTTTAAGATTCTAACCGTCCGTTTAAGTGCAGTTGTTTGTATTTCTCTTGCACTCAGTTCACTGGGTATACTCGCCAGATAGCACTTGAAATTCTTCTTCAGTAGTCCTATGTGGGGTCGCGTGTGTACTTACAAAAGAGTAACCACGAATTACCAACTATCAGCAAAGACTTACACCAAGACATGATTAGAAAACAATCGCACGATTTCGATCACAAGTCATATAAGTAGTGACTGTCTGTAACAACAGTGTCTACAAGCTGTAAGGGATTTTAATAAAGAGATACACTTTTATTCAATTTCTGATGTGTATCTCACACACAATCTCTCGAATACATATGCAAATTTAGTTGAATTATCCAGAAAATTATGCAAATTTTAGGTAAATTAAAATAATGTTTACACGAAGAATTGGCTAACGGAATAGAGAGCGTGATAAATCGTTGTATTACGTTACATGATCTCACTGAAGCAATTCGAAAATCGCGCCAATTCCTGGCAGTAACGGTAAACTCAAATAAGCATATATAAAGTTAATTCAACTTCAAGGAATTGACACACCATTCTTTTTTTATATATTGTTTATGTATATATTCGATATCAGTTGTCACGTTAACTGATGCGCATATTTGTTAAACATAACAATGTTTTTAACGTGTATTAGTTATTGCTTTTAGTTCAATGATTGTGTTTATGTTAATATAACAAATAGTTCTTTTTCGCGATGTTGTTTTATTTCCTTGCCAAATATTTAGCATTTGTTTTTAAATGTTCCTTTCTTTACAACGACTGACTTGATTTTCAACAATTTGCGATTAATCACGAAATTGCAACTGAACCGCAAATGCATTTCTTCTTTCTTTTCGGTTCTTTAAGGTCACACTTAAAATATAAATATATTTATATTGCAATTATTGAAATCTTAATGTTTATCTATCTAAATAAATGAGAAGGATTTATTTCGTGTTCATAGTAAATGTATTAATTAAATGCTAAATAGTTTGAATTAATGTTATAATTTACGAAACGATAGCAAGTCGACAAATCCGCTTGTTATATTATTACACAAACATACACCACATCTCCATTAGAGTATGATAGTAATGCCAGTTTATATTTTGTCAGGAACCTTTATGGTTTTCTTTGTATTTTATTTTGATATTAAAGGAGCAGAATTGACTACACTAGGAAACATAGGGGAAAACGTAGCGCTCTGGAATGTTACTGATTTTTTCTAGTTCGGAAGATCTTAAAACTGAATTTTCTTTTTAATCGTTAACTTTTTAAACTAATAACAGTCGGCATGTTAGGCATATTTTCTTTCTTTTTTTTATTAAAATACGCTATTGATTTCCTTTAAGAATACATTTTTTTGGTTCACAGTTATCGGCCATTTTTTTTTTGGTAAAATTTCATTTTATCGAATTCACTCGATTATCAATCTAAAAAATGCAGTGAAACGAAAACTTTCTGGAAAAAAATAAAATTGGAAAAAGAAATGCTAAATACCGATCAATTATGCTCATGCATCGATCTTTGGTTTCCTCACACTTTAAATACCAGGGAGTTCGGGTTGATCAGATGCCTTATTTTTTTTAGCAAGCATACTTCGCTCTACCTCTCTTTCCTTCTCTCGTTCTCTTTTTTCTTTTCTCGATTTCTCTATCATCTGATTCTAACTCTTCTCCGTATCGCTCATTCCTTTATTTTGTTTCACTTTACAAATACCCTCTTCTTTATGTATATCGTCCTTTAATTCTCTTTCTCTCCCTTTATCGTTTATCTTCTGTCGTTTTCTCTTCCCTGTTTTCCTTTTTCTATTTTTCTCTCTGCTTTGTTTCGCACTCTATTTTTCATACTCTGTTCATCTCGATATTATTTCTATATCTTCTGGTTCTAGGATACGGTATTTTTTCACCAATCAGTTCATTCTCTTTCGCTCTTTCTCTCTTCCTGTTCCTCCCTCCTGCCACTTTCTACGTTTATCTTGTTCTTTTTTTGCCCTTCTCTCTGTCATCTGTTTCTACTTATTTCTGTTTCTCTTTCTCTTCTCCAATTCCCTTTCATCTGTGTCTATTTCTCTCTCAAACTCTCAATCCCTGTTTCTCTCTCTATAATCTCTGGTTCTCGGATACGTTATTTTTTCACCAATTAGTTCATCCTCTTTCGCTCTGTCTTCTCTCTCGCTATCTCTCTATGTCTTTTTATACTTTCCTCTTCTTTGTTTATTTTTATATTTTCTGCTTATCTCTCTATCATCTTTTTCCCTCGCTCTTTTCAAACTCCCTTTCTGTGTGTGTGTCTCTCTCTTTCTTTCTTATCATTTTCTTTCTCTTTTCATATCTCATGTTTCTCTTCTTTCTCTTTTTCCCACTTCACTCTTGTATCTTTCTCCTTCTCTGTTTTTATGTCTATTCTTTGTGTCACTCTATCTCTGTACATCCTGTCTCTCCACGTCTCCTCGTTTATCTGCATGTTCTCCTTATTTCCATATTCCCTCTTTCTCCTTCCAGGAACCTCTCTCTCTTTCTCTCTCTCTCGTTCTCTTCTCTTCCTCTTTTTCTCTCTTTTTCTCTGTCTACCTTTTTTCTCTATCTCTCTTTCTACATTACTCGGTACTAGTAACTCTGCATATCTATTTTTTGCTGACCTTTTTCTCTGTATTACTCTAGACATTTCTCTATATTCTCTTTCTCACCAACCTCACTTTCTCAATATCGTTATAAATTACATGTTCTCTCTTTCTCTATCTCACTCTTCCTTTATGTTCTTTAGTATCTTTTATCTATACAGAACTCCTTTCTATTTATGTCTCATTATCGCTATCCCTTACTTCATACATCTCTATTTTCCTCTTTTCTTTCATCTTTCATTCTTTTTAATGTATCTGTCTATCGCAATCTCTTATTTCGTTTCTCTATTAAACTATTCTATATTCCATCTCCTTTCGTCTTCATCAAACTTACTATATATATATTCTAGTTTTCTTATTCTAGTCTCTCTGTATCCCCGTTCGGCTATCGCTTTATTTCCATCAGTCTAAAACTCAATGGCTTTCTCTCTCATCTTAATTTGCTCTCTTGTTTATAAACTACTCTCTCCTCAACTTTAACAATACTCCCCATATATTTGTCTCTGTCTCAGCTTCCCCTCCCTCTTGCTCTCTCATTATCTCTCTCTTTCTCTCTCTCTCTCTTTCTCTCTCTCTCTCTCTCTCTCTCTATATATATATATATATATATATATATATATATATACATAAAAATAGACTGTCAAAAAGCTGTAATGCAAAGTTCCGATACGTTCGTAGAACACTCTCGACTAGTCTTCTATTTGTGCCTGCTTCTAGATACATACCCATCTTAATTTCCCTTAATTACGTGACAGTTTCTGTTGGCCGAGTGGATATTGCGACTTCTTGCAGATTCAAGACTGATTCTGTGAACCGGGTTCGTGTTTCCCGACCGTCTGAACTTGTTACTTTCCTGCACTGATGAGAGAAATAAGCTTGAAACGCAAGCGTCTGTAGTTATTAATAATATAATATTTATTACTCTCTCTCTCTCTCTCTAAATAGATATATATATATATATATATATATATATATATATATATATATATATATATATACATATATCTTTTCTATCACTATATTTACGGCATATTTTGCTGTTTTTTCTATGGCTATATCTCCTTTAATTTCTACGTCCCTTTGCTGTATTAATTTCTCTCCGATAATATCTATTCTCTGTTACTATATCAATCCCTTTCCAACCGCATTTTCTTTTCTCTTTCTCTCTCTCTCTTTATCTATCTATCAATCTATCTATCTATCTATCTATCTATCTATCTATCTATCCGTTTTTCCGTTATATTTTGGTTCATCGCTTTCTCTATTTCCCGCCATATTCTTATTTTCTCTTCCCCCTCTCGATATATCACATTATTGCTAACAAAAATGACTGCATGTGTTAAAGTAGAACATATTTTTCGTTTGTTTTTGGCTGTTCGATTTCTCTCATGGGATCCAAGTTGAAATATTTGAAACACCTGTCACCTTGAATGGGAAGTGTTCCCTAATAATATCTCTTTTTCCCCCTTCACGTTAGATAATTTACCGTAATTAAAAATGCTAATTCTCTATCGCCCCCCACACCCAACATAATTTCACCTCATTCAAAGACGCACGCACATATCTATCGATGTGCATATACAATCACATGCAGGGACACACAGATCGAAACCATGCTAACATACGCAAATAAAAGCGTAAGCGTGAACACACATTCATAAAAACACGCACACACACACCCACACACACACACACACAGACACACCCATATATATATATATATATATATATATATATATATATATATATATATATATATGAAAAGTTCGAATGCAAAACGCGATAAACGTCATTTTGTAAATTACAAAGCTATCACTACAAAGCTACAACACTCGACGCCACACTAAAATCATATTGTACTTATATGATGCGAGCATAATTTCTATCACTACAAAAAGTGTTGTATCTGAACACTCGACGCCACACTAAAATCATATTGTACTTATATGATGCGGGCATAATTTTTATCACTACAAAAAGTGTTGTATTTAAACACTTGACGCCACACTAAAATCATATTGTACTTATATGATGCGAGCATAATTTCTATCACTACAAAAAGTGTTGTATTTAAACACTCGACGCCACACTAAAATCATATTGTACTTATATGATGCGAGCATAATTTCTATCACTACAAATAGTGTTGTATCTGAAAACTCGACGCTACACTAAAATCATATTTTACTTATATGATGCGGGCATAATTTCTTCTTGCTTTCAATTAAAATAAGCCGTTAGGTGAAGTCTAGATTTTTATATATTCGTCCTTTTCTTTTCTAATGTCTAGATTACAACACATTGGATTTATCGCGTTTTCCTTCGAACTATTCATATATATATATATATATCTATATATATATAGATATATATATATATGTATATATATATATATATATATATATATATATATATATATATATATATATATATATATATATATGCATAGCTACTAATAGACAATCTGTTTCGCTCTATCGCATCTCCATAGTGTGTCAAGTCAAGTAAGTGTTTAAGCGTGAGGTTAAAACATGACCAGTATAGATGGAAAATCGTAATCGTTATCTAATCAATATTAACTAACGAATAGTGCACATTTCTCTAGGAAGATATTGACATTATCGCTAATGAAACTTCGATACACATACAGCCACAAGATAATACTTCTAACGTAAACACTGACCAAATATTCAAAAAATAATATAGTATTCGACGCTTAAATAAGATGCCCTCGAAACGACTATACACTGGTTGATACAAGAAATGGTACAACTTTTTCAATTCATGTTACCTCAAGTAACAGCACTAGGCTGGATACTAAACCAGACGATGACTTCTTGTCGTAGAATCCAGTAAGACCAAGAGACAACAACAAAAAATATACTATAAATAGTAACTGGCCAATAAGAGAGAGGCACCTTAATGTGCTTAACACTTTTACTAACTCAACATTTTACTGATAAAGGAGAACTTTAAGGGAATATTAGAATATCTACAAGGAAGGGGCTCCTTGATTTCTAGAGCTATGTCTAAAGTAATATGAAACAAATAAGAGACTAGGTTTGAATAACCTACTTTCAGTTACAAACAGCTGTTGATCAAGAACATCGATATGCCGGTATCGCAGATTGTGTACGTGTCCGTATAAAAAAAAATCATTTACTTTATTTTATATTTGATATATTCTATTATTATTTTTATATTTTACAATATATTTTACTTTATTTTATTCCTTATTCTATTCTCATTTTATTTTTATGATTTTGATAATATTTATAATGCCTTTTTATCATTATTATCATCGGTTTAACTTTATATTTTTTATTTTATGTTTGTAACTTATTCCTTATTCTAATATTTGTCCCCGCATTCCCTCCTGTCAATAGATGTTTCTCTAAGACGAACAACTTTTCTGTAAGATGTGCTGCTAAAGGCGCTGATGAAGACGTTCTGGATTATCTTTGTAAAAAATTTTTTTAAATGAAAAATTAAAAAGATGAAAATAAAAGTATTTCCAGAATGTTTTGGAAACGACCGTACGCCATACTAGACTTGTTGTTCTAATCCTTTGAACAATTGGAATTTTCTGATTCAATAAATCATCCTATATATATATATATATATATATATATATATATATATATATATATATATATATATAGTGTGTAGATTTCAATTTTGTGTTGAGAATCTGAATAACAGAGCTCAATGTAATTTAAACAGAGCAAAACAGAATTATAAAAAGAAAAAACTATACACACATTAAGGTAGTACACATTATAACTTATTTCGACCCCTTAATTAGGTCTCCTCAGATGTATAAACAACCACGTCAAAAAACCATATATAATTATATATTAGTTGTTTATACATCTGAGGAGACCTAATTAACGGGTTGAAATAAGTTATAATGTGTACAACCTTAATGTGTGTATAGTTTTTTCTTTTTATAATTCTATATATATATATATATATATATATATACATTTATATATTTATATATATATATATATGTATATAGATTATATATATATATATATATATATATATATATATATATATATATATATATAATGGTAATAATCCAGGTGAACAATATCCACAGGGTGGTAATCCAGAGAATTTTAACCGGGTTTATAAAAAGTGCTCAATATCAAAATTGAGCTTTATATATGATAATTTTATTTACACAGACATGTACAAAATCTGCGACACTGCCAGTTTCGCAGATTTTGTACATGTCTGTGTAAATAAAATTATCATATATATATATATATATATTTATACAAACATTATTGGTTACATATGTGCATACATGTTTCGGTTGCACTTTTCCAAGAAAGTCAACCTCATCAGACCAAGAATCTTTCAGAAATGGATGGATTTGAAGAATTTTCTATCCTAAATAACTCTTTTTAGGGATCTAGCATCTTCTATTTCTTATGAATTAGTATCGGATTACCTATTTCACTAGTTGACCTTTTTTGCCAGTGGTTGTCCCCTCCTTCTTTTTATTACTCTTTATGGCGTCTCCATTGCCTTTTCTTTCCCTCATTTTATTGCTCTCGCTTGCCAGTTTAACAGACTCACTCAAGTATAAATATCTTATCTATATATCAAGAATCACACATATATAAACAAACCCAAACACATCAAAATAAACAAACAGATAAATAAACGGACATTGATATACACACATATCTAAACATGGACAGCTACACAGATTCACTATCAATCAAGAATATATTCAGAATACATACGTGCTTATGAATATATTCTAGATGTATATTTAATAAAAAATAAAGAAATAAGAATATTCTAGATATATATTCAATACATACATCAATACGTATATACAGCCTCAACATATACAGCTATATGCACCTATACACGTATATCTATACACACACACACACATATATATATATATATATATATACATATACAAGCAGATACATGTATACACACGCACACACATATACATGCACATACATACAGACACACACATACACATACATATATATACACATAGACATAGACATATACAAATATATATATATATATACATATATATATACACATACACAAACCGTACATGAGCATATTCGTAACATAGATATACACGCATACACCCACCCATACACTTTTAGTATAAATAGTTCATAAACATAGTTCCTAAAAATATGTACACATATGCACATATATACATACACACACGCTGACGTATATATATATATACCAATATGAACACATACACGTGTATATACATATATATATACATACACAAACACACATACACTCATACACATACATACGCACACACGCATACACACACATATATACAGGCGCCGACCGTTCACACCTATACATATATACGAATACAAATCCATACATGTACAACCATACCAATGCAAAGCACACACAAATCAATATATACAAGCACATAACTAGAACATACATAAAAGAACAAGACTATGCAAATATACCGACTAATGTATACATGTATATTCATAGTCAGATACACATACCACACACACACCACGCATACCTACATAAACATACACACGCACACGTGCACACACATGCATATATACATACACACACACACACACACATATATATATATATATATATGTATATAAATATGTGTATATACACACAGACACATACACAAATATAAAGCATACCTGTGCAAATAAATATGCGCATTCATCAACGCATACGTACACAAGAAATGAATATCAAAATCGAAACAAAAATAAAAGCAAAAACAAAATGACATGAAAACACACCCCTTGCCACAATATAGAATATCAGTCGAAATACATTTACCCATGCACACCCACATATTTCAGTCCAACTATACATACTCACGCATGCACACATATACACACACTAGTTAAACAAATTGTCGTATCAGTTCTAGCACAATAACTTTTCTGTACTCTGTCAGTGAAGAACAACTCTTTCGTAGTTAAACAAATTGTCATATCAGTTCTAGCATAATAACTTTTCTGTCCTCTGTCAGTGAAAAACAACTCTTTCGTGATTAAACAAATTGTCGTATCAGTTCTAGCACAATAACTTTTCTGTCCTCTGTCAGTGAAGAACAACTCTTTTGTGATTAAACGGATTTTCGTATCAGTTCTAGCACAATAGCTTTTCTGTCTTCTGTCAGTGAAGAACAACTCTTTCGTGATGAAACAGATTGTTGTATCAGTTCTAGCACAATAACTTTTCTGTCCTCTGTCAGTGAAGAACAACTTTTTTGTGATTAAAAAAATTCTGAAGTTTTCCTATTCAAAAACACTGTTTTTTAAAAGATTAATTTTTCCTATATTACAATCTGGGGTTGTGTCTAAGTCTGCCTACGACAGTAGGCAAGTAAACGGAACACGTGTCTACGAAAGGAAACTGTCTGAATATATAAATATCTTGTTTTATTATATATATATAAATATATATATATATATATATATATATATATTTATTCTTTTCAATATTTGTTTATATTAGTGTTGTCTATAGGAAGCTTACTTTGTTTTGGCCCTTTCTTATTTCGTTTTCATTTTCGATACCACTGCCGTCCATGTTCCCCTGCGCAAGTTTCGCCATTTTCTGAAAAGCTCATATGACGCGCACATATCAATGCCAACTGTAAGTTAATCATAACTGACGCTATCTTCATCCGTTGCTTCCCTCTTCAATATATTCTCGAATCATCCCGGGGCACTGTGTTTTTTCGACCTCGACCATTTGAGTTTGAGGTCGGTCAATGCTAGCCTCTTCGCGTGCCGACAGAAATCAAGCTAGATCTAGAGCAAATGACCAGCATCAAGAATGGAAACAGTGGAGAAAAAGAATAGAACTAATATATGCCTATTACACCCAACAGAGGGATCGTCGAATGTTTATGAGATAGAAAATTAACAGAAAGAAAGTGGGTGTGTATTGGGTCTGTGAGACAGAGAAATAGAGAGATAGACCACCGAGGTAGTAATAGTGTTGAATAATGAATGAACATTCGGTCACTGACAATAGTAAAGACAGATGTGTATGGTAATGTCTATGACTAGACTTCAAGCCGTCCCTATTCTTTTTTGAGCAGACAAAGAAATTCCAATTTCAGCTAGCTTTATTAACTAGTTCGTTCCTTTCATAGAGTTCATGACAAATCTAATGACGAAGAGTTGATGATCACATTAAATAAATGTTGACTAATTTTACCACGTGCATGACACATAGATCAAGTTTGTTACACGTGGCTTAACGGATATATATATATATATATATATATATATATATATTAATATATATATATATATATATATATATATATATATATATATATATATATATATATATATATATATGAAGCAATCCAACAAAAGATATAAGCGTCAACTAATATCTTATAATTAGTGAAACATCCGGATAAAAAACTGAAACTCAATATACTGGATAGCACTTTGAATTCTAATAAAATTTGATTGACACCTTATTTTATTACTTCATTTTATATTATAATATATATATATATATATATATATATATATATATATATATATATTGCTTAACAATCAGTTTTATGTGAAAGTCTACTAGAAGTTGAAGGTTCAATCTTTATTACAGTAAATAATAACTTACAATAACATAATATTTCAGAAATTAACACTTGTACTAGACTATGACCGACGTAACGAGGACAATCTACCCTCGTGAATTACATAACATGTAAAGTCTGAAATTCCGTTCAATAATTCGACGTATGAGATTTCAAAGTGGGAACAGTAAGAACTATAGAAAGTACACATATGCTTAAAAGTTGAGTATAGTAACCAAAATGCGGATAGCAGTCCGAATAACCCGAATAAGCCAATATATATATATATATATATATATATATATATATATATATATATATATATATATATATATATATATATATATAAGGAGATTATAGTGTGCTTGAAGCATTGCTGGTAAAAATAAATGTAGGTTTGAATCCGAGGCTGGAGCAATGTGATATATGTACCGGAAGGTGGAGAAGGTGAACACACACAAACGAGAAGAGAAAACAAGAATGGAATCTCAAATCAATTTATTAATATTTCACGTAAAACAGATTAAATACCGAAACAGTAAATAAAAAAGTGGTTACTGTCAGGCAAATAGAAGTTCCGGAATAAGGTAATCTTAAATTTTCGGAAGAAAAACTTTCATTATTAAAAGACCAAAAATTAAATACCGAGTGGTCGAAAAAACGAACGAACGAGATGCACTGATGGAATCAACTAGAATCAACTGTTGTTGACAAAATACCGCAGAGAATAAAGAGTAGGTACGCAGAACATGTTAATTATTCCTATCATAATTTAATTAGATAATTATTCAGCTAAAGTTATCATCTTATTAATATTTGTTTATCTATATACTAATTATTATAATTTTATTATTTTTTATTTGATTTGATTTATTGCCTTTTTTCTTTATTTATTCAATTCTAATTTTAAATTTGGGCCGTTATGAAAATACGAACGGTCAAATGTGGTAACTTTGAAAACAGAAAATGGTTAGAATGGTTAGAATTAAAACTTGAAAAATTGACATCAATTGTGGAAAGAATTAACATCATGAGAGTAGGAAGAACCCGTTGGAAAGGGATGGGGGGATTAAGAGATTAAAAAATATAAAAAATATACACACATATACATATAATATAAAGTGTAAATTTCTAAATACATATTTATTTTAAAGGTATAATATTCCTAAAATTAATTTATTTAAATTTTATTTATTTATTTATTTATTTTTTTGTTATTATTTATTTATTGACTTATTTATTTATCTATATTTTAATAAAATGTTACACTTTAATGTAGGGATTATAAATATATACACATACAGTCAGGACAGTGGGGGGCCGGTAAAACACATGCACACACAACTTCATCATTGATTACCGTAAAGTGGGGGAGCCAAGTCAAAAAGTGGGGGGGGGCTTATATATAAAGTATTTTTTGTTGAACACTATTAAGACGCCTGACTGACGTTGTCTGCCTGCTTTTTATAAATAGTATTTATTTCTCACCGCGTCGTGTAACGGTTTTAAATGGCCTCGTTGGTTAAAGCGTTCTGAATTGAGTTTCGGGGTTCACATGATCGGTTTTAACAGTAATCGCAACAGTGATTATGCAATAAGTATGAAATATTTACGCACGTAGATAATCATTCAAAATTTATTAATCATAACATATATACTGGCTTATTGCGGAAAATACAAATTTCCCACAGTGAAAGGACATTCAACATGGCGATGATCTACATCATTCACGAGGACGTAGAAAGATGAACATAGGATCAAGACAAATAACCCGTGTAAGTAATTTTTCTGTGGCAAGCATCGAAAAACAGATGGTGTGGAAGATCATTATTGACGAACAGCAACATGCTACATACACTTTTGTGGAGAATCTTCTTTCAGTTAATCCCAACAAAAAGCGGGGTCGCTATAACCGGCTTGCTCTTGGGTAAAGCCGATTTTATAGAGATCTAAGTGCAAGGTGTCTGCACATATCATTATCAGTCTTCCTCTCGGTCGCTTCCCGGCGACTTCTCATTTTTAAGCGATTTCCGAGACGTTGTTGTCGTTCAACCTGAGCATATGTCCAAAACATCTGAGCCGCTATTCCCTCATGTAAAACATTGCAATGCCGTAGCGCCGCAGGTCACTTTCATTGCAGAAGTGCTCGAACAGTGTCATTTCAGACATCAACAGGATCAGTTTGCTTTCTATAACGACGAATTATTACTGGAATAAATTATTAACTTAAACGACACACGCGCGCACACACACACGCATGCACATATATATACACCACTGTTGAACAATTATTGAATCTGACTTTACAATTGTTTCGCTCCCTAAAAAGGCAACTGCGAAAAAAACATAACATTACCTGAATATGTTTTTCATGCAGCTTTTAATAAGACAACACAGAACGCTTCCAGTAGGAACTCCTGAAGCCCCTAAAAAATACAAACACATTTTACATAGATTACACACAGAAATCGGATTTTAAAGTAACTAAAGATTCCACACATAGACACCCAGCTATAATGTATTTAAAACACAATAACAATAAAAATATTTACACAAATATATATTTTCATATATTATATATATATATATATATATATGTATATGTATATATACCATATACTTACATATATACGTATATATGTACATGTATATATATATATACACATATATATATACATACACATGTATATATATAGCCACATATATATATATATATATATATATATATATATATATATATATTATATACAGTAAGGTATTAGCAATTAATATAAACAGATGTGTCCCCCTTTCATCACAACAAATAATTGTCAGACTAAACACTTAACCTGGCAACTCTCCGCTGGAATAATACTCGGACGCCTCTGTGTAATTTAACTGCCATAAATATGTGTTATACTTCACTACTAATGTATATTTACCTAGAGATCACTGTAGGTCAAAATAGTATAGATATATAAACAACAGAGTATATTACCTCATAATAGTCTATGTGTATACACGAAATGATTATATTATATATATATATATATATATATATATATATATATATATATATATATATATACGGGTGTGTGTTTGTGTGTTTATACACACATCTATATATGCAGGTATGTTGAAAAAGGAATACTATATCAATACAATTATTTTTAACTGCTTTTCTCAGTCAACAAATTGCGTGTCTATTAGACGTTTGAAACGCCTGCAATAATTTTGAATAAACGGTGGTTATAACCGAAACGATGATCACCGTACTGGAATAATCACTAAATTCACGTGGTGTTAGTCCGTGTGGCAATTCATATTTTACACAGTCTCAAGGCGCGCATCAAAGTCATTCCCTGTACGAAAGGTACGACATCGAAGAGGTTGATACTATGGATCTGTTAAAGAGTGTCGAATAACCAAACTACTAGCTCATACATGAATAAGAGTGGTGGATACAAAATATTATAAATTCTAAGGTCTTCCAGCTTAATATAAGATTGTTTACTCACGTATAATTATTCCATAAAGAGAAAAAAAAAACAATAAGGCTTGAAACAATTTTCAGAGAGAGAGAGAGAGAGTCAACAGATGACGATTAGAACGGAAGTGACGCCGCCGTTACTTACATAGCGTTGCCAGGGAGATGCGTTGGAACCACCAGCTTAATGGTTTTCAAAACTAAAGAAAATCTACTGTATTTTACGTCATTTTACGTTCCTTTCGTCTAGTGTATTCTGTCGTTATGGAGCAAATTTTATGAGAACAAAAACACTTAATTTTGCTAGCAGTACTATCTACATTAATATTTTTACACTCTCCGCCTGAATCTGAAATGATGGTGATATCTATAAATCATGCATTTCTATTATGTTTTTGGTCTTTGCTTTTTTTTCCAATTAATACGAATCTTGAGCTCAGTTTTGTCAAGGTTAAGACCTGAATGCTCACCTTTCGACGATCGGCTGCGAGACTTTGACACGATGCTTTTATGAACGTTGCCATCTAATAGATTGATAGCGTATGACTTGAGTTTTCCGGAGTGATCTTTTGCTCTGACAGACGAAAATCAATCACTTTTGATGGCTCCACTGAACGCGGCTGCCTACTTCGTAATAGAACACTTGAGAATATCACGTGGCATATTGATCAAGTCAGCCATTTTTGTCCACCGAATACTAACCAGAATTGTGTAAAAATACATACTTACAACAAAGCAGTAGAAAATATCATTTCTACAATCTACAATCGTTTATTAAATAAATACTATACCTTGTTTTAATTGTTGTTGTAATAGAATATCCTACAAACGTATTTTGTATGTGAACTGATTAATTCAGAACGATGTATATATATATATATATATACATATATATATATATATATATATATATATATATATATATATATATATATATATATATATATATATATATATATATATATAGGGAACACAGCATTATCAGACGGCCCTGCTTCCGGTTTTACTAATGTTTGTCCATCCATTTGGAATGAACCTAACTTTCTTCAATTATACTATCTCCTTCGTTGTTCCTTCTACTCGAGTTAAGACTTTATATGTGGTAATCTCTTTCAAGGGTAAAATATCACTGTTATTACGTATAGTGGTGCATGTTTGTTCAGAACACCATCCACGTCGAAAAAAGTAGTGACCAGGACCTATACTCATACATACCGTGTTCTTCTAAAGGCTTCTCCCGCATTTATTTTATTTTTATCTTTACATTAAATAACACTGGACTAAAGTATTGCTTCTACACTTACTCCCGCATTGCAACAAACGAGACCAGGAAGATGTCAAAGTTCAATCTAACCTTAACTGACTTAAATGTTATAAAGGAACGGAGCATGTGCAGCAAGTCTTCAACGAACAGCGTCATCAACGATCAAGCCATTCACTGAACACCACCTTCAATAAACACCCGTTATCGCAACACATAGTTTAGCATTATATTTAATGTTTTATTTTCTCATCTTGTGTCAACTATAGACAGATCATAAATATCTCAGAAACGATCGTAAGCCAGATCAATGCAATTAAGACAATAGGATAGTGTTTTGAAATGTGTTCTTGTTTGAAATTGAATATTTGTGTAACACTAGGTATGATACAATCTCCCAAAATACAGTTACACTTATCTACTAGGTGTGTATATTCCAAATTCCTAGTTGAGCGGAGACGAATTCTTAGTGTAGTGAGGTTTGAGGTTTACAATTTTCTATAATGAATGATTTTAATGTTTATTTATAGCGATAGATATTACATTTTTATTAATTATATTTTTAATACGTGTTAGTCTATTTTATAATTATTATGTGGCTAATGTCGGTAAAATAATGTTATTTATTTAGTCAGTGGGTATTAGTTTTATTAGTATTTTAGTAGCGATTATTATGTCGAGTTGTTTTGTCTATAACGTAATAAGGGAAGTCATTATTTATTAGAATCGGTTTAATATTTATAAGTTCATGTTAAAATATTGTTACGGAAGTAGAGATTAGTAGATGCGTGATACTGTCCTTTAAAAAGAATGTGTCTACGACAATAATAAAACATACTCATAGGCATACCATTACACATCTATCGAGACGTCTAATAAACACTTATCTGACACTAGCGTAATGACACAACATTTAAAAGCCAATCATATTTTCCCCGCTCTCAACTTCAAAAACGATTGAAAACAACATAATTATATTAGAACACTAAACTACGAAACTAATACTACACATATTAAAAGCTCTGTAAATAAAAATAATAAAAACCTCAACAGTACAGATATGTTTTGTAAGAAACCAAAACTAAATTCGCCGGAATATGATTTGACGAATCAAATCAAAAGTACTCCAGAAAAAAGAAAGAAAATGGAACAAGAAACCCATGGAACTTACATACGGCAATTTCACCGAAACACTAAATGGACAATTCGGGAAATTGAAAAATAAAAAAAAATGTCTTATCAAGCAAACACACACTGTGCTATTTAATAATGTTTGCCTAAATGAAAATATGCTGTCTAAATACACAAAAAATATTAATATATTCACACACACACGCACACGCACACGCAGACACACACACACACACACACACATATATATATATATATATATATATATAAAATTATCATTTCATGTGCCCCCCTATAATATTATAAAAAGTTATGATACTTTATGCATCGATTTCCAGTATTTACTTCAACAGTGTTCACTGCTTGAATACAGTTGGGTTGTAAGTTATGAAAATATATTAATGGCAATTAACCTAAACAGTCGTCCGCGTTTTATCGCCATATGTAATCGTCAGGATCAAATGCATAGAATGTGTGTCATCGAGTGTGGTGTAGAGTCTAGCTAGCTAGCCTATCAGATACATTCTTATTCCCACGCTATGTTAGTATGTTCATTTGCTAATTGCAAGACATCTCGCAAATAAAGGTCCGACTGACTTTTACTTCCTCTTCCTTTGTTATGTTTTGTATAGGGGTTATGCGCCTTTTTGTTGAATGTCTCGAATTAATAGGTAGACTTATTATATTACGTACGTACTTGGGATAGGTTTTTTAATTGTATTTTGTGATTTAATTTAGTTCTTATTTAATTACTGTATTTTTTAAATTTTATTTTTCTTATGTATTGTCATTCAAAATAAATTTTATTCTGTGTATACAGTTGTTATTTTTTAGATTCATACAGTGTAATAGTTTTTAGGAATCTTAAAATATATAATTTAACATTTCTCATTCAGACATAATCTGCGCACGTTGTCTAAATTACTACATGTACTTTCTATCGTACTATTTTAGACTCGATTATTAGCGAACGTTTGCTTTCTGTGACCTCACAGTAATGGGTTGCTAGTGCTGTATCTTATGGCCGTTTTGCCATTGAGTGTGCTTTTATCGTAGTAATATATGGTTTTAAAAAAACAAGGTGGACTACACACGTATTACTTATTGTTATTCTGACTTTCTTCAGCAAATATTGTGTAATGCTAAACATGGCTTTTGGCTAGACATTTATGTTTCAGTGGACAAAACGTCCGAATTATATAGTTACAGATTTTCTCTTTGTTATAAACTTTCTTATTTCTGTTTGGGTGATTGCTACCCGTCTTCGGTTATTATCATATTCCGGCGGTTTTAGTCTTGGTTTCTGAAAAATATCTCTGTACTGTTGTGTGTTATTATAAATATATATATATATATATATATATATATATATATATATATGTGTGTGTGTGTGTTGGTATGTGTGTGTGTGTGGGTGTGTGGGTGTGTGTGTATACATATACATATATATATATATATATATATATATATATATATATATATATATATTCGTGTTTATAAATATATATATTCATAAAATAGTTATTTAGTTCGACATAACACTAATAGAGCTTATTCAGCATTATCAGGCGAACACTAGAATGTGCGTCCATTATTCTTTTGTAATTTAAACAAAACACTTGTTTATTCACGGCAATGTAATTTTTTATATATATATATATATATATATAAATGTATTATAGATAGTATCTAATATTTCGTTTTAAAATAGAACACCAGATGTGTTTATATAATTCACTAACTTTTTACAAATATATGTACTCCATTTAAATGATTGTGTTCGAAATAAGCTAGTGACTCAGATGTTATAAAAGAATGTCAACTTTCATAAGTGAAGGTCCTTTAATGTTATATTTTGTTATTGTATCAAGTTATTTTAACCGTCTATTAACTTCATATTATAATATCTAGTGTTGGTCTCATTGGAAACGATCAGGTTTGAAGAATTCATACGAGCCAGGAAGTAATTAAATGAGAATTATCTTTAGCCTAATGTCTAAGACAAACGTCATCTGTCAGAAATTGTCAGACGCATTTCGAAAATGAAAATGATAAGTGATGAATCGAATTATCCGAATTCATATAACTGAACATTCAATAAACAGGGGAACTATCCAGTGACAACTGGGAAAGAAACTGGGGATCTCCGTAGCACGAGACCACACGTGGCGTGTTTAAAATGGACGCTATCTATAAGTGTTAACAATGTTTTCTATATTGAATATAGACACATAAATATATATATATATATATATATATATATATATATATATATATATATATGTATAATATATATATATATAGATTGAACGCCTTATGACGTCAAGCCGCCGAATAAAGTGTTAAAAATTACTGATGTTTATTCGCTATTCAGCGGTGGCGAAGTGGTTCTAGATGTCGGGATTTGAGTTGTAAAATACTCAGAGTCCGGGGGTTCGAATCGCATGACCAGTAGTGAATCGTTATATCTCTATGCTCATGAGTCCCGCTTATAAAGGACGAAACGTATACGTACATAGATAATAAAAACAAATATTACATATATATATATATATATATATATATATATTAGCAATATTAATAGAATGATCTCAGATTTCTTATCTTATCTTGAGATTTTTGAAGAAGCAGCACCATATAACAACGAAGCAATCTGTAATAGCGGATTTACAGACAATATCGCATACCAACCCACAAAAGCAAACACAATATAAAACGGGACATCATTTGGTCCTCACCACTTTCTCTTTAAACACCAAGAAACGAGGACATATTTTTCTTTAAACTTCTAGATAAAAACACACTTCCCACCACAACATACACTACACAAATTGTTTAATAGAAACACGATTAAATATAGTTAAACCAGTATAGAAAATTATTCATACAGAACCAAAGTAAAACGAAAACACGAGGCGCTCTTGCATGCCCACATATAACTGCCGTTAGGCGGAAACTGCAAAGTTGAATGTCCTGTATATGAAGCGGCTGTCACAAGTCAACCCAGCAGAAGAACTAAAGCGTTCATAGGCATCGCATAGGACACTTAGACCCACTTTTAAATATAAAGTCAAGGTAAACAGAGAACCAGCTACCCGGGTATGGCAATTCAATAGATAAGGGGAAACCTTTATCATCAAATGGAAGAAGGTAGAGAGAAGACCGCCATAATCCCCAGCTTCGAAGTTCTGCTCGTTATGTAACGTGGAGAAATACAACATAATACGGGCAATTTATGACCCCGAAATACTTGCGTGAATTAAAAGTTCGAGCTATTAAAAGGATGTATTGGTAGATGGCAGACACTGTTAATTAACTGGGAAGACATAATTACAGAGAAAGAAACACCCTAGACAAGACTAAAATAAAATCTGCAATCTTTAACACATAAGTAGGATCTCATATATAACTATACAAATAGGTACATGTAGGTAGACACTGATCTGAACATATTAAACAGTTTTTTAGGGGGACAACCCTATGCCCATGTGGTCATATGTCGCCTTGAGATTTTTTAGGAAATAGAGTTTTCGTGGGCAAGGGTAGTTTTTATTTTTTTTAAAAGTTTTATGTTTTTTAAAGAATTTTTTCGAAACCTTTTTACTTTCGAAAGTTGTTTTAATGAATTAAGGTCCAGGGAATTAAGGGAAATCGATCGAGTGAACAGTATAGTGTATTATCCTGATCCCGTTTACTAATAACCTTACATGCAGTATTCCTATTAATAACTCTTACTTTATTTCGTTGATGCTCCTTTGTTTAGGGATTTGATCATGTGAGTGTAAAATACAAAGGGTTACGAAAATATTTAATTAAAATATTGTTAAAGTTATTGTTTGTTTAAATGTTTATTTTAAAAAAATGTACTTTTTTCTTTTAATTCGTTAGTTTATTTTTTATGATATTTATAACTATCAGCTTTATTTATATATTTAAATTTATATTTTGTTATTATTGTATTCCTCATTTACTTTTTTTCACATGATTCATGAATAAAAATATTTTCAATCTTATTTTATCCTCTATCATATTTCATTATTTTACATGTGTTATTATACGTCCTTAAATTTATTTGCTAACCTTACAGATTCACATTGTTATATTTTCTTCTTTCTCCAGTTTTGCAGTTTATTTCTTTATTTTTTGAAATCATATTTTCAAATCATGTCTACATTTTAAATCTATGGTTTAAACTTTTATAAAGATGTATTTCTCCGGGATCCGAGGGAAATATTACATTGGAATTTTCAAAGACAACATTTTTACAAAATGGTTGTTCTCAGCCATACTACAATATCAGCATAATTTGCAAATAGAAATATCCAATTGGTAAAAATTATGAAAATCAAATTTAAGCAGAAAATCGAAATAACGTGAGAATATTAACATTAATAGCCGTCTCTCGGGTAGACAGGCACAAACAGATACAGAAGAAACTTTCAATGAAGCGACCTTTAACGGTCTCCTTTCTTAGTATTTGAAACCGACGGTAGCGATGTATTTTTCTAATATTATGTTATGCAAATATGAATCAATGATTTTTCTTAATAATTGAGCACTCTGCTCGGATTCTCTTCTACGTACATTTACATATCTATCTATCTATCTATCTATCTATCTATCTATCTATCTATCTATCTATCTATCTATCTATCTATCTATCTATCTATCTATCTCTCTCTCTCTCTCTCTCTCTCTCTCTATATATATATATATATATATATATATATATATATATATATATATATATTGGGTAAAGTGCACGAATAAGTAATGAAAATGAAATGCTGTGGTAGAAAAAATGTGTGAAAAAAGACATACGGAAAACAGGTTAAAATGCAGGAGAAAAACAAAAAACAGGAGATTTGACCGGTTTCGTTCGTATTAACAAACGCCTCGAGAGGACGTTCGTTAATACGAACGAAACCGGTCAAATCTCCTGTTTTTTTTCTCCTGAATTTTTACCTGTTTTCCGTTTTTCTTATTTTACACAGACACACACACAGTTATAAATATATATATATATATATATATATATATATATATATATATATATATATATGCATATATTTATGCAAAATTGTTAAAAATAACAGAATCCGTCTCTTTAATGCTCCCTTTTTATGTTTCAATTTTTCTGATGCTCTTTTTTGTATTAGAACACAAACAATCATAAATATTCCATAGGTTTCACAGGTGTCACAAAAGTTTTCGATTTATCGTCGAATCATCTTCAGGTTTGAAAAGCAAATGAACAAAAAAAGGCTAAATAAAGAAGAACATTTTCCAAAGACGGCGGCGAGACGAGCATATAACGTTTTGCGCATTGTCTCAGGAGACGATTTAAATTCAGCAATTGTCTTTTCCACCTGATAATAATTCGACAAAAAATCGAAAACATTCGTGAAACCTGTGAAACCTATGAAACATTAAGTTTTTTTTTATTTAAATACAAAAAAAGACCATCAGATGAATTAAAAAAAGGTATAAGCAAACGTACGAATTTTGTTATTGCTTACAATGTTTGCATGAATGAGAAAACGCTGCTTAAATACATACACACATATATATATATATATATATATATATATATATATATATATATATATAGAGAGAGAGAGAGAGAGAGAGAGAGAGAGAGAGAGAAGGAGTGTCAGGTTGTATATGAAAAGAAATCAAATAAAGTGCTCGATCATATAAGAGAGCTAATATAATTTATTTAGATACTGTATATTACATATTTCAGCAATGTACCGCGGTTTTATCCAAAAGGGCAGATTTAGACATCTTTAGTAAATCTTCGTGCTCAGTGGAATCATCGGCAAGCTGAAAGTATTATAGGCACGCCTGACAGGGAATGGCGTCAACAATTACAGAAAAAACGGTGCATCTCTGAGGGTGTCCCCGAAAAAATCCGGTTTGGGAAGCGATTAACTAGGGCTCAAGGGGGGGCCTTCATTTTTTAGGAGGTTTTATTTATTATTTATTTATGTGTTAGCAAGTTTTATTTATTTATTTATTTAATTATCTGTTCTTTTGTAATGTTATTATTATACCTGAAAAAATACCGTTTAGGCCTGTGAAACTAGTGTGCTTTTTCGTTGTCGTTTTTGGGAATAAAGTTATGTATCGGATTAATTGTTCGATATGGAGCTGAAAGAGGTGATTCAAATATGTTTTTATCGACTTACATGTTTATTTATTTTTTTATTAATTTATTTTATTATTTTTATTTATTGAATCGGTGTTTCGTATTTTCTGTTCTTTTTTGTAATGTTATTGTTATATCTGGTCTGAAAAAATACGAAAGGAGCGGCTATATAGTTTGTCTTTAGATCTTAATGGGAAGCGGTGTTTCGTTAATATATTCCGTTTATAACCAGTAGTGTTGAAAAACAAAAACAAAAAAAAACGAAAAGAGACAAAAAATAGTTATAAATGGAATTATGGGTACTATCTGTTATTTCCGTTTGAGTGGTATTAATAAATAAATAATAAAGAGACTAAGCTTGTCTCTTTATTAATGGTGTGTTAATAATATTAATATTATATTTGTGTTTATATTTAGTGTAAATTCATTAAATTCCATATATTGTTATGTCACCGTCCTTGCGCGCCGGGAAATAAACTATACACATCTGCACATGCGTGCATGTACACACATCTTTGCTCACATGTACGGGGGTTATTAATTTAATATTTTTTTTATTTTTTGTGTTTTAAATTTAATCTTTTATTTATTTTATTTTAATTTATTATTTTATTTTATTTTATATTTTATATTTTATATTTATTAATAATCTGCTCATATACAGTATCTAAATAAATTATATATATATATATATATATATATATATATATATATATATATATATATATATATATTTGTATATATTATAATATTAAATGAAGTAATAAAATAAGGTGTCAATCAAATTTTATAAGAATTCAAAGTTCAAGCAAAGTATCCTTAAGTCCTTAGCTCATGAGTTTTCAAAGAACTTTGATTCGACTTTCTATATTATTTGATTTATTTATCATTAACATTGAATATTGACACATTTCGGGACTGGATAACTTTGTCGGCACTTTCAATTACACGTATTTGGACTGCTGTTTGTAACTTGGAGTAATTGTCTTTCCTGATTATGCTTCTCAATATGTATGCCCTGGATGGACTATATGGATTCAACAAAAAGTATGTTTTTGGGTTGATATGTTTTGATGTTATGTATTTTTGTGTATTTGTGTATATAATTTTATATATTTTCAAAGCGTAAGTGTATTACCTGTAGTAGTATAACTGCGGTAATGGTCCTCTGAAGAGAAGAATTATCTTTGAAATCTTTGTAAACTCATGAGCTAAGGATTAAGGATACTTTGCTTGAACTTTGAATTCTAATAAAATTTGATTGACACCTTATTTTATTACTTCATTTTATATTATAATATTAATGCTCTATCCAGTATATTGAGCTTCAGTTTTTTCCGGATGTTTCACTAATTATAAGATATTAGTTGACGCTTATATCTTTTGTTGGATTACTTTGTATATATATGTATATATATATATATATATATATATATATATATATATATATATATATATATATATATATATACATATATATAATAATAATAATATTTATGAATAAATATTAATTATTTATTACCTAACGCAGTCTTCAAGGCAGGAAGTTAATTCTCTACGGTCAGCGGGCTCGAACTCCGGTTACAAATCGCCCTGATATATATATATATATATATATATATATATATATATGAAAGATTAGAATAAAAAATGAGTGTCTCTCTAGAATCTCTAGAATTGGTTGCTCTATTACGTATATTGAGCTGTATATTATTACGATAGATTATTATTAAACGATAAGTAAATGCTCTTTAATTTAATTCCACATTTAAATATATATATATATATATATATATATACATATATACGCAATATTTGTTTATTTAATTTTATACTATATCAATGTTATTAAGGAGAGATTCACATCATTTAAAAAAACTTGTTACGGCTCACACCAAGATATATGTCAAATGCTCATGTTAATTTATTTCTTGGTGTTGCTATGTTCATTGCTTATTATATTTAACAAATCAAAAAAACAATGAAATCTTTAAGCAATTAATGTCTGAATTACATTCAGTACTAATTATTAACACGATGCCTCTTTTTCCCAAATGGAACAATGGTCTCAGTATATCCTATTTGTAGCATCTACGTATCTTATGCTTTTCGCTGTTTGTATTTCAATCAGTCATCATCATCTTAAATGTTACCTTACATAATCTTATATATATATATATATATATATATATATATATATATATATGTATATACATGTATATATATATATATATATATATATATATATATATATACATATATATATATATATATACATACATAAGTGTATACATATATTTGTGTGTATCGGTGTTATGATTAATACATTATCAGCTTGCTGATCTATCTAGGAAATAACATTTAAATAATTCTCTGAAGCTTACTTGCCGTAAATATATACCCATTAAACACACACACATACATATATATATATATATATATATATATATATATATATATATATATATATATATATATATATATATATATATATAGAGAGAGAGAGAGAGAGAGAGAGAGAGAGAAGAAAAAAGAGTGATAAATATGAGACGATTGTCCAGATTTATTTCAAATTTCAATTGTTCAATGCAAGGTGTATTCAGAATAAACTAGTGTTTATTATTCTTTCCTTAAGCCAAGGCTTTTCAAAGATCGAAATCTTATCATCAGAGGAGAAATACAGATGGATAAGTTGGCTTTCGAAAAAACCAAAGTTCAAATATTTGAAAAATATGAAAATTATTATTAAAAATTATTAAAATAATATTTGTTAAAAAAACGTAAAGAATGAAAAGAAAAGTTCCGTGAAAAAGATATGCAAATTGTCCGGGTGGTAAATTTCCGTTGAAAAGTTTTTTCTTCTATCTTTACTATTGCTCTATCTCGTATATTGAGCTAATCCTTTTCACAAAAGGTTACATCTACTAAAAGTTTTTACTTTGGTTTATTTTGATTATATATATATATATATATATATATATATATATATATATATATACAGATACATTATGCAGCAAAAATATAATAATAGCCTAAGGCTATGAGACATAAGTATCATTGAAATGAGGGTTGAAAAAAAATTAGGAGAACATTAACACCATCACTTAAGGTCTTTTCGTATGACCCTTTTCGAATGGAGAAATGAGTGGGAATTTATATGTTTGACAAATTTTGTAAGAGGTATAAAAGAAAAAATTGAGGCATTTCTTAATAAATCAATTGTTTATTTAAGTTATAAAATATCTTCAAATTATGTTTCAATTCTGTTTGTTTAGATATCCAATGTCAAGAGGTGTTAATGACGATCATCTGAAGAATATTGAGATGAACGTTTGACCTGTTGGAGTAATTGTTACAACAGGTATTTATACGGAGCAATTTTTTAGAAATGGCAGAATGTTGTGCTAGTAAATCCCCGGATGTGCTTGAAACATAGTGCATTCGAATAGAACGATGGATATCTTAAGATATAATCATTTTTTACACTTGGGTAATCTTGTCAACGTAGTCAGCTCCACACTGACAAAGACAATTATAAATGACTGATTTCATTTTAGATGGAGGGCAAATTCTCCTTTCAAAAATTTGAGAAAAAGATTTGAGTCGTGTATGCTACGCTCAGCAGAGTAGGTGGAACACTCCGTTGCGTAGGAAAATATATATTTTAAACAATGACGTGATTGTCAGAGCCTTAGCATGGACACTTTAAATCAACGGGGCACAGAGACAGGACAATAAATTGTGTTCAATGGTGTGTTTTACAATATTCATGGGATATCCATTATGAACAAAAAAACATCCCAGTTACCTCCACTAAATGTATCTAACATATGAATATGAAGTGGTTATTTCATAATAATTAGTGATAATTAAATACTTTCTCATTTGATCTCACTAGTATGTATATAAAGTGGTTATTTCACTATTGTTGGTAATAATTGATCAACTACTCATTTCTTGGCCTTTTGGCTAATATCAATGTGTAGTATCTGTTCCGATGGATACTGCACCCCATAGATTTGTATTGTCTTGGCCTTCGAGGCTTGATTTACGCCGGTCTATGGGTCTGTCCTGTGCAGTTCTAAGAGGTCCACCCTCCAAGGCTTCGCCTCCCCTCTTTGGGGAGGAGTAAGTTTATTGCTTACTGCCTGAGGCGCCCCTACAGGGAAATGCCGACGGAGCTGCCCAGGCAATTTTTAAACCCCACTTTCCCGACCCGACCTTACTTGTGGAAGTAATATAAAAACGGGCCTTGTGTCAAACTCCTGGAGAGAAGTAAATCAATACTAATTTGGGCTAACTAGGGTATGTACTATTTCACTAGATAATAGTATTTTTTTCTTAATATACTGCCTACATTATGAGAATTTAAGCGCCAACGTAAACCTACTGATCCTTTATAGTTTAAACCACCCACTTAAATTAACATTAATATACTAACGTAAACATAATAAATATTATTAAATAAATACTTTACAAATCTTTAGAATTTGTTCAAATACCAAAAGTATGGATAATCTATAGCATCGCCTATTCCAGTTTTAATGTATATTCTGTTCCATTGTCTACCTTGCAGATACGAATACTATTATAGAACAAATCAAATGTTAAATATACTTTGCTAATTGAGTCCAGAGATCGAAAAGCCACGGGCATTTTAACAAGGGACATATGTTTCAGTATGTAATTTAAATACTAATATATACGATGGTCACGTTGATTTGATGTCAATGCTTGTCCGTATACATAGTTCTATGCATACACTTTAAGACATACACATATATTTATATACATATAAATACATATATATATATATATATATATATATATAGAGAGAGAGAGAGAGAGAGAGAGAGGGAGAGAGAGAGAAAGAGAGAGAGAGAAAGATATATATATATATATATATATATATATAGAGAGAGAGAGAGAGAGAGAGAGAGAGAGAGAATAAGGTAAAAATATATATAATTCAGATCGTTTCGTACAGGAATCACTTTCCAAATTCTCACTATTTAATATTTTAATTGAGAATATTCATTAGACCTTTTCTATGATAATCGCTCTAGACACGGCATGAAGCAACTTGATGAAAGGAGCTAAAAAATACTACTTCTAGGTCAATAACTAGCCAAGTGTTAGGTGAATAGATTCCGACCCTCAAAACACCAATTCTTCCCCCTTTGTCAGAAACATCGCTCATGGAATGTGAGGACTAAAGGAACACTAAGGGAATGATAAATAAATATTAACTTCAAGATGATATTATTCTATGATGAATAACAATTTCAGAATCAAACACGTGTTATGCACTAGAGGTACCAAAAGTAAACAGGTCATCGACTGTCGGCTTACTAAAAGAGTAGACGTTGGATTGAAGCGCATGGATATCAAATGATATCATCTTTAATTTAGCACTTCGTTTATATCACTATATATAAATACCAATGTGTGTGTGTGTGTGTTCTTTCTAGGGAAAAGGTTTAGAAAATCTACATAAATTGCAAAATGCATTAATTAGTAAGCATTTTTCCGGAGGAGAAAGTGGACGTATTCGAGAATCCCTAAGTGCACAACTAAAGAAGGTTTTAGACGGGATCTCGTCGTAAACCTACAAATATAGCCCTTTTTGATCAAATGTAAACCATATAGATAATATTTTCTGATGAAAACAATGGAAGTGTTCTGAAATCATTAAGTGGCTACAAACGAATAGGTGGGTAGATAACGCCTCTTTAAACAAAAGTGAAATGTTAATCATATGTATAAAAATAAATCATACCCGATTTTAATAAAATATTAACTATATGACTAATACACTAATTAAGATGGCTTTTTTAATTGCAGTTTCTTTCGACTATATTAGAGGACGAAACATGGTGAGAGAGTAAAAATACGAAACTAATACGGTGGTAATTGACATAGTTACAAGAGGCATACCATTCTTCAATTAGATGACTTTGGCTGCCGATATATATATATATATATATATATATATATATATATATATATATATATATATATATATTTATATATATGTATATATATACATATATATATATATATAATAAATATTTGTTATTGTTTATTATCTATGTACGTATACATTTCGTCCTTTTTCAATCGGGACTCATCAGCATAGAGATATGACTATTCACTACCGGTCATGCGATTAGAAACCCCGGACCTCAAGTATTTTTCAACTCCAGTCCGACGTCGCTAATCGCTTGGCCAATTGTAAACAGCGAATAAACTATGATAATTTTAACACTTTAACGGCGGCTTTGACGTCGAGGCATTCTACTTCTATTAAGGGAAGGAATGATGCATTATAAGCAAGTGACGTCATGCTGTGTTAATACTACCAATTACAGTGCTCTACTTTCAAGGAGCGACAAATAATAAATATTTGTAATTGTTTATTATCTATGTACGTATACGTTTCGTCCTTTTTCAATCGGGACTCATCAGCATTGAGATATGACTATTCACTACCGGTCATGCGATTCGAAACCCCGGACCTCAAGTATTTTTCAACTCCAGTCCGACGTCGCTAATCGCTTGGCCAATTGTAAACAGCGAATAAATTATGATAATTTTAACACTTTAACGGCGGCTTTAACGTTGAGGCATTCTACTTCTATTAATATATATATATATATATATATATATATATATATATATATATATATATATATATATATATATATGTATCTATATAAAATATGTACTTAAATAAATTATATTGGCTATCTTATATGATCGAGCACTTTATTTGATTTCTTTGCATATACAACCTGACACACACTATATATATATAAATATATATATATATATATATATATATATATATATATATATATATATATATATATATATATATTAATATAGTAATACAAAATTACATAATCATTGATGCGATAATTTATTTCAACCTTGTGGTATTTTCAAGTATCCGATTTTGACGATTACATTTTTAAAACTGTGTCAAAAATGTAATCGTCTAAATCGGATGCTTGAAAATACCACAAAGGTTGAAATAAATTATTGCATCGATGATTATGTAATTTTGTGTTACTATATTTTATTTTATTCTTGCTCTGTTTATTACATGTAGCTCTCATACCCGGATTATCTCCTGGAATTATTTCATTATAACACAAATATATATATATATATATATATATATATATATATATATATATATATATTATATTGCATGTGTATTTATGTAGCGTTATTTTATGTATGTAAACATTCTTAAACATAACATAATTCACTGCTTGATTTTACTTCATTTATATTGTCAATGTTTTAAATGATATTTTACGTGTCAAAAAGAACAAAATATATATCTATATCTATATTTACAAAAGGTATCACTAACGTATTTCTCTGAATAAGGTTCAGGTAACCCACACACATACACTTCTTCTGTTAAATATGATATAGTTATTCCGCTTTATTATACCTTTTTTTCCTTTTTCTTAAACACTTTTTTGTGTAAAAATAAAATAAAATGTACGTACAATCTATATGTATCACTTATCTTTTCCGATTCTTCGTCGAATCATCTTCAAGAAACAAATAAGCTGGTAAAAACAAGATAATTTTTAAAAAACAGCCGAGAAACCGCATGTGAAATCAGTCAGACGTTTAAAGAATTAAGCAGTGCAGTTCAATATCAAAGGTAAAAATATAACTTCCGGGATATTATAATGTTTGTTTCTGAATTAATTGTATTACGTTAAACATTAAAAAAGGTCGTAACTTCCGGGACACTATAATATTTGTTTCTAAATTAATTGTATTACGTTAAACATTAAAAAAGGTTGTAACTGGTTGTAAATACAACTAAATTAAGTAAAAGTTCGACTAGAAATCATAATAATTGTTGTGGTGGCAACCACTCATTTGCATATACGAATAACGTTACACTATAAATGGCAAGCCTAGGTTGGCCTTAGGGTGTGTTACCTAAATGCCACCGGAAGTGACGCTGAAGAGCGTACATGTCCTCCCACCAAGACCCTCTGACTCGACACCTTCATTTGTACATACTGTAACTATACCTTTTCTTTAATACACTTATTAGTGCATTCTCCTTGTTGTTTGCGTCTTCATTGTATTCCTCACTAATTATTGTTCAACCTTGCAACCACAACAATAATGATATTTAATATTATAACAAAACAATATCAACCTATAATATTGTAATAAAATGCAATAAAAATAAAGATTAGAAGAAAAATATTGTACACCGATACATATACTCAATTGGCAATTATATAAAAGTAGGCTCATTATTAAATACAATAATAAAAAAGATACTAAACTACGAACTATTACATAGAACAATTGTTATTAATAAATGTAAATGCCCTTTGGAAAGAATGCAACCCTCATACTATTAAAGGTAATGGAAACACTGGTTTTACAACCACTAAGTATCCCGCCGACCCGCCATGCACCTTGTAAACTTAAGCTCAAAACGTATGAAACATTAATTCGCCATAGTTCATCAAAAAAGCTACTTGTATACAATTACTCATATCTGATATGTTGTTCTGTATAGGGATCAACAATTAAGAGAGCATAACACAACTTGTGTCGCGTTTCTGTATAATTGATGAACTAAAATACAGCAACACATTTACACATGCGTTCACACGAACACACAAACACAAAGACATGAGCTATGTTATTGTAAATAAATATTAAACGCAGGTGAAAAATACATAAACGACTACAGTATATTATTCAGATGATTCACATTAAGTGGTAATTTTTGTAATATATACATATATATATATATATATATATTATTTATACGGGCATGTAAAGAGGTGACACTGACGTGATGAGTTGTCGATCTGTAGTTCTTAAAACTAAGATCACCTCAGGCAAATATTTTGTGTTTAAATTTAGTTGTTCATATTTAAAAATATTTTTTTTTAAAATAGAGAAAAAAGCTTTTTCAATATGAATAATAAAATGGACAGACACACTTTTCGCCGGGGAAAAGTTTTATTTTACATAATTATAGATCGAGATATCGTCATGTGAGCGTTGCGTATGTACAGGTATGTATAAAAAAAAGTATAGCAACATAAATAGCTATATATACCTTTGAACCCTATTGTAAAAACTATGTTTACATTCTCTGTATGTGTATCCTGTGTATGCATACTTAACCTTGATTATATATATATATATATATATATATATATATATATATATATATATATATATATAGATAGATATATATATATATATATATACATATTTATATATACATATATATATATATATATATATATATATATATATATATATATATATATATATATATATATATATATATATATATTGAAAATTTCGGAACCCAGCCAGTAGCCGCATGAATTCATATCAATATATTAAAGTTATTAATGATTTTTTTAATATTAAATATTAAATAAAATATTTTAAAAATTGATCAATGAATTTTATTTATTGATATACATTCATGCGTTTGTTGACTGGTTTCTCAAACTTCAAAATATATCTTTTAACGACGCTTTCAATGCTGTGGTGAAACTCATATTATTCTAATATATATATATATATATATATATATATATATATATAAATATATATATATATATATATATATATGTATATATACAGCACTGATATATATATATATATATATATATATATATATATATATATATATATATATATATATATGTATATATATATATATATATATATATAAATATATATATATATATATATATATATATATAGCACGTTGATTACCTTCAGAAATAAGACATGCACGTCTTATGTAGCATACTAGTCATAATAATATATCATACTACTTACTGAGAAAATATATATGCAACATATTAAATTACATCATAGTTGTATGAGTATTAGTGAACCTGCGGCAATTTCTACCGTTGTATATTAAATCATTTATATACTGCTGTTGTGCTTAAATATTTTGATTCTATAGAACTCCAACGCGAACGAAATCTCATGATATGCTTGTTCCACTTTTGTTAAAACAGAAACCTACTAATTCCGTACTCTTGTTAATGTGTGTTTATATTATGAAGCTTATAGGAGTTTTTGAAATATTTCCATTGTATGGGTGTCTATTCCTAACCAAATTATTGTATAATCTTTGGACAGAATAACTATTTTAATTTAGTCTATACCTGAAAACTAAAAAAGTGTGTTCATGTCGGAATATCACGTTTAAGAGAACAGCAAGACATACCAAATGTAAATACTTATATATAGCAATAGATGAAGTGAAAGAATAAAATAAGGTGTGAATCAAATTTTATTACAGTTCAATGTTCAGCCAAAGTTCTTTAACGTCCTTAACTCATGAGTTTTCAAAGAAAATATACTCCTCAGAAGACCATTACCGCAATGCCATTACTGCAGGAAATAAAAATTAAACTTTGAAAATATATTTAAAAAAGTATATATAAAAATACATTAAGGTATATAAAACATAAAATATATCGGCCCAAAACATACTTTTTTGTAAACCTATACAGTTCACCCATTTCAACAAGCTTAAAATAGCTTCAGGCCAGACATGAAAGAGGTTGATTATGAAATAATCAAAAAGGTAAGTGGTGCTCCAAAAATACAAAATGTTATCCAGGCGGGAAATTCGTTTGCTATCGATGCAGTCGATAGCAGTGAACTGTAATAAAATTTGATTCGCACCTTATTCTATTCTTTCACTTTATCTTTTGCTATTAATACTCCATCCAGTATATTGAGCTTTATTTTTATCCGGATGTTCACTAATTAAAGATATTAATTGCCTCTTATATCTTTTGTTGTATAACCATATATATATATATATATATATATATATATATATATATATATATATATATATATATATTCATGTATATACATCTGTGTTTAAGCACGTCGGTACATTTGAAGTACATGTTTTGTGTATACATAGGCATTAATAAATATAAATATATATATATACATATAATCATATATTCAAGATTGCGTTACCATTGAAACATCGATGTCTGTAGGTATTGAAATAATTAATATTTATTTATAAATATTATTATCAGCTCCCTTCACCAAAGGCCGGCCACTCTGAGTGACTTTAATAACAAGCAGTACTAATAGCTGCATGCACGATCCGAATACGTTCGTTGATCACTCTAACTGCTTGTGTAAATTTAGCCGCCGATTCGCTATTTACAAAATTAAATTCCTCCCTAATTATTACCTAATTGTCTATGGCCGAGGGGTTAAGACTCTTGACTACAGATCAGTGGCGATTTGTGAACAGGGTTCGCGCCCGCCGACCGTTGAGAATTGGCTTCCTGCACTGAAGATTGCGTTAGCATTAAACGTCGATGTCTGAATTAATATTAAAATAATTAATATTAATTTATAAATATCTATATATATATATATATATATATATATACATTTATTTCTGAGGAAATATATATTTTAATTAATGAAACGGAGAGGGTGAAAAACTGCTTGTATTTTCCTTAAGGTCTTACAATGTGACCATGTAAGAAGAAATGTCAACATGAAAAATTTTACACTAAAACATCGGATGAGAAATGAGAAAAATGTATTCCTGGTGGAGTCATTAATTGAGAGAGAAAAATGTGTAAATCGCTCAACATTATGGGGGATTTGAGTCATATAAGTTCTCCAACTTATGTTTCAGAATCGTTTGTCTACACAGGCTGGGTTGTGAATTGTTAATAAATAACACGACAATAATATTGAGATAATAGTTCGACCTGGCACTAAGTGAAACAGAAAATCACCTATCGGAATACTGGTCAGAACATATATTTGTATCAAGCATGTGACTAACGATAGCAGATTAATGTGTTTGAAAGGTCACCGATGATCTTGAAATATTGTGTAAAGGAAAGTCACGTGGTATAGGTGTGTCTATTCTCATTCTAATCTTTGGAATGTGTTCGTTAGTAAAATAGGATCTAATATTAAATACATTTATTCATGTTATTTAAATTAATATATAAATATATATATATATATATATATATATATATATATATATGTTGTGAGTAAGAGTGAAATAAATTCCAGAAGGATGTCTGAGTATGAGGGCACAATGTAATAAACAGAGCAAGATTAAATACGGTAACTCGGAATAACATTGTCACCGGTGCGATAATTAATTTTGACCCTCCGGCCTTTTCCAGCGAGAGGTTACATATTTGGAAATGAAAAAAGAGAAATTCACACTCACTATTCAATACACATATAGAGAGAGGGGGAGATTGGGCGATTTATCACAGAAATCATACAGTGAGCGATGTGTATATATATATATATATATATATATATATATATATATATATATATATATACAGGGTGTTTCAAAAGTCTTGGGAACATTACAAAGGCGTATATCTCATGAACTATTCTAGGTAGTAAAAATGAAACTGGTGCCATTTTAAAGCTTGCTTAATCAAGTTTTTGGTCATACTAATGATTTTCGTGTTATCTTTCCAGGTGCAGTAATGGCGTTCTCTAAACAAGACAAGGCATTTTGCGTCCTCCAATTTGCAAAGACTGAATCGTGGACATGTGTTCAACGTGCATTTCGCAGGAAATTAAAAAAAAAAGCCCCTGAAAGGAAATCCATTGTCAGATGGCATGCTAAATTTGTGAAAGATGGGTGTTTGTGCCCAAGTAAGCGAACAGGTCGCCCTTCAACTTCAGAAGATGCAGTTGAGCAAGTTCGGAGAGCCTTTCAGCGGAGCCCCCGTAAATCAGTGAGAAGAGCCAGCAGGGAACTTCAGCTTGCTCCAGCAACTGTCTGGCGTGTCTTAAAGAAAACGAATGGTACCTTACAAGCTCAAGTTGGTCCAAAAGTTGAAGGACACTGATAAGCCACTTCGCCGTGACTTTTGCATTGCAATGCAAGAGAAGTTGGAAGATAACGGCTTTGATGACCGGCTTGTTTTAGCGATGAGGCGACCTTCCATCTGAATGGCAAAGTTAACAAGCATAACACTCGCATATGGGGTACTGAGAATCCTCATAAACTTCTTGAGCACGAACGAGATTCACCAAAAGTGAACGTGTTTTGTGCAATTTCCAAGAAAGGTGTCTATGGACCGTTCTTCTTTGAAGAGGCAACTATCACTGGTGAATCCTATCTCAACATGCTGGAAGACTGATTAATGGCTCAGTTGGAACAAGCAGAATCTGATGACTTCATTTTTCAACAAGATGGTGACCACCACACTGGAGTAAGGCAGTTTCTTAACACAAGGCTGCCTGGTAGATGGATTGGGAGATCTGGGCGAGGTGATGACGTTCTCATGCCCTGGCCTCCTAGGTCTCCAGATCTTACCCCGTGTGACTTTTTCCTTTGGGGCTTTGTCAAGGAACAAGTCTATGTGCCGCCCCTTCCAAGAGATATTGACGAACTAAAGGCTCGAGAAACGGCAGTTGTGGGAACCATTGACGTCAAGATGCTGGAACGCATTTGGCAGGAAATGGACTATCGACTAGATGTCTGCCGTGTGACGAATGGTGCCCATATTGAGCAACTTTGAAGATTCCCCACAAAACTTGAAACTTTAACCTTTCGAACGGTACCAATTTCATTTTTCAACTCCTAATAGTTTTTAAGTTATTAAAAATCGTTATGTTCCCCAGACTTTTGAAACACCCTGTATATATATATATATATTCCATGAAAAGTGCCAGTATACTGAAATCATATGCCCTTAATAGGGTTAAGATGAAAATTCATATACACTAAATGTACAAAAGCAAGGAAATTCTCAAAGTTTTACACTTTTATAGTCATTAAGGGTATGCAGGCACAACAGATTATTTTACTGGTAGGAATTTTTCTTCAGCGCACCTCACACACTTCGTCCACTCATGTATAGAGATTTATACTGTAGTGATGTGATAATGAAATAGTTTGGTTGATATCTAGTCATACCCTTAATGACAATAAAAGTGTAAACGTTTGGGAATTTCCTTGTTTTTGTACAATAAGTGTATATGAATTTTTATCTTAACTATATTAACGGCATATGACTTCAGTATACTGCCATTTTTGATGGAATGTCACTACTTTTGTAATTGCTATGCCTAATAAGGTTTTTTGGAATTTTCTGGAAAACTACGGTATATGGTAAACTGAAAATAAAATGGCATCAACTAGGCCCTAGAACCTCTATTTCTGCCAGAAATCAGCTGACTCCATCAAATAGTTCATGAGATACAGGGTGGCACATACGTACGTACGTATGTACGTACGCACGTACACACAGATAACATGATTTCATGATTGCACTTTCTTGATCTCTGGGTTGTCTTGACTAATAATGCTGAAAATCTACACACTTATAGAACCTATCAAATAAAAATGTTGTGCAAAGTTTTAACTAATTAGGTTTATTGGTTTTTGAGTTATGATTGATCAAAGAAATGAGATTTCCAGCATAAGCCATTCGTGTAGTCTATTAAGGGATAAAGCGCTCTCGCGCCTCGCTTGATATATATATATATATATATATATATCATTACATTTAAATAGATTATTAAATAATGGAATAAAACAAAGTTTACTAAATTAATATAAATACATGTATAACAAATACTGAACCAACGTGTCACGAATCGTCTATTAGAAATATAGATCGGCAGCAGCAAAATAAAAAAAAATCTGAAAAAAAAATTCGTACTTGAAAAATAATAGAAAAAGTAACAACAATAAGATAATCTGCTTAAACGTTTTGAGATTATTGTTGTTTTATTTTCTTTAGCTTCTCTATGATCCAAAATTAATTGAATTAATTTTGCGCGTGCTTATTAAAAATGTATTTGCAAATATCGCAAAAGAATTAAAATGTCATTAATAGCAAGTGATCTTATTATCGCCATTGATTGAAGGTTGGCACTTGAGGAAGTACGGATTTTCTGGCGATTTGTCAGAAGAGGACACTTCGATGGAATGGATGGCTGAAGTTGTGCTTAGAAAATATGAAGAATGAAAAATAAATAAAACATTTTTTCGGTGAAGTACGACAGTGGGTAAAATGATTGAATGTAAAGAAAATAAAGGAGAAGAGTAAAAAAGGATAAGAAAAAAATTCTTATAATATTTGGAGAAGAAATAATAGCTGCTCAAAAATGAGATAAGGAAAGGAATAAAATAACGGTGTTAGATTAAATAAAGAGACAATAAAAGAAAATGGAAAGTAAATGGATAAGGGATGGAAAACATAGAAGATAGAAAAGAAGAGATACCGAGAAATCCTATGAAATATCTGAAACAAGAATACAAAAATAAGTTAAAACCATCCATCTTTGAAACTTATAAACTCGAAGAATTTTGTAGAAATACTCTGGTAGCTTATCGATCGTTTACTCTTTCCTCTTGATCAACAACTCATTTCTTGGCCTTTTGGCTAAGATCAAAGTGTAGTATCTGTTCCGATGGATACTGCACCCCATAGACTGGTATTGTCTTGGTCTTCCGGGCTTGATTAACGCTGGTCTATGGGTCTGTCCTGTGCAGTTCTAGGAGGTCCACCCTCCCAGGCTTCGCCTCCCCTCTTTAGGGAGGAGTAAGTTTATTGCTTACTGACTGAGGCGCTTCTACCGGGGAATGCCGATGGGGCTGCCAAAGCAATTTTTAATGGCCAGAGTGCTGACCTCTCGGGCGCTGGCTTTTCAAACCCCACTTTCCCGACCCGACCTTTGGTCACATCTTACTTGTGGGAGTAAGATAAAACTGGCCTTGTGCCTAACTCCTGGAGAGGAGTAAATAAAAAAAACTCGTCGTAAAGATTCGTCCATCTTGTAAAGTTCAAAGGAAAATCATTCTAGGAGGTCCACCCTCCCAGGCTTCGCCTCCCCTTATTGGGGGAGTAAGTTTATTGCTTACTGCCTGAGGCGCCCCTACCGGGTAATGCCGACGGGGCTACCTAGGCAATTTTTTAACCCCACTTTCCCGACCCGACCTTGGTCACATCTTACTTGTGGGAGTAAGATAAAAACGGCCTTGTGCCTAACTCCTGGAGAGAAGTAAATCAATATAATCTATTAGGTATTTACTTTTAAAATATATAAAATAATACTATTTATCTACTTATAAAACCCCAGTTATCAATCCTAAAGCCATTCGAGGATAAGAGTATATTATATCTCTAGATTGTCCTTTTAATGATGATTAATTTTATGTGAAAACTGAAAATGAATGAAGTCAATACATCGCAATTAATTAATTATGATGACCGCTGATGAGAAAAATATATTCACATTGGATTTGAAGACTACCATATTTAAGTCCTCAGGCAAATATAGTGTGTTATTATGTTCAATGGATATATGTCTTTGTAAAGAATCTCAATTCATGAAAAGTTGGTTTAATGTTAAACTTATTGATGAAGAAAAGGACGTTTTGAAGCTGTGGTAGGAAACATGTTCTTCTGATTGTTTTCCAATAAAATTGAAGCTCCGCTCGATACTTATAATGAAAATACCGCAAAACAACTAACAATTTATTTGTGAGAAATGTGATGTAAAGTTCTATAGAGACCGTCCTCAACAAAACTGCGAAGTCAATTTTGAAATCTTTTTCCTACGATACCAATTAGATTCTCCGACAAGTCATGTAAGACGACGTGATGAACTGAAGGTTTTGCTAATTCTAAAATGAACTAATTCAAAATCGAATACTACCTAGTTAACAGAATTATACTGTTGTTTACAAGTGTTTTTTTATGGAATGGATATTTAGTTGACGACAATTCTTCCTGGAACAAAGACGATATTTATTTGTTAAATTTAGATAGTTGCAATACATAACGAATTACACATGTTAAAAAAGTTTGTTTATTTGAAAATACTTAGCTATACAATATTTTAAAGTGGAAAGAAGGATAGATGGTAAGTAATGTAATAGTATACATTTATATGACATTCTTGTATTTATGTTTATCATCATCCGAAATATAAGTGACAAGGGTATACGGTAGGTAATGTAATTGTAGAAAGTTTGATGTCATTATTGTATTCATTTTGATAATAATCCGAAATATGAATATTTTTATAAATTTAAAGGATTACTGATTACTAACGTAAATTCTTACTAGTTGATCGATTTAAATTATCATTTTGTTTCAGAAAATTATAAAAATGTGAGAAATTGTTCTGATGTTTATGAAATTCTATTTTTTTCTATTACGGCACCTTTGATCTGCTTGGCGAAGTTATTGCTCCGATCGTATCAGTCTAACACAACATAAGTACGTACACAGCAGGCGGTGTTTTCATTAGTATTGACAATGCATATCTTAAGCAAGAAATGATACACAAAAGAAAATAAAAAGATACAAATTAAACAAAAATTCATGTGTCCCTGTTAAAATCTTAAAGTCATAATTTCATGTTTAAAAAAAACCTAGTTACTACTTGTAAAGAGAAATTTATTTTGAATGACCAGAGGCCAATAAATTGAAATAAATTTAAAAAAACAGTGTTCGGAAAAACTAATTATATTTATAATTTATTCTATTACGGGGAACGTTGTGTGTAAACAGTAATATTAAAACAAACCACCAAAAGTTAGTTCTTATTTAACAATGTGTTATCTTAAATTAATTTGGAAAATATAGTGTTTGATGAATGCATTTCTGTTAATCAGTTATTAGTCTACGATGGACGCCAGAAGTATGCTTTGTAAAAAGTTAAAAATACAGAAGTATTTATATTATACAATTAAAACGTGTTTGCGAATAAGAATGTTTCTAGAAAGTGCATCATTTGATTAGGTTGAACATATAGAGTATCTAATATTCAACAACAAAGGATAAACTAGAAATAATACCGGTGAGACGAAAGCTGGTTTACTATACAAAAAGTATCGCACGACTATATTAGTAACAGTCAATATGAGTGTGGAACTGGAAAGTACCCAAACTTTTTGAATGTATGTATATCGCTTGAAAATGTGTATACAATACTCAATACAAAAAACAGCGACTTAATTAATAAAACAACATTGATATTTTCTGCAAATACTAAAATAAGATAATACTATGTCCTATATTTAAAGATATTTGTATTTTGAGTGTTTTTGTTAGAACGCTATGCCGATCAAAGAAATATGGGACATATCTTATATATATATATATATATATATATATATATATATATATATATATATATATATATATATATATAGTTATCTATTAACAGTAGTTTCGTCGTTTCACGATTCAACAATGCCGGTAGGACTACCGAGTGCATCAATCATTAGATACTATACGCGGACTGTAGGTCACGGCAACGGTTACACCGGCTGATAGATATATTTCCAGCTACGCTAATGAACACCTTACTATATAAATACACACACACACACACACACACACATAAATATATATACATATATATATATATATATATATATATATGTTTCGTAGTCTTGTACGAAAATATACGTACTCGGACTACGTTTCTCATCTTGATCGTTATGATCAAAGCGTTTCGACAGTTTAAACCTCAAGCCTTCCTCAGGTATATCTCGTCGAACTCGGGAATATTTCTGTCAAACTCGGGAATCTGAACGGAATTTCGAACGGCCCTTTTTATTTAATGCTGATGGAAAAATAACAACAATGTTTTTCATTCCAAGTAGATTGTGAGTTCAGGTGTGGTGAGTCTGTACACGAAAGTACCCACTGATGAGACTCTGACGAGATAAGTAATCTTCAGATATATCATTGAAAAAACACACTTGTATCCCACTTGATAATCAGATGAAAGTGTTGGCCTTCTGTGTAGAAACCACGTGCTTCGCGATGGGATATGATATATACCGGCAGAAAGAATGTCTAGCTATGGGATCACTCTTGTCCTTAGTACTGGCCAATGTATACATGGAATACTTCGAGGAAATGGCGTTAGGATAAACACGACTACAGCCAACAATAGTGCTACGATATGTGGATGACACATTCATTCTTAGGCCTCACCAGGAATGTGTTCAAACATTACTTGACCATGTGATCTTTATCCGTCCCTCTATACAGTTCACTATGGCAAATGAACATAATAACAGATTATCCTTCCTAGATGTGCTGATACTCGTACTGATCATACGTTTAAGTCATTTGTATATCGAAAGCCAACTTTCACTGGACAGAAACTAAATTTCAACTCTCACATTCCATAGTATGTAAAGAAAAGAATCGTCCGCTGCCTACAACATCGGGCAAATACAATATGTAGGAACATTAATATATATCAAGAGGAAATGGAGAGCCTGTAAGAAACCATCAACCGAAACAAATATCTTCAGAGCATGGCATAAGCTTCAAGATATCTAGACCAAACACAAAGGGGCACCACCAGAAAAATCACCACAGTTTGTATACCATAAATCAAAGGTTTTTCAGAATACATCCAAATCCAAAGAATATGTACCCCATAAGACATCTGGACATTATTCAGGAGCGACTCAACTCTCTGAAAGCATTTTGTGAGAGTCAAGCTTCCTACGGAAAATGTATGATTAAGAACTGCGTGAATGCGATCCCAAGTAAGTGTGGGAAAATATACAAATATGAGACATAGTGTATCTATAACAAGGAGGATTAATTATTATATTCTACATTTGACCCATGGACGAATAATGTTATTTGATTCGTAAATAAAATAGCAAAACGTTTAAACTAATTGAAACAACCTAAAATATGAATCTATTCCTTAGAAAGTCACAGATTATTATAGATCTCCAAATACCTCAAAATAAATGTGTAATAGTTCCTATGAATAAGATAGAAATATAGGTGGTATCTGTAAAAGATGCTATATATAGTGTTTATTGTTTAGAAGTAAGAAGTACAGCTTAGGTTTCAGATAAATTTAGCCGATAGTAATATTCAAAACAACTTCCTTATTTGTGAAAAAATAGGATTGGAATAGGATGAAAAAACACGTTCATGTGTGTATTGTATGTATAAAATGAACAAGGAAAGCAGTTGGATCGCGTTTCATTGTTACCTCCAACATGTGTATAAAAAAAAAACTAAAGTAAAACCATATCTAACGTTGTTTAATTGCTAATACATCAAATAAATAATTTCTATATTAATATAAACCAATTTTAGGTGGCAAACAATTCAGAAAAATAAATCGTATAAATTCTTGTACAGAGGCTAAATCAGTCGTATATATGATGTTAGTAATTTATATATAATAAAATAGACCATAGGGAATTTATAAGTGAATTGATTCGAACTAACGTTTTAGCTTTTGCAGAATAAAACAAATAAATACACAGACTTTTCAATATCTAATGTTAACAATTGGGAAACAATAGTATCAGCATTCTTAGTTTTACAGAAAAATCCTGTAAAACTAAGAATGCAGATACTATAGTTTCCCAAACTGGTCTAATACAACTCATAACTCACCTTATAAAAAATAATTATTTTCAAATAAAACAGTAAATGTACTACTCCAAACTATAATAATTCAAATGGTTTTGCATCCTGCACCATTTTATGCTAATCTTTATCTACATAGACTTGAATACATATATATGCTATCATTCATAAATAGTATATATCTCGATCATATAGTTATCATTGTTGGAGGTGATGGATTGACGATATTCTATGTATTAATTTTAACGAGGAGTTTGGAAATACAAAACAATTGATATATACAAAGGACTTACAATTAAATTGTGAACACAGAGAAACGCAAGCTATATTTCTTGATTTGGATATAAAAAGGGAGTATGGAATATTCAGATATTAAACGTCTGATGAAATTAAATATTTCACCTTTTCATATCGTCCGTATGCCGTATAAGAATAGTACTTGCCTTATCTATATTTTCACGGGAGCATGAGGTCCGGAATTCTACGATAACCTGCGTTTGTTCATGAGTAATTGATGTTATACCCCCAACTACTGCTGTAGTTACAGTATGTATTAAACAAGGTGGTTATCAAAATTAAATATTTAGACACCCTCAAAGTCAAACACAAATGATATTTAATGACGCGAGTAATAAAATGAATGATGCAACTAAATTGGTGTTTTTTTTTCTGGGAGATATGTAATGCAAATGTGTGTGCTTACATGTATCATGCTCTGTCAATTAATAGCTGGTAAAGGAGACTATTCACCAAAATATAGCGCCCAGCCCTAACAAATGAGTACATGTTCTGATTTGTTTTCCTGTTCAGCCATTTTTCAACTGGTTAAAACAACTCCTTAATTTGTGTTACAACCATCGCATCTTCTCCAAACAAGTGCTGAATCTTACGAATTGTGTTGCTTTGTGAATCACAAAGCCTTTGACAACATTATATGCAATACCTTTGCTCAACACGTTCAGTCATCTTGAGAGAATCAGTAATCCGACGAACACCTTGTGTAGCACCTCACTCAGCGACCGACAATTAATTAACCTGGGTGGAATTTACCAACCATTAAATGATGAAATGCCGACTTAGATCCTCAAGGAGAGTAACATTGTATGAGAAGTTCCACAATAGAAGACCTGAAGAAAACATATGTGATCTGTGTCCTGGTTTGTTAACACGTCGCAAATTGCTCTGTGAATATTTCGCCTCTCATTTCCATTTTCTTCTTTTCATGCTAGTAAATGTTATAATAGAATTAGGTAATGAACACAATTTAGCCAATATTGGTTTATGGTATTTCTGTTTTTACTTCATCAAGTAATTTACAGCAATATACATCTACATGAGCTGTATTTTGGTGGACATCGGAAAAAAACATTTGCTCACTTTGACGTCGTAAATCTACAAGGGCAGAGTCGATCTGGTTTCTTAGTCACGTATTTCGCTTCAATGATGTCATATCCTGCAACGTAGTCTAAACTTTAGTCAGTAAACTTATAATGGAATGTTCTACTATGTATCCCTACGTTACACTAGCTTCATATTGAACACTATCGTGTTAGACATTACAGATTTCGAATTAAACTACAGGAGAGGACACCCGTTATTACCTTTGTAACTATTAACTACGTTATAATGTAAAATAACGCGTTTCTGCGAGATAAAAGTATGAAACAGAGTGACCTATCATAAAAAAACGCCTGATGCAATCGGCTATCGATCTAAGATTCAGATAGGTCATAAGATGCACTATTGATGCCACATTCGTAGAGTACCGTTCGGAGCACTCCTTATTGAATTCGAAGAGTACAATATCGATATCGTAATCTAGTGGGAGAAGACCTATTCTCTTATCTACAGTCTGTTTTTCACATGAGAACCTATGTAGGTAGTTATCTACTCTAGCGTTATTTGTATATAATACCAATAATTTACGTAGTGCTCAGGAGGCCTCCTTGATTTTCAAAGTATTCGGCGTTGTCCTGGAGAAAAGTGCTCAATATCCTAGATAGAGCTACTGTAGTGATAGGTTTGGAAAATATTTTAACGCCATCTTCGATCCCCTTTGGACTATTTTGCAGATGAAAAGGAGGGAGGATACCTAAGTAATTTACGTAGTGCTCAGGAGGCCTCCTTGATTTTCAAAGTATTCGGCGTTGTCTGGGAGAAAAGTGCTCAATATCCTAGATAGAGCTACTGTAGTGATAGGTTTGGAAAATATTTTAACGCCATCTTCGTTACCCTTTGGACTATTTTGCAGATGAAAAAGAGGGAGGATACCTAAGTAATTTCAGTAGTGCTCAGGAGGCCTCCTTGATTTTCAAAGTACTCGGCGTTGTCCGGGAGAAAAGTGCTCAATATCCTAGATAGAACTACTGTAGTGATAGGTTTGGAAAATATTTTAACGCCATCTTCGTTACCCTTTGGACTATTTTGCAGATAAAAAGGAGGGACGATACCTAAGTATTTTCAGTAGTGCTCAGGAGGCCTCCTTGATTTTCAAAGTACTCGGCGTTGTCCGGGAGAAAAGTGCTCAATGTCCTAGATAGAGCTACTGTAGTGATAAGTTTTGAAAATATTTTAACGCCATCTTCGTTCCCCTTTGGACTATTTTGCAGATAAAAAGGAGGGAGGATACTTAAATGATTTCAGTAGTGCTCACAGGGCCCTCTTGATTTTTAAAGTACTCTGCGTTGTCCGGGAGAAAAGTGCTCAATATCCTTAATAGAGCTACTGTAGTGATAGGTTTGGATAATATTTTAACAGCATCTACGCTGAAAAGGATGGGGGTATCGATAGGAGTGATTTCTGTAGTGCTCAGGAGGCCTCCTTGATTTTTTAAGTACTCGGCGTTGTCCGGGAGAAAAGTGCTCAATGTCCTAGATAGAGCTACTGTAATGAAAGGTTTGGAAAATATTTTAACGCCATCTTCGTTTCGCCTTTGGACTATTTTGCAGATCAGAAAGAGAAAGGATACCTAAGTGATTTCAGTAGTGCTCAGGAGGCCTCTTTGATTTTCAAAGTACTCGACGTTGTCCGGGAGAAAATTGTTCAATATCCTAGATAGAGCTACTGTAGTGATAGGTTTTGATAATATTTTAATAGAATCTATTTTGCAGATGAAAAGGAGAGGGGGTCAGTAAGAGTGACCTCTGCGGTATTGCACTCGGGGTGTTCTTCTGCGGTATAGGAACCTGAATATTCTGCAGTATGGCACCAGGGGAGTGCTTCTGCGGGATAGAAGCTTGAGGCTTCTGCGTTATGGCATCAGGGGTGCTATTGCGGTATAAAAACCAGGGGGGTGCTTCTGCGATATAGGAACCTCGGGTTTCTGCTCTATGGCACCCGGGGGGTGCTTCTGCGGTATGGCACCCGAGGGGTGCTTCTGTGGTATAGAAACCAGGGGGGTGCTTCTGCAATATAGCAACCAGGGGGCTACTTCTGTGGTATATCAACCGGAGGGTGGTTCTGCAATAGGGAACCATGAGGTGGTATGGCACCCAGGGGGGTGCTTCTGCCGTATGGCACTTAGGGCGGGTGCTTCTGCGGTATAGAATCACGAGGCTTCTCGGCGTTGTCCATGAGAAAAGTGCTCAATATCCTAGATAGAGCTACTGTAGTGATAGGTTTGGAAAATATTTTAACGCCATCTTCGTTCCCCTTTGGACTATTTTGCAGATGAAAAGGAGGGAGGATACCTAAGTGATTTTAGTAGTGCTCAGGAGGCTTTCTTAATTGTCAAAGTATTCTACATTGTCCGGGATAAAAGTGCTCAATGTCCTAGATAGAGCTACTATAGTGATAGGGTTGGATAATATTTTAACAGCATCTACGCTGAAAAGGATATGGAATCGATAAGAGTGATTTACGTAGTGCTCAGGAGGCCTCCTTGATTTTCAAAGTACTCGGCGTTGTCCGGGAGAAAAGTGTACAATATCCTAGATAGAGCTACTGTAGTGATAGGTTTGGAAAATATTTTAACGCTATCTTTGTTCCCCTTTGGACTATTTTGCAGATGAAAAAGAAAGGAGGATACCTAAATGATTTCAGTAGTTCTCAGGAGGCTTCCTTGATTATCAAAGTACTCGGCGTTGGCCGGGGAAAAGTGCTCAATGTCCTAGATAGAGCTACTGTAGTGATAGGTTTGGAAAATATTTTAACGCCATCTTTGTTCCCCTTTGGACTATTTCGCAGATCAGAAGGAGAGAGGATACCTAAGTGATTTCAGTAGTGCTCAGGAGGCCTCCTTGATTTTCAAAGTACTCGGCGTTGTCTGAGAGAAAAGTGCTCAATATCCTAGATAGAGCTATGATAAAGACTATCATGAGAGGATTGAAAATGATGAAGACTATCATGAGAGGATTGAAAATGATGAAGACTATCATGAGAGGATTGAAAATGATGAAGACTATCATGAGAGGATTGAAAATGATGAAGACTATCATGAGAGGATTGAAAATGATGATGACTATTATGAGAGGATTGAAAATGATGATGACTATCATGAGGGGATTGAAAAAGATGATGACTATCATGAGGGGATTGAAAAAGATGATGACTATCATGAGGGGATTGAAAAAGATGATGACTATCATGAGGGGATTGAAAATGATGAAGACTATAATGAGGGGATTGAAAATGATGAAGACTATAATGAGGGGATTGAAAATGATGTACACTATCATGAGGGGATTGAAAATGATGTACACTATCATGAGGGGATTGAAAATGATAAAGACTATCATGAGGGGATTGAAAATGATGAAGACTATCATGAGGGGATTGAAAATGATGAAGAATTTCATGAGAGGATTGAAAATGAGGAAGAATAGACTGACAGGATTGGAAATGATGAAGAATACCATGAGGGGATTTAAAATGATTAATAATATCATGAGGGGATTGAAAATGATGAAGAATATCATGAGAGGATTGAAAATGATGAAGAATATCATGAGAGGATTGAAAATGATGAAGACTATCATGAGAAGTTTGAAAATGATGAAGACTATCATGAGAGGTTTGAAAATGATGAAGACTATCATGAGAGGTTTGAAAATGATGAAGACTATCATGAGAGGATTGAAATTGATGATGACTATCATGAGAGGATTGAAAATGATGATGACTATCATGAGGGGATTGAAAATGATGAAGACTATTATGAGAGGATTGAAAATTATGAAGAATGTCATGAGAGGATTGAAAATTATGAAGAATAGACTGACAGGATTGGAAATGATGAAGAATACCATGAGAGGATTGAAAATGATGAATAATATCATGAGGGGATTGAAAATGAGAAGAATATCATGAGGGGATCGAAAATGATGAAATATACCATGAGAGGATTGAAACTTATTAAGAATATCATGAGCGGATTGAAAATGATGAGGAATATTACGAGAGGATTGAAAATGATGAAGAATATTATGAGGGGATTGAAAATGATTAATAGTATTAGGAGATTGAAAATGATGAAGAATATTATGAGGGGATTGAAAATGATTAATAGTATGAGGAGATCGAAAATGATGAATACAACGAGGGGAGTTAAAATGATGAAGGATATCATGAGGGGATTCAAAATATATAGTATGAACACCGGGGCGGTTATAAGTACCTATATAGAAGGCGCAGACAGTGGTGGTACTTTTTATAGAAATAAGTCATACTATTGCCCTGTGAAACGTGGGATGAAATGGTGGGGAAGAAACAGCTTTCGCAAAAGGCAAAATTTAAAAGTAGCGACCAGGGTAGATAAAAGTAGAAAGATAAAGAGACAGCTATAGAGAGAGAGGGAGAGAAATAGAAGTTTTAATATAAAGATGTTACACACGCGATTTTTCTTCAATTATGTTTTTATGACCCCGAGCAACGCCGGGTAGCCCCGCTAGTTTGTATATAATACCAATATCTGGTTTCGTCTTATATGAACTTTCACGGTAAGAAGTCACATTCTACTACATGTGCAAATAAGTTTCCGTTCCTCATCTAACACTAAATGGATTTTACTTCATCAGAGTCTCGTTCAACTTACCTGCATTCGTGCAACACGTTACCACAAGGTTGCCTACCATATTGATGCAACACATACAATATCAACAAATAATTCTCACACATTGTCGCCATAACATTTTTTTAATTCCATTATTCACAATATTCAATCCATTCACAATATTTTTCATCATTCAACTGACATTATATCCTTCTCCAGCTTTATACTCGAGTAGCTTCTATCCTTGATTCGTGGTGACACATTTCTAAAGGAAAATATTCATACACTTTTTCACCAACGAACACATACTGAAACAATTTTTATTCGCACTGGACAGGGATCGAAACAGGGTATGCAATTATAAGGACATTAGAAATAGAATTCTACCGCCATACATTTTAGTTTGGTAGTTTTGTTTTACGGCATATCAACCCTTTTTCGGTTATTTAATGCCGAATCTGGTCATTATAGTAAAAGATTTATGCTTCAAGTTCTAAAAATAAAATAAAAAAGGGGAGGGAGAAAGGGAGAGGGGCTGTTGTATTGTTTTTGGTTTTGTAGAACATAATTAAGTTTTACAAAAAAAAAAAAAAAAAAAACGTCAATGTAGGTGAATTTCGTCTCAGGGAGCCACAGGGCAGCCTGATCTGGTATCACCAGGCCATACATTTTAAATAACTGGTAATTAAACACAACTAAAAAACACTTGAATGAGAAAGTAAATAGTGTGATGTCTGAGGGTCAAGCATTATTCGACCTACACTAAACAAAGCCTTATAAGTAAAACTGCTACGTCAGCTTAATTGTATACTTTTATAGTTTGGACAATTTCCGTTTTCTTAAACCATTTCAATAACCATTGAGCTACTCGTAACCCTACAAAAAAATTGTGAAACTCAGAAATTATCATACAGACAGCCTAGAGAAAATTCTTTTTTTTTCTTTTTTTTTCTTTGTTTTTGGGTTGTTTGTATTTGTGTCTTTTACAATTAAACTACTTCAAAAACTAATCAATACATTGATTTACGCTATTTTATATTATGTTTGTATTGTTTTTGTTTCACTGTTTTTATCCATTCGTCGCCTAATGCAATAATTCGCGCTACACATTTGGCACTTCAAAGGTATTTTCTTAAACGACGTGGCCGGGGGTTTGGTGGTGAATCGGTCGGCGGCGGGCTAAACGAATCTTGTTCGATACAAAAATATTCCGCGTTAATTCCATTACGCAATAATCTCATGCCGTTAATTGCCGCCAATTCAGTCGGTCGCTGTTATCTTTGTAGCCAGTGTCAGTCGATTCGGCGCTCATTTGTTCGAAGAATAGTTCACGTTAATTCAACGATTTGACTTTGTTTTGTTTTCTTCTTCTCTCTTGATTGTGTGTTGTAGTTTTTGTTGTTTTGCAAATTTGGTTCGGTCATATATCGTTGTCCATTTGCTCATCCATAAAGCTAATTACCAAAACGTTCTCAGTCTGGGTAATTTGAGACTGCGCTGTGGCTCAGTCTGTTTCACACTGTAGTAATCAATATGCTCTTTACACCGCATAAACCTCCTTGGTATTACATCTCCTTTCGAAGCCAAAAGAAAAAAAAGAAGCGAATGCGTTTATGTATTTACTTTAAGATTGTCAAAATTTCCATTAATTTACCTTTGTTTTGTAATGGATATATTTACCTTTATTTACCTTTAGATTTTATGCAGGATAAAGTTACAAAGATGTTCACTTTACTTTTCCACACAGCACATCTATATAGACGCGAGAGCACCAAAGAGATAGTCATACATATAATCTTAATTATTTAATAGAAGATTTACAATAAACTATTGAACCTTATTTACTAGTTAACATTGCCTATGCGTTTTTTTAAATGCAAAGGATCTTTTAGGAATACCCGGTTCCCGAGCATTATGTTGAAGGTGCCGTGTTTCGTGCAGAATATTGAAAAAAAAAAACCTTTTCTGCAATGTTCTCAAGTGGTCGAATGATAAAACATTAGTCGTATTTTTCTTAGAATATAGTCGTTTTGCCACGTGGCTAAATACACAAGATAAGCTTTAAAAAAATGCCAGTATGAGGATTTCGTTGCTATGCTAGTAGCGAGTCATGAGCCCAAAGGAAAAGTCCCGAACCTATTACAGCGAAATGCGTTACTCATTTGAGTGTTCATATAACAACATTTGGATCAATTTACTTTTATTTAAAAATGTATATATTTACTTCTATGTAACGTTATGTTTCTTATAACACGCACGTAGTATTTGATTCAATGCTATAAAAAGTCTAGGAATCTAGACATTTTTCAATATGGTTTAAAGAGCTGGCGATCAATCACACTTTTGTCGCATGCCCTCCAGATTACGCAACAAGTAGTATTTTCAAAGGATTCACTTATCGACATTTCTGACTCCTAATTCACGAAGACAAATTTCAAGGAATCATTTACGGACAAGTGTGTCTTTTCTTCCAGACATTTTCATTGGTGCTTTTCAGTATTGCTTTTAATTTTGTCGTTTTATGGCAATAACGTTTTCACATGTACGTGGTATCAAGATTTACAAACACACCCCACATTTACAAAACAATGTACCCGAAATAGACGATCAACTTTATTATCTGAAAAGATTGTAAACTCAGACGCCCCACTCTATCTAAATATTCCATATTTAGTAATGCTCTCCTTATTTTGTGACAACCCAGCTGCCTAAAACCAAACTAAATGAAAATACTGCATTCATTTATTTAACTTGACAGCATTTTGTTTAAAAGACCAAAGCAAATAAAATAAAATTTGATCTGTTTTTTTTCATCATAAGATTTCCTTATTGGTTAAAAAATAAAGAAATTAATTAAAGCTGGATCCTGTGCCAGACTTGACAATTGAATTTGCTCATTAGTCAAGCGTAATTTGGAACGAGTTGTAATGTTGGTCAGAGGTTGAAAGTGAGATATGTGGAACGTTAGGTAAAGTGCTTGCATAGGTCGCAATATACGTGGAGATTAATGTTTTTGTAAAGGGTCAGTTTTTTTACGAAGTAGCGAAACACATTAGGTAGACCTGTAATGACGTAGCTTCCAGAAAACGTAAATAATGTGGCCAGAGAAAGCACGCTCGTTGATTAATATATCTGTCTGTTGGGTACACTGGGGAAGAAGTATCAGTAGCAATTAAACTATATATATATATATATATATATATATATATATATATATATATATATATATATATATATATATAGAGAGAGAGAGAGAGAGAGAGAGAGAGAAAGAGAGAGAGAGTCTCGGAAGTTTCTCAACCATTAAAACTAACCCCCCCCCCAAAAAAAAGTAACTTAAGTTCCAAGTCGTTCAGTGGAAAATCCCTCATGTAAGTCAATTTAGTTTTTACAGTTATTATATTAGTTTGCTGCTAGCATACTTTAAGGGATCATCAGTTGTTTACCATGAAAAACTGTTTCGGGAATTTAAATACAAAACAGTGTTTAATTTCATGGCTTCCCAGCAGAGTTGATTAGACCCTACTTCCCTTAAAAGACAAAAACATAAACGTTCCGTATACTAAATCTAAGTGTTGTTCCGTATAAATGGTTTGCTTACTTATATTAATTATTAAAATAAATAAATAAATAAATTGAAAAAATAAAAATAAAAAATAAAAAAATATATATAAATAAATAAATAAATGAAAAATAAAAATTCCTTCTTACCTGTGTTGTTCGTTTGTCTAATTAAATTTATCCGTTACTTATAAAAATGTTGCTGCATATTAAAGTGTTTAGACGAATCCATTACACTACTTTTTAGGTGATTAATGTATTTGTAGTTTTAGTTTTATATTAAAAATATTAAAAATATCAAAATATTATATATATAAAAAACAAATGTTCGTTGTGTTTGTAATTATCATTCAGTCACAACGACCGTTTCCTACTTCCGATAATATATCGCGGAAATATATTGTGTTCAATTTCGTGAGCACTCTGTAGTTACATCGATTGAAAAGCTTCATAAAATTTGTTTAAACTAATTTAAGTTGGCAAAAAAGGATCATTAGTAGTAAGAAATGCGAGCATAATATTAACTTGGACGCAGTTTACAATTTATTGATTCTTTTCTCATATAAATACACTAGAAAGAAGACCCGACGTAGCTCAGAGTTTAATAAGGATCACTACCATATACTCGTTCACTATGCTCATTACACCATGTTACTTTTTAGTTTTTACTGACTCTTCACTACGTGTCGCTTACTCATACAGCCAAGAGAAGCTAAACTATTGGAAGTCTATCTGAATTAGTGTATTTTACACATGGTTAACAGTTCATTACAATCGTCTATACGTATTTTAAGTTCAAAGAAGGCACTATCTCTATAATTGACTTTGAGGTGGGTCACGTTGATATCTGTCACATAGAGGGTAACGTAGATATTCGGAACCACGTCCATGGTTTTCGCAAGTAAATTTTATAAATATGATTAAGATTTTTGAAAATATTATATATCTGAAGTTTTAAAGGAAGTTATGATGTTATGGTCCCCCTCCTACTAGAGATAAGGGCATACTGTCATTGTCTTCACGGTAAATTTTACATAAGAATACACTTTTAGATATTATGTAAATGCTCTTACCTTTCTTTAGTATAGGAAACACACATACATCACTCACACATATACACCCATATATTAAGTTTATGTATATATATATATATATATATATATATATATATATATATATATACATTATATATACAGAGAGAGAGAGATTATATATATATAAATATATATATACATGATATATATAAAATATATATATATACATTATATATACATATAAATATATATACATATATATATACATTATATATATATTAATATATATATACATTATATATATATATAGATATATATATGTACATTATATATGTATATATATAAATATATATATATATATATATAAATTATATATATATATACAAATATATATATATCCATTATATATATATATAAATATATATATATATATTATATATATACACATTATATATATAAATACATGTATATATATATATATATATATATATATATATATATATATATATATATATATATATACATATATATATATATATGTGAGAGAAAGAGAGAGATTTGTATATTTTGATGTAGGAGTAGATTTAGCGTTAATTCTTACTGATTTTTCTCTCTTTGTACTTGTAGTCAATGGGCAGATAACAGGCCCTCATAAATAACCAATGTGTACCCATAACTCGACTTCTGATAGCGGAACCTAATTGAAGTGAATTCAATTTTTATCGGCTGCTACAACAAAGGTTACGTTATAATGCAATTGTATGTACGAGAATGTTCTGTTTCGTAAAAAACGTCTATCACGACACTCAGATAGATAAGATACCAACATTCATTATTTAACACATCAGTGCACATTTTTATCTTTAATTCATTACCTAAAAGCTTTTGTTAATGCATTATTATATTTGACCAATTTTCTTTTAACATTTACTAAACTTAATACAATAGACCATCTATTTATACCATAGCTATAAAATGTGGGATGCATATAACACATTCTTACAAACATATTTTTGATTGAATAAAAGATGAGAATGATTGTATGATTTTACTATATATATTTTACAGTACATTGATAATATAGACATCAGTGGTGCCGATATACACACAGCAGTATGTGTGATATTTAAAAGAAAAAAACCGAATCTTTATCAATAACTATAGATATCTCTGAAAAATACAGATATTGCTCAGATATGGCTCATTATCCTCATGGTCCTAAAAAGAACAATGCTCGCCTATGATATAAGCATAAAATTCACCGAAACCCATGAGCGTCATGATAGACTTAAAGCCGAACATGAAATTGCGTGATACCATGTAGAATATTCTATCCAGGATGATGAAATACACCTAATGATAATCTCTTATTTAACCTAAGTGAAATTAAACACGTTTTGATTCGCTCACAAACGTGTCCTATATATTTTAAATATACACATTGCAAGCTAAAATGTTAGTCAGTTTAAGAATTGAGTTATATTTAAAACAAAACTAAACATTCAATGTTAATTGGTATAATTAGCCGAAATTAACTCACAACGTAAGATATACGTTACTAAGTCTCTTTCTGAGCCTTTCGCTTTCTCTCAGTGTAAGCTGTTGACCCCAACCGAGCTTTGATGTCGTGCATTCTCTATCACCCTTGCTCTTCCGTCTGTATCTATGTTTATTAACTGTCGAGTATAATAATAAAAAAAAACGGATTAAAAGGATTGAAATAACTAATCAAAAACATAGACTAATACAATTTAATCCGTAGCTGTAGAGAATGAAAGAGAAGAGATAGAAAAAATAGTATGTAGCCAGCAGAAAAATAACATTTTATGTTCTATATTTAACTGGCTTTACCCACTCACTATTTGCTGATTCTAACAATCTTACCAGGGTTTAGTTAGTGATCCAGGCGAGATGATTTCTGCTAGTTTATATATATATATATATATATATATATATATATATATATATATATATATATATATATATATATGTATATATGTATATATATATACAGAGAGAGAGAGAGAGAAAGAGAGAGATGTATATATATATATATATATATATATATATATATATATATATATATATCATAGATGATTGGTGGTGTATGAAGCATTAAAACGATGTTGTTGTTTCTTTAATTGTTTTCATTTTGATATTTCGACCAGTCCTCTGGTCTTTGTCAAAAAATGATCTGAAATGAAGAAAAATGAGGATCGTTGAGCAAACTGTAATTTTGAACTGTGCGGCCTTCTTTGTTCGTCATGACGCGTGAGATGGTCAACGCATAACATTTCTTCGGGTTAGCAAAGAGAACCGTTGTTTTTTTGAGAAAAAAAAGACAACACGAATGAAAAGATGTGCGCATCGGCATTTGACGTAACTCTCAAACACAGGCAAAGACGCAGCAGGTTTAAATGCAAGGAAGGAAGGAAGGAAGGAAGGAAAGACTGAGGAATAAACGTGAACATAGTAGGCTATCAGAAATTAATTGAGGCGTGCGTAGAAAACATTGGGGAGGAGAGGAGGAGGGAAAGGTGGATGGTGATGTCAAAAGAATGGATTATTTACTATCGTTACAGTCATAATTTCAACACACGTATGGTCAGTTCGATAAAATATATACACGATGTTAAACTCCGTCGTCTTATAGACTATTGTCTTTTCCAGCGGCACAAAAATGGAATTGTTCAGAGAGCCTGTTTCTTAAACATTAACAGAACTTAGCTCGATACGACGATGGTTAAAAAGCCATTTCTTGTTATTTAATAATGTTTAAGAGTGTTTTAATATTAAGTAATTCTTAATGATTCAAAGGAGTTAACACCTACACTAAGTAATACATTAATTACGGTAAAATATCAAAATATATATACATGTTTTTTTTCTATTTGTAAGAAAAGTTCTCTGTAATAAAACCGACTTTTGCTGAAGAAAAATTGTGTAAACAACCAGAAAAAAGCAAAATAAAACCGAACCAGCGTCAAAACCAAAGCGAAGCGGCACCCCAACATGAAAACATAATGTAAAACTATTCAAAGCATAAACACACTCACCGTAAGTTTAATTTTATAAAAAATATATTTATGTGTTTACAAATAAATTATAAAGACACACATGTTACAATTTGTTTTTAACCAGAAAGTAAAATAATATTAATGATTTTTTTTCGATCAATTAGTTTTCCACGAATAAGTACAGTTTTTGAAACATACCGACTAGGTTAAGTTACGGTTAGTTTAGGGCTAAGCAAGGGTTAAGGCTGATATAGGCTGACAGTTACGGTTAGAATTAGTCATTTTTAAAACAATTATCAGATTTACTTTTGGAGTTAGCGAAGACGATGACGAAGAAAAAGTGGTAGAGAAATTGAAACGTAATTTTTAGACAGGGTGCATGTCCACTATTTGCGATAATATTGAGACGAATGGGCTGGGGAGAAATGTTTTTCCCCCACATACACTGGAGCAGATAGCTGTCGGGAAGATCCTTGTTCATACCGCACTCGTTCTTATTACGTTGTTTTGCTTTCTTTCGCATACGATTTACTCAACTTTTTTCGCATTCTTATTGGATAGGCGCTTCGGCATCTTCCGGCTGTTTACGTAAACAGCTAGAAGATACCGAAACAGGACATCGATTTGATCACGGTTCACAAACTGTAGCAGTACTGTAAGAAGTAAGCAATATACATCTACTTCCGCTTTTTTCTCACATATATTTGTTTATTTTGTTGTGATCGGCTCGTTAACACGGCGCAGAGTGTAGAATACAATCTCATGGTGTCAATTCGCACGCATTAAGAACTTTAGGTGACACGTTTTAATTTAATAAAGTGGGAATTCGAGACGAAAAGAAGATTTGAAAGGAGGAAGTAATTGCATCGATTTCTACACTTAAGAACCTTTGGCACGCGATGGACAAGACGCACTTGATAACATTTGTTTCCATTTTGGCATTAATAGAACGGAATCGAACCCAATAATCAATAAAGGAAATAAAAGGGAAAATTAAATGCATGCAATTAAAAAAAACAAAAATAATATAGAAATTAACTTCTGATCAGCCGTTGTTTTTGAAGGCGAGCTAGTGTATGAAAGAAAAAAACAGAAAAAATAATTAATTAGCAAATTCATTAATAGACGGAGAAAATGAAAATATTTCGGGGTTACATTCGTTCTTTGATATTAAAGTACAAAGAAATATAAAAATAGCATATATATATATATATATATATATATATATATATATATATATGAAAATATTGAATGCAAAACTCGATGAACTCCATTTTAAAAATTGGTAAGCTATCATTGCAAGTACCGTGGTATTTCAACACTCAACCATACATAAACAACACTATTTACATCATTAGATTTCGAAATATATGTGTGTTGCTTTACATTAATATATGCTTTTAGTCGAAGTCTAGAATGCATATGTTCGTTCTTTTATTATTCGATTACTCAACTTCAATAAATTGGCTATATCGTGTTTACATTGTATTGGTTGAGCATACTTGTAAATGAAGTAACACACTGTCACTAGCGTATAAACACAATGCTGTTTGTGTAGACAAACAAAGCTTCATGAATTTGGTGATGATCATCAATGTTATGTCGCCTATATGAGATGCAGCCAATTTGGTCTATGGGTTAGAGGCGCCCACTAGCGTTTTGACGGTCGTGTTTCTATCCCTGCTTGAGGCAGTTACTTTTGAGCTATCCGCACCGACAGCTGTGATACAGCGAAATAGTATGGTTATTGATGACTGTATATAAATATATATGTGTATGTATGTGTGTGTGTGTGTAATTATATGCTATATATGTGTACTAGTCTGATGACGAGTATATGAAATACATATAGCATGCGTTTTAACTTTTCTTCCTTTCCTTCTTTTAGGAGTTTAGTATTATTGTCTTAATAACCCCCTAAATTATAAAGTGTACACAAAAATCACGAACGTATGGTATTCATTCTGTAGCTTAACATACATATTAAATAATTCATGATACCTTTTTTAGTTTAAGATTTTTTTTAAAGTATTCTGTGGCGGGTTTGAGTTTGGGTGGACGCTCCTTGTAAATAGTAACTTTTAAAAAATATGGTTCTCCGTAACCCACTAGCTTGCCGAGAATGTATATATTCCAAACTTCATAATTTTAAGAGTCTAAACTCTACAGAAAAAAAATCAAATGTATATATATATATATATATATATATATATATATATATATATATATATGAGTATTTTCACTTACACAGACATGTACAAAATCTGCGACACTGGCATGTCGATGTTATCGATCAACAGTTATTATGAACTGAGATCTTATCAGGGAGAGTTAGAATCCGATCTTTACCTCAGATCATATTTGGAGAAAATGAAATGGAGAGAAAGAGGAAGAAGAAAACACATTTAAGATTTCAAAATTTAGGAAGTCACATTGTTTAGGGCCGGTAAAAATTAAAAAGATTAAAATCTTAAATCTAAAATCTAGAATATAAAACAAAACAAAACAAAACAAAATATAACAAATAAAATAAAATAAAATTAAGATAAAGTGAAAAGAGAGACATATAATAACAAAGCTCGGATAAAGATAGATAGATAGATAAATAGAAAGATAGATAGGTAGATAGATAGAAAAAATGAAAACGTCTGTTGATTCAGATAGAGAGTGGAGAGGGGAGAGGGAAGGTAACATGCAAGTGAAAGTGTCAAGAAATTGGCAGTTACTTCGACTTTGGCGAACAACGTATTGTCAAATCAGCTGTAATGCATGGCAGTTTTTATGTGTATAATTGTGTAGACATGTTTGTGTGTTCTGAAATCAGTTGTAATTGGTAGTATCATATATGCGTATGGGTGTGCAGACGCGTGTGGTGGGAGAGGGAAGGGGTTGTTAATTAATTGTGTCACTAATTCAAAATGTATACTATTTTATTTTTTATTTAGAGTTTATCAAATTATCATTAATAAATTAATAGATAAACAAATATACTAGTAAATTAATTAAGTCTACATAATTAGTAGTAATAATAATTATAATGATAATAATAATAATAATAATAATAATAATAATAATAATAATAATAATAATAATAATAATAATAATAATAGTAATGATAATAATAATAATTGAAATGATATAAAATAAAAATAATAATGGGAATTATAATATCAGTAATTATTTAAAAGTACTAAATTCCGCCATTATTAAGTATTAATGATAATAGTAATTATGATAATAATAATAATAATAGTAATAATGATAGTAATAATAATAATAATAATAATAATAATAATAATAATAATAATAATAATAATAATAATAATAATAATAATAATAATAATTGTAATAATAATAAAAACAATAACAATAATAATAACGACAAAAACAACAACAATAATAGCGGTCAATAAAAATTCAGAATTAATAAAAAAAAAAGTAATAGTCAAGTAAAAAATAAAATAATTAAGAAATATTAGAAATATTAGATGGTAATAATAATAATAATAATAATAATAATAATAATAATAATAATAATAATAATAATAATAATAATAATAATAATAAAAAACGATGATAAGATTAATAATAATATAGAAGTAGGTAGCAATATAATGGTGGTAAATATGGTAACATGCATCCGTGGTTGCAATAATACTGATCATATAAAAATGGGTTATAATAATAGCTATATTAAATAGTAACAATCGCAATGGTAACCCCAATAATCATAACAATAGTATGATAGTAACAAATAATAAATAATAACAAAATAATACAAATAGCGGTAGTAATACTAATGATAATAATAATTACAATAATAATAATAATAATAATAATAATAATAGTGTTAATAATAATAATAATAATAATAATAATAATAATAATAATAATAATAATAATAATAATAACAATGACAATATAACCACTTTATGATTATTGTTAATAATATTAATATTTCCATCGTTACCGTCACCTGACTTTTACTTGTATTGTTACTATTAGTTTTAGTAACAATGGTGGTATTACCATTAACGATAATGCTATTATCTATAATTCTATTATTTTAATTATCAGTATTATTATTATTATTATTATTATTATGGTATTACCCTTAACGATAATGCTATTATCTATAATTCTATTATTTTAATTATCATTATTATTATTATTATTATTATTATTATTATTATTATTATTATAATTATTATAATAGTAACAATGGTGGTATTACCATTAACGATAATGCTATTATCTATAATTCTATTATTTTAATTATTATTATTATTTACTCACTAGGAGTTATCACACTGGTCATCGTCAGTGGTCACCCACTGCCGACAACCTGTGGTATTCCCTGGAGTCCGAGTGACAACAAGTCTCCTCAGGCCTCCAGTATGCTCCACCTCTTTTCGTTCATCACCGCTGATGACCTTGCGGTAATCGCAACAGCCACCTACCAGCGATTTCCCGCTGATAAGGGCCATTGGTCCCCGCTGGGGCCCGAGTGGCAACAAGCCTTCCCAAGGTCCCAGAGCTGTCCGCGCTCTTCCAGTGGAGGTCTGGTTTTCGCTTTCTCTCCTCGACCCTCTGTCCATAATTTTGTGGCGTCAGCCTATGCTTGCGCCTCTCTCGTGCGGTTGTATTTTCCCCAGTTCTGCTGTCATGTGCTTCCATGTGTTTGTTCTCCATTCGTTGCTTATGTGGGTTGGTTTCCGCATTCGAGGACATTTCTCAGGATTGTAGCTGTTTTGATCATTACTGTCCTTTGTATGGTCTCAGTTATCCCTTTGATTCCTATTTCTCCTAGTCTTTTCTCCATGTTTTTGGGGATTGTTCCTAGTGTTCCTATGATTATTGGTGTTATACTGACTTTCTTCATGTTCCATATTCCTTTCAATTCTCTGGCAAGTTCAGTATATTTGCTTCTCTTTTCCGTCTCTTTGATCTTCACTCTGTGGTCTGCTGGGACGGCAAAGTCCACGATTTTGCAGGATTTTTCTTTCTTGTTGATTATTATCATATCCGGTCTCCTTGCTGTTATGGGTTTGTCTGTTTGTACATTCATATCCCATATGATTTTGTGTTTTTCGTTTTCTAGTACAGTTTCTGGTTTGTGTGTGTACCGTTTTTTTTGCATATTCGAAATTCAGTTGTTTGCACATTTCCCAGTGTACTTCTTTTCCCATGCTGTCATGTCTGTTCTTGTATTCCCTTTGTGCTAGCTTGCTGCATTCACTTATTATATGATTTATCGTTTCGTCTCTTTGTCCACACAGTCGGCATTTGCTGTTTTCCTGGGTTTTATCTATCTTTGCTTTAATAAAGTTTGTCCTAATCGCATTGTTCTGTGCGGCCGTCAGCAGAGATTCCGTTTCTCTGTTCAGGTGTCCTTTTCTTAGCCATGCCCAGCTGTTTTCATTGGCTTTATCGCTTGTGACTCTTGTAAAGCGTCCATGTAGTTGTTTTTCTTCCCACTTTTCCTTTCTTGTCTTTTTGTTTCTGGGTTCAGTACTTCCGGGGTTGTTTGTTGGGCTGGTGTCTCTTGCTGTGGTGATCAGTCTTTCCGTGTTCTGGGTTACATATTTCTCCAGCTCTTTTTTGGTGTCTTCCACACAGTCTTCTATACTTACCAGTCCTCTACCTCCTTCATTTCTTTTCACGTAGAGTCTGTCCGTGTCGTCTTTTAGGTGCAAAGCATTGTGCATAGTCATTAGTTTTCTTGTTCTTTGGTCAAGGTGCCTGAGTTCTTCTTTGGTCCAGCCTATGAATGGTCCAGAGTATCTTATTAGTGATACAGCCCATGTGTTTATCCCTTTTACTAGGTTTCTGCTATATAGTTTAGTTTCTAAGAGTTTCCTTGTTCTTCGTAGATATTCTTTTCCAATCTTCTCTTTCATTTCTGTATATTTGATTGTGTCTGCTTCCAGAACTCCCAGGTATTTGTAGCTACATGTTCTCCTAGCGCCCTCATCTCCTCTTGGTTGGGGAGTTCTATACCTTCTGTCGTCTCCAGTTTTCCTTTTTTGATCTCTAGCAGTGCACATTTTTCTATTCCAAACTCCATTTGGATATCCTGGCTGAATATCCTGGTTGTGTTTATCAGCTTTTCCAGTTCTTTTTTGTTTTTTGCAAACAGTTTTAGGTCATCCATGTACATCAGGTGGTTTATTCTTTGTTCTGTATCCGTAAACCTGTATCCGGCATCACAGTTTCTGAGTATGTAGTTGAGTGGCATCATGGCTATTATAAACAGTAGTGGTGATAGGGAGTCTCCTTGAAAAATGCCTCTCTGTATTTTTATCTCAGACAGGTATTGTCCTCCGGCTGTCAGTTTTAGTCTCCATGTTTCCATTGCTTTCTGGATGAGATTAATAATCCTGTCTGGTATCTTGTATATCTTTAAGCATTCAATTATCCATGTTTGGGGGATTCTGTCGTAGGCTTTCTTGTAGTCAATCCATGCCATGGTTATGTTCTTTTGTCTTCTCTTCACCTCCTTCAGGGTCTTTTGATCAATGTATAGTAGATCATGTGCCCCTCTTTGTCCTTTCCGGCATCCTTTTTGTTCCTCGGGGAGCAGTCCACGATTGTCCAGGGATTGGTAGATTTGTTCTCTCAGTTGTGCTGTGAGAATTTTCCACATTATTGGTAGACATGTTATCGGTCTGTAGTTGCCGGGGGTCGTTCCCTTTTTGGGGTCTTTTTGTATTAGTGTTGTTCTTCCTTCCGTCATCCATTCTGGTACGTCTGTTTTATGGATACATCCGCTCAGTTTCTGCGCTATTCTTTCATGCAGGGTCGTGAATTTTTTAAACCAGTATGCATGTATTCCATCGTGGCCTGGTGCTCTCCAGTTTGCCATTTTTTTAGGGTTTTCTTGATCGTTTCTTTGTTGATTTGTGTTTCGGTTCCTTCTTCGATTTCCTGCAGTTCATCTCTCATGTTTTTCAACCATTGGGCATTCTTGTTGTGCTTTTTTGGTACTTCCCATATCTTGCTCCAGAATTGTTTTGTTTCTGTTGGGTTCGGTAACTCTGTTGTTGTTTTTTCTCCATTTACGTTTTTGTAGAACTGGCTTTCATTGTTTTCAAAGGTCCTGTTCTGTTTGCTCTATTCTGATTTGTACCTGTATCGTCTCAGTCTTCCTTCTATTGCTGCTATCCTTTGTTTTATTTATTCATGTTTCTCATTTAGTTCTTCCTTGCGTTTCTGATTTTTGCTTCTTAATCGTTTCATGTCCTCCTTCCTTCTGTTCACGGTTTTAGCTTCTTTCCGAAGTTTGGTGATCTGGGTTTTATTATTATTATTATTATTATTATTATTATTATTATTATTATTATTATTATTATTATTATTATTATTATAATAGTAACAATGGTGGTATTACCATTAACGATAATGCTATTATCTATAATTCTATTATTTTAATTATCATTATCATTATTATTATTATTATTATTATTATAATAGTAACAATGGTGGTTTTACCATTAACGATAATGCTATTATCTATAATTCTATTATTTTAATTATCAGTATTATTATTATTATTATTATTATTATTATTATTATTATTATTATTATGGTATTACCCTTAACGATAATGCTATTATCTATAATTCTATTATTTTAATTATCATTATTATTATTATAATAGTAACAATGGTAGTATTACCATTAACGATAATGCTATTATCTATAATTCTATTATTTTAATTATCATTATTATTATTATTATTATAATAGTAACAATGGTGGTTTTACCATTAACGATAATGCTATTATCTATAATTCTATTATTTTAATTATCAGTATTATTATTATTATTATTATTATTATTATTATTATTATTATTGTATTACCCTTAACGATAATGCTATTATCTATAATTCTATTATTTTAATTATCATTATTATTATTATTATAATAATAATAATGATAATTAAAATAATAGAATTATAGATAATAGCATTATCGTTAATGGTAATACCACCATTGTTACTAAAACTAATAGTAACAATAAAAGTAAAAGTCAGGTGACGGTAACGATGGAAATATTAATATTATTAACAATAATCATAAAGTGGTTATATTGTCATTGTTACTGCTACAAAGAACGACAACTGTGACAATAATAGTAGACATAACATTAACATTAATAATTATAATAATCTCGATAATGGTACAGAAATGTCAAGAAATTAAATGTCAAATAATTAAATTTAAAGATATTAATGATGATAATAATAATAATCAATAATAATAATCTAAAATAGAAAGCAACAGATGTATGAAAATATAAGAGAATATTAGAAGATGAAGAAAAAATATTAAAAGATAAAGAAAAATAACGAAGATGACAATTAATATTAATAATAGAAGTTGTAAATATGATAATAAAAATAAAATAAATTATCTAATAATAGAGAAATTATCTGTTGTACTAATACTAATTATATTAACAATAGTAAAGAATAATAGTGATAGCTATAATAATGGTAACCATGGTGACCACAATAATTTTAATAATGATAATGACAATAAAAATAATAGTAGTATGTGGTGATTCTAATAATAGATACCATGATGGTTATAAGTAGTGATTGTAGAAAAAACTTTAAAAGATAATAATAATAATAATAATAATAATAATAATAATAATAATAATAATAATAATAATAATAATAATAATAATAATAATAATAATAATAATAATAATGATAATAATTAATAAGAATCGTGTAAAATAATAGTTATGTTGACAAAATTACCGTTAGTTGATAGGTAAAGTTTTTAAAATTTTGTTTATTTTTTTAAGAGATAGTATTAGCTTGAGTGGTTATAAGTGGATTACTAAGAAAGCGTAATCTATTATGCCTACAGTTAATTGAGGTGTATTGTTTTTTGTTTAGAAGGTTGCCTCTAACACTAAATTTAATTATTTCAAGTTTTTCGGTTAAGCAAAAGTAACATGGTGAGTTCAGGGAACTGCAGGTGCTAGTTTTTCTGATTGTGTTCCAAGTCACTGTTGGTGATTGATTATTGTTGGATAGTTCCCAGTAATATATAGAAATTGAGGTTCTTTTTTGATAGGAAGGTTTATTATTATTGGATTACTACAATGTGGATGTTTTACCTGGATTATTATCGTATTATATATATATATATATATATATATATATATATATATATATATATATATATACATACGCATATACTCATACATATAAATATATATATATATATATATATATATATATACATACGCATATACTCATACATATAAATATATATATATATATATATATATATATATATATATATATATATATATATATATATTGAGTCAGCGTCGTATGATAGTGTAGGGGTAGAGCGGCCGACTGCTAGCTCGACGGTTGCGTTTCAATCAATATATATATATACAGTTTATATAGTGCGTTTGCTCTTTTCTTTGTTTTTGTTTCTTTTCACGCAGTAATGAACCACTGTATAGTGTAGGTTCTGTAAAGACACTTTAATCTAAGAACTTTTTACTCTTTGTGAATTTTTTAGATGATTGTGTAATGTTGCAGAGACGATATTGACATACAAATGTTGTTTAGCACAAAACAAATGAAACGGACCGTTAAAATACATTTGAAACATAAATGTTATGTTTTGGGAAATGTGAAAACATAAAAATAAAAAAATAATGAAATAAAATCATGGTTATTGGAATATAATATGAACCTGACTTATATTTGCTCTGTTGTCACTAATTGGCAATCATCGAGAAGGAGACTGCAAAGTGAAAGGGCACTTATAGTATATGTTTATACATATAGTGTCATTAATAATTATATATATATATATATATATATATATATATATATATATATATTTAGTAAGACAAATAAATCGTTGCATCCTTAATATTTTGTAATTATGCTAAAACATTTATTTATAGTCTCCATATTTACACCCGTTTCGAGTTTAATCATGCAATTTCTGGAGATTTAAAACCATTTTATTCTACCATTTGACATGGTTTCAATAAAATAAAAATATTTCATGCCATTGTTCTAGTCTCACACTATTGAGCTATTACAACTGTTTTATGTTATTTAATTTACATTTGATTATAATTCCTTTGGAATATTTATATATATATATATATATATATATATATATATATATATATATATATATATATATATATATAGTACGCTCGAGTTTAGGTCTCCCATTTTTAGTTTCACTGTTAGATACTTGAATCCCTTTTTTATTTGTGGATTTTCAAGCGATAATTCAGCTAATGCAAGTGCTAAATCTGCGATAGTTTTGATTTACATATATATATATATATATATATATATATATATATATATATAATGGAGTGTATGTATCTGTCTGTCTGTATGTCTGTATGTCTTTCTGTCTGTCTCTCTGGAGCCGTAACTCCATCAGAGTAGTATGACTATTTGCTAAGTTCGCCAACTTCATTATATACCCCTACAAAAACCGCCTTAAACAGTATTAGCATTTTTTAATTCACATAATTAATTGCTATTAAACTTCTAATAAACTAGTATTCGCAAATATACACTCATGATTGTTTTCTTCAGATTTCCACATGTAATTACGCTATTTTGCTCGCTAATAATCTTACTTATAAGTTATCATTATTTCTTTTATTATTTATATATATACACACATGAAATGAGTTACGTTGTTAAAATATCTACGTCTAACTGATTGAATAGCCAGGGGTATTCCATTGAATTTGTTCCCTTCCTCCGTTAAGTCAGTATGGGCGCAAGACGGCGCGTTATTTAAATGATTGAAGAGCCACCGTTATTCAATTGAATTTTTTCGTTCCCTCCGTTAAGTCAGTATGGACGCAAGACGGCGCGTTATTTAAGATGTGAACAAAACGCTCATATTTACCGTTTTACATTTATACTGATTTTTTTTTATTAAAACGTTCTGAGTTTGTTTATTTTCATAATCTTATTAGCTATTATGTTTTAAAATACAAATTCACTGAATCAAATTGTTTTATTAAAATAATAATTGATTTAAAAATACTATTTAAAAACACGCGCACACACGTTATAACGAATTTAGTTCAGGTAAACTTTTTCTTTTCGAGAATTAGAAAAACTATTCGTGTTTACTGCATTTGATTTTTAAATACTTTCATATCCAATATTATCATTTCTTCACGACCTCAACTGAATTTATGATTTAAATTTCACCTTATACGCTGTTAAGCTTTTAGTTACAAACTGTTTTATTATTCCATGTTTTATTTATTAAAATAAAAGATGTGAGTTTTATTCTTTTCTGTCAACAAAAAAACTAACACATTGTACTGGAAAACTATACATCTGATTTTAGAATCAAATATTTAATTAAAAAAGGTAATTAAACAAACAGACGCACACACGCACGCACGCACACACACACACACAAACACACAACCACATACACAAACACACACACAGACATTCTAACGAATTTAATTTAGGTAAACTTTCTTTCCGAAAGCATTTACATAACTAATCGTATTCTACTGTAGTTGATTTGTTTGTGCTTTTACACTTTAGGACCCGCGCTAACTTTGATTCCGTCGTTAGGGTCAGGGTCAAAGTGAGGTTTAGGGTTAGGGTGTAGTGTTAGGGTCATGGTCAAATTAGCGCCGGTCCTACAGTAAAAGAGTACCGATTTTTTTATTGTTTTATTTAAGATACACCTTTCATCCGATTCGAAAAATACTGTTCGCTGTATTAAGGTTTTTAAATTATTGATTTTAAAATTTTTATTTGATCAAATTGTTTAATTAAAATAAAAAAATTGATTTATAAAACTTACTATTTAAAAAAAAACACACTCATTCTATTGAATTTAATTTAGGTAAACTTCTTCTCGGCAGCATTTAAATAACTAATCGTGTTCGCTGGATTTAATTTTTTTACTGTTTTTCTTTTTTTGTTTTTAAATTAAAAATATTAATATGTATGGGGGAGGATAAAAATTAAAAAATGGGGGGGGGCTGTCAAAAATGTTTTTGTTTTTTTTCTTAACTAAAATTATTTCTATGTATGGGGGAGAGTAAATTAAAAATTTGATGAGGGGATGTCCAAAAATTTTTTTTTTAAACTAAAAATATTTCTATTTATGGGGGAGAGTAAAACAAAAATCGGGGCGGGGTAGCACTTTTTAAAAATTTATTTTCATCTAAAATATTCTCGGTCTTAAACAAAGAAAATCAATGTCTAACCACCAAAGAAATATGACTGGGGCTCCATCGGTTTACGCGAGAGCGTTCATTTCTGACGCGGAGTCTAGTAAAAATATGCGACCGGAGGGAGCATATATTTGCTAGTATATATAATAGAGAAAGAGGGGGAGAAATTAATATATATATATGTATATGTATATATATATATATATATATATATATATATATATATATATATATATATATACATTTGTATATAATTTAAAATGACAAATAATTTACATATATACTTTGTCACAATCACGCAACAGCTTTTTCAAATAAAATGCCATTATTTGAACAAAGAATGAATGGGTGGAAGAGTATATTCCTATATTTCTTTTAAGCGGGTGTACTGCATCAACTGCGTATGAACTTACATAATTCCTTACTGTGGTCTCTTTATGTTTATGTCAATATCTCATCAATCAATTAGACATAAAGGAGTGGTGGAATAGTCCAATTACGCAACCTTAAGGGTTCCCATTGTCTATCCGGCCGACATACGCCCGATCATTATACGTAGAAAAAGACGAAATCTCACCGCCGCAAAATGATTCACTTTCTTGCGTGGAACTCCGAAAACTGCGTCCTTCATCGGCAAATATGCACCGCATTCCTTGCTAAGGAGACTCTTTCACCGTTTAAATTGGATCATCGCTCTCTCCTGAAAAATTTTAGATCAAAGATCCTACGCCATGAAATCATACATAGATATGCAAGTAGATTTCTATCATTATTGCTATATCTACGACGATCCAATTTAAACATATGAGAAAAAGCGGTCAATTTCCAAACGTTCAGACACTTCAAATAAAATATCATTATTATTATTTGTACTCACTAGGAGTTCTCACAGAGATCGTCGTCAGGATTGCTTATCGACACAACCAGTGGTATTTGCTGGAGTCTGAGTGACAACAAACCTCCTCAGATTTCCAGTATTTTTCACCTCTTCTCGATAACGATGCGGTATCGCAACAGCCTCTGACCATTGACTTCTTGCTGGTAAAGACAATTGGTCTACTCTGAGAGTTGGGTGGCAATAAGCATCCCCAAGGTTCCAGCATTCTCCGCATTTTGCTAGTGGAGGTCAGGTTTGTGCTGTCCCTCCTCGGTCTTCTCATCCTCCTCGACCCTCTACAAATATTTCGTCTGGTGTCAGCCTAGACCGGCACCATTGAATTATTTTTTAATTTTTTAATTTTTTTATCATCATTATTATTATTATTATTATTATTATTATTATTATTATTATTATTATTATTATTATTATTATTACTCATGTATATATATATATATATATATATATATATATATATACTAGAAAAAACTAGCACGGAATCACATAATAACCGGTGTAATAGTTTATTTCGACCCTACGGCCTTTTTAAGCATCCAAGCGAGGTGATTACATTTTCGAAAATGAAAAAAGAGAAACTCATATTCACAATTTCAATGCATATATAAAGAGAGCGACAGCATATTTGATACATATCTTGAGAGAGAGGGAAATGAACTATTTGAGACGTATATTGGGGGGGGGGAGAGATAGAGTGACAACATATGTTATATATATATATATATATATATATATATATATATATATATATATATATTTATGTGCAGGTTTTGTATGATTGGTTATGCTCTTATAGATCACGAACAAATTGGCCAAGCTGTTTTAATCAGTTAGATGCGTTCAGCGTCCTTCCGAAGGACCACAGATAAAATACCGATCAAAAGGACACAAAAAAATACACTCGAAATAAATGCTATCTAAGGTAAAGGCAAAAACCAACAAATACACGCATATAATAGAAAGAGGCAATAAGTAAATTTTAAAAAGAAAAAAAGTAATACAGTAAAAATCAAATTGCAAACTAACCAGTTTGATTTCTCGCCTTTTGTTTCATCCTCTTTTACCAGTCGAGTCCAGTGATGTCCGCTCATCTAATCGCCACTTGCACGCCGCAACCTATCGCACAACAACGTCGGGCCCATGAGAATTTAAAGTTCACTATCGATATCGCGATCTTTATTGCATGGGCATTGTGCATTTATTTATGATTAAAAGCCTTAGTCTTCGTCGATAGTGAACGCGTCTCCAGACAATACGTAGAAACGCTTCTTTTCGTCTATTTTTTCTTTAAAAAAGGGGGAAGTCCGTGCTCATCTAAATACAACCCTAAAAGCTCTCTCAGTATAGGAGGAGAAAATATTCCCATCTGATTGCTGTTGTTTTTTTATCGAAAGAAAATAATACTTTTTTAGAATCTAAAACAGTTGGCTATTTAGCTAAGATCAGAGTGTATTATCTGTTGAAATGGATCTTAAGGTCTGTAGACCGGTACCGTCCTTGCTTCCGGGCCTTGATTTCGCCTATCTGAGATATTGTCTTGTGCAGTTCTAGGAGTACCACCCTCCCAGGCCTTGTCTTCTCACCCTTTCAGAAGAGGTAAGTTTATTGCTAATCGCCTTAGGCGCCCTACGTAGGAATACGGACGGGGCTGTATTTTTTTATAGGCCAGAGTGTTCTTTTTCTAGAGCGCTGGCTTTTCAATCTCACTTTCCCGACCTTGTGTCAAATATTACCGCTGTAGGAAGTAGACAAACAAACAGAAAAATAACAGAACACTGCTGCCACATTAAGGGGAAAGCCCCACAGTCTTGGCCTTTTGGCTAAGATCAAATTATAGTATATGTTCCGATGGATACTACACCCCATAGACTGGTATTGTCTTGGCCTTCGGGACTTGATTTACGCCTGTCTGTGGGTCTGTCCTGTGCAGTTCTTGGAGGTCCACCCTCCCAGCCTTCGGCTCCCCTCTTTGGGAAAGAAGTAAGTTTATTGCTTACTGCCTGACGCGCCCCTACCGGGAAATGCCGACGGGGCGGCCCAGGCAATTTCTGAACCCCACTTTCCCGACCCGACCTTGGGTCACATCTTACTTGTGGGAGTAAGATAAAAACTGGCCTTGTGCCAAAATCCTGGAGAGGAGTAAATCAATACTTTTCTATCACATCGAACAACGACTTTTCTTTTCTCCCCTGAAGAGCCTTGTGCCAGGCCAAACCTTCATGGATCGAGCTACTTTGTAAAGATTGGCGCCCGATGAAAACTAGTACCACAGGCCTGCTTCCCTGCTGACCACAACTTAGTCGCCTTCACATCGAATAAGAACATTTTTTACAAAACCCGCCATACGTAATAATAACTTACAATTGTTCAACGTGTTTGCTCCCATGATTTTTTCATCTTTCAGCTGACAATCATATGAATCGCATCAACCCTTATCCTCGAGTAGCTATTTGCCTTGACAAGTGGTGACTCAACATTTACAATTAGCTTCACAGTCGTCTACATGTTTTAATGTCTTGAAATAAATGACGTGCCTTTAGATTGGCCAATCTCTCAGTAGGCAATCACTCTAATATACTTAAAGTGTTGAATATCAGTTGCCCGCTTCTAATGCCTGTTGACTATTTCATATTTCAACTCTCTCCACATATGCGTTCTCGTTAAACTAACCATAACCGTCAGTATATATAAGTTCCTCCTTTTACCATTGAACATCATGTTTATATATGCTTTTATTTTAATAATTATTAGTAAATACATCCATGTCTGGTAAGTGTTAATTGCTTGTCTGATATGTTTGAACACGCCTAGCAACTATTGATTTACTCCTCTCCATGATTTAGGCACAAGGCCAGTTTTTATCTTACTCCCACAAGTAAGATGTGGCCTAAGGTCGGGTCGGAAAAGTGCGGTTTAAAAATTGCCTGGGCAGCCCTGTCGGCATTCCCCGTTAGGGGCGCCTCAGGCAGTGAGCAATAAACTTACTCCTCCCCAAAGAGTGGAGGCGAAGCCTGGGAGGGTGGACCTCCAAGAACTGCACAGGACAGACCCATAGACCGGCGTAAATAAAGGCCCGAAGGCCAAGACTTTACCAGTCTATGAGGTGCAGTATCCATCGGAACAGATACTACACTTTGATCTTAGCCAAAAGACCAAGAACATAATAATAATAATAATAATAATAATAATAATAATAATAATAATAATAATAATAATAATAATGCTACAAATACATGAGAATTCTAGAGGCGGTAAATATTAACGACACGGCAATAAAAACAAGGGCACAGCTGAGTACAACAGACGAGTAAGGGGTTTTCTTAAATAACACTTCCACAATCGAAATCCAACATATGGTATCAATGGCAGAGCAGTAGCTATCATTCGATATACTGCCGGTATACTTGACTGAAATGTAGATGAACAAAAATGTGTGGATACCAACAAACGGAAAATGTTTACAATTTATGAAGCTTTTGCAAAGAAAGAAGACGCATATAGATTATATCTACCTCGAAAAGACGGTGGTTGAGGTCTACTAAGTGTTGAAATTGTTGTGAATATAAGAGAAGGTTGTCTATATAAGTATATTTCTGAAAGTAATGAGATTCTTCTTCGTGAAGTGAAAAGATAGAAAATACAAAGAACTGGAGTGAAAATAATCAAAGGTTACAAGAAAGAGGGTTAACATTATTTTGGAATAACCTACACAGTGTATTGTTTAAGAATACTGCATTTAGAGATAACAACAGCTGGAATTGGTTAGTCACAGGTGATCTTAAAAGATCTACCGAGAGCACCTTATTGGTTGATCAGGAACAATCCACCTACACTATGTCCATCAAATATTAAATTGACAAAACTGCAGAATCACCGATATGCCGATTCTGTAATGAAAGGGACGAAACCTTAGCGCATATTGTATCTTAATGTCCAATGCTAGCACAAAACCAGTATTAAAAAATTGGGAGATGACAAGGTCGCTCATGTATTACACTGGAATATGTGAACACTTTATGAATTGGACTACAATGAGAAGTGGTATGACCATGAGTCAAAAGTGGTACAGGAGCACGGCGATGCCAAACTTATTTGTGATATGTGCATACGGACTGACAAAGCTCTTGAACATTCAACATCCGACTTAATATTTCTAAACAAAAACAAGAGCACTTGCTTTATTATTGATATAGTCAACCCCTTCGATACCAGAGTACAGAAGAAAGAAAAACAGAAAAAAATATCAAGACCTGGAATATGAGTTAGTTAGACCATGGAAATGTGAAAAAGTACAGGTTATTTCAGTTATAATTGGAACCCTTGGAACCATAAGTAAAGTCAACCATAAATGGCTGTAAAAGATGGACGAGACAATTTATTTTCCAATGCTGCAAAAGGCTAGCCTGTTAGGAATAGGGAAAGTGTTCAGGTATAGCTTGAATGTCAAAGGTCAAGGGAACTGACTTGATTTTCAACAAAAAAAACTCTAACTAAAAACATCAGAAAGTCAGGACTACTATTAAATATTACTAGTACTACTTCTACTACTGACATAATAATGATAATGATAATAATGATGATAATGATCATGATGATGACAATAATAATAAATAGGAGATAGCACAAACTGAGACACCATCAGGACTACGTAAAATAAAATGTGTACTGCATTCTAGAGGAATATTTTTTCAATGAACTTCGATTATACATTGTAAGTTTAATGATTATCAATGTTATGGAAGTATAGAAAACCTCAATTAACCATACACTAAATATAAGCTGACAAAGGAAACAGTTATTCCAACACCTTGCAATTTGAACGTGAACACTTTATGAAAACAAAAAGAGGCGGGAGTTACGAGGCTGCTAAAAGTAACCCACAGCCCCACTTTCTATCTTTATTAGGGGCGCATTTGTGTTAAGAACCACCGACCTATATATATATATATATATATATATATATATATATATATGTAAATCACTCTCTTCTTCAGTCTGTCACGCTTTAATTTTAAACGTAAATCGCTTACGATTTAAATACTTTTGACTTGATCTGTCCGCATGGTCTCAGGTAAATGCAAAATTTACATTAACACGTATAATTAATACGCTTTAATGTTATTTATTCTTATATTTTCTACATAACAATATACATGCATTAATAAGAACAGGCATGTACAATGCAGGGTCCCCTCATTGTCAGCTGCATATGTGTGGTCCTATGAAGGCCCACACGACTGTGTGAAGTTGTTTAATTAAACGGAACCCATACTATTCTTGTCACTCTAACCTTGAAACTTAGAAACAGAGGATGTGTATTGATTTACTCCTCTCCAGGAGTTAGGCACAAGGCCAGTTTTTATCTTACTCCCACAAGTAAGATGTGACCCAAGGTCGGGTCGAGAAAGTGGGGTTTAAACATTGCCTGGGCAGCTCCGTCGGCATTCCCTGGTAGGGGCGCCTCAGGCAGTAAGCAATAAACGTACTCCTCCCCAAAGAGGGGAGGCAAAGCCTGGGAGGGTGGACCTCATAGAACTGCACAGGGCAGACACATAGACCGGCGTAAATCAAGACCCGAAGGCCAAGACAATACCAGTATATGGGGTGCAGTATCCATCGGAACAGATACTACATTTTGATCTTAGCCAAAAGGCCAAAACCAAGTATATTATTAAATTACATTCACGAATACACAGTATTGAGAGAGAGTAAATAATGAAATTAATTTGAAAAATATTTCATGCCACAGCGACAAATAAATTTTCAATTTATGAAGTTTGACTTATAAAAAACTGCAACTTTGTCCGAAAAAATCTTGAAATAGAGTAACGTTCATGTCGGATGTAAGTCTTTGTGATAATATGGTTGAAATATGATAAGATACTTTACTTTTATCAGTTGTTCATTTAATGGGTTATGTTTATTATTGCTATCCGTTTCAATGTTATTTGAGCAAAGATGACCTCAGTATGATTTATAGTTTCAAACGATTATACTAGCTATATATAACCTGTCTTAACCTGTTGTCATAATAATACTAAGTTAATCGAACGTTCTCCCGAAAGCTGTTATATATATATATATATATATATATATATATATATATATATATATATATATATATATATATATCTTAATTAATTCGTATAATTCAAGGGGCATACAGTGGATATAATCCATGAAAAAACAGTGAGTAATTCTGAAGCCAAAAAAACTGTTGTTTATAAATTCGAAAGAGATTCTCGTCTATAACCCCTCGTGTTATACTGTTGTCGAAAAACATTACTTTTTTATGACAGACACATCTCAGTCTTATCCCACGTGACTTATTTATATATTTTGGTGCCGCATGATCACACTTTACGTAATAAAAATATCATGAATATAACAGCAAAAATTTCGTATGACTTATTAAACTATTCTCGTATAAAGTTCGTAAAATCGATGTGGAATTGGCCATTTCGGGATATAGAGTTAAGAATATACCGAACAGTTATTTCTGTCTCATACGATTCATGAACACACCCAAAAGATAAACGGTGAAATTGGAGGCCTTGCCACGCATTCTAGATGTAATAATTACTATTTTGACTTCGTTTTCTCAACCGTGATATATATATATATATATATATATATATATATATATATATATATATATATATATATATACATATATATATATATATATATATATATGTGTGTGTGTGTGTGTGTGGGTGTGTGTGTATGTGTGTGTTTATGCATGTATTAGATAAAATCATAACAAAATCGGTACCGTCAACTTACAATTCACACAAATGGGACCTATAGTATGCCGGACTCTCTTCAGCTTGTGATTGAAACCGACGGTACTGATGTTGTTGTCATCTTCAGTTATACATATATAAATAAATGTGACTCTCATTTTTCGAATATTTGTAATAATCAAGTAGTGTGCATCGTTCTCTCTCACTCACCGTACGTTTGTCACGATTTCGTTTGAAATTACAATTAGCTAATATGTCACGCTTAATTTTGTAGATTACAAGTTCTTATTCGATCACGCTGAAGATTACAATTGCAATTTGATAGTCACACTTAATTTTTAAATAGAAATGCATTTGTATGTCACGCTTGAGTGTTCAATTGAAAGTAAATACTTGGCCAAGCTTAGGTGTATACGTGTTATTTGATATTGTATCACGCTTTAGTTTGACCTTGCGATTTCATAGTAACGTTTTATGATGAAATAGTAATGTTTCAGTCTTCCACGCTTAAGTTTGCAATTACGATTTGTATAGTGACACTTTTTTGCAATTTGATAGTCTGCTACGCTTATGTTTGCGATTTGTATAGTAACGCTTTTAGCAATCTGTTAGCCTGCCACGCTTATTTCGTAATTGCGAATTAATAGTAACGCTTTGTTAGTAAATAAAACAGCACAAGACAAATATTCATATACCTTGATTGAGTCTGGGAGGCGTGCTTTTTCTCCGTCACCGCGAAAATAGGTACCCCAGTCGTGGTCGTCGATATCTCTCTGGTCAGTTGTCGGTCCGATCCGCTCTGATCGAAAACTAACCCCGAACTCGCCGTCTTCTCTCTCAGTCTATAACTCGTCGGTCGTCAGTTGCCAGTCCAATCTGTCCCGATCCGCTCTCTGTGCAGGTTCAATCCAAACTGCCTGAACCCTAGACTCGTTAACCTTTTGCCATAAACCTTACTGTCGTCAAACTGTCGTAAAAATAACTTACCTTACTGTCGTCAAACTGTCGTAAAACGTTGTCACTGCTAAATGGCGTGTCTGGTATTTTTTCTGAGGCATCTGACCTGAACAATGGAAACTGACCACTCCCGCAAATTTCTTTTGTCTCTGTCGATGAGTCACTTCCTATCCGCGCGGCCTTCATGGTATCAAAATGGCAATTCGTTAGTCTGTAACAGTTTGTAATTAGGATTTGATAGTAACGCTTTATTATAAAATAGTAATGTGTTACTCTGCCACGCTTAAGTTTGAAATAGCATTACTGTCTGTAACTTTTATGTTGCAATAACAACATGTTAGTCTATCACGCTTAACATTGAAATAGCAATTTGTTGATTAGTCACACTAAAAACATTGAAATACTATTTCCATATAAAAACTGCTGGAATCGACGTATCTAAATAATAGTGATATTTTTCTTTTCGGTTTTCCGCCATGATTATTATTCAGATTTTATTTTCGCAGGTGGTAACGAAAAATATCTTGCATCGGCAGTTTCTGCTTTGTTTCATTTACTTTAATACACGAATGGAAAAATCAAACATGTCTTCTTCTTTTATTAATTTATATTTTTCTATATAGTTAATGTTTGCGTCTCTCTCGCTTTAAAAACTCAGCCGAAAGTTTAATGCAAATATTAAAATAAAAACGAAATGAAGTACAAAATTAAAAGAACTATTTAATGAAATACGTCTGTGTTCGCTTGATTCGTCATTGGTTTCACGTGGTAATAAACTATAAAAATCCGAATTGAAAAGTGTTGTTTTTCTAAATGCTTTTTTTCGTTGTTTTTTTTTATAAAAAGACGATTTGAGCGTCGGTTTAACTTATCGACGCACATGCACAATTCGATGCACATGTTCCCCTGTTTTATAAATGTTTTATGAGGTTTAACCACGGTTGTTTTAAGCTGTTAATTCTTGATGTTTCTAAGTTGTATGCTTATTTTATTTGGTTATGTGTAACACAACTGGTGATTAGAGAAATGTGCGAGCTACTATTTTATGGTGTTAAACATACATAATAAAACCTGAATATTTGTTTCTGTTTAATGCACATAAAAATAAACATTGAGGTAAACACAGCTGAACGATGAAACACAATAGATTGAAATATAAAATTTAAGACATTTCAAGAAATCTTTCAAGGATTTAGCAGAACAATAAACAACAGAGCATGACATTAAACTAACGAAAACTAAGCATTAAGAAAACACACATACATTTATATAGCGTCCTTAAATCTAACTTTGTTTTCTAGTAATCGAGAACGGGTTGAACTTAAACTAGTTCGATGTCAACTCTTGAAAGTTTCTATGAAAGCGACTGATTCGATTGTTTGTATTTCTATTTTCTCGTCCATTATTATAATGCATGTTCAGAAAACAAAAGTTAGTAAAACGTTCCTAACATAAAAATATCGCTTACTAAATAGGTTACATAATCGGAAATCTTGTTCCGAATACACCGGGTCTCGGCCTTTTGGCTAAGATCAAAGTGTAGTATCTGTTCCGATGGATACTGCACGCCTGTCCTGTGCAGTTCTAGGAGGTCCACCCTCCCAGGCTTCGCCTCCCCTCTTTAGGGAGGAGTAAGTTTATTGCTTACTGTCTGAGGCGCCCCTACCGGGGAATGCCGACGGGGCTGCCCAGGCAATTTTTAAATGGCCAGAGTGCTCACCTCTCGAGCGCTGGCTTTTAACCCCACTTGCTCGACCCGATTTTGGGTCACATCTTACTTGTGGGAGTAAGATAAAACTGGCCTTGTGCCTAACTCCGCGAGGAGTAAATAAACACCGGTACAAAACTAATAAAATGCTCATTCAAATGCCGCCCAATGATATCGCATCAACTTAACGACAGATCGTAAATCGAAGCCTTGACATCAACTGGGAATAATTCTCTGGGCAATTGATAATCAAATCCGTTGTATGAATCTCTTTCTCGTGTATTTATGTCCACTTCCGTTGACCCTCTCTCTTATTGCACTTGCATCTCCCCTTTTAGAACAACGAATATGAATTAATGATTCCTACAAAAACCTGAACGCTGAACATACGATATTGACCTCTCACTTTAGCTGATAGTATAGCTAGGTATGGCGTGTACTTTGAACCAGATGCGTGTGGACACTTACTATCAGACCCACGTCATTGGGATTCATGAAAATTATAGTTCAATTAAAAATTATCTCATATTTTCGGAATCTACGAGCATCATTTTATAGTCTTCTGGCATCTCTTATTTCAATTACTTATCTTATATGCAAATAAAATAGTAAAAATATATGAATTAAATATGTATTAAATGCATCACTAGACATCCTTATAATTTGATGTTTTTGTATTATTTCTGTATTCACTGAGTTAAGTATTAAAATGATTAACATTAGATACATGTTTAAATTTAGTAAATCCTTTGTTCCATAAATGTTTAATGTACTAGATTTCCTTCTCAGCAAAAATTAGGGAAAAAGCATGCTCCGATATTTAATTGTATTTATAACTAGCGGACCCCGTCGCCCGGCGTTGCACGGGAGAACGTATTACCTATTGCATGATGTCGAATAAAAAAGAACGGCATATTGTTGTTTTCCCCTCATATATATATATATATATATATATATATATATTCATCAAAAACAGGTATACGTATTTGACTTTTTAAAGAGGTTTTTTTCCTATAGGCACCTTATAAGCAAAGAACGTTTATATCCGGCGCATAGAGGCAAACGTAGCTATTTTAAACTACTTCGATTGACTTTCGAGGATATATTTGAAGTTTAAAAGGAGTCTCGCCCCACATAGACCCCTTAGGTTAGGAACGCAATTAGAGGTTCGAGACGAATTCTATTGTTTTCCCGAAAAAATTTTATTTATATGATTTAAATTTTATACAAATATGATATATTTTAAGTTTTGAGAGTTTTATGACCTTGTAGTGACGCTTATGGTTGTACTTATAGAATAGGGACTCTTTTTATTTTCGTCCTCGGGTAATACCACATTTAGAGTTTATGTAAATTCTCTAAAATATATTTTTATGGAGAAGACACATACCTTAAATATACATATATAACACAAAGATATAGACCGAACCTATGAGTGCTCGAGATCCCCTATTTAGAGATCTTGCGCCAGACTGTTCGTTTCCCTTTCGGAGAGACGAACATGATTGTAATTACTCTGCACTTAAAACTGAAGGTGGGTGTCAAATCAATTCAATTACATATACATGTGATGGGATCAGAGATCAGATCGATTGTCTCCGAGAGTAGTTGAAACATGAAACAATGACGACTGTATTCGCTGTGCCTCTCTTTTGTTTAAATGCTAGTTTGTATCTCTATCCTTCTTTCCTTGGCCCCTCTCTCTCTATCCATCTTTCTCGATGTTTTATAACAGAAAATATATTAAAAATCCGGCTTTTGAATCTGCATGCGACGAGTTTTTAAATATGTTTCATCGGAAATTAATAAATTATATGTATCTATTCTGTTCGCTGATTAAAAAAAAACGTTAAATGGCTAGCCGATCGTATCAGCGAGATGGTTAATTCTCAAGTCGACCAAGTAATCAACCAGGTATGAACCCTTTATGTTAAAGGAGATGTAGCGATTGTTTAGTCCGAAAGGCTATTGTTGTGTCGTGCTCAAGATGCAACAGCTCTTACAGAAACGTCTTCAAGGTTAACACACAGTAAGTTACACTCCCGGGTAAGCGTTACGTCACATTTGGATGTCGTTCCCGGAATCGTCCAAACGATGGAGTAACACACACACACACACACACACACACACACACATATATATATATATATATATATATATATATATGATACTTTTTTTTATTTACACAGACATGTACAAAATCTGCGACACTGGCATGTCGATGTTATCGATCAACAGTTACTATAAACTGAGATCGCATCAGGCAGAGTTAGAATCCGATCTTAACATCAGATCATATTGGGAGAGAACCTATATATATATATATATATATATATATATATATATATATATATATATGTGTATTACGAAAAGTCACACATAAACCATAACAATATGTAAAAAAGCGGTACATCAACCTCTTTTCAGAAAACTGTTTTAATTATTTTCGGAATACAATTGTTTCGTCTGATACTATGGATCATAAAATAGTCTTAAAATTCCAGTTGAGCAATTCCCTGGTATGGCTATCGTCAGTGACGTATATAAAATAAAGTAAAGTCGATGAAAAACAATGGCGCATAAAGCCTAAATTTCAAAGCGTACTAACTTATTTTTGTAAGTGGTTACTATCACCACAACGCTTGGTGGTAGACATACACAATTCGTTTTCGTTTCGTTATGGATTTTATATGATTGTTAATTATCCACGTGTTAAATTCACCTCGATGTACATGAGTAAAAAAGTATGTTTTTCTATACGTTATAGTTCGGACACTGTACATTTTCATTTCACTCTGAATTAATCGTGCATCACCCACGTTTTAAATTCACCTCGAAATATATGAGTTAAAGAACTCTCTTTTACTAGCTGTAATATTTCTTACCGCGTTCGTTTACGTTTTGCAATGAATGTTATATAATAATACATTTCAAATATCAATAGAAATGTATATATATATATATATATATATATATATATATATATATATATATATATCATAATATGAAATGAAGTAATAAAATAAGGTGCGAATCAAATTTTATTAGAATTCAATGTTCAGGCAAAGTCTTTTAAAGTCCTAATCTCATGCGTTTTCAAAGAAAATTCTTCTCCTCGGAGGATCATTACTGCAGATAATAAAATTTAACTTTGAAAATATATAAAAATATATACAACAATATATAAAAGTATATAAAACATCGAATATATCAGCCCAAAACATACGTTTTTGTTAAAGCTATACAGTTCATCCAAGTCATACACTTTAAAACATATTCAGGAAATACACCCAAGATGTTGATTGAAAAATGGTCCAGGTGGTGAATGGTAATCCAAAAACGAAAAAGTTATCCAAGCGGGAAACCCGTCTGCAATCGATGCAGTAAATGACAGTGAAAAATGTATCCACGGTTTATGCAAATTAATAAAACTTTGCCTGAACATTGAATTCTAATAAAATTTGATTCGCACCTTATTTTATTACTTCATTTTATATTATGCTATTAATTCTCTATCCAGTATATTGAGCTTCAGTTTTTATCCAGATGTTCACTAATTAAAGATATTAGTTGCCTCTTATATCTTTTGTTGGATTAACATCGTATATATATACACAATATATATATATATATATATATATATATATATATATATATATATATATATATATATATATATGTAAATATACGAAAAATTAAATAGGACTAACAAATTTTAATTAAATATATATTTACGTTTCACCTTTATTAGAAGGTGGGATAAGGACAGGGCATTGTAGAAAAAAATACAGCTACAAGTATCAAAGATTTTGTTACCTGTTGCTGTATATTTTCTTTTTTTCTTCAATCTTCCGTCCTGATGAAATCTCTTAATAAAGGTGAAACGTAGATTGCTATTTAATAAATATTTTGTTTTTCCCCGTCATTTTCTATTACGTCGGAATATTTTCCATTCTTTATCATGTGTATATATATATATATATATATATATATATATATATATATATATATATATATATATAGAAAATATATAAGATCGTGGAAACATTAATTAATTTGCGTTGACATAGTTTTTTTTTTTTTTTTTTTTTTTTTTTTTTGCTAAGAAAGCATACGCACAAGCCATGTAAGATAGGCAAAAATTTAATCAGTGTACAAAAATAAATCAAGTTTTCTCTTGAAAGCACTGATAGTAGGCGCTTGGATGACCTCAGCGGGAAGCCTGTTCCAGGGGTTGACAGAACGAATTGAGAAGGATGCCTGACGCCTCTGAAGCCGAAATTTACGACAGTAGAGCTTCTGGTCATGACCTCGAAGGCCTCTGTCTGGCGCACGAGTAAAGAATTCGTCAGCGGGGAGATTGATGAGCCCATTCAGGATTTTGTAAACCAGGATGAGGTCCCCTCGCATCCTTCGAATTTCGAGCGTCGGAAGTTGAAGACGGTGGAGTCTTTCTTCATACGAGAGATCGGCAAAGCCAGAAATCATTTTGGTTGCACGCCTCTGGATGCGTTCAACATGAAGTATATCCTTTCGGAGATAGGGACTGCACGCCTCAACACCGTACTCCAGCAAAGGTCGAACAAGCGTCAAATAGAGTGGACGGAACACTTCGGCCGTCAGGTTGATGAAGGAACGTCGAATTTGAAACAAGACGCCCCGGGCTTTGCTGGACATTTCAACGCAGTGACGAGACGGTTTGAAAGAGCTATCCACTCTTACATCAAGATCAGTTGCCTGAGATACTGAGGCCATTTCATGGTTGTTCGGACCGATAGTGAAGAGCTGGGATGGTCGCGCACCAACTGGAAGATGACTGCATTTGGCTGCGTTGAGTGGAAGGTCCCAGTCTGAGGCCCAGTTTGCAGTACAATCCAGATCGGTTTGCAGGATGGCATGATTGCGTCTTTGCGCTATGAGTTTGACATCATCAGCGAAAAGCAAAACTTTGCCCTGAAGTAAGTCTGGAAGGTCGTTGACGAACAGGAGGAACAAAATCGGGCCAAGCACTGAACCTTGTGGTACTCCGCTGCAAGCATTTGCTTCTGCTGAAGTGCATCCACTCACAGAAACTCGAAAAGTTCGTTTATGTATTTATTTATTTTATTCTGATCTATCCTATATTCTCTTAATTCTAAATTCTACTTTCTAAATTTATTTACCTAGTTTTATTTTATTTTATTGTATTCTAGCATTATTTTTATCAGTAGTTTTCTTTTTATTCAAACTACACTTTAATGTAACTATTGTCTTTTTTATTTTATTTCATTTATTTTCTCTTGTGTAATTGTTCTTCTCGGTTGAAGAATATGATGAATGGTTCGAATGTTTTAGAGGTTTAATTCCTTATTAAAGTTACTGAATTTTTGCTATTTCTGAAGCCTTTCTCTTGTGTTGTCTTTTAATCCTTTCAGTGATCTCTTTTTCGCAAAAGGCTTCTTTATGTGACGAAGTCTGTTTTGGAATCATCAAAACTAGTGAAAAATAAACTATTTCGAAAAATCTCTTAAAATACGACTATACTATAGGGTGGGCAAAAATAAGGGTCCTATTTTTAAAAATTAATAACTTTTTTATTTATTGATTTTTTTTTTTTTTTTAGAATAAGTAAAGGACCCCTTCCGAAGTAAGCATGAGCCGTATTAGCCCTAAGGAACGTACCCTCATTTAGAAAACATTATTTTTGCTTTAAAAACTCAAAACAGTGTAAAAAACAATACTTTAGTTTTTGTAAGTTTTAAGAAGTGTTTTTCAGCTAAAATTTGTTTTGTTTATTTCAAAAAATCTCGGAAGGGTCAGTCTACACACACATAAAGTTTGGTGAGTTTAACTTTTATTTTGTGGAAGTTATTCAAATTCAAGTTATTCAAATTTAAAGATAGGACCCTTATTTTGGCCCACCCTGTACTTATAAGAGTTGGTTTGGAATTCTTGGAACACTGTTTAAATTTCATCGATATAAACTACTAACTATATATATATATATATATATATATATATATACTATTTTACTGGTTTTAAGTTTTTCTTTATAACTTCCCATTGTAAATAAACGAAGAGAGAGAGGGGGGAGAGGGATAAAAGAATATGAAATATGAGTCACCTGGTGAGTGATTTGAACATACAAGAAAATTAGCCCAATTGATTTAGATGTTTTTTTAATTAACATGACACGATTCCCAACCCTTTCTCTCCCCATATTGACTATGGAGCGAAACCAAAAAAGCAATCTTACTATTGCGTTTTTATTAATACGCTTGGCTGCTGACTATATAAGAATATCCTCTGCACATAACAGGGTGTCCTTCCAGAACAATCAGATCAATCGGTACATCTAATCAACTTATTACACTAGTTAGTTAGGCATGTATTCAATCTAAGACAATGCGTATATAGTTCCTGAGATAGACATTACGTTACGTGTCAGTGAAATGTTCTTTGTAATGTTCGATGCGGTAATCCGTCAGACTCATTGAGAGGGTTGATAATCTTTTCGTTGGTGAAATATAGCTGAGTTTTTTCGTTGACACATCGTAAGTAATCAGCACGATAGATAAGTTACATCTGTTTTGAAATGGGGTTATCTATTCTCGTCCATACAGCTTCTTTCACACAGTAGATATGTTTATATCCTTTCTACTGTATCGCTAGGCTTCTAGTGGGTTTTCGACTTAGCTTCAATCCTTGGTAACACCTGTAAAACATTCATAGCAAGGACACGTCTGGCCTTATCTACAACAAATGAATTTGCTTTCTACCTCCGTGAACAAAAAAACAACCGGAATTTCCATGAACAAACTGTCTTTCCGAGATCATCATACATGTGGGAAATATATCAATAGTATTGTTCCGAACCGACTATAGCCTGGTCGTCTCAGGTTTACTGTAAAAAATACTTGTCGAGCCGCCTTCTTCTTAAATAATTTGCTGTCAATTCTAATCCACGTTTTAAATCCTCTCGTGATGGCGATCATCGTCCAATAAACACTTATGTTAACCGTAATCGTTGAGTATTTATTTGCCTCCTCACCAGGAGGTTAGGCACAAGGCCAGTTTTATCTTACTCCCACAAGTAAGATGTGGCCAAAAGTCGGGTCGGGAAAGTGGGGTTTGACAAGCCAACGCCCGAGAAAGTGAGCACTCTGGCCATTCTACATTGCCTGGGCAGCCCCTCGGCATTCCCCGGTAAGGGCACATCAGGCAATAAACTTACTCCTCCCCAAAGAGGGGAGGAAAAGCCTGGGAGGGGGGACCTCCTAGAACTGCACAGGACCGACCCATAGACCGGCGTAAATCAAGCCCCGAAGGCCAAGACAATACCAGTTTATGGGGTGTAGTATCCATCGGAACAGATACTACACTTTGATCTTAGCCAAAAGGCCCGTACCTTTATAAGCAATGACCCATCAGTAAAAAAAAGGTTGGTGGTAGTAGTGAGTTAGCAGCAGAAGTGTATGCGTCATTCAATGTCCGTTGCTTCTACAATAATATAACAAATAAAACACACGGGCAACATAGTTGCAAAATAGTCTAGTCTGCTCATGTGTTATGCTTTTACCGCGCTGGGAACTTAAAAATCGCGTAACCTTCTCGTCCACTTCCGTGAAAAGCGCACCAAAGAATAGCTTCAGAATATTACGTCTGACACCAGTAAGGTCAACTAATAAAGAGTTACTGTTTTCTCTTTAACCGCTACGTGTTACTTCGGACGTCCTGCCAATGTCGTCCTATCCTGCCACGTGTCCTTATTCTAATATGTAAACTTATAATGGATGTTTTAACTTTCTCTGCTTAATCTTAAGTTATGTACACGATAATTATTTTAATAGTATTTTGCACACTTACATCTAATATCGCTGGACACTATACAAACAATAACTGACCTGCCGCAAGTTCTAGACTGCAATCGAAACATTATTCCAAGTTATTGAACACACAGATAAGAAAAAAGTAAATAGGTAGTCTACTAGTTTATGCTTTTCATAACAACGTCTATTTTTTCGCTCTACAGTGGTTTACGTTTTAAACGATATATGTTGCAAGGGTCGTATCACGTGCTATTTTTAACGCGGCAGAATTTTCTTACATGCTGAGCAGTGGCCTGTCCCTTGGAATGCATCTCGAATATTTTCCGGTCAAAGTTCACGGAAACAGAGATGAATTGAAACAGTAAATGAAAAAGAGAAACTGGCTTAATGTCAACTCTGTGAAATTGCGCGCGCGCATTTAATCGTTGGCGAGCTGGAAAGTAATTTCAACTTTAAATCAAACCGCTCTGGCGGGAAAAATAATGGCAAGGAAATAGAATAAAAACAACGATGAAAGCTGCAGCGATGGAAAGGTAGAAAATGATGAATGCGATTGGGGGGGGGCAAAATAAGAGGAGAGACTAGAGATTTAACATTGGGAAGTTAGATTAAAGAAAGTGAATAAATAGGTGAAGATTGGGGCTTTAAGAAAGGGAAATAGAAGTAGAAGAATAAAGAGGGGAAATAAAAAGAAACAAGATGAAAAAGTAAAGATGTAGTGAAGGAGAAACATCAGCTGACCGGTAAGAAAGGGAAAATTACGTTAAAAATGAGAGTGAAGAAACACAAGCAACCCGGGAATTAATGATTGGGTGTGGATACAACATAGAAGGCGAGAAGGACAAGGAATGTTTATAAAAAAAGAGGTAATCGGGTGGACGAAGACCCTATCAGAAATGTTGGCCTCTGTAAACCTCTTTTAATGGGTTTCCCCCCTCTGGTTTGGGTAGTGTATGGGTGGGTAGCAGGAGGAAGGTGCAGGACAGCAGAAAAGGCGTCTGCAATAAATGCGTTTGCATTAATATCGTAGGCAAACTTGTGACAAATAAGAGCGATGACGGAAATGCCGGATATTGAATGAAATTGAATTATTACTGAAATTAAAGAAAGTCTTATCTTAGAAAATTCATGTTTTGTTGTTGCTGGTGGGGTTGGTGTCTGGGCTAAATAACACCTGTCTAACAAAAGTTATATCATTAGAAGAAATAAAAACGTTGGGAAATATATAGCTTACTAGATGTAAGATATAAAGGAAATTATTGCAATTCTCAAATAAGTCATTGACTCATACTATTCTCCTATGAAAACATTACAGTTTTTTATACGAGGTTCCTCTTACATCCCATCCCTCTTTTCTATATTGACATGTCATCTATTTTACCTCCTTTTTTTAGTCATACCTATCGAGATTATGTTTAGTTGTGTCTATTTGTATTATGCCACACTTACTATTCTTAAGAGTTATTGAATGCATGATGAAACTACATATCGTCATTTCTGTTTAAAATAGTATTTCGAAGTGCAAAACGGCAGAGAGAACACATGTGCACTGAGTATTCACGGTGACACTGCATCAAAGTTACTGCTGCAATATCGCAGAGCTAAGGGGCAAACGATTGTTAATGTTAGATAAAAAAAAGAGTTTATTTTTAAGGGAAGGGGAATGTTGTTTACATCTATTATTGATGTATGTGACGATTTATAGCAAAATGTATTTATAGAGATAACAAAACTCGTAACTTAATAAGGAGCGATACGGACATGATACTCCATGTATCACTCAAGGACAATGTTAACATGAATAATTACATAAGCTTATCTCTCTCTATATATATGTATATATATATATATATATATATATATATATATATATATATATATATATATATATATATATAGCTCAATTTCTGTGTTTGTCTGTGTATTTTATGTTGATATATTTCTTATAGACAGACACACTATAGAATCTACATAAAAATCTAAAAGTATATCATCATGCACACTTTACAGGGAAAGACAATGGAATAGTTCCTTATCTTGAAGTGAACTCTTAAGTGGGATATTAGAACTTAAGCATCAGACAACACTAACTATATCTCAATCTTATGAAATCTGGATTATATATAGCAAGATTCTTGAGGTATGGCAACGGAAGTTGTCCCGAATCTCAAAGTGCACTCGTAACCTAAGGGAGGTTGGGGGCTGGGGGCGAATCTTCTTTAAAACTTCAAATATATTCTATTAGAATTAAGTAAATACTATATTCATTACATTCTCCGATTAAGACAACGAAATAAATTCCGAGTTTCTACGTTACCCTCTATGATCCGAATATCTACGTTACCCCAACCTCTACGTGACCAATGGAGACGAACCCGCCTTAAAACTTCAAATACGTATATCCGAGTTTAATTAAATTTTAACCATATTTATTATTAGACACTAATTCAGAGGTGTTTAACATTTCAGCTTCTTTCAACTATATTAAAAAAATAAATTAAATAATGATATATTGTAATAAAAAACTATATCATAGTGATCCGCATCTAATTCCGAGTATTTCCGCAAGTGTATATTCAATTCCCTAATTAGTGCACCATATACCCTTCATTATATTGTAATAGACGTCGGTTATCATGTAAGAATATAAACGTATTTTAGTCTTATTCATAGGTATATTGTTCCGGATAATGCTAAATATATAGGGTTGTTATCTTGGAAGGTGGATAATAAATCCGGCAACCCGTTGGTATATTTACCATAGTGTGTATTTACAGAAGTACAGAAAGACTGTTCTTAGAATGCGTCGATACATTGTCGTCATTTCCTCTCTACATGTGTGGAAGATTCTATATATTCCCGAATATGGGTAGACCACCATAACACCAACACACAGTGTAATCTCTATAAATATACTTATATAAGCACACTAAATACTGGAAACAATTAATCGTATCAAATCCATTAAACCTAAAGTATTGATAGTGAATAATGTTCCTTAGTTTACAAACGCTCACTTGTCATGTTTATGCTGTTCAGGCAAGACGATTTTTATGACGAACGATTCTTGCATTTTTCTTGCTGAAGTGTGTGGCTATCTTCTCAAACACAGTTCATGCTATTCACAAATTGTCACTTATCTGCTACTGACCTGGTTCAGCGTCTCTAATCTTCAGAAATGAAGTGTCAACTTGATTATTCCGTATATGTTTATATACAGGGTGAGACAAAAATAGGTGGTCATCATTTGGAATAGGTTCATGTATCAGTTATATTGATGCAATTATGTAGTATAACTTTGTTATAACTATGTTATTTGTGTTATTAATGTGTTGTATAAGTAAAATTGTATAATTGTGTTATAATTTTAATTTAATCTGTTTTCTTTTTTTTTCAGATTGTTAATACCAACTTTTGGCTCACCCTGTATATTCTGAACTACTTAAGCGATCATCATGAACTTTGAACCACAGCTGATAGGCGTAACGGGTCGTTATGTTGGCTCTAATCAGTTCAATTTAGTCTTATGCATAAAGGATACAAGTAGTTGTGGAAGCTCGTGGGATTCCAAACTACAATTGGTCTCTCATATCTGTACACGATGCGGAATAAAATGTATACTCTAATTGATCTCCTGCTTAGCTCCAACTGCTGTCACTTCGCTTCGGTGTTAAATCTTAAAAATAACTTCTATTGAATGTTCTCTGACGAACTTACTGCAGTTGTACAACCTCAACATAAATATCCTTGCCCACCAGATATGATGCAAGGTCAAAGTTTTTAATTGTAGAGATACCAAATACTTTCTCCTGTAATAGCTTCTCTCTTCGGACATCTCCCATTTGAAATTCCCTTCCTGCTGTCGATTTCATCGACTGTATTAACATATAGAAATCTAAATGTAACGTTAATAAACATTTGACTGCCTACATTTTTATTAATGTGGATTCCTATGTCGCATCTTACGTTTCAGTGGCATTATACCTTGTTTGGCCTGAACTGATGTGTTTAAAAACTGACCCACTTTAACTCAGAAACCGGGGCATCTATCTATAAAATATACTTTAGTATCTTGTCGATGTTAATGTTTCTATCATATCATATAATTAATGCTTTTTATCGCGAATACAATGATTCACACTTATCCGTCATAGTTACATATACACCCTTCTATAGTCATTCAATCATATGACTTGCTATATGTATCTACACTTACATCTAATAACAAAGCACCAATTTCCCAACATTGTTCTTCATCACAAAGAATTCAACACAAAATATAGTTTTACCTAATTACATGTTTATATGTGTGTTTGGTATTTTCATGCATGCATTTCGTATTCATTATTTATAGTGTATTTTTTTAGTATTGAGTTTTGATACTTCTAAACAGTGCTACTTCGAAATTACGAAGTCACAGGAAATTTATAAAATTGTATTCAATCTTTGACTGGTATGTTGAACGTCTAGAGAACCACCCCACATGCCTCTCTTTGGCACTGCCCTGATTTGGGATGCGATGGTCTTCTTAAGTTAAGGAATATTTTGAACATTTCCTTGATGACCATTTTCGTTGAGATAGCGCACAAATAAAAACTTGGAAGATAAAGGTCTGTTGAGTGTAACACTTCAGGGGTAAGACGGTTACTGATGCGATAATCAGTTGAGTGCCGACTCAGCTATTCGAGCAATTGAATTGAAGTCTGAAGAATGGCTCCTGCTTCTCAACATCTATCTGTCCGTCCAAGTCTAGCCAAATCTTTTTAATGGCCACAAGGTAGCGCTTAGTATTAGTCAATACAAAAATGCGCACTCATAGCATTTCATTGAACGACGATAAAAAGCCTGTTAGATATGTATCATAGAAACTTTGATAATATTTACAAAAAAAATTCCCAGGCTATTCAGAAGTGAACAGAGCCATCACGGCTAAAACAAAAGTGGTGCTCAGAAGAGAATAGTGCAGTTCTTAAAACTAGTAAACATCTTGGCCAGGTGTGCAAAAAATGGCTGTTGAAACTTGGTGCCCAAGTAATGAGAAATGCAGTTTTTTTGTATTATTTTTACATTTAGTGTGTTTTTGAGGAACACGTGTATTCAGAATTTGTAGCAAAAACTATTTAGAACAATAATTCAAATAAATCACAGATTGATTCAAAAATGTGTAATACATCACAAATGTCGCATTAAATTCAATGGAAACACCATCCATTTTTATTTTCTATCAGGAATAGACAAAACTAACATACATCGAACATTTGTCGTATAAACATGCACTTTTTCACCTACTTACACCAATAATCCAATTATTTACAACACACTCAATAAACAAGCATTAAAACTATATGACACACAATAGAACAGACACACAAAACAACAACACATTCTTCTAAAACAGCCACATCTGATGCATGAATATATACTGCCCCATGCACTGATTGCAATTATTACATGTTAATAAAAATATCAACTTAAAAAATAGTTTTTATGAAAATAAAAAAATAAAAATGATAATTCTATAAATGCACTATCCTCGCATGCATTAACACACACTCATTCTTTTTGATTGAAACAAGCAAGACTCATAAAATGTATGTTTGTTTAATTTGACAAACTGATAGATAAGTATATACGAACAAAGCTCACTAAAACATATATATATATATATATATATATATATATATATATATAGTAAGTTATGAGAATATATTTATCGTAATTAAGCTACACATAGG